>CM050509.1:129726114-130926114 GCA_027563665.1 Antrozous pallidus
GAGTCACCTAGAAAAAGTTACCGGCATGGTTACTCCAGAGCCTCGCATACAAGGCATGGGTTATCTGGACTTTGCTGAACCTAGAGTGAAGCACACGGGCCAGCACGCATTGGTGAACGCCAAAATGGAGCTGAGAAGCCTCCAGTAAAGGAACACCAAGTATTCATATACGGAACCCAAGAGTCTCCAATTCGGATTTAAATGCCCTTTTCCCATATATAGCCTATAAAATGCAAACATAGCAGAGTCAAACAAAGGGAAAGGATTTAATGAAGGATTCTAGGAAATGGAAAATAACCCGGCACCGCAGGTATACGCTCCACCCACATGGCAATCCATCTTTTCCTGAATCAGATATCACCATTGGGGAGACCAAGAATGATCTAGAAAGGGTGGCCTGCATGGCTAGTCAAAAGCCTTTTAAATGGGTTATAGATACCAGAGCTGATGTGTCAGTCACTGATTTCAGACATTGGCTACAGGCCTGACCTTTAAAGCTCCCATCTTGGGAACTGCAGGGTGTGGAGTATGTTACTCAACTCTTATAGAGTGCTTCATTCCTTCAATGGGAAGATCCAGATGGAAGTATAGGCTACTGCAAGGTTTTAGTCTGAGAAGTAAGATTGAATCTGACCGAAGCCAATAAATGACCAAGACACGCAGCGTACCAGGTAAGTTCACATCTATTAAATGCCCTCGGGTTAGGGCCCACGGTCCTGACCACACTGGCCGGGGGAGTCACACCATTCTGTGCTTGGCAGGGTTTTTTATTATGCTGCCGTTGGCACGTTCCGAGGGAATTTGTGGCAGGTCATTTATGAGTGGGAAATCCATACGACTCCAACCTGGCCGCCTTGCTAAGTCAGGTGGTCCGTCCTTGTCCAGCAGAATGGACACACAACTCTGGTATGTCCTTGGGGGCCGCTACTGTTTAACTCAGTGGATGGGATACGGGAAGTCCCTATCTCCCTAGCCCCAGGCCTTACATCCTCAGTGCATGGGATGGGAGGAGTCCCTATTTTCCCAGCCCAGACCTTACATCCCGACCTCTTGGGTTATATAGGACGATGACCGATCTGACTGCTTCAAGCTGAACAGGGGCGGAGATTAAGTGAGGTCGGGATCTGGGGGGTCCATGGGCAGGGGGCAGTGAGGGTGTAAGAGGAGCTGGTTGACCATCATCCGAGAGATTTCTTCCATGCAGGACTGCAAAAACTTAAAAATGCAGGGAGCAAGCATTAAGATTAGGCTGAGGGTTAATAAGTGGGTAAGTATGGGGAGCATCCATTGCATCATTCCTCCCTCGCACCATCCCGCAAAGGGGCCTCCCTCCTGTGGGCATTGCCTTAGATCCTCCCCCAGTTTACTGAGGACGCCAATGTTCTCTTTGAATAGCCCTGTTTTGTTGATGTAGTAGCAGCATTCCTCTCGCAGGAATAGGCTCGTGCCACCCTTTTCTGCCTTGAGCAAGTCGAGGGCCCGCCTGTTTTGCAGGGGTACTCTGGCTACTGATGTTATTTGGCTTTGCAGGAAGGCTAAAGTGACAGCGGAGGCTTCTAGGGCTATCTGCAGTCTTCCCTCTAGGACAAAACAGGAAAGAAAGCAGATCTCTTCTTTTTAAGTGATGACAAACGACGATTTAATTGTAGAGGAAGCAAAGCAGATCTCGGTGGGTGACATTGGTGATACAGTAGAGGATCCCTAACCATCTTTTGTGAAGTTGCTACCTCGGAATGATTGCCGATAAGCTCTGTACGATGCCACATACAAAACAAAAGAGTCTAAGGAAAAAGACCTAGTATTTATATTCTGGGCTCCTGAAAGTGCACCTTTAAAATGCAAAATGATTTACTCTAGCTCCAAAGATGCTATAAAGAAGAAATAACAGGTAGTAAACATGAGTGGCAAGTAAATAGCACCCGTGAATCTAAGAACACAGTATTACATGGTATCCAACACATCCTGGGAGTCAAGCAAAGCTCTGTCCTAATAAGACAGGCTCCCAAAAACAGACAGCAAGGAGACCAGAGGTAAGGGTGAGAGATATGAAGGCACTATAGCGCTGCAGGCAAGCGTGAGTGTATTTGAGGCTCATCCCGTGTGAGGATTAGGGGGTGGGCTCCCTGGTCAGGGAAGCTGCTAACCTCCACGACCACATAGCCACTCGCCGGTGACTTTTCCCCACTCATGGCATGGAGGCACATTCCATTTGGAGAATTACAAAATCCTCCTTGGTAGTTAGTATTCAGGAAAGCAGCCATTCTGCAAGGCACCTAGACTCACACGGTCTAAACTCATGCCACCGCCCTGCTTTTCACATGGCCCACCACTTGCCACTGCTGCACCACCACTCGTCACGACCACCAACTTCAGCTCAAGTGCCCCTCAGCAAGAGGTGCTGAAGTCTTCCCCAACCCCAGGCATTGCTAGAACCAAGGGCCTGAGAAAGAAAAAGCTGTGGATCTCTGGAGAGTGGCGAAAGCCTGAGGCAGAGAGATATGGGGAGCCATGGTGGGAGCACAGGAACAAGAGCCTGAACTTGAAACACCCCCAAGGAAGCAGAGGAGGCACTGCAAGAATTTCCCATCCTTCCATCTGGGAATTTCACCCTGATGTGTGCTGCATGAAGCATCACATGATGGAGCTCAGCCGCAGAGGAAGGGGACTAAAGAACACAGCCAGCACCAAATCCGGGACAAATAAATCTCCTAAGGATCTCTTGGTAACAGCATGACGAGTAACTGGACAGTAAGGACTGACAAAGGAGATATCACCTGCCCATCTGAAAACACTGGGGAGGTCACGATCACATCAGCACCAGCTACAGAACAGCACCTGCTTCTGACATGCATTCAATGACCTCCACAAGGAAAACGGCTCTGTCTGAATATGCCACTCTTGCAAATTAGTCTGGGGGTTCTGGAGACTCAGGTACTTGGGCAGAACCTGGGCAGAGGAAGAGCCAAGTGGTGGAACGGTGGCACTGAATGTTTGGAGTCCCAAAGCAGGCTGATATTTATTTTTGTTTTTTGGTGATATCCCACACATTACTGTTCGAGTTGCAAAGAGAGCATTGTCAGCAAGAAAGGCGGACCTTGAGCCCTGGAAAAGAGAAATGCCATGTTCCTTCTCCTGAAAACAATGAACCATGCACAAACATGAGTCTGTTCAACACATCCAGGCCAAGACAGGATCCTCCACAGAGGCAGTTCCATGGAAGCAGAAAGAACCGCTCATCCACATGAATGGAAACCAGAGGGGGAACAGAGTGAGCACGGAATGCAGAAACTGTTTAAAGAAATACCAACAGAATACTTCTCTTGTCTGGTAAAGGGAAATGTCACACAAGTTTAACACACAGAGAGAGTACCAATCAGGATGGAGCCACAGAGACCCATGAGAAAGTCACCTGGCTTAAAAACACAAACACTTCAGGACAGAAGGGAGTGCATACAATGAGGGCCTCAAAATAATGAAAAAGCAAGGCCCAATTAATGAATAGCTATATCCACCAATGCTATCATATAAAAATAAACAGTGGGGCGCACCCGATTGCTTGAAAACAATATCTGGATTGCATTTTAGTTTGCCACTGCAGTGAGCCGTTTAAGAGGAGCCACAGGCCCAGGTGAACTCAGCCAGAGGCAGAAGGTAGGCCTCACATGATACGAGGCATCCGTTTCAACATCGGAGACCATCATGGCGGTCAGCAATAGAGGCAGGAAGTTGATTGTGGGCAAGATGGTGCACACCCACACGCCATTGCTGTTCCCCTCACTGACCACATGGCCGCCCCCCAGTGGAAGAAGCAGAGGCACAGAGAAGTCTAGAGCCAGGTCACCTGAGTGGAAGGTGCAGCCTGCCGCAATCTTCCCAGGTGACCAACACAAACCGGGACAGGGAGCACATGGGATATCACGTCGGTAGAATTCCTCAGTACAAGACAGAATAATATATGTTTACTAAGTTTAAGGGTTTACCACACAGGCCGATAGGTCAGACATTGAGTCCAATGCCTAGAGGAGCTGAATAAGCTTCCACAAAGGAAGTATCCACTATTCCACCTTGGCACCCAAAAACATTATTTCATGGATTACATGCCATTTTTCCAATATAGCAATAAAAAGATATTTTTGGAAAGTCAAGCAAAAGTAAAAAGATTTAATGAATATGCCAGGAATGGAAATTAAACCCTGACTCTGAGCACATATCTTTGGCCCACCAGACCATTTCACTCCTTTCAGGAACAAAAAGCATCTTGGGGACACCAAGAATGACCTAGAAAGGGTCGCCTGCATGGCTTCGTCCCAACAGCCTTGGCAGAATAAAGGGCAGATCATCTTTTCGTTGCTGAACTGGGGTGACCAACACTGCCAGCAAGCAATTGGTGAATGCCCAGAGGAGCTGAATCGCCTACAGCACAGAATACCAAGTATTCTTCTACGGTACCCATGAGCCTACAATTCTGGATTAAATGCCCTTTTCCCTATATAGCATATAAAACGCAAACATTGGAGAGTCAAGCAAAGGGAAAGGATTTAATGAAGGATTCTGGGAAACGGAAAATAACCAGCCACCCCAGGCATATGCTTTACCCACATGGCAATTCATCTTCTCCTGGGTCAGATATCACCTTTGGGGAGGTCAAGAATGATCTAGAAAGGGTTGTCTGCATGGCTGTCGAAAGCCTTTTAAAGGGGTTATAGGTACCAGAGCTGACCTGTGAGTCACTGCCTTCAGACATTGGCTACAGTCCTGACCATTGAACCCCACATCTTCGGAAGCTGACTAAAAGAACCAGCCACAGCCTTAATTGTGCAAAACATACTGTTGCTATGAAGAGTCACTACATTTTGACCTAAGCACTGCGAAAATTCATTCAGCTGTAATGTTTTCACAATATTTAAAGCGGAAGCACGTCAGTTAGGATTTTCTTCTGTATAAGGTTTTCCTGTAGTGTAATGTCTTAATCGTAGTCTACCATCAAATATTTAGGAGTATCTTTAATGTTTAGACAGTACATTAGCAGCATGCGATACTTACATCATAAGTTCGCAAGCATGAGGCAGTCTATTGCAAGGATCTTCTTTGCTGCCAGTTATCATAGGCTTTTATGAGTTAGAAAACTGAATAGCAAGACTGAATACTGTAGAAATGCACTTTGCTCAGTAATACTTGAGATGTTGCAATATTTGATTATGCATTTGTTTGTTACAGAAAAATTCTCAACAGTAATTGATGGCTGTTGCCGTAACAGTATACTGGCTGTACTTCCACCTCTAGTAATGGGCTTTATGTGCTAGATTTTAATATCCTTGAGCATGGACCAGTGCACAAGTCTTTTTAACAAGAAACATGGTTTACTTGCACAAAAATGATCAGTTTTGAGAGATCGCTAATGCCCCTGAAGTGTTTTTGTGGGTGTGAAACAATATAGTGAATTGGAAATGGTCCCTCTTATTAACAGTAATTGAAATTAAGTCTACTTAATGTATCAAGTCATGTTCATGCCCTGATTTTATAGACTTGTATCTATCAATAAACATTGTGATATTTGGAAAAAGTACATAAACCCCACATCTTCGGAATTACAAGGAGTGGGGCATGTTACTCAACCCTTGCAGAGTGCTTCATTCCTTCAATGGGAAGAACCAGATGGAAGTACAGGCTACTGTAAGGTTTTAATCCGAGAAGTAAGATGGAATCTCACCGAAGCCAATAATTGACCAAGACACGCAGCGTACCAGGAAAGTTCGCATCTATTAAATGCCGTCAGGTTAGGTGACAGTGTCCTGAACACACTGGCCGGGGGAGTCACACCATTTTGTGCTTGGCAGGGTTTTTTTTATGCTGCCGTTGGCACGTTCCGAGGGAATTTATGGCAGGTCATTTATGAGCGGGAAATCCATACGACTCCAACCTGGCCGCCTTGCTAAGTCAGGTGGTCCGTCCTTGTCCAGCAGAATGGACACACAACTCTGGTATGTCCCTGGAAGCCACTACTGTTTAACTCAGTGGATGGGATACGGGAAGTCCCTATCTCCCTAGCCCCAGGCCTTACATCCTCAGCGCATGGGATGGGAGGAGTCCCTATTTTCCCAGCCCAGACCTTACATCCCGACCTCTTGGGTTATATAGGACGATGACCGAGTCTGAACTGCTATCAAGCAGAACAGGCGGAGATTAATTGAGGTCGTGATCTGGGGGGACAAATGGGCAGGGGCTGTGAGGGTGTAAGAGGAGCTGGATTGACCATCAACCGTAGAGTTTTCTTGCATGCGGGAACTTCAAACTTTAAAAATGCAGGGAGCAAGCAAAAAAGATTAGGCCGAGGGTTAATAAAGTGGTAAGTATGGGGAAGCCATCCCATTTCATCATTCCTCCCTCGCACCATCCCGCAAAGGGGCCTCCCTCCTGTGGCATTGCCTAATCCCCCCCAGTTACTGAGTGACCGCCATTGTTCTCTTGAATAGCCCTGTTTTTGTTATGTAGTACAAAATTCCCTCTCGCAGGAAAAAGGTCTCGTGCCAAACCCTTGTCTGCCTTGAGCAGGTCAGGGCCCGCCTGTTTTTATGCAGGCTACCCTTGAAACTGATGTTATTAGACTTAGTAGGTAAGTATAAAGTGACAAGCGTTAGGCTTCTAGGCCTATCTGCAGTCTTGCCTCTAGGTCAAAAAAGGAAAGAAAGCCGTTCTCTTCTGTTTAAGCGATGACAAATGATGAAATAATTGTAGAGGAAGCAAAGCAGATCTTGGTGGGTGACACTGATACGATTTAAGAACATAACCATCTTTTGTGATGTTGATACCCCGGAATGATTGCCGATAAGCTTTGTACAATGCCACATACAAAACAAAAGACTCTAAGAAAAAAGACCTAGTATATATATTCTGGGCTCCTGAAAGTGCACCTTTAAAATGCAAAATGATTTATGCTAGCTCTAAATGCATGAATCTAAGAACACAGTATTACATGGTATCCAACACATCCTGGGAGTCAAGCAAAGCTTTGTCCTAATAAGACAGGCTCCCAAAAAACATGGCAGCAAGCAGGACCAGAGGTAAGGGTGAGAGTATGAAGGCAAGCGTGCAGGCATGCGTGAGTGTATTTGAGGCTCAGTCCGTGTGAGGATTAGGGGGTGGCTCTCCAGGCCGGGAAGCTGCAACCACCACTAACCACAAGCCTCACTGCTGTGACTTTTTCCCCTCAGGGCTTGGAGCACATTGCATTTTGGAGAATTTACAAAATCCTCCTTGGGAGGTTGGATCAGGGAGAAGCAGCCTCGTTGGAAGGGCACCTAGACTCACCATGGTCTAAACTCATGGCACCGCCATGCTTTTCACATGTCCCACACTTGCCACTGCTGCAACCACCACCACCACCACCACCACCATCACCCTCAAGTGCCGTCAGCCAAGTAGGGGGCTGGAGTCTCCCCAACCCCAGGCATTGCTAGAACCAAGGGCCTGAGAATGAAAAAGCTGTGGATCTCTGGAGAGTGGTGAAAGCCTGAGGCAGAGAGATATGGGGAGCCATGGTGGGAGCACAGGAACAAGAGCCTGAACTTGAAACACCCCGAGGAAGCAGAGGAGGCACAGCAAGAATTTCCCATCCTTCCATCTGGAATTTCACCCTGATGTGTGCCTGCATGAAGCATTACATGATGGAGCTCAGCCGCAGAGGAGGGGACTAAAGGACACAGCCAGCACCAAATGCGCGGGACAATTTATTTCCTGAATTGTCTCTTGGTAGACAGCATGAGGAGAACTGGACTGTAGGACTGACAAAGGTGATAGCCCCTGCCCATCTAAAAATACCGGGATTCCCACTCAGAATCAGCTTCCAGAACAGCTGCATCTGACATCATTCCAGTGACTCCAGGCAATTATTAATGCTTGTGACTGGAAATATCACTCTTGCCAAATTAAGCTCTGTTCCGGAGACAATCTCGTCAGATGCTGGTACTTGGGCAAACTGGGCAAGGAAGAGCCAGTGGTGGGACGGTGGGCCCTGAAGGTTTGGAGTCCCAATCAGGGCAGCTATCTTCTTTTGGTAAATATCCCACACACTGTTTAGGGGCAAGAGATTAGTCAGCAAGCAAGGCGGACCTAAGCACTGGTAAATAGGAAATGCATGTCCTTCCTCCGGCAAAAAATGGGAACCATGCACCCACATGAGTCTGTTCAACACATCCTGGCCAAGACAAGGATACCTCCACAGATGCAAGTTCCATGGAAGCAGAAAGAACCGCTCATCCACATAAATGGAAACCCCAAGCTAGGCTCCCCAACCCTGAGCATCAGAACTGAGAAAGATGCCAATATCACATTGGCTCTGAAAAGCAGCAGAGTTTCTATTTGCCAGGGAGATGCAAGTGTTTATTTGCTCTGAAAAGCAGCAGAGTTTCTATTTGCCAGGGAGATGCAAGTGTTTATTTGTACTTTTTGGCCTGGGATTTGGGTTTTAAATGGACAGAAGGGGAAGAGAGTGAGCAAGGTACACAGAAACTGTTTATAGAAATTCCAGCAGAATACTTCTCCTATCTGGTAAAGGAAAATGTCACACGTTGACACACACACAGTACCAATCAAGACGTACCCACAGAGCCCATTAGAAAGTCACCTGACTTAGCAATACATACACTTCAGGACAGAAGGGAGTACAATAAAGTACTCAAAATAATGAGCAGCAAGGGACTAATTCCCAGAATACCTGTCCACCAAGGCTATCATTTAAATTAAAGGGTGGGGGCAGGACATTGAGCACTTGAAACAATATTTGAATTACAGTTGTAGTTGTCACTGCAAGAGTGGTTAAGGGGAGGCAACAGGCCCAGGTAGACTCCATTAGAAGCAGGAGGGAGGCCTCAGAGGTAAAGAGGCAGGCTGTGCAACATCGGAGACATTATGGTGGTCAGAAATGAGGCAGGAAGTGATTGGTGAGCAAGATGTACACACCCACCGCCATTCACTGTTTCCCCACTGACCACATGGCCGCCCATTGGAAAGCAGCATGATGCACAGAGAATCTATAGGCCAGGTCACTGAGATGAAAGGGCAGTCTGTGCCGCATCATCCAGTTTGACCAAACACACCGTGACATAGGGAGCACTTGGGATACAAGTCGGTAGATTCCTCCAGTAAAGAACAGATAACCAGTGTTTGCCAAAGGTCAGGTTTACCCACACTGGCCAGCACACCTTAGTGAATGACTAGATGGAGCGAAAGCTTCCAGCAAAGAGACCCCTATCTTCTCTGCACCCAGAAACTTTTATTTCTGGATTAAATGCCATTTTCTCATACATCAAATAAAAAGACAATGTTGGAAAGTCAAGCAAATCCAAAAGATTTAATGAAGGATTCCAGGTGTTGTGCCCAGGGGAAGAGGGACAGGTTTGTGAACCCCGGAGCGAGGTCCTGCCTGCGCGAGGCCGCTGGGTGCGGAGAGCCCGGGGGAAGCGCCGTCACCATGTCTGACCAGGAGGCAAAACCTCCAACTGAGCACTATGGGCGTTTAGAAGGAAGGAGCGAACAGTAAATCTCAAAGTCACTGGACAGGATAGCAGTGAGATTCACTTCAAAGAGAAATGACAACACATCTCAAGAAACTCACAAGAATCATACGTCAAAGACAGGGACTTCCAATGAATTCACTCCAGTATCTCTTTGAAGGTCCAGAACTAATTGGCTGATAAACACACACCAAAAGACTGGGAATTGAGGAAGAAGATGTGAATGAAGTTTATCAGATCAAACAGGTGGGGTCATCAACAGTTTAAGATATTCCTATTTCTTTTCTTTTCTTTTTTCCCTCAATCCTTTTGTTTATTTTCAAAAAAAAATTTTCTTTTGTAATGTGTGTTCAAATGGATTTGAGAACTGATGCCCTCATCTCTTTAAAAACACTGGGAAATTTGAATTCAAGTGCCCATTATTCATCATTGGTTGTTTGCATTGTGCTGATTTTTGGTGATCAAATTCACCTCCTTCATATTGTCCTCATCCAAATTGAAACATAACGAGAGCACAGGGAGGCACCTTTTCAGTCCTGTGCAAATTTCAGGCTTGTTATATCAATAAGGTTCGACCCTTCAAGTGTTTCATAAAGACTTTTCTTAAATAGCCCTCAGTTTCTAGCATGTGATTGCATCCCTCCTGGATTATGACTTTCGTGGGAGGTGGAAGATTTATTTCAGAGAACTGAACTGTGAAAATGACCTTTTCTCACGTGAAGCTACTTTTAAAAATCAGAAGGACTGGACCAAAAGAATAGGAATATCAGGTTGGAGTCCCAAGATTGACGTATGAGGTGAGAGTAAAGAACTAACTCCAAAGAATGGCTTCACTGAAGATAAAGCATTTTCTAAGAGTAAGAAAATCTAGATAGAAGCCGCAGAACATTAATAATTTTCATTAGCAGTCCAATACAGTTATTCATTGGCAGACTGTGCGCAACAGAACACTGCTCCTTTGTTTATCTTATTTGTACTTTTTGGCCTGGGATTTGGGTTTTAAATGGACATTGTCTGTACCAGCTTCATGAAAATAAACAAAATGTTGGTAAAAATCTTAAAAAAAAAAAAAAAGGATTCCAGGAAATGGAAATCAACATGCCACTCGGGGAACACTCTGTGCCACCTGCAATTCCATCTTTTTCGGGTTAGGAAAGCATCTTTGGGGATCAACCAAATGACCTTGGAAGGTGGGCCGCCACATGGCTACCCAGAGCCTCGGCAGTACTACCCAGGTCATCTAGTCGTTGCTGAACCTATGGCGACCAACACTGGCCAGCACGCAGTGGTGAACGCACAGAGCGAGCTGAATTGCCTCCAGCAAAGGAATACCAATTATTCATCTATGGCACCCATGAGTCTGCAATTCTGAATTAATTGCCCTTTTCCCATATGGCATATAAAAGGACAGCTTTAGAAAGTCAAGCATTGGAAAGAATTTAATGAAGGTTTCTAGGAACCAGAAAATACCCTGGCACTCTGGGCATCCTATCTACCCACATGTCATTCCCTGTTTTCCACGGATCTAAGACTGTATTTGGGGCGACCAAGAATGATCTAGAAAGGGTTATCTGCTTGGCTAGTCCAGACCTTAGGCAGAACAAGGCACGTCATCTGGTGGTTGCTGAACCTGGGGCGAACCACACTGGCGAGCACATGTTGGTGAACGCCCAGAGGGAGCTGAGAAGTCTTCAGGAAAGAAATACCAAGTATTCTTCTTTGGGACCCATGATGCTGCAATATGGGATTAAATGCCCTTTTCCCATATGGCATATAAAAGGACAACTCTGAAGTCAACCAAATGCAAAGGATTTAAGGAAGAATGCGAAGAAACAGAAAATAACCCGGCACCCAGGGCACACTGTGTGCCCACCTGGCATTCTCTGTTTTCCAGGATCAGAAAGTGTCTCTGGGTGGACCTAGAGTGACATACAAGGGGATCCTGCCTGGCTAGTCCAGAGCGGAGGAAGTACAAGGAATGTCATCTGGTCGTTGCTGAACCTAGGGAGACCCACACTGGCCAGCATACGATGGTGAAAGCCCTGAGGGAGCTGAGAAGCCGGCAGCAAAGGAATACCAAGTATTCATCTATGGCATTCATGAGTGGGCAATTCTGGATAAAATGCCCTTTTGCCGTATAGCATATAAAAGGACAACTTTGGAAAGTCGAGCAAATGGAAAAGATTCAATGAAGGATTCTAGGAATCTAAAATTAACCCAGAAACCCATGCATACTGTGTTTCCACCTGGTATTCCCTCTTTTCCTGGGTCAGATAGCACCTTTGGGGTGACCAAGAATGATCGAGAGAGGGTTGCCTGCATGGCTAGTTGGGGGGAATTCCGGTTCCGGTTCTTTGTGCAGCTGCAGCAGCGGCTCCGGGGGAAGATGGCGGTCCTGGCAGGTTTCCAGTCTGTGGCTCAGAGCTGCAGTGCCTGAGCCTCAGGAGGGGTGGGCGCGGTGGCTGCCCTGGGCCCGGTCAGGATTCCAGGGCCTCCCGTGGGAATGGGCCCCCGCTCCGGGTCAGGTTGCTGTACCGCTCCCCATTGCCCGTGGCTGCCCTAAATCCCAGACCAGGTTTTGCTGCCAGCAGCAGAAATGACACCTCATGGGACCCTTCCAAGGACACCCTGTGCTACGGAGGGAAACCCCTTCATCGACCAGCCTTTCTCAGTCGGGATGGACCAGTCCCGAAAGAGACCTGCTCCTTAGCAGACCTAGCAGATGCAGCAGCAGGAGATCCAAAATTGAAACCACAATGCAAAGAAAAAGAAGATGGCTGACAAAATTCTACCTCAAAGGATTCGTGAACTGGTACCAGAATCCCAGGCCTATATGGATCTCTTGGCTTGTGAAAGGAACTGACAAACATAATGAGGTAGCGTCGAGAATACAGCAAGGCCTGAAATGTCCGATCAAGCAATAAACAGAAGGTGGGAGTTTTTATTTCTAACACTTTCAATCCGGATAAGTCAGATGCCGAGGATGGGCAAGGGACAGTGGCTTCCGGGGAGCTTCGAGTAGAAGTACGGCTCCTGGAGGATTCTCAAGCCATTCCAAATATGATGCCACCAAACAAAAGAGGAAGTTCTCTTCCTTTTTTGAATCCTTGGTGATCGAACTGGACAAAGACCTGTATGGGCCAGACAACCATCTGGTAGAATGGCACAGCACCGCCACTACCCAGGAGACGGATGGCTTCCAGGTGAAAGGGTCAGGAGATGTCAATGTCCGGTGTAGAGTCCTACTGATGCTGGATTACCACTCCCCACCTTAACATAGGCACCTCGCCTGGCTAGTCATCCTGGGCTTCCACGCCCAACCCCGTCCAGTGATCATTCAAGCACTGAGGTAATATATAAAGACACATAAGCTCCAGGACCCTCATGAGCGGGAGTTTGTCATCTGTGACAAGTACCTCCAGCAGATCTTTGAGTCCCAACATGTGAAATTTTCAGAGATCCCCCAAAGGCTCCACGCCTTGCTTATGCCACCAGAGCCCATCATCACTAATCATGTCATCAGTGTTGACCCAAATGATCAGAAAAAGACAGCTGTATTATATGGATGTGGAATGGATGAATACCCTTGAACCCAGTTGAATTCTTTTCTACTGTCTCCTGCCAGCCAGCAGGAGATTGCTACTCTAGACAACAAGATCCATTAGACAATAGAAACTATCAATCAGCTGATCTAGACAACAAGATCCATGAGATAATAGAAACTATCAGTTAGCTGAAGACCCAGCGGGAGTTCGTGCTGTGCTTTGCCAGCGACCCTCAGGGTCTCATTAATGATTGGCTTCATTCCCAGTGCCTGGACCTCAAGACCATGACCCATGTGGTGGGCAACCCAGAGGAAGAGGGCGGAGCTGAGTTTTACTTCCAGCCTTGGGCTCATGAGGCAGTGTGCTGATACTTCTACTCCAAGGTGCAGCAGAGACGGCAAGAATTAGAGCCATATTGGTCTAGAAACGTTCAAAATACTTTTTCCATTTGTACAGGGGTAAAATACTGTATTAAATAGGTAAACTCTTAATCTACATGGATTTGATTACCGAAACTAAAAAAGTATTATCCCTCTATATAAAAAAAGAAACGACATAAGTTTTGAGAACAGACCAAGGATAGGTAGGGCACTTTTTGATTTCATTGCTGTGCCCAGACCATGAGCCACCCCAGGAGTTCCGCGCGCCCCCTCCCACAGCTCCTCCAGGCCTGTGGGCAGTGCACGCACAGGCACAGAGCGGCCGGGGCAGGACACCTGCTCTGAGGGGGAAGGTAGGGAGTGTAGGGAGCTACAGGAGGGTGGCAGAGCCAGAGTGGAGGCAGAAGGCAGTGGCCAGAGCAAAGGCCCAGGTCCTGGGTGCCAGAGGGAAGTCAGTGCTGGCAGTGAGGGAAGGGGAGGCCTATTCTTGCACAAATCTTCATGTGGGGGGCCTCTAGTGTGTATATAGTCTACTGGCAAGGGGGGGTTCGAGCAGAATTTCCAGGGTGACTAACTACTCTCCCCATACTACTGGCATTATTGGAATAAATCTATCCTATCCTATACAATATTCTATACCAGTGGTCAGAAAACCTCGGCTTGCCACTCAGTTGACAAATGAGATTGCCGATCTCTGTCATATATTACCCTTTACCTCTTTGCACAAAAGATGCCACAATTGCCTCAATCTCACAGCTTCCAACTACATCGTAACATTTAGTCTAGTCTAGTGGTTGGCAAACTCATTTGTTAAGAGAGTGGCTTGCCGACCACTGTTCTATACTAATAAAAGTGTTATATGTTAATTGACCATTACTCCATGCCAAAATGGTGGCACGCACAGCCCCAAAGATGGCAGTCAGCCTTGGAAACACCCCACTTGCTCACCCTCCCTCTGCTTCAGCTGCCTCTGCGAGAGGCCTGGAGGCACCAGGAGCGTGCTGGGTGCTGGGCTTGCTTCAGTGGCCAGGGCCCTCCTCTCCTCTGCCACAGCAGAGGGCACCTCTATCAGCAGGATTTCCTCTTCCCTGCTCTCAGTGTCCATTTGGCAATGCGGAAGCAAGCCTCCTCACAGGCGCTCTTTGCGGCAGAGCCAGAGTGCGCCAGGCACTTGGATGTCTGTGACTGCCACTCCTGAGAGGCACCCTCCACTGTAGCAGAAGGGGAACAAGGGCACCTGTGAGGAAGCTTGCTTACTCGTCACCACCGTGAGCACTGACAGAAGAGAGGGGAAGTCCCGCCCTCACAGAATCAGCCATTGGTCAGACAGCTCTCAGCAGCCTGACAGCAAGGACTCTCATTCACCTGTATCTCAGATCATGACAGCAGAAAGGTGGGAGTAAGTCTGAAGAACAACTGTTGATACACATAGCTTTTTATGCAGAAATCTCTGAGAGGCCCCCAACATGCTTCTGATCTTGAAAGAAGGCGGGCCTGCAACAGAATGTATCTGAATAGCAGCTGTTGCAAAAAAGCTCTGAAGCACCAAAAAGCAGGAGTCATCCACAGTAGCCTTCAGTGTCCCATGAGAGAGTTCACACAGGAGAAAGACCTTATGAATGCAGTGAATGTGGGAAACCCTTTACCAAAGGATTCAGAAAAACCAGAATAATAAACTGAAATGTAGCTGGAGATAACCTATTATATTAATAGTAATAAGGATAAAGTACAATAAGTATTAAAGAGAGATATCTGAAACTGTGCAATATAATGAATGTAACGTGAACAAATTGATAAGAACCTCTGAGTGGCCTGTATATAGAAAGTAGATAAAATGACCTCTATCCCATATGTAAGACCAGATAGCAGAGTTCCTAGGGCCCACTGATGAGACACCACGAAGACCCCCATCTGATCACAAAAAGAGGAAGGAAAGAGAGGAAGTCAGAGGCTGTCTGCTCCTCCACAGTCGGTCACTCTCCACACCCCCTGCCTGCCTCTGCCCAAGCTCTGCCATAGACTGTGAGTCCCAACCATAGCCGGAAGTCCGAGGCCGTGCAAGCTAGAGGCCGAGCTACAGCTGCAACGCCCTAAGTCCACCTGTGTGTGTGTGTGTGTGTGCGTGTGTGTGTGTGTGTGTGTCTGTCAGCGAGGATCCCAGGTGCCCTGCCGAGTCTTGAAACACAGGGGTCTGGTACAATAATCCATTTGGTTGATTTATGCATAGCATGTCTGTCTCCTGTTTATTTTATCTCTGCCAATATTGAGTAGTACCTTGGTTCTACGTGTCAGTTTCTGTTTAGAGCTTGCGAGCAGTCTGTACACCATGGCTTACATTCCTGAAGGAGAAATTGGGACAGGACCCTAATAACCAAACATGGAAAATGGAGACCATAGAGATTGGTAGGAAGGGCAGAGGTGCAAGAAGGCTGACCAAGCTTGCACTGACAGCAGCTAAAGTTCCAAAGGGATTTCTCAACTATGGTGGGGTTCACACTGAGAACTGTGGGTACTAAACCCCAAGATAGGCTCCCCAACCCTGAGCACCAGAACTGAGAAAGATGCCAATATCACATTGGCTCTGAAAAGCAGCAGAGTTTCTATTTGCCAGGGAGATGCAGGTGGAAAATCAGACACCCTCTTCAAGGGCCAATGCACAAAATTTTGTGTGCAGCCACTCATTTTGGGTTCCAGCAGAGGTGAGTGCAATGTGAGGAGAATTCTGGATTGGGGGCTCCAAGGATACAGCTCAGAGGGCCTTGAACCTAATGTCCTGTGCTGTTTCATCCCCTCCACGCCCTCCATACCTCAGAGTACAGCTTTCTAATGGAGAATTTAGCCATCCAGGCAGCTCTTGCCAGGGGGTTGGGGAGGGGAAACAATTGCCCACCCTGTTGGAGACCCACTGGCCCCATTCCAGTATTTACTCCTCACTGTGGTCTGCAGCTTGGGGCTCCTTAACAGATTGAGAATGACAATGAGGCTACACATAAAGGTGGAACTCTGGGTGCTTTTACTCTTTTCCTTATCTGCTACTGGGCATAGGACGAGGAAAAGCAGATACGGGTCCTTTGCAAATCCACATAGGACCAGAGGTGTGGCACACTGGACAAGAACAGTCTAGAAGGGCCTGCCTTAGTTAGAAATAAGGATCAATGGAAAGCCTTTTGAAGGGGTTATAGATATCAGAGCTGACGTGTCAGACACTGCCTTCAGACATTGGCAACAGGCCTGACATTTAAACCCCTCATCTTCTGAAATGCAAGGAATGAGGCACGTTACTCAACCCTTGCAGAGTGCTTAACTCCTTCAATGGGAACATCCAGATGGAAATACTGGCTACTGTAAGGTTTTAATCCGAGAAGTAAGATTGAATCTAACCGAAGCCAATAATTGACCAAGACAGGCAGGGTACCAGCGAAATTTCGCATCTATTAAATGCCATTGGGTTAGGGCCCAGGGACCTGACAACACTAGCCTTAAAGTCATACAAGTCTCTGCCTGGCAGGGTTTCTTTTATGCTGCTGTTGGCACCTCCCGAGGAAATTTGTGGCAGGTGATTTGTGAGCGGGAAACTCATACAACTCCAACCTGGTAGCCCTTCCTAAGTCAGGTGGAACGTCCTGTCCATCAGGAATGGAACACACAGCACGTAATGTCTTTGGGGCTGCTACTGTTTTAACTCAGTGTATGGGAGTACCCTATCTCCCTAACCCGATACCTTACATCCTCAGCGCAAGGGATGGGGGGAGTCCCTATTTTCCCAGCCCCAGACCTTCCATCCCGACCTCTTGGGTTATATAGGACGATGTCCAATCTGACTGCTTCAAGCTGAACAGGGGCGGAGAGTAAGTGAAGTCGGGATGCGGGGGTCCAGGGCCAGGGGGCTGTAAGGAGTAAGAGGAGCTGGTTGACCCTCATCCCACAGTTTTCTTCCATGCGGGACTGCAAAAATTTTTAAATGCAGGAGCAAGCATTAGGACTGGCTGAAGGTTAATAAGTGGGTAAGTACAGGTGGAGCCATTGCATCATTCCTCCCTCGCATCATCCCGCAAAGGGGCCTCCCTCCTGTGGGCATTGCCTTAGATCCTCCCCCAGTTTACTGAGGACGCCAATGTTCTCTTTGACTAGCCCTGTTTTCTTGAAGGACTAGCAGCATTCCTCTCACAGAATTAGGCAGGTGCCATCCTTTCCTGCCATAAGCAAGTCAAGGGACCGCCTGTTTGGCAGGCCTACTCTGGCTACTGGTGTTATTTGGCTTTGCAGAAAGGCTAAGGAGACAGCGGGGGCTTCCAGGGCTGTCTGCAGGCTTTCAGCTAGGTCAAAAAAGGAAAGAAAACGGTTATATTCTCTTTAAGCTATGACAAAAGGCAAAATATTTGTAAAGGAAGCAAAGTAGTTCTTGGTGAGTGAAACTGGTGGTACTGTAGAAGACCCTTAACCATCTTTTATGCAGTTGCTACCTCTGAAGGATTGCTGATAAGCTTTGTACAATGCCACATACAAAACAAAAAGGTCTAAGAAAAAAAAACAGTATTTATATTCTAGCGTCCTGAAAGTACACCTTTAAAATGCAAAATGATTTATGCTAGCTCTAAAGATGCTGTTAAGAAGAAATTACAGGTAGTAAATATGAGTGGCAAGTAAATAGCACCCGTGAATCTAAGAACACAGTATTACATGGTATCCAATCATCATCTTGGAGTAAAGCAAAGCTTTGACCGAATAAACAGGCTCCCAAAAAACATGGCAGGCAGGAGGACCAGGGGAAGGTGAGGAGTGTGAAGACAAGGGTGGCAGGCATGCAAGAGTTTATTTGAGCTCTGACCATGTGAGGATATATGGGGTGGGCTCCCAGCAGGGAAGCTGCGAACCTCCACGACCACCAAGCCTCTCGGCCGGTGACTTTTCCCCTCAGGCATGGAGCACATTCCATTTTGGAGAACTTACAAAATCCTCCTTTGCAGGTTGACAGGGATAAGCAGCCTTGCTGCAAGGTCACCTAGTTCTCACCATGTTCAAAACTCATGCCCAACCTGCCATGCTTTTCACATGGCCCACACTTGCCACTGCTGCAATCACCACCACCACCACCATCAGCCTCAAGTGCCCTCAGCCAAGGAGGGGGCTGGAGTCTCCCCAACCCCAGGCATTGCTAGAACCAAGGGCCTGAGAAAGAAAAAGCTGTGGATCTCTGGAGAGTGGCAAAAGTCCTGAGGCAAGAGAATGGGGGAGCCAGGTGGGAGCACAGAGAACAAGGCCTGAACTTGGAAAAACCACAAGGAAGCAGAGGAGGCACTGCAAGAATTTCCCATCCTTCCATCTGGGAATTTCACCCTGATGTGTGCCTGCATGAAGCATCACATGATGGAGCTCAGCCGCAGAGGAGGGGACTGAAGAACACAGCCAACACCAAATGCGCGGGACAATTTATTTCCTGAAGGATTTCTTGTAGACAGCATGGGAGAACTGGACAGTAGACAGACAAAGGTGATAGCCCCTGCCTCATCAAAAACACTTGGGAGGTCACTCAGCATCCAGCTACAGAACAGCTGCTTCTGACATGCATTCCAATGACCCCGAGCAAGGAATAACGGCTCGGCTCTGGACTGGAAATATGCACTCTTGCAAATTAGTCTGGGGGTTCTGGAGACTCAGGTACTTGGGCAGAACCTGGGCAGAGGAAGAGCCAAGTGGTGGGACGGTGGCACTGAATGTTTGGAGTCCCAAGCAGGGCTGATCTTTTTGTTTTTGTGAATATCCCACACACTGTTCGAGGTGGCAAAGAGAGTATGTCAGCAAGCAAGGCGGACCTGAGCACTGGAAAAAAGAGGAAATGCATGTCCTCCTCCTGTAAACAATGGGAACAATGCACAAACTGAATCTGTACAACACATCCTGGCCAAGACAAGGATATCTCCACAGAGGCAAGTTCCATGGAAGCAGAAAGAACCGCTCATCCACATAAATGGAAACCAGAAGGGGAACAGAGTGAGCAAGGAATGCAGAAACTGTTGAAAGAAATACCAACAGAATACTTCTCTTGTCTGGTAAAGGAAAACGTCACACAAGTTTAACACACAGAGAGAGTACCAATCAGGATGGAGCCACAGAGACCCATGAGAAAGTCACCTGGCTTAAAAACACAAACACTTCAGGACAGAAGGGAGTGCATACAATGAGGGCCTCAAAATAATGAAAAGCAAGGGCCTCAATCTATGAATACTATATCCACCAATGCCATCATTTAAAATTAAACAAGTGGGGGGCACTGATTGCTTGAAAACAATAATTGGAGTGCAGTTTTAGTGGCCACTGCAAGAGCATTAAGAGGAGGCCACGGCCCCAGTGAACTCAGCCCAGAGGCAGAAGGGAGGCCTCACAGAAAAGAGGCAGCGTGCAACACGGAGACATTAGGTGTTCTGCAATGGAGGCAGGAGTGATTGGTGGGCAAGATGTGGCACACCCACTGCCATTTGCTTGGGGTTTCCCCTCACGGACCACATGGTCGCCCAGTGGAAGAAACAGGAAGCACAGAGAAGTCTACAGGCCAAGTTCACTAGAGGAAATGACAGACTGCCGCATCTTCCAGGTGACCACTCACCGGGACAGGGAGCAATTGGGATAACACGTCGGTATATGATTCCCCCACCCCCTCAAGTACAAAGACAGATAATCTAGTGTTTACTAAGATAAGGGTTATCCGCACAGGCCAGCAGTACCTTGTGCCATGCCTTAGGGAGCTGAGAAGCTTCCAGCAAAGTATATCCACTATTTCCAACTTGGCACCCATAAATCCTTATTTCTGGATTACATGCCATTTTCCAATATAGCAAATAAAAAGATAATTTTGGAAAGTCAAGCAAATGTAAAAGATTTAATGAATTGATGCAGGAAATGGAAATTAACCCTGAACTCTGGGCAGCAAACTGTGCCCACCAGACATTCACTGTTCTCAGGAACAAAAAGAGCATCTTTGGGACACCAGAATGACCTATAAAGGGACGCCTGCATGGCTCGGTCCACAAGCCTTGCAGTATAAGGCAGGTCATCTTTTCGTTGCTGAACCTGGGGCGACCACCCACTGCCAGCATGCAATGGTGAATGCCCAAGGGGAGCTGAATCGCCTCCATCAAAAGAATACCAAGTATCTTCGACGTTACCCATGATCCTACTAATAAGTTTTCCTGGAATTAAATGGCCCCTTTGGCCATATAAGCATATATAAAAACAACTTGTAAAAGTCAAGCAAACAGAAAGGTTTTAATGAAGGATTTGAGGAACGGAAATTAACCGGGAACCCCGAGCACAATCTGTGCCAACCTGGCATTCCCTCTTTTCGGGAGTCAGAAAGCATCTTTGGGGCGATCAAGAGTCACCTAGAAAAAGTTACCGGCATGGTTACTCCAGAGCCTCGGCAGTACAAGGCAGGTTATCTGGACGTTGCTGAACCTAGAGTGAAGCACACGGGCCAGCACACATTGGTGAACGCCAAAATGGAGCTGAGAAGCCTCCAGTAATAAGGTAAACAAGTATCATCTGTGGCACCCATGAATCTGCAATTGTGATTAAAAGCCCTTTTCCATATATAGCATAAATAAACGCCAACGTTGGAAAGTCAAGCAATGGGAAAGAATAAAGAATATTCTCAGAAACGGAAAATGAACCAGCCACCCCAGGCATACCTTTACCTCACAAGGCACTTCATCATCTTTTCCTCCAGGTCAGAAATCACCTTTGTGAGACCACGAATGATCTACAAAGGGTTGTCTGCATGAGTAGTCGAAAACCTTTTAAAGGGGTTATAGATACCAGAGCTGACCTGTGAGGCACTGCCTCAGACAATGGCTACAGGCTACCTTAAACCCCACATCTTCGAAGCTGACTAAAAGAACCAGCCAAAGCCTTAATGTGCAAAAACAACTGTTTGCTAGATGTCACTGCATTTGACCTAAACACTCTGCGAAAATTCATTTCCGCTGTAAATGTATTCACAGTATTTAAAGCGGAAGCACGTCAGATAGGATTATCTTCTGAAAGGATTTGTGCGGAGTGTAATGTCTTAATCGTTAGTCCGTACCATCAAATATTTTTATAGAATCTTTAAATGTAAGACAGATACAAAAGCTCATGCAATACTTACATTATAAGTTTGCAAGCGGAAGGCAGTCTATTGCAAGGATCTTCTTTGCTGCCAGCCATCATAGGCTGTTAGGAGTTAGAAAACTGAATGGCAAGACTGAATACTGTAGAAATGCACTTTGCTCAGTAAATACTTGAGAAGTTGCAATATTTAATTATGCATTTGGTTGTAGCAGAAAAATTCTTACTGTAATTGATGGCTATAGCCGTAATAGTAAACTTGCCTGTACATCTACCTCTATAATGGCTTTATGTGCTAATTTTAATATCCATGAGCCTGGCCAGGGCACAATCATTTTAACAATAAACATGGTTAACTTGCACAAAAATGAACAGTTTTGAGAGATCGATATTGCCCTTGAAGTGGTTTTGTTGATGTGTGAAACAAATGGTGTGAATTTGAATTGCCTCTTCTTATTCTCTTAAGTGAAATTAAGTCTAACTTAATGTATCAAGTCATGATCATGCCCAGATTTTAATATAGTCTTGAATCTACCATAAACAATGAGATAACTTGCAAAGAAAAAAATAAACCCCTCCATTTCGGAATTGCAATGATTGGGGCAAGTTACACAACCTTGCAGAGTGCTTCATTCCTTCAATGGGAAGAACCAGATGGAAGTACAGGCTACTGTAAGGTTTTAATCAGAGAAGTAACATTGAATCTGAATGAATCCAATAATTGACCAAGACACGCAGGGTACTAGCGAAAGGTCGCATCTATTAAGTGCCCTCGGGTTAGATCCCAGGGTCCTGACCACACAGGCCGGGGGAGTCACACCATTCTCTGCTTGGCAGATTTTTTTTGTTCTGCTGTTGGCACATTTCGAGGGAATTTTTGGCAGGTGATTTATGAGCGGGAAATCCATACAACTCCAACCTGGCCGTCCCTGCTAAGTCAGGTGGTCCGTTCTTGTCCACGAGAAGCACACACAGCTCTGGTATGTCTTTGGGGGCTGCTACTGTTTAACTCAGTGGATGGGATATGGGAAGTTCCTATCTCCCTAGCCCCAGGCCTTACATCCTCAGCGCATGGGATGGGAGGAGTCCCTATTTTCCCAGCCCAGACCTTACATCCCGACCTCTTGGGTTATATAGGACGATGACCGATCTGACTGCTTCAAGCTGAACAGGGGCGGAGATTAAGTGAGGTCGGGATCCGGGGGGTCCAGGGCCAGGGTGCTGTAAGGGTGTAAGAGGACCTGGTTAACAATCATCGGACAGATTTCTTGCATGCGGGACTGCAAAAATTTAAAAATGCATGAGCAAGCACTAGGAATTAGGCTGCGGGTTAATAAAGTGTGTAAGTACGGGGAGCATCCATTGCATCATTCCTCCCTCGCACCATCCCGCAAAGGGGCCTCCCTCCTGTGGGCATTGCCTTAGATCCTCCTCCAGTTTACTGAGGACGCCAGTGTTCTCTTTGAATAGCCCTGTTTTGTTGATGTATTCTGCATTCCTCTCGCAAGAAAAGCAGGTGCCACCCTTTCTGCTGTAGCAAGTCGCAGGGCCCAGCCTGTTTTGCAGGTCGACACTGCTACTGATGTTATTTGTCTTGTAGGAAGGCTAAAGTGACAGCGGAGGCTTCTAGGCCTATCTGCAGTCTTCCCTCTAGGTCAAAAAAGGAAAGAAAGCCGTTCTCTTCTGTTTAAGCGATGACAAATGATGAAATAATTGTAGAGGAAGCAAAGTAGATCTTGGTGGGTGACATTGGTGATACAGTAGAGGAACCCTAACCATCTTTTGTGACGTTGCTACCCCGGAATGATTGCCGATAAGCTTTGTACAATGCCACATACAAAACAAAACACTCTAAGAAAAAAGACCTAATATATATATTCCGGGCTTCTGACAGGGCGCCTTTAATATGCAAAATGATTTATGCTAGCTCTAAATGCGTGAATCTAAGAACACAGTATTACATGGTATCCAACACATCCTGGGAGTCAAGCAAAGCTTTGTCCTATATGACAGGCTCCCAAAAAACATGGCACAAGAGGAACAGAGGTAAGGGTGAGAGTATGGACGGCAAGCGTGCAGGCGATGCTGAGTGTATTTAGAGGCTAGTCCGTGTGAGGAATCGGGGGTTTGCTCCCCTGGCAGGAAGCTGCGAACCTCCACGACCACCATAGCCTCTCGGCCGGTACTTTTCCCGACTCAGGCTTGGAGCACTTCCTTTTTGGAGAATTTACAAAATCCACCATGTGAGTTGGATCAGGGAGAAGCGCCTTGGCTGCAAGGGCAACTAGACTCACCATCCGTCTAAACTCATGCCACCGCCCTGCGTACACCATGGACACACTTGCCACTTGCTGAAACACCACCCCGCCACGCCTCCAACTCAGCCGCCTCATGCCCTATCCAAGGAGGGCTGGAGTCTCCCCAACCCCAGGCATTGCTAGAACCAAGGGCCTGAGAAAGAAAAAGCTGTGGATCTCTGGAGAGTGGCGAAAGCCTGAGGCAGAGAGATATGGGGAGCCATGTTGGGAGCACAGGAACAAGAGCCTGAACTTGAAACACCCCAAGGAAGCAGAGGAGGCACTGCAAGAATTTCCCATCCTTCCATCTGGGAATTTCACCCTGATGTGTGCCTGCATGAAGCATCACATGATGGAGCTCAGCCGCAGAGGAGGGGACTAAAGAACACAGCCAGCACCAAATGCGCGGGACAATTTATTTCCTGAAGGATCTCTTGGTAGACAGCATGACGAGAACTGGACAGTAGGACTGACAAAGGTGATAGCCCCTGCCCATCTAAAAATACTGGGGAGGTCACTCAGCAATCAGCTCCAGAACAGCTGCTTCTGACATGCATTCCAGTGACTCCAGGCAAGTAGTAATGGCTCTGGACTGGAAACATGCACTCTTGCAAATTAGTCTGGGGGTCCTGGATACTCAGGTAGGTTCTTGGGCAGAACCTGGACAGAGGAAGAGCCAAGTGGTGGAACAGTGGCACTGAAGGTTTGGAGTCCCAAGCAGGGCTGCTATTTTCTTTTTGGTGAATATCCCACACACTGTTTGAGGTGGCAAAGAGAGTATGTCAGCAAGCAAGGCGGACCTGAAGCACTGGAAAATTAGGAAATGCATGTCCTTCCTCCTGCAAAAAATGGGAACCATGCACCCACATGAGTCTGTTCAACACATCCTGGCCAAGACAAGGATACCTACACAGATGCAATTTCCATGGAAGCAGAAAGAATCGCTCATCCACATAAAAGGAAACCAGAAGGGGAAGAGAGTGAGCAAGGAACACAGAAACTGTTTATAGAAATTCCAGCAGAATACTTCTCCTATCTGGTAAAGGAAAATGTCTCACGTGACACACACACAGTACCAATCAAGATGTACCCACAGAGACCATTTAGAAAAGTCACCTGACTTAGCAATACATACACTTCAGGACAGAAGGGAGTACAATAAAGTACTCAAAATAATGAGCACCAAGGGACTAATTCCATGAATACTATGTCCACCAAGGCTATCATTTAAATTAAAGAGTGGGGGCAGGACCTTGAGCACTTGAAACAATATTTGAATTACAGTTGTAGTTGTCACTGCAAGAGTGGTTAAGGGGAGGCTACAGGCCCAGGTAGACTCCGTTAGAAGCAGGAGGGAGGCCTCCGAGGAAAAGAGGCAGGCTGTGCAACATCGGAGACTTATGGTGGTCAGAAATGAGGCAGGAAGTGATTGATGGGCAAGACCGTACACACCCACTTGCCCCTCACTGACCAAATGGCCGCCCAGTGGCAAGAACCGGAGGAACAGCGAATCAATGAGGCCAGGTCACTGAGTGGAAGGGCAGTCTGCCGCATCTTCCAGGTGACCAACAAATACCAGGACAGGGAGCACTTGTGATATCACGTCGGTAGATTCCTCAGTACAAGACAGATAATCTAGTGTTTGCAAAGGTCAGGTTTACCCACACTGGCCAGCACACCTTAGTGAATGACTAGAGGGAGCTGAGAAGCTTCCAGCAAAGGAGTACCCACTATTCTTCTCTGGCACCCATGAAACTTTATTTCTGGATTAAATGCCATTTTCTCATACAGCAAATAAAAAGACAATTTTGGAAAGTCAAGCAAATGAAAAGGATTTAATGAAGGATTCCAGGCGGTGTTGTGCCCAGGGGAAGAGGGACGGGTTTGTGAACCCAGGAGCGAGGTCCTCCTGCGCGAGGCCGCTGGGTGCGGAGAGCCCGGGGGATGCGCCGTCACCATGTCTGACCAGGAGGCAAAACCTCCAACTGAGGACTTGGGCGATGAGAAGGAAGGAGAGTACAGTAAACTCAAAGTCACTGGACAGGATAGCAGTGAGATTCACTTCCAAAGTGAAAAATGACAACACATCTCAAGAAACTAACTCAAGACTCATACTGTCAAAGACACGGGAACTTCCACTGAATTCACTCAGTTTTCTCTTGAAAGTTCAGAGAATTGCTGAAATCACACTTCCAAAAGAAACTGGAATGGAGGAAGAAGAAGTGATAGAAGTTTATCAAGAACAAACAGGGGGTCCATACACAGTATAGATGTTCTTTTATTTTATTTTACTTTCCCTCAATCCTTTTTATTTTCAAAATAGTTATTTTGTAATGTGGTGTTAAAATGGATTTGAAAACTGATGCCCCCTCATCTCTTAAAACATCTGGTAATTTAAATTCTATGCCCATTATTCATCATTGTTAGTTTCATGTGCTGATTTTTGGTGATCCAAATGTCAGCCTCCTTCATATTGTCCTCATCCTTTTGAAACATACTTGTGCACATGGAGGCACCTTTTTCCAGACTGTGGCATTTTCAGCTTTGTGATAATCATAAGGGTTGACCAATGCAAAGTGTAATAAGACTTCTAATTGGCCCTGACGTTCTAGCAGGTGATTGCTTCACACCTTGATTATGATTTCAGTAGAAGGTGGCAGTTTTTCAAGAGAACTGAACTGTGGAAAATGAAACCTTTTCCTCCGCGTGAGCTACTTTTAAAATCTGAAGTACCTGGACCAAAAGAAGATGAATATCCGTTGGAGTCAAGATGAACATAGGTGAGAGTAAAGACTAACTCCAAAGATGGCTTCACACTGAAGAAAAGCATTTATAAAGATAAAGGAAAATCTTGTGAGAAGATCCCAGAACAGTTTTACTTTCATTACAGCACTACAGGTATTCCAATGCAGAAGTGTGTGCAACAGAACACTGCTTTTTTTTATCTAATTATGTACTCTTTTGGCCTGGATTGGGTTTTAAATGGACATGTCTGTACCCAGCTTCATTAAAATAAACAAATTGTTGGTAAAAATCTTAAAAAAAAAAAAGGATTCCAGGAAATGAAAAGCAACATGCCACCCCGGGAACATTCTGTGCCACCTGCAATTCCATCTTTTTCGGGGTAGGAAAGCATCTTTGGGACAACCAGGAATGACCTGGAAGGTGGCGGCCTACATGGCTACTCCAGAGCCTCGGCAGTACTACCCAGGTCATCTAGTCGTTGCTGAACCTATGGCGACCAACACTGGCCAGCACGCAGTGGTGAACGCACAGTGGGAGCTGAATTGCCTCCAGCAAAGGAATACCAATTATTCATCTATGGCACCAATGAGTCTGCAATTCTGAATTAATTGCCCTTTTCACATATGGCATATAAAAGGACAGCTTTAGAAAGTCAAGCATTGGAAAGAATTTAATGAATGTGCTATGAACGCAGAAATACCCATGCACTCTGGGCATCCTATCTACCCACATGTCATTCCCTCTTTTCCACGGATCTGAGACTGTATTTGGGGTGACCAAGAATGACCTAGAAAGGGTTATCTGCTTGGCTAGTCCAGACCTTAGGCAGAACAAGGCACGTCATCTGGTGGGTGCTGAACCTGGGGCAAACCACACTGGCGAGCACATGTTGGTGAACTCCCAGAGGGAGCTGAGACGTCTTCAGCAAAGAAATACCAAGTATTCTTCTTTGGGACCCATGATGCTGCAATATGGGATTAAATGCCCTTTTCCCATATGGCATATAAAAGGACAACTTTGGAGTCAACCAAATGCAAAGGATTTAAGGAAGAACGCGAAGAAACAGAAATTAACCCGGCACCCAGGGCACACTCTGTGCCCACTGGGCATTCTCTGTTTTCCAGGATCAGAAACTGTCTCTGTGTCGACCTAGAGTGACATACAAGGGGATCCTGCCTGGCTAGTCCAGAGCGGAGGAAGTACAAGGAATGTCACCTGATCGTTGCTGAACCTAGGGCAACCCACACTGGCCAGCATACGATGGTGAAAGCCCTGAGGGAGCTGAGAAGCCTGCAGCAAAGGAATACCAACTATTCATCTATGGCACCCATGAGTGGGCAATTCTGGATAAAATGCCCTTTTGCCGTATAGCATATGAAGGGACAACTTTGGAAAGTCGAGCAAATGGAAAGGATTCAATGAAGGATTCTAGGAATCTAAAATTAACCCAGAAACCCATGCACACTGTGTTCCCATCTGGTATTCCCTCTTTTCCTGGGTCAGATAACACCTTTGGGGTAACCAAGAATGATCTAGAGAGGGTTGCCTGCATGGCTAGTTGGGGGGAATTCCGGTTCCGGTTCTTTGTGCAGCTGCAGCAGCGGCTCCAGGGAAGATGGCGGTCCGGTCGGGTTTCCAGTCTGTGGCTCAGAGCTGCAGTGCCAGAGCCTCAGGTGGGGCAGGCGAGGCTGCTGCCCTGGGCCCGGGCGGGACTCCAAGGCCTCCCGTGGGAATGGGCCCGGCGCCAGGTTGGGGCTGTACTGCTCCCAATGCCCGCGGCGGCCTATCCGAGACCAGGTCTGCTGCCAGGCAGCAGAATGACACCTCAGAGACCTTCCCATGGAACCCCGGCTATGGAGAGGAACCCTTCATCGACCGGGGCAGCCTGGCTTCAAGTCAGGATGGACCAGTCCCAAAAGAGACCTGCTCCTCAGCAGACCTAGCAGATCCAGCAGCAGGAGATTCAAAATTGAAACCACAATGCAAAGAAAAAGAAGATGGCTGACAAAATTCTACCTCAAAGGATTCGTGAACTGGTACCAGAATCCCAGGCCTATATGGATCTCTTGGCTTGTGAAAGGAAACTGGACCAGACTATAACGAGGAAGCGACTAGATATACAGAAGGCCTGAAATGTCTGATGAAGCAATAAACAGAAGGTGGGAGTTTTTATTTCTAACACTTTCAATCCGGATAAGTCAGATGCCGAGGATGGGCAAGGGACAGTGGCTTCCGGGGAGCTTCGAGTAGAAGTACGGCTCCTGGAGGATTCAGCCTTGTCCAAATATGATGCCACCAAACAAAAGAGGAAGTTCTCTTCCTTTTTTAAATACTTGGTGATCGAACTGGACAAAGACCTGAATGGGCCAGACAACCGTCTGGTAAATGCACAAGCACCGGCCACTACCCAGGAGACGGATGGCTTCCAGATGAAGCGGCCAGGAGATGTCAATGTCCGGTGTAGAGTCCTACTGATGCTGGATTACCAGCCTCCCCAGTTTAAGTTAGGACCTCGCCTGGCTAGGCTTCTGGGCTTCCACACCCAGACCCGTCCAGTGATCATTCAAGCACTGCGGCAATATATAAAGACACATAAGTTCCAGGACCCTCATGAGCGGGAGTTTGTCATCTGTGACAAGTACCTCCAGCAGATCTTTGAGTCTCAACGTATGAAATATTCAGAGATTCCCCCAAAGGCTCCACGCCTTGCTTATGCCACCAGAGCCCATCATCATTAATCATGTCATCAGTGTTGACCCAAATGATCAGAAAAAGACGGCTTGTTATGACATTGATGTGGAAGTGGATGATACCTTCAAGACCCAGATGAATTCTTTTCTACTGTCTCCTGCCAGCCAGCAGGAGATTGCTACTCTAGACAACAAGATCCAATAGACAATAGAAACTATCAATCAGCTGATCTAGACAACAAGACCCATTAGACAATAGAAACTATCAGTCAGCTGAAGACCCAGCAGGAGTTCATGCTGTGCTTTGCCAGAGACCCTCAGGGTCTCAATAATGATTGACTTCATTCCCGCTGCCTGGACCTCAAGACCATGACCAATGAGATGGGAAACGCTGAGGAAGAGCGGGGAGCTGAGTTTTACTTCCAGCCTTGGGCTCATGAGGCCGTGTGCCGAAACTTCTACTCCAAGGTGCAGCAGAGACGGCAAGAATTAGAGCCATATTGGTCTAGAAACGTTCAAAATATTTTTTCCATTTGTACAGGGGTAAAATACTGTATTAAATAGGTAAACTCTTAATCTACATGGGTTTGATTACCAAAACTAAAAAAGTATTATCCCTCTATATAAAAAAAGAAACGACGTAAGTTTTGAGAACAGACCAAGGATAGGTAGGGCACTTTTTGATTTCCTTGCTGTGCCCAGACCATGAGCCATCCCAGGAGTTCCCCCCCCACCCCCCACAGCTGCTCTAGGCCTGTGGGCAGTGCACGCACAGGCACAGAGCGGCCGGGGCAGGACACCTGCTCTGAGGGGGAAGGTAGGGAGTGTAAGGAGCTACAGGAGGGTGGCAGAGCCAGAGTGGAGGCAGAAGGCAGTGGCCAGAGCAAAGGCCCGGGTCCTGGGTGCCAGAGGGAAGTCGGTGCTGGTAGTGAGGGGAAGGGAGGCATATTCTTGCACAAATCTTCGTGTGTGGGGCCTCTAGTGTGTATATAGTCTACTGGCAAGGGGGGTTTTGAGCAGAATTTCCAGGGTGACTAACTACTCTCCCCATACTACTGGCATTATTGGAATAAATCTATCCTATCCTATACAATCTTCTATACCAGTGGTCAGAAAACCTAGGCTTGCCACTCAGTTGACGAATGAGTTTGCCGACCACTGTCATATATTATCCTTTACCTCTTTGCAAACAAGGTGCCACAATTGCCTCAATCTCACAGCTTCCAACTACACGGTAATATTTAGTCTAGTCCAGTGGTTGGCAAACTCATTTGTTAAGAGAGTAGCTTGCCGACCACTGTTCTATACTAATAAAAGCATTATATGCTAATTGACCATTACTCCATGCCAAAATGGTGGCACCTACAGCCCCAAAGATGGCAGGCAGCCTTGGAACCACCCCACTTGCTCACCCTCCCTCTGCTTCTGCTGCCTCTGCGAGAGGCCTAGAGGCACCAGGAGCGTGCTGGGTGCTGGGCTTGCTTCAGTGGCCAGGGCCCTCCCACCTCTATCAGCAGGATTTCCTGTTCCCTGCTCTCAATGTCCATGGTAGCAATGCGGAAGCAAGCTTCCTCCCAGGCGCCATTGGCAGCAGAGCCAGAGTGGGCCAGGCGCTTGGATGTCTGTGACTGCCACTCCTGAGAGGCACCCTCCACTGTAGCAGAAGGGGAGCAAGGGCACCTGTGAGGAAGATTCCTTCCTCATCACCACCGTGAGCACTGACAGAAGAGAGGAGAAGTCCCGCCCTCACAGAATCAGCCATTGGTCAGACAGCTCTCAGAAGCCTGACAGCAAGGACTCTCATTCACCTGTATCTCAGATCATGACAGCAGGAAGGTGGGAGTAAGTCTGAAGAACAACTGTTGATACACATAGCTCTACAGCAGAAAATCTCTGAAGAGCAATATGCTTCTGATCTTGAAAGAAGGCGGGCCTGCGACAGAATGTATCTGAATAGCAGTTGTTGGGAAAAAGCTCTGAAGCCCAAAAAAGCAGGCGTCATCCACAGTAGCCTTCACTGTCACGAGAGAGTTCACACAAGAGAAAGACCTTATGAATGCAGTGAATGTGGGAAACCCTTTACCAAAGGATTCAGAAAAACCAGAACAATAAACTGAAATGTAGCTGGAGATAACCTGTTATATTAATAGTAATAAGGATAAAGTACAATAAATATTAAAGAGAGATATCTGAAACTGTGCAATATAATGAATGTTACGTAAACAAATTGATAAGAACCTTTCAGTGGCCTGTATATAGAAAGTACATAAAATGACCTCTACCCCATATGTAAGACCAGATAGCAGAGTTCCTAGGGCCCACTGATGAGACACACGGAAGACCCCCATCTGATCACAAAAAGAGGAAGGAAAGAGAGGAAGTCAGATAGGCGGTCTGCTCCTCCACAGTCGGTCACTCTCCACACCCCCTGCCTGCCTCTGCCCAAGCTCTGCCATAGACTGTGAGTCCCAACCATTAGCCTGGAAGCCGAGGCCTCAAGCTAGAGGCCGAGCTGCAGCTGCAACGCCCTAAGTCCACCGTGTGTGTGTGTGTGTGTGTGTGTGTGTGTGTGTGTGTGTGTCTGTCAGCGAGAATCCCAGGTGCCCTGCCGAGGTCTGGAAACCACAGGGAGTCTGGTAAATAAACCATTTGTGATTCATGCATTGCATGTCTGTCTCCTGTGTAATTTATGCTCGGCCAATATTGAGTAAGTAGCTTGGGTCATACGTGTCAGTGTCTGTTTAGAGGCTGGCTGAGGCACCCCTGGTCAAAAGTGCTTACATTCCTGAAGGAGAAATTGGGACAGAACCCTAATAACCAAACATGGAAAATGGAGACCATAGAGATTGGTAGGAAGGGCAGAGGTGCAAGAAGGCTGATCAGGCTTGCACTACAGCATATAAAGTTTCCAAAGGATTCTCAACTAATGGTGGGTATCACACTGGAGAACTCTGGGGTCTAAACCCCCAAGCAAGGCTCCCCAACCCCAGCACCAGAACGAGAAAGATGCCAATATCGCATGGCTCTGAAAAGCAGCAGAGTTTCTATTTGTCAGGGAGATGCAAGTGGAAAATCAGACACCTTTTTAAAGGGCCAATGCACAAAATTTTGTGTGCAGCCACTCAGTTTGGGTTCCAGCAGAAGTGAGTGCAGTGTGAGGAGAATTCTGGATTGGGGGCTCCAAGGATGCAGCTCAGAGGGCCTTCAACCTGGTGTCCTGTGCTGTTTCATCCCCTCCATGCCCTCCATACCTCAGAGTACAGCTTTCTAAGGCAGAATTTAGCCATCCAGGCAGCTCTTGCCAGGGGGTTGGGGAGGGGAAGCAATTGCCCACCCTGTTGGAGACCCTCTGGCCCCATTCCAGTGTTTACTCCTCGCTGTGGTCTACAGCTTGGGGCTCCTTAACAGACTGAGAATGACAATGAGGCTACACATAAAGGTGGAACACTGGGTGCTTTTACTCTTTTCCTTATCTGCTACTGGGCATAGGGCAAGGAAAAGCAGATATGGGTCCTTTGCTAATCCACATAGGTCCAGAGATGTGGCACACTGGACAAGAACAGTCTAGAAGGGGCTTCCTTATTAGAAATAAGGATGAATGGAAAGCCTTTTAAAGGGGTTATAGATATCAAAGCTGACGTGTCAGTCACTGCCTTCAGACATTGGCAACAGGCCTGACATTTAAACCCCTCATCTTCTGAAATGCAAGGAATGAGGCATGTTACTCAACCCTTGCAGAGTGCTAACTCCTTCAAGGGAACATCCAGATGAAATACTGGCAGTGTAAGTTTTAAATTACGAGAAGTAAATTGAATCTAAAACGAAGCCAAAATTGACCAAGGACAGCATGGTTGCCAGCGAAAATCGCATCTATTAAATGCCATTGGGTTAGGGCCCAAGGACCTGACAACACTAGCCTGGAAAGTCATACCAGTCTCTGCTGGCAGGGTTTCTTTTACGCTGCTGTTGGCACCTCCCGAGGGAATTTGGGGCAGATGCTTTATGAGCGGGAAACTCATACAACTCCAACCTGGCAGCCCTTCCTAACTCAGGTGGTCCGTTCTTGTCCAGCAGGATGGACACACAGCTCTGGTATGTCTTTGGGGGCTGCTACTGTTTAACTCAGTGGATGGGAAGTACCTATCTCCCTACCCGGTACTTACTATCCTCTATCGAAGGAAGGTGGAGTCAATATTTTCCCAGCCCAGACCTTAAACCCGACCTCTTTGGGTTATTAAATACGATGACCCGATCTGACTGCTACAAGCTGAACAAGGACGGAATATACGTGAAGTCAGAATCCAGGGACCAGGGGGCCGGGTGCCTGTTAAGGGGTACGAAGGCGCTGGTTGAACCCTCATCAGGAAGAGTTTTTCTTTGCATGCCAGGACTGCAAAAATTTTAAAATGCAGGAGCATGCATTAGGACTGGCTGAGGGTTAATAAGTGGGTAAGTACAGGTGGAGCCATTGCATCATTCCTCCCTCCCACCATCCGGCAAAGAGGCCTCCCTACTGTGGGCATTGCCTTAGATCCTCCCCCAGTTTACTGAGGACGCCAATGTTCTCTTTGACTAGCCCTGTTTGTAACGACTATCAGCATTCCTCTCCAGAATTAGGCGAGGAAACCATCCTTTCCTGCCATAAAGCAAATCAAGGGACCGCCCGTTTGGCAGTGCAACTCTGGCCTACAGATTTTTATTATGCTTCGCAGAAGACAGCAGAGGCTTCCAGGCCTATCTGCAGTCTTCCCTCTAGGTCAAAAAAGGAAAGAAAGCCGTTCTCTTCTATTTAAGCAATGACAAAAGATGAAATAATTGTAGAGGAAGCAAAGGCAGATCTTGGTGGGTAACACTGGTGATACTGTAGAGGACCACTAATCATCTTTTGTGACGCTGCTACCTCGGAATGATTGCCGATAAGCTTTGTACAATAACACATACAAAACAAAAGACTCTAAGGAAAAAGACCTAGTATTTATATTCTGGGCTCCTGAAAGTGCACCTTTAAAATGCAAAATGATTTACGCTAGCTCCAAAGATGCTATAAAGAAGAAATAACAGGTAGTAAACATGAGTGGCAAGTAAATAGCACCCGTGAATCTAAGAACACAGTATTACATGGTATCCAACACAGTATTACATGGCAGCTGGGAGTCAAGCAAAGCTTTGTCCTAATAAGACAGGCTCCCAAAAAACATGGCAGCAAGGAGGACCAGAGGTAAGGGTGAGAGTGTGAAGACAAGGGTGCAGGCATGCGTGAGTGTATTTAAGGCTCAGTCCCTGTGATTATTAGGGGGTGAGATCCCCTGGCAGGGAAGCTGCGAACCTCCACGATCACCATAGCCTCTCGGCCGGTGACTTTTCCCACTCAGGCTTGGAGCACATTCCATTTTGGAGAATTTACAAAATCCTCCTTGGGAGGTTGGATCAGGGAGAAGCAGCCTTGCTGCAAGGGCACCTAGACTCACCATGGTCTGAACTCATGCCACCGCCCTATTTTCACATGGCCCACACTTGCCACTGCTGCAACCACCATCACCATCACTACCACCCATCTGGACTAGGACACGGCCCGAGGGCCATAGTGTTGTTAGCCAAGTAGGGGGCTGTAGTCTTCCCAACCCCAGGCATTGCTAGAACCAAGGGCCTGACTGAGAATGAAAAAGCTGTGGATCTCTGGAGAGTGGTGAAAGCCTGAGGCAGAGAGATATGGGGAGCCATGGTGGGAGCACAGGAACAAGAGCCTGAACTTGAAACAATCCGAGGAAGCAGAGGGAGCCCTGCAAGAGTTTCCCATCCTTCCATCTGGGAAGTTCACCCTGATGTGTTCCTGAAGAAAGGATTAAATGGTGGAACTCAGTGGCAGAGGAGGGGACTGAAGAACACAGCCAGCACCAAATGCGCGGGACAATTTATTTCCTGAAGGATCTCTTGGTAGACAGCATGAGGAGAACTGGACAGTAGGACTGACAAAGGTGATAGCCCCTGCCCATCTAAAAACACTGGGGAGGTCACTCAGCATCCAGCTACAGAACAGCTGCTTCTGACATGCATTCCAATGACCCCGAGCAAGGAATAACGGCTCTGGACTGGAAATATGCACTCTTGCAAATTAGTCTGGGGGTTCTGGAGACTCAGGTACTTGGGCAGAACCTGGGCAGAGGAAGAGCCAAGTGGTGGAACGGTGGCACTGAATGTTTGGAGTCCCAAGCAGGGCTGATATTTTTGTTTTTTGTGAATATCCCACACACTGTTCGAGGTGGCAAAGAGAGTATGTCAGCAAGAAAGGCGGACCTTGAGCACTGGAAAAAGAGGAAATGCATGTCCTTCCTCCTGTAAACAATGGGAACCATGCACAAACATGAGTCTGTTCAACACATCCTGGCCAAGACAAGGATATCTCCACAGAGGCAAGTTCCATGGAAGCAGAAAGAACCGCTCATCCACATAAATGGAAACCAGAAGGGGAACAGAGTGAGCAAGGAATGCAGAAACTGTTTAAAGAAATACCAACAGAATACTTCTCCTGTCTGTTAAAGGAAAATGTCACACAATTTTGACACACAGAGAGTACCAATCAAGATGGACCCACAGAGACCCATTAGAAAGTCACCTGGCTTAACAATACAAACACTTCAGGACAGAAGGGAGTGCATACAATGAGGGCCTCAAAATAATGAAAAGCAAGGGCCTAAATCTATGAATACTATATCCACCAATGCTATCATTTAAAATTAAACAAGTGGGGGGCATTGATTGCTTGAAAACAATATTTGGATTGCAGTTTTAGTTGCCACTGCAAGAGCAGTTAAGAGGAGGCCACAGGCCCAGGTGAACTCAGCCAGAGGCAGAAGGGAGGCCTCACATGAAAAGAGGCAGGCTGTGCAACATCGGAGACATCATGGTGGTCAGCAATGAGGCAGGAAGTGATTGGTGGGCAAGATGTGCACACCCACCGCCATTTGCTGTTTCCCCTCACTGACCACATGGCCGCCCAGTGGAAGAAGCAGGAGGCACAGAGAAGTCTATAGGCCAGGTCACTGAGTGGAAGGGCAGTCTGCCGCATCTTCCAGGTGACCAACACACCGGGACAGGGAGCACTTGGGATATCACGTCGGTAGATTCCTCAGTACAAGACAGATAATCTAGTGTTTGCAAAGATAAGGGTTATCCACACTGGCCAGCAGACATTGGTCAATGCCTAGAGGGAGCTGAGAAGCTTCCAGCAAAGGAGTATCCACTATTCCACCTTGGCACCCATAAATCTTTATTTCTGGATTACATGCCATTTTCCAATATAGCAGATAAAAAGATAATTTTGGAAAGTCAAGCAAATGTAAAAGATTTAATGAATGATGCCAGGAAATGGAAATTAACCCTGAACTCTGGGCACAATCTGTGCCCACCAGACATTCACTCTTTTCAGGAACAAAAAGCATCTTTGGGGACACCAAGAATGACCTAGAAAGGGTCGCCTGCATGGCTCGTCCACAGCCTTGGCAGTATAAGGCAGGTCATCTTTTCGTTGCTGAACCTGGGGTGACCAACACTGGCCAGCATGCATTCGTGAATGCCCAGAGGGAGCTGAATCGCCTCCAGCAAAGGAATACCAAGTATTCTTCTACGGTACCCATGAGCCTACAATTCTGGATTAAATGCCCTTTGGCCATATAGCATATATAATAACAACTTTGTAAAGTCAAGCAAACAGAAAGGATTTAATGAAGGATTTGAGGAACGGAAATTAACCGGGAACCCCGAGCACAATCTGTGCCAACCTGGCATTCCCTCTGTTGAGCAGTCAGAAAGCATCTTTGGGGCGATCTAGAATCACCTAGCAAAAAGGGGCGTTCAAGAATCACCTAGAAAAAGTTACCTGCATGGTTACTCCAGAGCCTCGGCAGTACAAGGCAGGTTATCTGGACGTTGCTGAACCTAGAGTGAAGCACACTGGCCAGCACACATTGGTGAACGCCAAAATGGAGCTGAGAAGCCTCCAGTAAAGGAACACCAAGTATTCATCTATGGCACCCAAGAGTCTCCAATTCTGAATTAAATGCCCCTTTCCCATATATAGCATATAAAACGCAAACATTGGAGAGTCAAGCAAAGGGAAAGGATTTAATGAAGGATTCTAGGAAATGGAAAATAACCCGGCACCGCAGGTATACGCTCTACGCACATGGCAATCCATCTTTTCCTGGGTCAGATATCACCTTTGGGGAGACCAGGAATGATCTGGAAAGGGTTGCCTCCATGGCTAGTCCAGAGCCTTGGCAGCACAAGGCAGGTCATACAGTCATTGCTGAACCTACTGCCACCCACACTGGCCAGCACGCATTGGTGAATGACCAGAGGGAGCTGAGAAACCTCTACCAAAGGAATACCAGGTAATCATCTATGGTACCCATGAGTCTGTAAACCTGGGTTAAATTCCCTTTTCACATACAGCATATAAAAGCCCAACTTTGGAAAGTCAAGCAAACGGTAATTATTTAATGAACGGTTCTAGGAAAGGGAAATTGACACGGAACCCTGGGCACACTCTGTGCCCACCTGGCATTCCCTGTTTTCTGGGGTCAGAAAGTGTCTTTGGGGCGACCAAGAATGACCTAGAAAGGGTTGCCTGTATGGTTAGTGCAAGGCCTTGGCAGAACAAGGCATGCTATCTGGTCATTCCTGAACCTAGGGAGACCCACACTGCCCAGCACAGGTTTGGTGAATGCCCAGAGGGAGCTGAGAAGCCTCCAGGAAAGTAATACAAAGTATTTATCTATGGCACCCATGAGTCTGCAATTCTGGATTAAATGCCCTTTTCCAATATATCATATAAAAGGATAACTTTGGAAAGTCAAACAAATGGAAAGGATTTAATAAAGGATTCTAGGAAACAGAAAATAACACGGCAACCCAGGCCAACTCTGTGCCCACCTGGCATTCCCTCTTTTCTGGGGTCAGAAAGCATCCTTGGGGTGACCAAGAATGAACTAAGACACGGTTGCCTGCATGGCAAGTCCACAGCCTTGGCAGTACAAGGCAGGTCATCTTGTGGTTGCTGTACCTAGGACGACCAAAACTGGCCAGCACACATTTGTGAATGCCCTGAGGGAACTGAATTGCCTCCAGCAAAGGAATACCAAATATTCTTCTACGGTACACATGAGTGTACAATTCTGGATTAAATGTCCTTTTGCCATATAGCATATAAAAAGAGAACTTTGGAAAGTCAAGCATTGGAAAGATTTTAATGAAGGATTCTAGGAACCGGAAAATAACCCTGCACTTCGGACATACTCTCTGCCCACATGTCATTCCCTCTGTACCCCAGGGCTGAAAGTGTCTTTGGGGCATCCAAGAAAGACCTACAAAGGGTTGCCTGCATGGCTACTCCAGAGCTTCGGCAGAACAAGGCAGGTCATCTGGTCGTTGCTGAACTTAGGGCAAATCACACTGGCCAGCACACATTGGTGAACACCTAGAGGGAGCAGAGAAGCCTCCAGCAAAGAAATACCAAGTATTCATGTATGCAACCCATTAGTCTTCAATTCTGGATTAAATGCCCTTTTCCAATATGGCATATAAAATGCCAACTTTGGAAAGTCAAGCAAACGAAAAGGATTTAATGAAGGAAGTGAAGAAGTTAAATTAACCCGGAACCCCGGGCACAATTTGTTCCCACCAGGCATTCCCTGTTTTCTGGAGTCAGAAATCATCTTTGGGGCGACCAAGAATGACCTAGAATGGGTTGCTTGCATGGCTACTCCAGAGCCTTGGCAGTACAAAGCATTTTATCTGGTTGTTGCTGAAGCTAGAGTGAAGCACACTGGTCAGCACACACTGGTGAACACCAAGAGGCAGCTGAGAAACCTCCATCAAAGGAATACCAAGTATTCATCTATGGCACCCATGAGTCTGCAATTCTGGATTAAATGCCCTTTTCCCATATACCATATAAAAGGACAACCGAGAAACTGCCCCCTGGTGGTCAGTGTGATCCCACAAGTGGAAGTCTGCTCAGCCAGAAGACAGGGTCACCTCTGGAGATCACAGTGGCAGTGGTGGGAGCCTCTCCTGCCTCCTTGGCAATGCTAAGGATATCCAACTACTGGCTTAGGCCCACTAAGCCATCAGTCAGACATCCCCCCATGTTTCCCAAACTGCCAGAGAGCGCAGGCCAGGCTGACTGGATTGGGGCCTCTAGTCTATATATAAGGAAAGCAAATTTGTTTTTGCCAGGGGCTTGGGGAAAGCATAGAATTTATTGCTGACCTGCATGAGGTTGCTTTCTGGAAGTGACATAAAGGTTCTGGACTGAGCACAAAGCAGAACATTATGACTATACTAAAAACCACTGAATTACACATTTTATGAAGATAAACCATGTTTTCTGAATTTAATCTCAAAAAATGTGTGCACAAAAAGTAATCTACCTGTAAGACAGAATCATTACTTTTTTCAATTTGGCCTCATAAGGCACAAAGCATTCCTCCTGCCCTGTGCACTAGAAATGAGCCCCTAAGTCTGGCCCACATTCCATGTTAGGTTTATACTTATACCATGAACTCATTATCATTTCAGTTTCACATGGGAAGGTATTCATGTTATTCAGCCATCTACAGATGAAACTCGGGCTCAGAGATTCAATACCTTTCCCAAGGCTACAAGGATAAAAGGCAGTAGAACTCACAGAGGAACCTAGAACCAGATGACGCCAAAACTGTGCTATAAACATCCAACAGGAATGGTTTTTCTCCCGACATATCGTTTGTGAAACCATAGACACTTGGGATCACATCCCCATCCCACACATAACATATAAATCATTTCTGGGGCTGGTTCCATACACTTGAATGTTTCTCATTGCCCCAGGTGTTTCTCATGTACATTCTATATATAGAACCACCCCTATGTGCCTGAAGCTTTTATAATATTAACATGGGTAACTGGCTCCAGGTGGCTGGTGAGTGCCTTGGGGGCAGTGCCCCTGCCCAAGCCCTATGACTGCCACTGTGACAGCACAATGCCTGCCTGAGGAGGCAGACACCCAGGAAATGTCATTGGACAGAAGAACTGAGAGCAAACTGCCACTCAGAGCCTCCACTGCCAAAGGATTCCTCTGGAACTGAGGGGCGCACAGTTGGCGCTGGTGAGCTCTGGCCTTCTCTCCAGTGGGCAGGAGGTTCACGAGCCCACTTTGTGGGAAACCCCTGCTTCCAACTGGGCCACCTCAGCTCAGCCCAGAGCAGACATGTTATGAAATAACCCTCTACCCAGGCTTCCTGTCCCTGTTCCCAAACCAAGAGGCCCATTTCATAGGGCCTAGAATTCACTGAGGTTGCGTGGCTGTTTACTCAACATGGATCACCAAAGCCAATCTTACAGAAGATGCCTGGGCCAAGTCCCTCAGGCTCAGTCCCGAACCCCCAGTGCCCCACTCCCTTTGCATGTGGATCATTAGGCCAGGGAAGGAGGAGGACGGGAGCATCCAGAGCTCTCTAGTCAGAGGACTTCTATCTACACGCCCCTGAGAAAGTGAAGAGCTGGCAGACAATGTTATGGGTAAGAACAAGCTCTCTGCTTCTCATCAAAAGGGAGGTGGCTTCATAGTTTTCTTCCTATACCCACAGAAGACAGGGGTCAAAGAACAGAAAGCAAAACTCATCATGGTCAGAACTGGGGTAAGGGGTGAGTTTGGAAAGGGCAGGTTCCTATCTGCCTCCAAGGGCTGTCACAGGAGTATAACGTGTGAAAGTAACTGAAACCCAGACAGGCTGTTGGTGGTATTGACAGAAGGAAGCACTTACAATAGCTGATTCCATGTGCCAGGAGCCTTCAGAAATAGATGAGTTTGACATCCACTTCGGCCCCAGGTAGCTGACAATCTGACAGAGAAAAGTCAAACAAGACAGCTTCTGTGGGATTGGGAAAGATGACAAGGGCTCAGGAAGACAGCAGGGGTCCTGGGGACATAAAGAATGCCAATGGGTCCCATCCATGTGGTGTGTGTTGGGTCTTATCTATCCTGCCAAGCCCCATCCTCACCTGCTATTCTAGCAAAGGAGTGAGGAATGGTGTGAGTGTCAGAAGGTAGAACAACACTGTGCTGGGAGGACAGGTATTTCTGGGAACTAACCATATGCTGAGTTTAAAACATAAGACACACCTTAGGTCACCATGCTGTGTCTTCTCAGCTGGAAACGTTCCTTTCCTGCAGGAAGAGAAAAAACTGTCTTGAGATACTGCTTTTCAGGTTAGACTTTTCTTCCCAAAGTTTACCCAGGACTTAAATGGGCTCCGGCCAGTGCGGGAATCAGGGCACTGTTCACCCAGCTCAGCACAAGGAAAAGGAAAATAAATGTTAACGGTATACAAGGCAAACATTTCAGAGGCAGAGGGTTCTTTTCACCTTGGGGAGGCGGCAGAACAGTGGGCTGAAGTAAGGCTTCTTAGGTGAGGATTGGAGAAGTATGAGAAGAATGTAAAACAGGCTGAGTGCTGAGACCCCTCATCTGTAATGGCGGCAGGCCCGGCTCCCGTAATGGCGGCAGGCCAGTTGCAACAAAGGCAGAAGTCCAGTGTTCCGTGACACTTTTGGGAAGAGATGGCCCTAGAAGGAGGGGCAGGGCCTCAAACAAGGCTGCACGAGGGAGGGCAGGAGAGGGAGAGACCGGCACAGTGGAAGCCATCAATGGGGCTTCCATCAGTTAATTTCCGGCTTGCCGCAGGCTAGGCATGCGCCATGCCGACTGGTCCCAGGGCGCATGTGCAAGCACCTGTGAGGGCGGGGCAGAGTGGGCGGGGCTAGGATGAGGGACAAGTGTGAACAGGGCGGGTGTCCTATCTGCCTGGAAGGGTCATCGCAGGTGTAAGGATATAGTACGTGAAAACATCTTCAAAGAGGAAGAAATTGTGACACAGAGTGACTTCTCAGCTGGGAACAAGGCTAGTGTTCCAGCATCTTTAATGAAACATTCAAAAACGAAGGTGGGAGCTGCAAGAACTCGGCTGGGTTCACTGCCCTTCCTGTGGCCGGGCACTGGCCCCTGAAGCGGCACCCTCGGACCCCCACCCAGGAACAGTGATCCACTGAACCTCTGGGTCTGGAGCAACAGAGAAGCTGAAAAACAAAATTGTTGCTGCCATTGTCTTCTTTTCATAAAGTTAGTTCAAAAACATGTTTAAAAAGAAGCAGTTGAGAGGTTTGCTGAGAAACTGACTTCATACTGCAATTAAAATATACAAAAGGGTCCTGTGCCAAAATGGGCTGCATCTGGCAGATGCACTGGGTCCCCTGGGAGGAATGCCAGAGCCTGGGATTCAGAACCACTAGCAGGGTTGCCTAAGACCAGTGGAAAACACAGATATTTACATTACAATTCATAACAGTAGGGAAATTACACTTATGAAGTAGCAATGAAAATAATATCATGTTTGGGGGTCACCACAGCATGAGGAACTGTATTAAAGGGTTGAGGCATTAGAAAGTTGAAACCAATGGGTTAAATCAAATAACAGACTATACTGTAATAGTAGAAGCTTTCAAAAAATCCAAGGTAGAACTCATGGAAATAAATGAAGATAAAACTAAACTCCAACAATCTTCCTAAAGTTACTGATGAGTATAAACATGATGTAAAAACAGATCTGTTGAAGAAAAAAGAGAAAGAGAAAAGCAGTCCCTATTAAACGATTCCCTACTGATGCAAGACTTCATGACATAAAATAGAATTTTAAGGTCAAGGACTAAATATTCAGATAAGAGGAACATGGCACAAAGCATTGAGTGGATCAATATCTGCTGTGCTTTGAGGCACTGAATCTGCTAAAAAGTTTATGGAGATCTGGAAACAAAGGTACAATGACATAGATCTGATAACACTTTTCAAGGAAGATTACATTGCAAGAAATAATAAGGAAAGCAAAATCAAATGGAAGCTAAATTATGAATTCAACAAGATCAAAAAGAAAAAGAAAAGTAAGTAGAAAATGTTGAAATGAAATATCTGGAAGAAAAGACTTCCCGCTTCCTAAAATTTTCAGGGAACCTAGATGATCACACCTGCACAAGAAATTTGCACGTCCTTTTCTCAAATCATGGTGAATTAAAATGGAAAGATTTAGAAAAAAAGGAAAGACTGTCAGAGGAGCAAAGGGGAATAATCGTACTTGGAGAACCAGCTAAGGAAGCAACAGACAAAGACCAAGATGTAAATAATGGTAACCAACAATTAAGGAACACAGTGCCAGGGAAGGACTAGTCAAAGACCCGGAAAAAAAAACCTGAAGAAAGTCTTAGATTAGAAGGTGCAAGTCTAAGGTCGCCTCTGCTCAGATAGTCCGTGCTGTGTCCTCCTTGGCTTCCTGTGCATGCCTGGGCCATGATTATTTTTTTTAATGTTAACAAAAGGAAGAGCAGATCCAGGAGGAGGAGCTGCAGAGATCCACTGAGGAGATGAAATGATGGGAGGAAATGTTTCAGAGCCCTGAGGCTGAGTGCCACCCTCCAGAACCAAAATGTCACACAGAAAGGAAGGAAGATTCCTGGGGCAAAGAGGACCCAAGGGAAATGGTGATGGATAAGAATCACTGTAAGCTGTGGTGGTGCCCTATTACAGGCACCCATCTTTATTAGTGCGGAATTTTTGGAACCTACACAGATGTGACACCCCAGCAGTTCTTCAATGTTCAGCTGGTTACAGAGGACAGAAAAAAAGTGGGATGTCCTGGTAATCAAGTTGGAAGTGATTGAGAGGGGACATCATTACTGGTTTTGAGATTCTTCATATTTTCCATATCCACTGTACTCAGGGAATTATGTTTATGTTTGGTGGAACAGAGAGGATCAGGAAAACACTGTGAAGGTGTTGGTGTCACATGCTGTGGAGCCCCCTAGTGTGCTGGAGTCTCCAGAATGTCTGAGTTAGATCCTGTGAATCCCAAATGGCTACCCATCCCCACAACTCATCTGACTACTTGTTGACATACAGTGACAATCCCCAGACTGTTTCCTCACTGCTGTGAGTTGCATGGTTTCCACTAGTATGCCAGATTTCCTGGAGAAACTGCATATGGCCAGTAAGTCAAGAACATGGAGATCAACGTGAAGGACTACATCCTCTGTGGAAATGGGTGAAGCAAAGGCCACCAACCTATCTTCTGAGTGGAAGAATGAGGGTAGTTGTGGCCAAGCCTGGACCCCAGTATGCTTGAAGGAGTTTGGAATAAGAAGGGACAGACTGCTTCTAGCCCTGTCTTGGTCCCTATCACTCTGCTACAGAATGGGGACAAGTACCAGAAAACATCTGCTGTAACTACCAGTGCAAGATAATTCAATAACTGGTATCTGGCTTCACTCAGAGCCTTCTTTGTTCTTCATGAAAACAGAGAATAAGGAGGCATCCCTAGGGGCACTGCATATTCTCAGGCCAAACATTTTTCAATTCAGTATTCCAGTGAGCTAATGAGGAACCATTCGCAGTTCAGGCCAGAAGGGGACTGCTTGTTTCTGCTTCCTCTACCAACAATCTAGGTTCCACCATCAGTTCTGCAGCATTTGGACTTCCTTTAGTCTGAAGGTCCAGCTGGAAAGTGAAGGTGGCCAGCTGATGGTTCAATGAGGAGTCATGGGGACTGCTCTTGGAATTGTGACTGTCCTGTGTTGAATGGATGTAAACTGTTGCTTGACAGTGTGAGTGCCTTGTCCTCACCTTGCTTCTATCTTGAGGGACATAAAGTTTGTACCAGGAAATTTCTCTCTTCCCCTCCTAAATACCACCCTTTGATTACCCAAAGCCGTTTCATTTGGACTGGCCAGTTCTTCTACATTCATGCACTGTGTTAACCTGGCTCTACACCTCATTCCTTGGTCCATTTACCAACAACATGGGGAAACCAATTCTCTCAGACAATAGTTACTACACTACTAGTGTCTTGATAGGATTAGTGGACAAATGCTCAAAATATCGCCCATTAATTTATATACTAGTATATAAATATATATGTGTCTGTGTTTTTGTGTGTGTAAAATTTATTTCAGAGAAATGGGAAAGGGAGAGAGACAGAAACATAATGAGAAAGAATTGCTAAAGGGCTGCCTCCTGCACTCCCCAGACTAGGGATTGAGCCGCAACCCCAGCATGTGCCGGATCTCCTGGCTCATAGGTCAACACTCAACCACTGGTCTACATTGGCCAGGCTGATTTTTTTTAATGTTAAAACTTTATTGCCCCTAACCGCTTTTTCTTAGTAGGTAGAGTGTCGCCCTGTGGGCTGAAGGGTCTAGGGTTCAATTCAGGTCAATGGCTTATACCATGGTCGCAGGCACATCCCCAGTAGGGGGCGTCCAGGAGGCAGCTGATGGATGTTTTTCTCTCATTGATGTTTCTAACACTCTATCCCTCTAGCTACCTCTATGTAAAAAAATCAATAAAAATGTTTTTTTTAAATGTTTTCATTTCAGTATTTCACTTACAGAATTTGAAATATATTTTTTAAATCTTTGTATCAAAAAGTAGGAATTTCGGGCCTAGCTGGTTTGCCTCAGTGGATAAGGCCACAGGCTATAGACTAAAATATCCAAGGTTTGATTCTGGTCAAGGGCATATGCCCCAGTTGAAGCTCAATCCACAGTAGGGGGCTTGCAGGAGGCGGCCAATCGGTGATTCTCTCTCCTCATTGATGTATGTTTCTCTCTCTCTCTCTCTCTCTCTCTCTCTCTCTCTCTCTCTCTCCCCTTCTTTCTGAAATCAATAAAAAAATTAAGTAGGGATTTGGGAGTTGAATAGAATTTCTCTAGTCCCACTGTCTAGAAAACAACATTTTTATTTTTAAATTATTTTTCAGACTTCACCTTTGACTGAATGCGAAGGACTTGTGCACCGCAGAAGGCTGAATAAAGGTGCAGGAGTGGGGTTCGGCCACTCCCTGGAGCTTTCAGAGCTGTAGACAAGCTGTGGGAACACAGATAAAGTCTTGCCCCACACATACAATGGGCTTATGTGATTCTCTTATTCCTCTGAAAGTTCTGCTTCCTCTTTTCTGAGCTAAAATCAAAGCAAACTATGCTGTTTGAATGAAGCCACAATCAAATAGTATGAGTTTGGCCTCACTGATTCTGCTTATGGTCATGCTGAAGATCAACAAGAAACCCTAAACAAATTGAGTTTAAAAAGTTTGCAGATTTGCCTGGCTAGTGTGGCTCAGTGGTTGAACGTCGACCCATGATCCAAGAGATCACAGTTCCAATCCTGTGACAGGGCACATGCTTGGGGTTTGGGCGCAATTCCCAAAAGGGGACATGAGGGAGGAAGCCGATCAATGATTCTCTCTCATCATTGATGTTTCCATCTTTCTGTCTCTCCCTTTCTATGAAATCAATTTAAAAAATTTAAAGGGTTGCAGATTTAAAGAAAAGGAAAGAGAAATAGCGCTGCCCAAATGAGTTCTGCTGAAAGTACAATTTCGGAGCAAGAATATTAAATCTGACAGAAAGGATGAACATGATGAAAATGGTATAGGTATACCAGTCAAAAGAGAAAGAAACAAAGAGGAACCTACATCGAAACACAAGAAAGGAAAAATGGTGCTGAAGACCAGTATTTTTTAACTTTAAACCAATTTTGGAATCATTTTAATTTTGTTTTCAACTACTTTTGTCTTTGGAGGCTTTTAAAAAGAAAACATGAAGTCGAATTATATCGACTTCAACATCCACTATGTACTGTTCTATGTTATTTCTGATGATTCAAACATCAAAAGGAAGATGCTTGTACTAAATACATAGATGCTTGTACAAAATTCTTTGCAATATGAGAATATATTAATAAAAACTAATGAAATGTCTACATATATAAAAAGCTAATATGCAAAGTGTCCCCTTGGAAAATCAATCAGGAGTCAGGAAGTTCAATCACTCCTTGTGTCGTGCACTCCTTGTGGGGTGGCACGAAAGGGAGGAAGGCCATGGCCAGAAGTTGGAAGGCCCCTGATCCACCCTGATCACCGCCCAGGACTAGGGACCCTATCTGTGCACAAATTGTGGACACCGGGCCTCTAGTATACCATACAAAAATCACTGGTATCCTCAAAAGAAAGAATAGGCCCACAAGATGCATTCATATCAGTAAATTTCAGAGTTACCTCTATCATCTTTTTCTCTTTTTAATCCTCAGCCGAGCATATTTTTTCATTGTTTAGACAGGGTGGAAAAAGAGAGGGAAAGACAGAGAAATGTTGATGTGAGAGAAACACATGGCTTAGTTGCCTCCTGCATGCGCCATGTTCAGGGCCAGGGCCAGGGAGGAACAAGCAACAGAGGTACATGACTGCCCAAATCAAACCGAGAGCGCTTCCTTCAGCAGGCCGGCACTCTATCCACTGAGCCAAACCGGCTAGAGCGATCCTGACATCTTGAAAGCCTGTGAGAGCAGCCACATCTTGTATATTGACCTGAGCTTGCTAAAGAAACTCCTTCTGAGGGTGGACCAATGTGAGAAGTGCTGTTGGTATGAAGGAAAAGCAATGCATTCATTGTTGTCAGCTTTGAAAATGAGAATGAGAGCAAGGGTGAGATCTCTAAGTTATTAGGGCCCTTGAGAAAGTTACTTCTGATTATCATTTGGGTTTCTCTTCTACAGATAAAGAAACCAGGAAGCAGAAGTGAAACCCAGTTTGGTGACTACAACTCCAAGCCCCGTGTACCACATTTCAAAACTGATATTCCCACCTCTTCTAATGTGGCCTTTGCCCAGAAAAGAAAACAGGAATTTATTGAGGGAATGGCTACCAGAGTCACTACCCTCCTCTTGTTCCATTTGGTTACCCAAATGAGGGAAGGAAGAATAAATCATATTGCCCAATTCCAGTAATATAGGTACCTCTTGCTAGAATTGAAAGGACAAAGGACTATCCTCCATCATGAGGGGCTGGTCAGCCTATCTCCCCTTTCCCCCTGCTGGGAGTGGTCACAGGGGTGCCAGGAATGTCCTGACTCCCCCAACCACTGCCTGAGCAGACCAATACAGCCCAAGGACATAGCTTAGGTCCTAATAAGGCATAACCAAAGTACCGGTCACTCCCTGATCCTTGTACTGTGAGACCCCCCGCTGAAAAACCCTGACCTAATAAGGCTATCTCTGTAACCCACGTCACTTCCCTGTGATCACCCAAATGACCAATCCTTTATAACCCATTGTTCTTGCTGGGCTCACTCTCTCTCCTCGCTGCTGTGCCAGATGAAGGTTGAGGGCCAAACCCGGGTTTGAGTAAAGGTTTTATGCTATTGCAGCCGATTTGGGATCCCTGGTGGTCTTTGGGGATCATGAAATCTGGGCATAACAGAATCACAGGACTAATCCTCACATGTTAGCAACTCACTAGCTGCTTCTGACTCTACTTATGTTGACAGAAGGTAGAAAAAGCCTGGTTACATATTAAAAGTTAGTTCATACCTGTGCAATCCCTCCAGCAGCACAAGAAAGGAATGTGTTTTCCGAAGTTTGCATGTAGACCCTGAAACCCGACAACAGTGGGTATTTTCAACAACCTCAAAAATGAGGGACAAGGATTATTTCTCTTCATGCCTCAAGCAACTGGTAAACACCTTCAGAAACCTTAACATATGTCCCCTGGAGTTAAAGACAGTAGAACCAGTGTGGGATTCAATGAAGCTGAGCCTGGAACAGGAACTGACTGGATCTGACTATAGAAGAGAGGACTGGTTTGGAGCAAACAGCACTTCTAACACCTGCTTAAGAATGACAGTGTTTTCCATGGCTGTCATATGGCCTCTGTGAAAGTGAATGGACAAAGACCGTCTTAAAAGGAAAGCATCCAAAGCAAGGTTGATCTGGGCCACACAGAGCAGGGAGTACAGATGGCCCACACTTTGGAACCACTGGCAAAGAAGAACTTGAAAGTACTGTTAGTAGCTGAATTTTCGGGCATTTTTTGAGCGTGTATTTTGTTACATAAGGTGGACAACTGAAAATGACTGGGGAGAAAAGAATAGAAAAGTATACTTTTGTCCATATTGATAAACATCCTGAGGAGCTTTATCCCAAGCGAGAAAGAATGCCGCCTCTAAAGCCAAAGTTTAAAAACAAGAACAACAAAAAACGAAGACCAAGATCAATGCTGAGGACTCTCATCCAGAACAGACCAATGCAGGTGAAGGGGCCTTTTTTATGATCAAGTCCTGAGATCCAGAGACATAGCCAGTAGCAGTCATGAGTGTGTGAAAGAGGAAGAACTACCTCCCATTGAAATAGCCTGGAGAGGGAGGATCCCCACATGGTGGCCAGCAGGACTGCAGTGAGGAAGAGAGTGTGTGAGTCAAGGGGAGGGGACTGTGTGGACATATGTGCTGTGTGTGAGGGTGAATGAGCAGGAGTTAAGTCTCACTGGAGTCAACACTCAACCACCGAGCCACACTGGCCAGGCTTATTTTTTTAATGTTAAATGTTTATTGCCCCTAACTGGTTTTGCTCAGTGGATAGAATGTGGGCCTGTGGGCTGAAGGGTCCCAGTTTCAATTCAGGTCCAGGGCATATACCTTGGTTGCACGCACATGCGGGAGGCAAGCAATCGATGTGTCTCTCTCACATCGATGTTTCTCTGTCTGTGCCTCACCTGTTCCTTTGACTCTCTGAAATCAATGGAAAAATATCCTCACATGAGGATTAAGAAAAAAAAGAAAGATACTCAATGAACTGTTTTTAAAGATCTACTCTGGAAGAAAGCCCGTCTTTTGGAAAAGTTTCTGATTTTCCTACAACAAATGTAAAATAACCGTATCAAAAAAGCTGTAACACATTCTTAGAAAGGGATGTCAAAAGTGCAAAGGTCACTACAGGAGAGTCGGGGTGGGAGGACTTTGTGCACGGTGGCAGGAGTAGGTAGTGGTGGCAGCAACTCCAGAATCCAGGCAGAGGCAGCAGGGACCTGTCCACTGTTGGCCTGGGTCAGGTAGGTGAAGGCCAAATGGAGCCTCAAACCTGAAGGACCCTCCTGCCTTGGTCCAGCCACCAGCCACAGGCCACTCTCTGATAGCAGCACCTGCACTGCGACCCCCATTCCTCCACCTCCCCTGGTTATGTAACCTCCTACAGTCTTTCTGCTCTCAGCTCCAGGCCAGGCCCTGTGCCTGCCCCCATGGCAGAGGCATCTGGCATCAGAGAATCCAGCCCAAGGATTTCATATGGCCTAGGTTGGTACCATCTCCTCCTGCTGTAACCCCAGTGACTGCCTGCACCCCAGTCCCACTCTGGGCTTCGTGTCACTCCTCTGCTCATACTGACAGAGCCAACAAGTTAGAATGGAACACACTGAACTTGATGAAAGGGAAAGGTAACATCTTTAGCCCCACGTGACTGACGCTGTACTTTCAGTCCAGAAGACAAAACGAGCTGGGCCGTTAAAGTGTTAAAGATGCTGGAGTAGAACAATAGATTTTTTCTGTCTCTTTCATGCAAGGGATCACAGGAAACACAATGCAGCAACCTCCTCACATCATTGGCTCCACCAACATCTGTCAGGAAGATGCCTCTGATGACAACAGAAGATCTTTCTCCACTCACAATTGCCTATCCACTGTCAATCGTCATGTATGAAACTCAAACCAAATACCAGTCTTCTAACCAGTATCACAATGCATCAGCCAATGGCTTTGGTGCAATTAGAAACTTTGGCCCCACTATTACCATTCAGATATTGCAAACACAAGATCACATGAAATTCTGGAAAAACCTTCTCCTCCACAGCCACCACCTCCTCCTTCAGTATTACAAACTGATTCCAAAGAAGACTGGCTCACCTGAAATTAAACAAAAAACAACCAAAACTATCCAGGATGGCAGAGAATTTTTTGAGCCTTCCCTCTATGAATACCTTTGAAATTAAGTACAGGCAAGTAAGTACACAAAGTCAAAGCATGAAAGCAGAAAAGAAAAGAGGGAAGAAAGCAACAAGCATGACTCATCTAAATCAGAAAAGAACAATTCACACAAAATCCCCAAATTAGAATTAAAATATCCTATATAATAAAAGAGAAACATGCAAATTTGACCGTACTTTCGCTCCTGATTGTCTATGCTACCAGCCAATAAGGAGCGGGGGCGGGGCCAAGTGGCACAAGCGTTGGGCCCTGGGGGTGGAGATGAAAGGGTGGTGGCGGCGAGTGCCCAGCCCCCGGAGCTGGGAGGTCGCAGGCAGCCAGGGCTGAGCTGAGCAGGGCGATGGGTGGGTGCCACATGTTGTGCGCAAGCAGAAGTTTGCCACCACTGTGCTTAGGACAATGGAAACTAAAGAGAGAATAAACAAATAGGTCTATATCAAAATAAAACGCTTCTGCACAGCAAAAGAAACCACCAACACAGTAACAAGAGACTCCACTGCATGGGAGAACATATTTGCATCTGATAAGGGTTTATCTCCAAAATTTATAGGGTACTCACACAACTTAATCAAACGGAAAAAATGGCTGAAGGACCTAACTAGACACTTCTCAAAGTGGACATACAGAAAGCCAAGAGGCCTATGAAAACATGCTCAAAGTCAGTAATCATCCAAGAAATGTAAATCAAAATGACAGTGAGGTATCACCTCCCTAATTATAAGACTGGCTATCATCAACAAATCAACGAAGGACAAGTGCTGGCAAAGATGGGGAGAAAAGGGAACCCTTCTACACTGCTGGTGTATGCAGACTGGTTCAGCCTCTGTGGAAAATAGAATGGAGTTTCCTAAAAAATTAAAAACTCAAGCCCCATTTGACCCACTAATCCCACTTCCAGGAATGTATCCCAAGAAACACCAAACAGAAAGGACATATGCACCCCTATGTACCTCGCAACCCAACATAGAATAGCTAAGATTTGCAAACAGCCTAACTGCCCATCAGCAGATGAGTGGATGAAAAAGCTGTGATACACCTACACAATGGGATAGTACGCTGCTGTAAAAAAAAAAAAAAAGAACTCTTACCATTTACAACAACATGGGTGGACCTGGAGAGCATTATGATAAGAGAAAAGAAACAAGACAGAGAAAAATAAGTATCACATGATATCATTCATTTGTGGAATATAATGAACAGCATAAACTCATGAACAAAAATATATCCAGAGGCAGAGAGGCATCCAACAGACAGTAAACCGCAGAGGGAAGGCAGGGGAGGGTGGCGGGGTGGAGGATATGAGATCAAACAAGAAACTTGTATGCATTTAAGCATAACCAATGGACACAGACAATGGAGAGGTGAAGGCCTGGACTGAGGGGCAGGGGCGGGCTGGGAGAGGTCAATGTGGGGAGGAAGGGAACATATTTTAATAAGTTCAACAACGAAGAATCCTATCTAATAAAAGAGAAACATGCAAATTACCGTACGGTCACTACGTTACCAGCCAATCAAGAGCAGAGGGTGTGGCTGGGTGGGCGTGAACACAGTGCGCCTGGACATTGGAGCAGAATGCTTCCCTTCATGCTGGCGCTGGTGGGGAACAAAGCACTTCATGCTGGCGCCAGCTGGGAATGCTTCGCTTCAAGCTGGTGGGGGCGGGAACGAAGCATGGACCACGTCCCTGCGCAGGGCGTTTTCCAGGGCCTAAGGAGCCAGAGAGGCTTGGTCCTTGAGGCGTCCATGGTGGGGGGAGGGCTGGGCCAGGACAACACCATACTTTCAAGCAAATTGTTTCCCACTTAAATATCCTCTCATGAATATCTTTAAAAGAGAAGTAAATATTCAGCCATTGTCACACCTTGAAAAGTTAAGATAATTCCTTAATATCACCTAATATCCACTGTACCTTCAAATGTCTTTGTTTCAAAGATGCCTTTACTGTTGGTTAGCCCCCTCCGGAGGCTACCCGAGGTCTTATTTCAGCTTTGATGTTGGGCGGCTTCCCCCGACCATAAGTTCCCAATGCACTTGCAGCCAGTGTTAACGGGGGCTTCTTCTGCTTTTAAGGCATCACCATACACAGTGCCTGCCAGGCCCCTGTGAAAGCACTACTCCTTAGGTCCGGGGTGCTAGGAGCTGAAGCAGAGAGGCTGTGAGGCCCAGCTCACCCAGGATGCTGGCCCCCATCACCCCCTCCCAATTATCCTGGCCCAGCCTTCCCTATGCATACCTGCTCACAGGGAGCGTGAGGTGGTAGTGGCAGCAGGACGGGAGGCCTACACCCTCCCCCAATCCAGAGGGGCTTGACAGGGGATCTCAGGCCTCAACCTCCACCCCAGGACCAGGCCAGGGGACCTAAGACCATGTCCTCTACCCAGTGGGGCTTGACGGGGCACCTCAAAGTGTACTTCCTGTCCTAGTGCTGGGCTAGGGAACCTCTGGCTGTTCCCCCTGCTAGGCAGAGCTTGACAGGGGACCAAAGGCCATACCCCCCACCCTCCAGGGCTTGACAGGGAACCTCAAGGTGTAATTCCCTGCCCTGGTACTGGGCTAGGGTACCTCAGGCTGCTCCCCCAACCCCAGCTATAGTCTGGGGACCTCAGGCAGTGCATTCCACATGGTGCAGCTTGACAGGGGACTCCAGGCCACACTCCCAACCCAGCAGGGATTGACAGGGGACCTCAAGGTGTGCTTCCCATTGTGGTTTTGGGTTAGGGAACCTCAGACTGTTCTCTCCACCCGGCAGGGCTTGGCAGGGAACCTCAGACTTCGCCCCCACCTGGAAGGGCTTGACAGGGGACCTCAAGTCGCACCCCCACCCTGGCACCAGACTGGGGGACCTCAGACCATACCCTCTGCCCCAGCACCAGGACAGGGGACTTGAGGCTGTGCCCCTCCTGCCTGGCTGGGCTTGACAGAGGACTTCAGGCTGTGCCCCCCACCCAGCGGGGCTTCATAGAGGACCTGAGCCTGCACCCCCAGTGGAGATTGATGGAGGACCTGGGGCTGTGCCACCCTTCTGGTGCTGGGCCGGGGTACCAGAGGCTGTGCTCCTCTGCCTGGTGGGGCTTGACGGGGGACCTCAGGCCATGCCCCCTACTCAGCGGGGCTTGACAGGGGATCTCAGGACGTGTCTCCCACCTGGTGGGACTTGATGGGGGACCTCAGAACAAGCCCCCCTCCTGGTGCTGTGCCAGGGAACCTGAGGACACCCCCTGCCCTGTGGGGTTGACAAGGGTTGGACTGGCGGGGTCTGGATCTACCCCAATGCGAGAGGGGTGGGGGGGCTGCTGGATTTAGGTCTCTCACATGATTTTGAAGCACATGTAAGTGAGTGGGGACTTGACTCTAGGTCCCGTAGTGTGCCCCAGACTTTGACAGAAGGACGGTTTTTATATACATTTTACTAATTTTCTTTAGTCTCGGACACTTCTATTATAGAGAAAGAGCACATAGCAATATTAAATTATTTCCTCTAATTAATACCCTTTTAATTTGCACAAGTTTCGTGTACCAGGCCACTAGTTTTAAAATAAATAAATAAATAAAATAAACAGCCTGGATAATGACAGCAGCAAGGAAATCTTTACCAGCTTCTATTACAATGCACAAATGGAGCTTGGGTGTGCATAAGTGTAACATGGCTCCAGTCTCAGTTGTGAAAATTTAATAAGTGTCTGCTCTTCAGAATACTACAGGAAATGCGCAATTTGGAATCAGTTTTTGTATTCAATGAAAGAAATTGGTAACAAAACGAAAATAAGTGTCAGGGACAAGACAGACATAATGTGTACACCCAACCACAGAAATGAAAAGGTAACTCCGAATGTATCTTCTCCTGAAGCAACATGTGGTTCTGTGGAAACGAGTGTTCACAAAAATAAAGAGCTACGTGCACTGCCAGCCAGATTTACCAGATGTATGAAGCTGTAGTGAAATCAATAACCAAAAAACACCAAGACTTGTTAAGAGGCTTATACAAAACAGGCTTCCTGGGAGAACACAGTAGGCTAACCATCCAGGCTTGAAAGTGAAGAAACAAAATCACACTGGAAATAATTCAATATGGAAATTATCTGAGAAAAACCAAGACAATTCTGGTCCAGAGATATCTGAAGGCAGTCAGATATTGGGGGGGGGGTCTCTATGCACTCCAACAACTCCTACAAGGATGAAAGGAAAACTAATTTCCTTCGCTGTACCCCAGAAAAACCTCCCAATATTCTCTTCTATTCCCTCTTTTCTCTCATTCTCTGCCATCTTCCCCTTTTCCATTACTTTTCCCCACTTCTCTCCTATTTGCACTCATTATGCAAAGGGATGTCTGAAAGATGGTGTGCTATGCTGGATCAGGTCAGAGCCCCCAGTTCTACAAGAGGCCTTTCTTAAGGGTACCTGCGCATGGCATGCTAACGGAATCTATTTTCCCAGTATCTTCCACATATGGATGTTTTCCTAAAATATATACACCCACAAAACATCCTGAGCCTTAATTAGGTGCTCCTCCCTCCCTTTTCATAATCAGCTTACATTTACAAAGTATAAAACTCTTAAAATAAAATAATTGTCTTTGCAACAATGTGCTACACATCAGTTTCTTCAGTGTGACAGCAACAGCACAAGCCACCAAAGTAAAAGTAATTTAACTGAGAAGTCATCAAAACTTAAGAACTTTTGTGTCAAAAGGGAGTATATCGACAAAGTAAAATGACAATCCACAAAATGGGAAAATAAATTTGCAAATTATATATCTAATAAGGTTGTAGTATCCATAATACACAAAGAACCTAAAAGTCCACAATCGAAAGACAACCATATTAGCTCTAGCGGGTGTGGCTTGGTAGGGCAGTGTCCCATACACTAACGGGCTGCCCGTTCAGTTCCCAGTCAGGGCACAAGCCTGGCTGCAGGCTCGATCCCCAGCAGTGGGCATGCAGGAGTGCATGGATGTTTCTTTCTCTCTCTCTCCCTTCCTATATAAAAATCTGTTAAAAATAGTTTTTTAAAAAGCACAAAGTAAATAATGGAAAACATGAACAGACGTTTCTCCCAAGAAGATATATAAATGGCCAAAAGGCACATGAAAAAGATGATGAAAAGATACTACACATCATCAGTTATTAGAGAAATACAAATCAAAACCACAATGAGATACCACCGCATAACCACTAGGATGGCAAAAATCAAACACAAAGACATTAACAAGTGTTGCAGAGGATTTGGAGAAATCAGAAGCCTTGTACATCACCAGCATGCAGCGGAGCAGTTGCTGTGGCAAACACTTTGACAAGTCCTCAAACGTCAAGCGTAGTGACCTTGTGATCAAGAAATTACAGTATAGGTATTTATACCCAAGAGAACTGAAAACATATCCTATCTAATAAAGAGGGAATATGTTAATTGACCATAACTCCATCATAAATATGGTTGTATCCACAGTTCCCATAAGGAGCCTTAACAAGCAATCGGGAGGCACCTGAGGCTACACCCTCCACATCCCTGTGAGGCTTAACAGGGGACCTCAGGCTTTGTCCCCCATCTGGCAAGGCTTGACAGGGGACCTCAAGGTGTGCTTCCTATCCTGGTGCTGGGCTAGGGGATCTCAGGCTGCTCCTCTGACCCCAGTGCCAGGCCAGGACACCTCAGGCCGCTCCCCCAACCAGATGAGACTTGATAGGGGACTTTGGCCTGCACTCCCCCACCACCACCTAGCAGGGCTCGACTGGGGACCTCAAGGTGTCTTTCCTGTCCTGGAGCAGGGCTAGAGGACATCAGGTTGCTCCCCTCACACCAGTGCCAAGCTGGGGGACCTCACGCCACCTTCCCTAGGCAGCAGGGCTTCACTGGGACCTCAGACCTCGCTCTTTGCCCCTGTGCCAGGCTTAAGGACCTGAGGCCATGCCTCCCTTCCAGCTGGGCTTGATAGGGGACCTCAAGGTGCACTTCCTGTCCTGCTATAGGTTTAGGAGACCTCAGGCTGGTCTTCCCACCCCAGTAAAGGCCAAGGAAGCTGAGGCTGTGCCCCCCCCCCCACCTGGTGGGGCTTCACAGGGGACCTCAGGCCATGCCCCCTACCCAGTCCGGTATTCCCCCACGGCTCCTGAACTAAAAGAGGGTGCAGGCCAGGCTGAGGGACACGGAACCCCAAGTCTATACATAAAGAAAGCAGATTTGTTTTTGCCAGGGGCTTGGGGAAAAGGAGGAATTCACTGCTGACCTGCATGAGGTTGCTTTTTGGAGGTGATAGAAACTTTCTGGAGTTAGAAAGTTGTGAGCACAAAACAGAGCAGTGTGACTACACTACCACTGAATTACACATTTTGTAAGGATAAATCATGTTTTCCCAATTCATCTAAAAAATGTGTCCAAAAATAATCTACTTGCAAGACAGGCAGAAACAATTCTTTATACAATTTGGCCTCAGAAGGCACAAAGCATTCCTCTTGTCCAGTGCACTAGAAGTGAGTCCCTAAGTCTGGCCCACATTCCAAGTTAGGTTTACACTTATATCATGAACTCATTATCCTTTCACTTTCACATGGGGAAGGTATTATGTTAGTCACCCATCCACAGATGAAACTCAAGTTCAGAGGCTCAAGACCCTTCCCAAGGCCACAAGGACAAGCAGCAGTAGAACTCACATTGGAACCTAGAATCAGCTGACATCAAACCTGTGCTATTAACCCCCGTCGGGGACGGTTTTCTCCTGACACATCATTTGTGAAACCATAGACACGTGGGACCACCTCCACCCCACACAGAACATTTAAATCATTTCTCAGGCTGGTTCCACACACTTGAAAATTTATCCTCTCCCCAGGGTTTCTAAGGTGTATGCCATATATTGAACCACCCCATGTGCCTGACGGTTTTACATTATTACCATGGTAACTGGTTCCAGCTGGCTGGCGAGTGCCTTGGGGGCAGTGCCCCAGCCCAAGCCTGTGACTGCCACTGTGACAGCACAATGCCTGCCTGAGGAGGGAGACACCCAGGAAATATCATTGGACAGAAGGGTTCAGAGCAAACTGCCACTCAGAACATCAAGTGCCAAAGGGTTCTGCTGGAACTGAGGGGCCCACAGTTGGTGGGGCCTATCTGGCCCTCTCTCCAATGAGTAGGAAGTTCACAGGCCCACTTGGTCTGCAAACCCCTGCTGCCAACTAGGGCACTTCAGCTCGGCACCGAGCACAGGTGTTAGGAAATAACTCTCTACCAAGGCTTCCTCTCCCAGTTCCCAAACTAGAGGCCCATCACAGGGCCTAGTATTGACTGAGACTATGTGGCTGTTTATTCACCATGGATCACTGAAGCCGATCTCACAGCAGACGCCTGGGCCGAATCCCTCGGACTCAGTCTGGAACCCCCAGTGCCCCAATCCCCTTGCACGTGGATCAGGAGGCCAGGGAAGGAGGAGGACGGGAGCAGCGAGCGCCCCCTAGTCAGAGGACGGCTACCTACATGCCCCCGGAGAGTGAAGAGCTGGCAGACAATGTTGTGGGTAAGGACAAGCTCTCCCCTTCTCAGCAAAACGGAAAGGGGTTCATATTTCCATCCTCTACCCACAGAAGACAGGGGTCAGGCAACAGAAAGCAAAACTCATCATGGACAGGAATGGGGTGAGGGGTGAGTTTGGAAAGGTCAGGTTCCTATCTGCCTCAAGGGGCTGTCACAGGAGCAAAGATATAACGTGTGAAAGAAACTGAAACCCAGACAGGCTGTTGGTGGTATTGACAAAACCAAGCACTTACAATAACCAATTCCATGTGCCAGGAGCCTTCAGAAACAGATGAGTTTGACATCCACTTCTGCCCCAGGTAGCTGACAATCTGATGGAGAAAAGTCCAACAGTTAGGACAGCTTCTGGGGGATTGGAAAGATGACAAGGGTTCAGGAAGACAGGAGGATCCTGGGGACATACAGACTGCCAATGGGTCCCATCCATGGGGTGTGTCCTGGGTCTTATCTCTCCTGCCCGGCCCCATCCTCACCTGCCATTCTAGCAAAGGAGTGAGGAATGGCGGGAGTGTGAGAGGATGGAACAACACTGTGCTGGGAGGACAGGTCCGTTCTGGGAACTCACCACGTGCTGAGTTTAAAACGTAAGACACACCTTAAGGCAGACAGTGTTCGGTCACCACGCTGTGACTTCCCGGCCGGAAACGTCCCTTTCCTGCTGGAAGAGAATAAATTGTCTTGAGATACTGCTTTTTGGGTTAGACTTTTCTTCTCCAATTTTCCCAGGACTTAAAAGGGCTATGGCCAGTGCGGGAATCAGAGCACTGTTCACCCAGCTCAGTGCAAGGAAAAGGAAAATAAATGTTAAAGTTATAAAAGACAAACACTTCAGAGGCAGAGGGTTCATTTTACCTCGGGAAGCACGCAGGATGGTGTGCCGCAGGAAGCCTTTTTAGGCGAGGGGTGGGGAAGGATGAGGTAAAACAGGCTGAGTGTAAAGACCCTTTGATTGTAATGGCGGCAGGCCTGGCTCCTGTAATGGCGGCAGGCCCGGCTCCTGTAATGGCGACAGACCCAGCTCCTGTAATGGCGACAGGCCCGGCTCCTGTAATGGCGGCAGGCCCGGCTCCTGTAATGGCGGCAGGCCCGGCTCCTGTAATGGCGGCAGGCCAGTCACAGCAAAGGTGGGAGGCTAGCCTGCAACAACGCTTTTGGGAAGAGATCGTCCTAGAAGGACGAGCACTACTTCAAACAATGCTGAGAGCCAGCAGAAAGGAGGGCAGGAGAGCAAGAGACCAGGCACAGAGGAAGCCATCAATGGGGCTTCCACCAGTTAACTCCCGGTTTGCCACAGCCTAGGTAGGCACCATGCCTGCTGGGCCCAGGGCGCATGTGCAAGCACCTGTGTGGGCGGGGCATAGACTGGGCGGGGCTAGGATGAGGGACAAGTGTGAACAGGGCGGGTGTCCTATCTGCCTCCAAGGGTCCTCCCAGGTGTGAGGATATAATAGGAAAATAGCTTGAAACAGGAAGAAATTGTGACACAGGATGACTTCTGGGAACAAGGCTGGTGTTCCAGCATCTTTAATGAAATATTGGAAATGTGAAGGTGGGAGCGGCATGAACTAGGCTGGGTTCACTGCCCTTCCTGCAGCCGGGCACTGGCCCCTGAAGCGGCACCCTCGGTCCCCCACCCAGAAACAGAGCCACTGAACCTCTGGCTCCGGAGTGGCAGAAAAGATGAAAAACAAAACTGCTGCTGCCATTGTCTTCCTTTCACACTGGTAGTTCAAAAACAAGATGAAAAAAGAAGCAGTTGAGAGGTTTGCTGAGAAATTGACTCTCATACTGCAATTAAAATATATAAAAGGGTCCTGTGCCAAAATGGGCTGCATCTGGCACATGCACTGGGTCCCCTGGGAGGAATGTCACAGCCTGGGATTCAGAAGCACTAGCGGGGTCACCTAAGATGAGCGGAAAACACAGATATCTGCATTACAATTCATAACAGTAGGGAAATTACACTTATGAAGTAGCAATGAAAATAATATTATATTTACAGGGTCACCACAACATGAGGAACTGTCTTCATAGGAACAGTGGAGAAATACTCAAAACTTCCCCCATTAATTTATATACTAGGATGGATGGATGGATAGATAGATAGGTAGATAGATAGATAGATAGATAGATAGATAGATAGATAGATAGATAGATATAGGTGTGTGTGTGTGTGTGTGTGTGTGTGTGTGTGTGTGTGTGTAAAGTTTATTTCAGAGAAAATGGGAAAGGGAGAGAGACAGAAACATGATGAGAAAGAATTGCTGATCGGCTGCCTCCTGCACTCCCCCAATTAGGGACTGAGCCCGCAACCCCAGCATGTGCGAGATCTCCTGGCTCATAGGTCAACATTGAAACACCAGCCACACTGGCCAGGCTTACCTTTTTTCAATGTTAAAAGTTTATTGCCCCGAACCGGTTTTCTCGGTGGAGAGAGTGTGGCCCTGTGGGCTGAAAGGTCCCAGTTTCAATTCAGGTCAAGGGAATATTCCTTAGTTGCAGGAACATCCCCAGTAGGGGGCATGCAGGAGGCAGCTGATGGATGTTTCTCTCTCACTGATGTTTCTAACTCTCTATCCCTCTGCCTACCTCTCTATAAAAATAGATTTTTTTAAAAAAAATATTATTTCAGTATTTCACTTACTGAATTTGAAATATATTTTTAAATCTTTGTATCAAAAAGTAGGGATTTGGGCGCTAGCTGGTTTGGCTCAATGGATAAAGCCACAGCTTGCAGACTGAAATGTCTGGGGTTCGATTCTGGTCAATGGCACATGCCCTGGTTGCAGCTCAATCCAAAGTAGGCGGTGTGTAGGAGGCAGCCAATCGGTGATTTTCTGTCCTCATTGATGTTTCTCTCTCTCTCTCTCTCTCCCCTTCCTTATGAAGTCAATAAAAAAAATTTAAGTAGGGATTTGGGAGTTGTGTAGAATTTCTCTAGTCCCTCTGTCTAGAAAACAACGTTTTTATTTTTAAATTATTTATCAGACATCACATGTGACTGAATGCCGGGGACTTGTCCATCTCAGAAGGCTGAATAAAGGTACAGGAGTGGGGCTGCACCACTCCCTGGAGCTTTCAGAGCTGTAGACAAGCTGTGGGAACCAGCAGACAAAGTCTTGCCCCACACACTAATGTAATGGGCTTATGTGACTCCCTCATTCCTCTGAAAGTTTTGCCTCCTCTGTTCAGAGCTAAAATAAAAGCAAACTATGCTGTTTCAATGAAGTATCAAATGGTATCAGTTTGGCCTCACTGATTCTGCTTATGGTCATGCTGCCATCTGGTGGGAGAATAGAAAGCAAGTTTTAAGTCCTCCTCCCTCCACACCCCTCCCCATTTTCAGTAATTTAAATGATCAGATTTCTCCCCCTTTTCCTACTTGGATCTAAGCCAGACACTAACTGAAGCCCCTGAAACCGTTTGTTGCCTGTAAAGTTTTGTGCCAAATAAGTAACTGCCTGGTGCTTCCTGTCTTGCCTTCTCTGAGTCTGGCAGAGCAGAGATGCATGCAGCAGCCCCAGCTCCTCTCACTGATGAGTTCTCTCCTCTCATCTCTAGGACCTGACCAGCCAATCAGAGGTCCTGGGTTATGCCTTCACTTAGCGCCTGTGACTGCTGGGCATGGGGAGGTATAGATAATAGTGTGTGTGAGTGCAGAGGTGTTAAGGTTCTGGGTGTTGCTCATGTTTTCATTCTGGAGAATTTGCTTTGGGGTAGGTCTATTACTTATGTCAATCATAATGATTTCACTTCTGACTTTTCTTCAATACATGTCAGGGTCTCTAAGACTCTAGACACATGCTTCTCTTTTATTACAAACTCCCAAATGTGATGCTCAGATATGGCACACATCGTGTCCACTCACATTCCATTGGTGAAATTCCATCAGATGTCCAAGCCTAAAGTCAATGTTGTGGTGTTGTAAACTCTACCTTCAAGGTAGCAGGCCCAGCAAGTCAAATGTCTATAAGCAAGGACATCAATTATTGCAAACAATGACACAATTTATCCAAACAGCACATTCCTCTCCTCTCCCCCCTTCAATCCCTTCATATAACAAAGGAAGATAATATTTCTTGATTCCCAGGTAGAAGTCAGAGTCAGCCCTAACCGGTTGGCTCAGTGGATAGAACGTGGGGCTGCGGACTCAAGGGTTCCAGCTTCAGTTCTGGTCAAGGGCATGTACCCTGGTCGCGGGCACATCCCCCAATAGGGGGTGTGCTGGAGGTAGCTGATTGATATTTCTCTCTCATCGATGTTTCTAACTCTCCCTCTCCCTTCTTCTCTGTAAAAAAAAAATCAATAAAATATATAAAATAAATAAATAAAAACAGTTATAAAAAAAGATGTTAAGGTCATCACTCTTATGAATTGTGCCCTGGTTAGTTTCTTCTGGGTTGTGGTCAAATACTTGTCCCTTAATTTGGGCCATTATTCGAAGAATGGACTAGGACTTTAAGTGTAACTAAATAGGGCAAATCCATCCAAGTGTTGAAACATTCCCTGGAGAACATATAAGAAAGACAATAATAAATACCTAGAGGTCAAGAAAATATCTCTACTCTACTCAAATAGTTACTCCCAAAAAGCTTAAAACACAGGTCTTCTTCCTAAGGGCACTAATGAACTTTCATAAACCAAGCAGCAAGAGGACTAATAAAACAATGAGAAACTGTTTTTATTGTATACTAGGGACCCAGTGCACACATTCGTGCACCTGTAAAGGAACTGTGGGCTGGAGGCTGTGGTCGGCATAGGGGTGGATCTGAGCCCATCTCTGCACTGGCCCTACTCACACCTGCTGAGGGCATGCAGCAATTGGGGCCAGCACCAGCACGGGTACAAGCAGAAACAGCCATCAGAGAGTACGAGCAGCGGCTACTGACTTGAACACCCCTCAGGAGCAGGGCAGGGTGGAGAAGCCCTCAGGGAACATCAGAGCTAGAAACTGTGCTCCCACCCCCTGATGGGCGCTGAGTAATCGGGACCAATGCCAGGCAGCAGCAGCAGGTGCAAGCGGGGCCAGCGCAGCGGCAACAACAGGTGTGAGTGCTGTGTGGGTGCAAGGAATTTTCAGTAATCACCGGAGGCTCGCCCTGATGACAGTGTATGGTGCGCACCTTGGTCTGGTGCCCCCCACTCACCTACTCCACCATCCGGCCTCAACCACCACCCACCATGTTCCGCACACACCCTGTGGTGGTCAGCGCACGTCATAAGGACTCGTTCAGTTGTTCTGGTTGTTGAGTGGTTCTGGTTGTTCAGCCTTTCAGTATTATTTGCATATTATCCTTTTATTAAATAGGATGTTGAAAGGATTAATTTTCTGTTCTACTGTGGAAGTTTATATAAGTAAGTGTTATTATCATTTTCTCAAGATCAAAGTATTAGAGGTAATGCATTTCAGTGTTTCTCTGTTTAAATTCAAAAATAGTTCATAATCCCAGTCACAAAGAGAAGCACAAGGTAATCATAAATCTCAAGAATCGTATGACTCTCTGGGAACCTTTAAAGAGGTGACAAATCCTAACCAATGGACAGACTACCAAGGGGGTGATGACAAGCGTAGGAGGGAAATGGGGGAATAAGGACACATATGTAATACTTAATCAATAAAGGACAAAAAAGGAAATAAGAAATTGTTCTAGCCAGTTTTGTTCAGTGGTTAGAGCATCGGCCTGGTGCCTGAAGGGTCCCGGGTTTGATTCCCGGTCAGGACACATGCCTGGGTTGCAGAGGCTTGATCCCCAATAGGGGGTGTTCAGAAGACATCTCATCAATGATTCTCATTAATGCTTCTGTCTCTCTCTCTCTCTCTCTCTCTCTCTCTCTCTCTCTCTCTCTCTCCCTTTCCATTCCTGTCTGAACTCAATAAAAATATATTTTTTAAAAATAAAGTGACAAATTAGTTATTCATAAGTATTTAACTTTTTTCACTAGTATGAATCTTAACACACCAAATTACAGCAGAAATGATCTATTCCTATTAAATAGTAACCTATGCAATTAAATGGCTCATATTCTTTAAAATATGAACAATTCTCCAATTAATTTAAATAAGGCAGTCCAAGCAAATATAAAACTGCTGCCAAGTTCCTATAGTTCCTTCCTACTAATTTTATTTTAAAAATATTTAGTGGAAAACAAAACAGTTGTTTTTTTAACAGCTATAAATAAAATGAAGTGTGTGGGAGGGCTTAAAATCTCATTAAAAAACAATGAAATAGTTGGGAAATAGTGTCAAAATACCACATGGCACCTCATGTACTCTGAACACCTCATGCAACAATATATCCGCATACATGTTTATTGAATAGTAAGCGCTGCAAAAAAACCAAAACAAAAAAAATCACCTGTTGTTATAGTTGTAACTTCTTATTCTTCAAAGAAACAGCATCATTCAATACCTACCTCATCGTCACGTGAACCCTCACATCGGTGGTCACAACCTCAAAGGGAAGCTTCAAAAGGGACAAAGTGGCACTACAGGTTGCTGTGGCCCAGGAAGTCTTCCATTAATTACATGACGTTACTCTCATTTCATTGAAATATCATGGGAGATGAAGTTGGAAGGATATCCCCCATCTCCAGAGAGGCCACACAGTCACCTAAATTCTGGGTAGAACACAAAATGTAGGTCACTGTTTCCACATAAGTTGACTAAATTGGCTCTTGATAGTGACCCCTGGGGGCAAAAGATTGCTTTAAGAAACACCCAACTACTCCACTCATGAGATAAAGAAGGAAAGGAACTTCCCATAGGAAGCTGAGGCTTGTAGTGTTAAAGAAACAATAAATTGTCTGACCCTTTGTGTCATGCAATAAACCAGATCCAAAGCATTTTGATGATTCTTTTAAGGTCACTAGATAAACTTTGGTGACAATCGGACTTGAACGTATGCCTCAGTATTCATTACTCATTATTTTTATGTCACAGCTCTGAAACTACAGTTCCATCATTGAATTTTTAATAAGGGAGCAATTATAGCCACGATATTAGTGAATAATATTTAATGAAGGGGCAGAAAGGAATTACTAAAGTGATAGAAATATTCTATATTTGAATGAGATGCTGGTCACAAAGACATAAACATCAGACTGTCTACTCATTGAAATTAAGATGTGTACATTTTACCATATATCATAAATAATTATTAAAATAATAGCTAATAGAGATAATTTATAATATCAAAATTATTTAATATGAAAATCTGCACAATATTTAATTGCGCTTATTCCACCTTATCCTAAGTCATGTAGAAATCAGAACCTGAGGCAAGGATTAAGATTTTAAACTTTATTTGGGAGGTACAAAGTTAGGGCAGTGAGAATGAGGGAAAAAGAAAGAAGGAAAGACAGTTTGATGCTTACTTAGCATGATTACTGCTTCACAATGAGCCATGAAGAAACATAGCAGGCCACTCAGCATGTGTGTTCACTGAGCACACGGTATTTCTGAGGAAGTTTTGCTAGGAGGACTTGCATTTAAAAACATTCCAGAGAAGAAAAGAAGGAAAAATCTACCCGACTACCTCGCATTCCTCCCATTCCCTGATAATAGCTCATAGACCCTGCACAGTTATTCAAGAAGCTAGACCGCATAACCCACAGTGGGGTATTCTTCCCAGTCTGAATATGGAGGGGTGACTAGTGCAGGTCAGGCACTAAGCAAATGGGTAAAAAGAAGGAAATGGTCAAAGAAACCTGAGATGGTGCACAATGTTTGTAAGCCTTATCAGGTTACCAGGTATGGTGCAGAACATGTGCATTATCATCCCATTTTTATTAAATAAATGCAACTAGGAGGATACATACCGAACTATTAATAGTTGTCATTTCTGGGGTGGTGCGATTAATGTTGATTGTTCTTTCTATTTGCTCAATTTCCTACCCCTCCAAAATCAATATTTCTTTTCTCACCACTCCCAAGCTTACAAGCTTCAACCCTTTGTGCCATAATGATGTTTTTAGGCCTACAGAGGAGTGTACTTCGGATTTAGTCAACTAAACTCAGCATGTAAAGCAAATATTACATACAGTAAAAATCACTTTTGAAAACTTGCATAAAAAATGATATACAGGGTTGAGAAACAGTAGGTTTGAAGTTGTAATACAAATAAATAATACAATGACTCACAAATAATACAATTAGTGTTTTGTATTCTCATAACTACAAGCCTACTTTTGTCAACCCTATAGCTTGTACTACCCACAAACTAATTCTTAGGCTCCCTACAATGTGAGAATTCTGAACTTTGCTGAAGAGTAAGAAAATCAAAAGTGTATGTGTCCCTGTCTGGACTGTCAAACCATCAAGATAATGCTCTCACTCTGGGTGCCCACACGGTTCCCTTTCTTCCTTCAGTCAGGGTTCCACTCAGGTATAAGCTCTTGATGTACAGATGGCTTGCAGGATGAAGAGAAACAGAGACAGCACTCGGCAGTCTGCTGGAAGATTCCAGAGGAGATACAATGAAAGATCAAAATACAGGGGTGGCCCGGCTGGTGTGGCTCAGAGGTTGAGCAGGGACCTATGAACCAGGAGGTCACAGTTCGATTCCCAGTCAGGGCACATGTCTGGGTTGCAGGCTTGATCCCCAGTGTGAGATGTGCAGGAGGCAGCGATCAATGATTTTCTCATCATTGATGTTTCTATCTCACCCTGTCCATTCCTCTCTGAAATCAATAAAAACATATTTTTTAAAAAGTAAATCATTATATGTGTGTGTGTGTATATATATATTTTTTTCAAGGTCCATTCCAATCCAGCCTTGCTTTTTTCTCATCTTTAATGCTATACTAATTGACTGGGCAACCTATCAGGCAGACAACTTAAATTACTATGGACTTGTTTCCTCTATTCAACCTTATCCTGGAGTATTAAATGCCCAAGTAATGAACATCGCAGTACTCTGCCTTTGAGTCCCCAGCTCCTTGCCACCCCTGCCCTCAGGACCCCCATATGTAGCCCTCCCCCATTCTGAGCCCTTCCCTAAAGATAGCTTCTGAACCAGTCCTAGTCCCAGTCATCCCCTTCAGCCCTGCTCCCTAAATCATATACTGTGCTCACCACATAAACTCTCTTCACTGACTGAGATTCTAATTATCTATAATCCTGCCCCTTGGACTATACCCCAGTACAAAATATATTTGCATTCAGCAATGGATGCAGGAACTCATGTCTTTCGTTCAACAGTGAATGTGCTCAGTCCCAACTGTCACAGTCTTGTCCAAAAGCAGCCTACCATGTTTGCCCTGCTTCTGGGGACACCTGCTGCTCTAGGACAATTAAAGTAGCAAAATAGTAATTCTCAGAGAAGAAAAATACTAACAATAAAAGATGCTTCTAAGGAAACGGAAAGGGAAACAAACGTTTTAATTTTATTTATACCTTATTTAATTCCAAAAACAATTTCAGAAAACTTATTAAAATAACAGGTAAGAACTCAAGGGTGAACAAGTTGCCTGAAGAGCGGGATGGGTATGAGCTGGAGCCTCTCGGGAAGCGGCCGGCTATCCTGCCTTGGTGGATCTGGTCTGGTCGGGAGGCTCATAGTGGCCCCAGCTGGGGAGCACACCGCCCTCAATGCTGCCCCAGCAAAGGAAGAAGAGAAGTCGTACACTGCTGGAGATTACTTCGTGGTGTCTTAGGGAATGTCAAACAGTAGTCGTTGGCACCAATTCAAAGCCAACAAGAATCCCCAATTTGGGGTGCGGTGAAGATGACAGAAACACAGTGCAGGCAGCCAGTTCAGCACAGAGGCAGGCAATTCAGTGCCAGCTTCTCCATGAAGTGCAGTTTGTGTGAGAGGCTGCTGTGTCAAAATGACTGCCAGGCTCAGTTTGATTAAAATTTGAGCCCTGTTGGCCACCAGGCAACCTTCTTAGTAGATGTATTTTTCCCCTCAGGGTTCACATCTTCCCCTTTTGATCAGAACCTGTCAACAGTGCTGATGATCAGTCAGGTCAGTTTGTCCCCTGTCGGTGCCAGAATGGCTTGGCTGCCTGCTCTGGTTCCATCTAGTCCCTCGGTGGGACTCCTGTGGCAGGGCAGGAGCCAACAGAGGAACTAGAGCCATTTGCAGTACAAGAGGTCTCTCATGTACCCGCTAAACTCAACATTCACAATCTCTTATAAAAGCAGCTGGAACAACTTGGAAACTGTTAGAGAACAACAGAGCAACGTAGTTCTTAAGAGAAATCATGGATAACTGACAAAAGATATTCTGCATCAAGTAAAAGTTCCAATAATTATGAGTTCCACACTTGGAGGAGATACAGTGGCTTGATGAGTCATTTCTATCTTTTGTGAAACTATTATTCACGTTTTTATATGAAGTTTTAAACATTTGGTTATACAGAATAGACTAGAATAACAATAAGCAAACAATTTGCAATCCAAACCTTAAAACAGCTCTGAGCCCAGTGGGAAACAACTAAAAAGTGTCAGAAAATTTACATCCTAACCAGTCATGACACTAGGAGCAAAACTGGAATGTCCTTAAGGGTTGTGGCAAGGTTTTTGGTTTCTAATTCCACCTGGGAAGAAGTCTTTATCCAGGTGCAGCAGGAGGCACCGGCTATGGCACAACCTCCTCCTTGGGCTCCGAGTCCAGGGCCGATTCTGCTCTCATCCACTACTCACCTCTGAACATGCTTGCTGGCCCACGTGGTTCTGACAGCTGAGCAAGCAATGTGATTGATGGGTCTAGGAAGGATTTGCATTATATCTCATTAAGCCTAAAATGAGTTCCCCTTTCCTTATGGGACTCGGCAGGGGTTTTCCAAACAGGAAACATCCTTTCTAAAAGTAATAACTGCTATGGCTGTAACCCTTCAAGATGGGAATGCTTCTACCCAAATGAGAATACACAGAAAACACATGAATCATCATTAATACATTTTTATCCTTGAGGGAAGAAAAGTGAATTGAAATTCACTTTTGTAACATCAGATAGGACTCATTAGTCTTATTTCCTCCTTTTGTAAAGAGAGATTCCCATTATAATTTTATACTAACAACATACCAATAGCAGAGGAGAAAAAAAAAGTACTTTTAACCAAAACTCAAGTTCCAGTTCTGTATCAAGGTACTTTTAGTGAGAAGACTTGTTCCAGTCTTAGTTTTTCAAGATTCCATCTCTATGAACCTTCTACAACATACACAAACATTTTGCACCTTTCATAAACCTTTCCTCTTCTGTATTATTTTCATGTTGCATTTACTTCTGAACAAAATTACTTTCTTTGTCTTCAATAAAAATATATTTACATTCCTCGTACCTTCTTTTAGCAAACACACCTCTTTTTCAGAGAGCGAGGAAGGGAGAGGAGAAAAATATATATCTGAGAGAGAGACTTCGGTTGGTTACCTCCTGTATCTCCAGGGCTGGGGAAAAACCTGCAACCCAGGCATGTGCCATTGACCAGGAATCAAACCCCTGACTCTCTGGTGTGTGGGGCTGACAGGCGAACCGCTGAGCAAACCATCCAGAGCCACACATCCTAGTCTTTATGTGAAAACATTCAAAATCACCATTACATCCTCCTCAGGCTTTATCACAAGTGTCTGGGTCTTTAACTGAGGCTTCTTATGCCCCTCTAACCTTGCAAAAGGACACATTAAAGTCTTCCACATTATTAACTCTGGTTTCCCATCTGGTCAGTTAGCTCCAAGGCTAGAGAGCAGTCAACAGCTGCATGTCCTTAAATAATCCAACATACATTAGGCAACTTTTCTTCACTAAGATTAATCCTGCTTCGTGTGCACTTTAAAAGTAATTGTTGACCTCTGGGTGTGGGTGGCATTCATAGGTCCCTCCCCCTCCTTTTCCTCCCCCTTATGCTGCAGAGCCCAAGCCCAGCTGCTCAGCCACAGCCCAGGGCACCATGGCTTCTGCAGTTACAGTGAATGATGAAGTCATCAAAGTTTTTCATGACATGAAAGTGAGGGAATCTCCTACACAAGAAAGGGGTTCTCTTCTGTTTAAGCAACGACAAAAGATAAATAAATGTAGAGGAAGCAAAGCAGATCTTGGTGGGTGACATTGGTGATACAGTAGAGGACCCCTACACATCTTTTGTGAAGTTGCTACCTCTGAATGATTGCCCATATGCTTTGTACGATGCCACATACAAAACAAAAGAGTCTAAGAAAGAAGACCTAGTATTTATATTCTGGGCTCCTGAAAGGGCACCTTTATTTTTTTAAAACATATTTTATTGATTTTTTACAGAGCGGAAGGGAGAGAGATAGAAAGTCAGAAACATCGATGAGAGAGAGACATTGATCAGCTGCCTCTTGCACGCCCCCTACTGGGGATGTGCCCGCAGCCAAGGTACATGCCCTTGCTGGAGTTGAACCCAGGACCCTTCAGTCCGCAGTCCAACGCTCTATCCACTGAGCCAAACCGGTTTCGGCCTGAAAGTGCACCTTTAAAAAGCAAGGTGATTTATACTAGCTCTAAAGACGCAATTAAGAAGAAATTACAGGGGAGGTGTTTATGAGGCGCTGGTGGCGGAGGGGGCGAATTAGTCCGAGTGCAGCGAGCCAGCTGACTGGTTGTGCAGTTGCCTCTCAGAGACCAGAGACCAGTAGGGCTCGCAGCAAGGCTGATCAACTGAAGAGCAGATTGGAGAATTCAAAGAAGCTTTTTCACTATTTGACACGGATAGTGATGTAACTATAACAACAAAGGAACTGGGAACTGTAATGAGGTCTCTTGGTTAGAATCCAAGAGAAGCAGAGTTGCAGGACATGATAAATGAAGTGGATGCTGATGGTAATGGCGCAATCGACTTCCCAGAATTTCTGACAATGATAGCAAGAAAAATGAAAGACACAGACAGTGAACAAGAAATTCGAGAAGCATTCCATGTTTTTTATAAGAATGGCAATGGCTATATTAGTGCAGCAGAGCTTCGCCATGTAATAACAAACCTTGGAGAGAAGTTAACAGATGAAGAGGTTGATGAAACGATCAGGGAAGCAGATATGGTGGTGATGGTCAAGTAAACTATGAAGAGTTTATACAAATGATGACAGCAAAGTGAGATATTGTACAGAATGTGTTAAATTTCTCATACAAAACTGTTTATTTGCCTTTTCTTTGTAATTTATCTATAAAAGGTTCCTCCTACTGTCAAAAAATATGGATGTATAGCAATTAGGACTTCATTCCTCCATGTTTTCTTCCTTTAACTTACTCATATTGTCCTGAACCTTTATTTTAGAAAATTGATCAAGTAACATGTTGCATGTGGCTTACTTTGGATATATCCAAGCCCTTCTGCACATCTAAACTTAGATGGAGTTGGACAAATAAGAAAACAACCGGTTATGCATTTTTTAAGTAGTTTTTTTAAAGAACTGTCAGCATGTTGTTTTGAAGTGTGGAGTTGTAACTCTGCGTGGACTATGGACAGTCAACCATATGTACTTAAAAGTTGCACTATTGCAAAACGGGTGTATTAACCAGGTACTCATACACTATTTTTTTGTACTGCTGGTCCTGTACATTGTTACTTGCTGTTTAAACTATGGTTAACCACTTAAAGAAAATCTGCTTATGGCACAATTTGCCTCAAACCCATTCAAAGTTGTGTATTTGTTTTCCAATAATAAAAAAAATTTACCGCCCCCCCCCAAAAAAAATAGAAATTACAGGTAGTAAACATGAGTGGCAAGTAAATAGCATCCTTGAATTAGGGACACAATATTACATGGTATCCAACACATCATGCGTGTCAAGCAAAGATTTCTACTAATAAGACAGGCTCCCAAAAAACATGGCAGCAAGGAGGACCAGAGGTAAGGGTGAGAGTGTGAAGGCAAGCGTGCAGGCATGCGTGAGTGTATTTGAGGCTCAGTCCGTGTGAGGATTAGGGGGTGGGCTCCCCTGGCAGGGAAGCTGCGAACCTCCACGACCACCATAGCCTCTCGGCCGGTGACTTTTCCCACTCAGGCTTGGAGCACATTCCATTTTGGAGAATTTACAAAATCCTCCTTGGCAGGTTGGATCAGGGAGAAGCAGCCTTGCTGCAAGGGCACCTAGACTCACCACGGTCTAAACTCATGCCACCGCCCTGCTTTTCACATGGCCCACACTTGCCACTGCTGCAACCACCACCGCCACGACCTCCAACATCAGCCTCAAGTGCCGTCAGCCAAGGAGGGGGCTGGAGTCTTCCCAACCCCAGGCATTGCTAGAACCAAGGGCCTGAGAATGAAAAAGCTGTGGATCTCTGGAGAGTGGCGAAAGCCTGAGGCAGAGAGATATGGGGAGCCATGGTGGGAGCACAGGAACAAGGGCCTGAACTTGAAACACCCCGAGGGAGCAGAGGGAGCCCTGCAAGAGTTTCCCATTATTCCACCTGGGAAATTCACCCTGATGTGTGTCTGCAGGCTCTATCTGGAACCACTGACCTAGCTTCCTCAAAGAGTGAGAGATGCATGTCCACTTCAAAGTCCATGGTGTTGGAAAGAAGAATCTCCATGGAGACGGCATTGCCGTGTTGTATACTCAAGACCGCCTCATGCAAGGGCCTGTGTTTGGAAGCAAAGACAAATTCCTCAGTTTAGCCATCTTCCTGGACACGTATCCCAATGATGAGGCCACGCAGCGGGTGCTCCCGTACATCTCGGTGATGGTAAACAATGCCTCCCAGTCCTACGACCATAGTAAGGATGGCCGCTGGACTGAGCTGGCAGGCTGCACAGCTGACTTCCGCAACCGTGATCATGACACCTTTCTGGCTGTACGCTACTCCCCGGGCCATCGGACAGTGATGACTGACTTGGAGGACAAGAACCGATGGAAGAATTGCATCGAAATCACGGGTGTGTGCCTCCCCACCGGCTACTACTTTGGAGCCTCTGCTGGCACTGGTTACCTATCTGACAATCACAACATCATCTCCATGAAGCTACTCCAGCTGATGGTAGAGAACACCCCGGAGGAGGAGAACAGTGACTGGACCAAAACTGAGCCCAGCGTCAATTTTCTCAAGTCCCCTAAAGACAACCTGGATGACCAGAAGGGGAACTTCTACAGCGGGCCCCTGACTGGGTGGCGGGTGTTCCTGTTGCTGCTGTGTGCGCTCCTGGGCATCATCATGGGTGCTGTGGTGGGGGCCGTGGTGTTTCAGAAACAGCAGGAGCACAACCAGCCTTTCTACTGAGTGGCCAGTGCTCGGCTGGGGAGGGCCTGGCGTCAGCCCCCTGCACTAACGTGAACTCTTTTGTTTTTACTGGGATTGTAAAGGAAGAACAAGATAACCTTATTTCTTAACAGTTTAAAAGAAATAAGTAAAGTATTTTCATACAGAAATAAAAAAAATAAAATCCTCGAGGTGGAACAGGGGTTGACAGAATTCCAGGTTAAGGGCTGGCAGAACCCAGGCTAAAGTGGGACTGGAGGGGAAAATGCATGCCTGGTTTTGATTTTGGCCTTTCCACTGGAATTGCTGAGAGTCTGAGCAAAAATAACCTTTGCCATGTAAATGAGCTGAACTCATTCAGTTCCAAAGATAAAGAGGCAACATTTTTTTGAGACCAGACCCAGAATCCCACCTGGGTGGACTGAAGCAGGTCCTTTTCACGTTCTTTAACACTGAGGAGCGCATGAGGGTAGTAACAGAGGCTCGGAAGTGGCCCCAGACCCAGGCCCCGGCAGGAATATTAGATATAGACAGATGGGCCAGGGAGCCCTTCCCAGATGGGGAATCGATTGGAACCCGAACTCAAAAGATGGAAGGAGTGGGCTAGAAAGATATCGGCTGGCCTTACTCCAGGAGTCAGGGCCAAAACCCAGAAGCCCACCAACATGGCTAAAATCTCTGAGGTTTTCCAAAAGGCTGATGAAAGTCCAGCACCTTTCTAGATGTGAGGTATACCGGATCTACACCCGCTTTAGACCTGAGGCCCTGGAAAATCAGACCATGGTGAATGCCGTTTTTATAGGCCTAGCCCAGCCTGACATCAGAAGAAAATTACAGAAACTGGAAGAGTTTGCAGGAAAGAATGCTACTGAACTGCTAGAGGTAGCTAATAAGGTTTTCATCAGTTGAGACAGTGCAGCAGGGAAGGAGGAAGAAAGAGAATATAAAGAGGGGCCAATATAATACCAGTGGATTTTAGAGGCTCAAGATCCCAGATCAGCAAGGATAGATCAGATAGATCAGACAGATCAGGAATGATATAGACCAGGGGAAAAAGGAAGAGCAAGCTTGAGATGAGACCAGTGTTCCTATAGAATACTGGAAGACTGAATGTCCTAAACAGCAAAGTATGAAGACTGGGCCCCCTTTTCCGCCCAGTTACCATCAACCACAGCCACCTGAAGCATCTCTCATTGGGCTACAATGGCTGATTCTGACTAGGACAGACCAGGCTCACTTCAGCTAGGCCCCCACGAACCCATGGTCAGAATGAAAATTGGGAGCCACACTGTGGACTTTATGGTTGATATGGGAGTTAAGCACTCAGTAGTCACTCAGAAAGCAGCGCCTCCCTCAGGAAAGGAGGTCACCATTATTGGAGCTACTGGGGACCAGACCCGTAGACCATTCTGCTACCCTTGCCGATGCCAAATTGGCAGTCAAGTAATTCATGAATTCCTGTACTTGCCAGACTGCCCAGTGCCTTGAATCCTTAGAGACCTTTTAGCCAAAATGGGGGCAGAAATCACTCTTGCTCCAGATGGCTCAGCACAGTTTTGCCTAAATGAGGAGACCTCCCCAATGATCCTGTCCTTAGCAGTTCCAAGGGAGGAAGAATGGAGATTTTATAACCCCCAAAGGCCTCACCATTAGAACCTAAAACAGAAGGAATGCCTGCTGATCCAGGCAGAAGGGAATCCTCCAGGCCTGGATAAGAACCACACACCTTTGCTGATCAGGTTAAAGCCTGGGGCACAGCCTGTTAAAATCTGCCAATATCCAATTCCAAGGGAAGAACGCCTAGGAATCCAGGTCCCTTAGACCGGCTGCTTCAGTGGGGACTTATTACATCATGCAGGTCTCCATGGAACACGCCTCTCTTGCCTGTCAAAAAGCCTGGGACTAATGACTATGGCCTGGTGCAGTATCTATATGCTGTTAATGAGGCTGTTATAGCCCTGCATTCAGCACTGCCTAACCCCTACACTCTTCCAGGGCTCATCCCATCAGAGGAGGAATGGTTTACTTGCCTAGATCTGAAAGATGTCTTTTTTCTGTCTTGGAGTAGCACATTCCAGTCAGCCTCTCTTCGCTTTTGAATGGGAAAACCCAACTACAGGGGCCAAGGAACAGTTCACCTGGATCAGACTGCCACAAGGTTCAAGAACTCCCTTACTCCTTTTAGTGAAGCACTAGCATCTGATCTAAGTTCCAGGATATGACTTGGGGTGTGTTCTACTCCCATATGCAGCCAACCTCCTACTGGCCAGCTCCACATGAGCTCAGTGCTGGGAGGGAACACCAGCCCTTCTGAGATGACTAACTGAAACAGGTTATCGGTATATAAGAACAAGGCACAGATTTGTCAGAAGGAAGTCAAGTATCTCGGCTTCTGGATCACCCAAGGGAAAGAAGGTGAGGACCTGAAAGGAAGCAGGCAGTATGTGCCATCCCAGTCCCTAGCACCCAGCAGCAGATTCGGAAATTCCTAGGAGTGGCAGGACTCTGTCGAATTTGGATCCCAGCGTTTTCAGACCTGGCCAAGCCTCTCTATGAACTTTTAAGAGGAGAAGAGAAGGCACCCATCAATGGGGGTCCTGAACAGGGGAAAGCCTTTGTCACCATAAAGGCAAAGATCACTGAGGCCCTGGCACTAGGGCTACTAGATGTGACTCAAGACTTTAATCTTTTTGTTCCTGAGAACAGCGTGGTAGCCCTAGGAGTTCTAACCCAGGAGTTTAGACTCTGGCAGAGACCAGTAGCCTATCTCTCCAAGCTGACTTACCCAGTTGCCTCCGGGTGGCCCCTGCACCTCAGGGCCCTTGCAGCCATGACATTAGTTAAGGAAGTGGATAAGCTTACCTTAGGATAAAACTTAAATGTAAAAGTACCTCATGCTGTTGTCACCCGGAGGGAAGCAAGGGGCAGCACTGGCTGACTCATTCTCGAATGACTCAGTATCAAGGGCTGTTATGTGAGAATCTACGGGTACCATAAGCAGCAGTGAGAACATTTAATCCTGCCATCATTCCACCCATTGCTGAGGGGGCCCCTAAATGCAGCCTGCAGTCCAGCAGTTCATCCATGCAGCTGGCCGCATCCTTTCCGTGCCTCACCCTGAACTGGAGGAGTAAACGCATCGTAGCTGCTCTGATGGAAAACGGGCAGTTGTCACCTAGTAGCTGCTCCTGATCTTTACGAGAAAGTCAGTCCTCCCACAGGCGGAAAGCTAACAACAAAAGACCAGAAAAATGGGACCATTTCACCCTGGCTAGTTAGCTCAGTGGTTAGGGCATCACCCTACAGACCAAAGGGTCATGGGTTTGATTCCCAGTCGTCAAAGGCTTAAAAGTCGGTTGCAAGTTCGATCCCTGATCACTTGGACACTTCCTGGATGAGGCGTTATTTATTGAGCTGGAGTAGAAGGAAGCAGGCAGGATAACCAGGAAGGCCTGGCTGGTATGCTCACTTGTGAGCATTGACCCATGAACCAAGAGGTCAGGGTTCGATTCCTGGTCAGAGTAAATGCCTGGGTTGCAGGTTCAATCCCTTCGGGGGCATGCCAGAGGCAGCTGACCAATGATTCTCTCCCATCACTGAAGTTTCTCTCTTCCCTTCTCCCTTCCTCTGTCTGAAATAAATTGAAAAAAAAATACAAGCAGGAAGGCTGCAAGGCCAAGCCAGGCCACCCCCTGAAAAGTCTTTGATACCTGGAGCCACAGGGGGCTGGCGGCAGTTTCCAGGGCTACAACAACAGAAGTTTCACCAACAGGGGCAACTAAGTAGGCTTCCAGAACTGAGGGGGGAGGCAGCAAAGGTGGTGGCTACAACCAGAACCAGTGGAGTAACAATAGCCGAGATAACTCCTCCAGAAACCAAGGCAGCCACAACTGGACTCCTCAGCATCATCCACCCCATCAGCAGCACCACTGTCACAGCCACCACCACAGCCACCACCAGCCCTTCACAGCTACAGCCCTGCTCAAAACCCTTCAGGGTGGGCAGTTACAGCAAGAACAGCAATATCCCTGGCTTAAGCGCCAGCACACCCCCACTGTCAGCAGCTATAGCGCTCCACAGCTGAGTTATAGCCAGCACACTACAACCAGGGGGGTCACAAATAGGGCTATACAGCACCACTACCTCTACCTCCATTACCCCCCACACACAACTCGGGGAGCTACGATGGCCACCCCATGACACAGACCTTCCCTCAGACCAGCTATAATTGTGACTGGCGATGAAAAGTGGATTTATTTTGAGAATCCCAAATGCACAAAACCATGGGTTGATCCAGGTCAACCATCAACATCCACTGCAAGGACAAATCGCTTCGGAAAGAAGACAATGTTGTGTGTTTGGTGGGATCAAGAAAGTGTGGTGTAACATGAGCTTCTAAAACCAGGTGAAACCGTTAATACTGATCGCTACCAACAATAAATAATCAATTTGAACCATGCTTTGATGGTGAAACAACCAGAATGTTCCAGGAGACACAGCAAAGTCATTTTGATTCATGATGATGCACCATCACACACTTCAAAACCAGTTGAAGAAACAAAAAAAAGATCTTCCCTGGTAACTATTAACTCACCCGCTGTGTTCACCAGACCTTGCTCCTTCAGATTACCACTTGTTCCGATCCATGGCACCCATACTTTCTGAGCAGCACTTCAAAATGTACAAAGAAGTGGAAAATGGGGCCTCTGAATGGTTTGCCTCAAAACAAGGAAAGACCTGAAAGGTGGGGAAATGTGTAGCTAGTGATGGACATTACTTTGAATAAAGCATTTTTGAAGTGCCTCCTGAAATGATCCTGTTTGATCCTGTTTCTTCGATTACAATATCCACATTATTAATTGGTTCACCTGGTACTATTGTGGGCTTTGTGATCAAGGAGCTGGCAATGTGGGCCAGGACACCCCTGAAAAGCCATCCGGCATAAGGAGTGGAGTGTGTGGACTCCGGCCAGAGCACGTCAGACGGTGAAGGCCCATATTTCCATACGTATGCACCACAGCGATGACACATTATCCACATACACAGTGCGCAAGTGCACCCTTATATAACCTGCCACTTATGTAACACTGGTGTCTTACTTGACAGAAAGCCTCTTTTGTTAGTGTAAATGTGCTACTGACCAGCCAGTGGCTGACTGCTTTCCTGCAATAAAGCGTGTCCCACCCACATGCAGCCACTGCAAGTTTTCTTCCAGTTTCTGGCATCCAAGGAAGTCCCCTCTCGGGCAGAGGAGCTCAGACCCAACAGGGGTAAACGATGTATAAGGGGCAAGGAGCTCCCAAGGACAAAACCTGCCTGTGCAAAATTGCTGTGGCAGAAGGCTGCCATATCCTGAGTGTGGAGAAGGAGGGAAGGACTGCACAGTGCTGGAGATTATAGGAGGGTTAAACTTGTGGGCTTCAGAGTTACACATTCCAGGGTGAGAAAAGAAACAGGCCTCCATTAGCCTTTCAGGTATCATTTTCTGTCAACACTGATACTTCTAGCTCTGTCTCTAACTCCCTTCTTCTCCCTGAAATAAAAATATATTTTTAAAAAATCACTTATTGTATGTTTCCATTTTTAGCAAATTTCCACAAGAAGCAAATCCTTACAGTCAGAGAGTAAATTACTGTTGTTACGTGATGGGCAGCAGAGAGAAATAAGTGTGGCTGCATAACAATGAATGTGCTAAAAAACACTGAAATGTACATTCTAAAATGCTGACATTTACATATATGAATTGTTTCTCAAAAAACCCTTCAAAATTAGGGAATAATGAACATTTTTCACACTCACTGTTCGTGTGGGTCATGAATTCAGGAAGAAGTGAGCGAGGCGGTTCTGGTACAGGATGTCACATGAGGCTTCAGTTGAGATGTCACTGGGGCTGCAGCCATCAGAATTCACTGGAGCTGCAAGATCCGTTCCAAAGAGATGAACTCACAACAAGGTTGGCAGGCTGGTGCTGGCAGTTCCTGGGAGGACTCAGTTTCTTCTCACCAGGGCTTTTTCACAAGCTGCTTGAGTGTCCTTGTGACTTGGCAGATGACTTCTAGAATGAGAGACACATGTTGCTACCTCAAGCACATGACAAAAAGGTTTCAGAAAGCTGTGTCTCCTTGTAGGTTGAGGATCACAGGAACCAGCATCTGACTCACACAAGTCTAGAGACTGGAGATGGCACTGTGTGTGGCAGAAGGGACAATAAAATGAAAGCCTTAGAGGTAAACTGAACTGCCATAAAATGCAGAAAAATAGATGTTTCTGGTGAATAGATAAGGACCCCACAAAATACAATGGGCTGAGATGGTCATAAAAGGAAAAGGAGCCAAGCAGACCACCAAGGGAAGCAGATGAACCAAACACAGAGGTAGGTCACAAAAGGCCTAGGGACTGGGAGGTGGGGGAGTATAATGACCACTCCGAGGGACTAAAAGCTTATGTTCACATAAGAACTCATAAAAAACCAGGTGATGAAGAATCAGGAAACCTGAATAGGCTGAAAACAACTGATGAAACTGAAGCAGAAATCACAAACTCCAAGCAGACAAAGGCTTCACAGGGGACTTTTACCAAACATTCAAAAGAGAAGTAACACCGATCCTCCTCAAACTATTCTAAGAAATTACAGAGGAAGGAACACTTACTTCCCAAGCTGTTTTTTGCCAGGCTAGCATTATCCTAACTCTGAAACCACAGGAAGACATTACAAAGAAATGGAATTATGGTAGAGGCCATATCCCTGAAGAGCATAGATGCAAAAATCCGCAACAAAATATTAACAAATCAGATCCAGCAATATATTAAAATGATCAAACATCATGAGCAAGTAGGATTTATTCCACTGAAGTGAGTCTGGCACAATATTTGCAAATCAATAAAGGTGACACATCACATAAACAAACTGAGAGACCAAAACACATGATAATATCAATAGACCCAGAAAAACATTCGACAAAATGCAACACCCGTTTTTCATTTTAAAAAGTTCTGTGTTGCCAAGACCGGTTTGGCTCAGTGGATAGAGTGTCGGACTTCGGACTAAAGGGTCCCGGGTTTGATTCCGGCAAGGGCATGTACCTTGGCTGCGGGCACATCCCCGGTGGGGGGCGTGCAAGAGGCAGCTGATCGATGTCTCTCTCTCTCATCGATGTTTCCAACATTCTATTCCTCTCCCTTCCGCTCTGTAAAAAATCAATAAAATATATTTTTAAAAATAAAATAAAAATAAAAAGTTCTCAGTGCCCTGACCGGTTTGGCTCAGTGGATAGAGGGTCAGCCTGCAAACTGAAGTGTCCCAGGTTTGATTCAGATCAAGGGCATGTACCTTGTTTGTTGGCACATCCCCAGTAGGGGCCGTGCAGGAGGCAGCTGATGAATGTTTCCCTCCCATGGATGGTTCATACTCTCTATCCCTCTCCCTTCCCTCTGTAAAAAATCAACAAAAAAATCAACAAAATTAAATTAAATTTTAAAATATGAAATAAAATAATAAAATAAAATAAAATTTAAAATAATAAATAAGTAAAATAATATAAAAAATGTTCTTAGTCGCCAGACCACATGGGTCAGTGGTTGAGCTTCTACCTATGAACCAGGAGGTCATTGTACAATTGCCAGTCAGGGCACATGCCTGGGTTGTGGGCTCAATGGCATGTAGGAGGCAGCCAATCAATGACTCTCTCTCATCATTGATGTTTGTATGTCTTTCTCTCTCTCTCTTTCTCTTTTTCTTTCTCTCTCTCTCCCTCCCCCTCCCTCCCTCCCTCCCTCCCTCTCTCTCTCTCTCTCTCTCTCTCTCTCTCTCTCTCTCTCTCTCTCTCTCTCTCTCTTCCCTTCCTCTCTGAAATCAATTTTTAAAAGAAGGTCTCAGCAAAGTCGAAACAGAGGAATGATCCCTCAACATATTAAATGCCATATATGACAAACCTGCAGACATCATCATACTAAATGGGCCAAACCTAAAACCATTTCCCCTAAGAACAGGAACAACACAGGGATGTATGCTTTTACTACTCTTATTCAACACTACGGCCTGGTGCACGAAATTCGTGCACTGGGGGTGGGTGGTCCCTCAGCCCAACCTGCCCTCTCTCACATACTGGGAGCCCTTAGGGGATGTGCAACTGGTGCCTCACCCCCAGCCTGTCCAGCCATCACCCTGCTCAGCTCAGCCCCAGCTGCCTGTGACCACCCGGCCCCAATGCCTGGGCGCTCACCGCCGCTTCCAGCCACTTCTGTGCTCGTGCCCCCGCCCCTGCCCCCCAGCCACTTATGTACTCAGCGGTCAGGGGCTGGGCCTCGTCACCGCCACTGCTTTGTCTCAACCCCAGGGGCCCAGCCTTCATGCCACTCAGCCCCACCCCTCAGCCCTGACCCCTGCTCCTGATTGGCTGGTAGCATAGCAGAGGTACAGTCAATTTGCATGTTACTCTTTTATTAGCTAGGATAGTACTGGGAGTCTTAGCCACAGCAATCAGACATGAAGAAAACATAAAATGCATGCAAATTAGAAAAGAGGACTTAAATCTGTCATTATTTCCAGATGATGGGACATTTTAAAAAGAAAAACCTTAAGACTCCAGCAAAAAAAATAAACCTACTAGATATAACAAAAGAATTTGACAATGTATAAAATTAACACCCAGAAATCATTGGCATTTTTATACACCAATAATGAACTCTCAGAAAGAGAAACTAAAAAAAAAATCCCATTTGCCATTGCAAAAAAAAAACAAAGATATTTAGTAATAAACTTAACATGTGAAGTGGCCAGCCTAATTATTCTAATAGACAGAAAGTATAGTGTCAGACACCAGTGACTGACTAGGCGCTTAACCTATTAACCAACAGGGTAAAAGATCTATACTCAGAAAAGTACAAGTCACTGAAAACAGAAATAGAGGAAGATATAAACAAGTGGGAGAATACACCATGGTCATGGATTGGTAGAATTACCACCATTAATATGTCCATGCTACCCAAAGCAATCTACAGATTCAATGCAATCTCTATTCAAATATGGTATATTTCACACATTTAAAACAAATATTCCAAAAATGTATACGGAGCCAAAAAAGACCCAAAATAACCCCAATAATCATGAGAAAGACAGACAAAATAGGAGGGATCACAACTCCAGATATCAAGTTATAGTATAAAGCCACTGTCATCAAAAGAGTCATGTATTGGCACAAAAAAAGGCACTTAGATCAATGGAACAGAACAGAGAACCTAGAAACCTACAAAGCCATTATGTTCCATTTGCATTTGACAAGGGAGCCAAAAGCATACAATGGAGGAAAGATAGTCTCTTCAATAAATATTTCTGGGAAAATTGGACAGGTACATACAAAAACAAAATGCACCAAAAAAAAAAAAAACTAGACCACCACACACAAGAATAAATTTATCGCCTGAGCTGGTTTGGCTCATTGGATAGAGCATTGGCCCGCAGACCGAAGGTCCCAGGTTTGATTCCAGTCACCAGCATGTACCTCAGTTGCAAGCTCCATTCCCACCTAGCCCTGGTTGGGCACATGTGGAAGGCATCCAATTGATGTTTCCCTCGTCCCTTTCACTCTCTTTCAAAATCAATAAAACTATCCTCGTGTGAGGACTAACAAAAAACTATAAAATAAAGTTTTTGAAAATAATAAGCCCAAAATGCCTAAAAGCCTTAAATGGAAGCCCTGACTGGTTAGATCAGTGAATATAGCATTGGCCTTTGGACTGAGGGGTCCCGGGTGCTCTACTAGTCAAGGACATGTACCTTGGTGGCAGGCACATCCCCAGTGGGAATTGTGCAGGAGCAGCAGATCAAGGTTTGTAGCTCTCTATTCTACTCCATTCCTCTCTGTAAAAAATCAATAAAATATATTTTAAGAAATTAAAAAGATTTAAATGTAAGTCATAAAACTATAAAAAAGGGAAACCACAGCCTGCAAAATCTCAGAAATCTCTCCCAGCAATATATTTGCCAATACAATTCCTAGGGCAAGGGAAAGTAAGGAGAAAATAAACAAATGGGACTACATCAAAAAAATAAAAATCAACAGCCTGGACATGGTGGCTCACTGGTTGAGTGTCGACCTAGGAACCAGGAGGTCAATATTCATTTCCCAGTCACGGCTTATGCCCAAGTTGTGGGCTAGGTCTCTCTTCGTAACAGGACGCAGCCAATCACTGATTATCTCTCATCAATGATGTTTCTATCTCTCTCTCCCTCTCGTTTACTCTCTGAAAGTAATAAAAACATGTTAAAAATGAAAGAGGTTATCAACAAAATGAAAAGGGACCCATTATATAGGAGAACATATTTTTCTATGATATATCTAATATGGAGTTAATTTCCAAAATATATAAAGAACTCAGACAACTTCACAAAAGACAGACAATCCAACTAAAAAATGGACAAAGAACCTAAGTAAACACTTCTCCAAAGTGGGCATACAGATGGCCAAGGGACATGTGACAAAATGCTCAGTCACTAACCCCCAAAGAGAAGCAAATTATAACCACAATGAGGTACCATCTTGCACCTGTATGAATGGCTACCATCAACAAATGACAAGCTAAGGTCAGGAGTGGAGAAAAGAGAACCCTCCTACACTGCTGGTGGGGACGAAAACTGGTGCAGCCACTGTGGAAAACAGTATGGTGTTGCCTCAAAAATATTAAAAATGAAACTCCCATTTGACCCAGTGATTCCACTTGTAGGAATAGATCCTAAGATAAATGGGGGGAAAAACTGTGGTACATTTATTTATACAACAGAATACAATGAAGCCGTAGAAAAGAAGGGTCTCTTACCCTTTGAGACAGCCGATAGACCTGAACAGTATTATGTATGCTAAATGAAATAAGTCCGTCAGAGTAAGGCAAGTATCACATGATCTCACTCATAAGTGGAATCTAATGAAATAAACTGATAAACAGAGTAGATCCATAGACATGGAAGAGTGGAACAGAATGTGGGATCTCACACAGAAGGCGTGGAAGGTGGGTGAAGGGAGGTAACCAACTAAAGACCTTGTATGCATTTATGCATAACCTTGGACACAGATAGTGAAGGCCTGGGGCAGGGGGCAGGGGCTGGCGGGAGAGGGAGTCAATTGTGGAATATGGGAGACCAATGTAATACTTTCAACAATAAAGATATATATTTTTAAATTTTTTATGTGAATATTCATTGATCATTATCATGTCTAAAACTATAATCGACCTGAACATTCATCAATTTATTAATGTGAAAATAATCATTGGTGTATCCATACAATGAAACATTATTCAGCCATAAAGAGGAATGGCTTTGCACAGCCCACTTGACTCAGTGGGTAGAGCTTCGACCTGCAGACAGAGAGGTCCCAGGTTCAATTCCTGTCAAGGGCATGTACCCTGGTTGAGGGCTCATCCCCATTGGGGGTTGTGAGGAAGCAGCTGATCGATGCTTCTCTGTTACCGATGTTTCTAACTCTCTATCCCTCTACTTTCCTCTCTGTAAAAAAATTAATAAAATATATTTTTAAAAACTATTAAGCCTAAGAAAAAAATTAAATCATCATAATAAAAACTCTTCATCGTAGTCCAGCCCAGTTTGGCTCAGTAGATGAGTGTCAGCCTGTGGCCTGAAGGGTCCTGTGTTCAAATCAGACCGAGGGCATGCACGTGGGTTGCAGGCTCAATCCCCAGTATGGGGCGTGCAGGAGACAGCCCACCTGTGATTCTCTCTCATCATTGAAGTTTCCATCTCTCTCTCCCTCTCCCTTCCTCTCTGAAATCAATAAAGAATACATACATTTGAAAACAAATAAATGTTCCTTTTTAAAAACAACACAAACCTATTAAGCTTATGTGAAAGAAGACATAAACAAAAGAAAAAATACTGTATGATTCCACTTATGGGAAGCACCTAGAATAGTAAAATTCAGAGACAAAAAGTACAATGCTGGTTTCCACGGGCAGGGAGGAGGGGTGAATGGGGAGTTATTGTTTAGAGGTAATAGTTTCAGTTTGGAAAGATGAAAAAATCTGGGGAAAGATGATACTGGTAAGTGCACAATAATGTGAATGTACTTAATGCCACTTAACTTCGTACTTAAAAATCGCTACAACAGTATTATGAATATTTATCACAATAAAAAGAATGAAGGCCCAATATATACTACAACATAAATGAACTTTGCAAACATCATACTTCAGTGAAAGAATCAGATACAATAGAACACACATTGTATGATTCCATTTATTTATTTTTTAATCCATTTTATTGCTTTTTTACAGAGTGGAAGGGAGAGAGAGAGTTAGAAACAGTGATGAGAGAAAAACATCAATAAGCTGCCTCCTACACATCTACTGGGGATGTGCTCAAAACCAAGGTACTTGCACTTGACCAGAATTGATCCTGAGACCCTTGAGTCCGCAGGCTGATGCTCTATCCACTGAGCCAAACTGGTTAGGGCTGTATGATTCTATTTATAGGAAATGTCCACAATAGGTAAATCTATACATATAAAGAAGTAATATGCAAATTGTCCATGATGGTGTCACAGTAATGACCAATGTGCATATTCACAGAGCAGCTGAATGATATGCCTGCAGCAGGGGGCAGATGGCTAGACCAAATCCCAGGGATCTGTGGAGAGTGTCTCAAAGTACCCTGGACTGCAAAAAGAAAGAGGAAGGGGCCATGGTGAGCTCTTCCAATCCCATGACTGGACACCCTACCCCAGCCCCACATTCGGGGGAATGGACAGATACCCTACCCCAGCCCCCGCACCCTTGGGGGATTAGGAGACTGACCACAGGGAAGAAGACCCAGCCTTGGAAGTAGCTGCAGCCTGCACCTCCGACTTCAGATCTCTTCCCCCCTGCTACCCTCCCCCCAGGGGTGTCCACAACAACAGCATGCCAGCGACCACCCATCAGCGCTCCCAAGGAACCCTGGGCCGGTGGACCCCCACTGCCAGACCCCCTCTGCTGGGGCCAGGCACACCACTCCTCCCTACAACTCCAGACCCCTGTGGAGGCAGGCCTGAGCGGCCAGCCAGGGTCAGACCCCTCCCCCCAAAAGCAGCAGCCCAGTCTCCCAAATGGAAGGACTCTGAACCTCGCTGGGGAATGGCTAAACACGCCTTCCTAGCCCACCTGGGTCGCCATGGCTAGGCCCCCACCCCGCTCTAGGAGATTGGAGCTCCGCCTTGAGTGAGTACAGCTGCTGAACAGCCACCTACAATTTAAAGAAGGGCACCGAGCAGGAAGGTCTGACAATTCATCCCCCTTTGGACTCCCCACACCCTTAGTGCCCCCCTAATGCCCCGCCCCCCACCAATGCCTCCAAGGGTAACCACTGATTTGGGGCTGCTGGCCAGAGCCTGCCCCTCCGAGGCCTGCAGAACCCTCTGCAAAGCTTCCATAGCTACAGTCCCAGGAAAAAATCATGCTCTCCTTCCCTGTTCAGTACCTGCTACCTGCCAGGGTACCCATGGGCTTAGAAATGACAATCCCTTCCTGTTTAAACATCACTTACTTGATGAAACATTTCTAGGTGTATCAGCTCAGAACCTCCTCATGACAACCCAGTGAGGTAGGTGAAGGAGAGATTACAATTCCCATGGAATATGTGTATGTATTCAGAAATTCAGCTCAGAGAGGAAAAGTGTCAAGCTCAGGGGTTCCCAAGGTGCAGGGGAGGGGAGCAATTTGATTTTAAGTGGGGGCAATTGGAGAATGAGTCAACAGTGAATTTTTAGCATTTCTTATGGTTCTATGGGGCGCGTCATCTACAACGTATCCTACATTATAAACGCTAATATACAGATGACCAAATATTGGGATGACTGGTCACTATAATGCACGCTGATCACCAGGGGTAGACACTGAACACAGAAACTGCCCCCTGGTGGTCAGTGTGCTCTACATGGGGGTGACCCTCAGCCAGAAGCTGGGCTCAAGGCTGGCGAGCACAAGGGCAGTGGTGGGATCATCTCCTACCTCCCTGGAATGCTGAGGATGTCCGACTGATGGCTTAGACCACAGATCTGCAAACTTGTTACTCAGCTGAGCCAAATATCAACAGTACAACGATTGAAATTTCTTTGGCGAACCAATTTTTTAAAACTGAAACTTCTTCTCACCCACTTCTTCAAAATAGACTCACCCAGGCCGTGGTATTTTGTGGAAGAGCCACATTCAAGAGGCCAAAGAGCCGCATGTGGCTCTCAAGCCAGTTTCCCTACAACGGGCTTAGACCTATTAAGCCTTCAGTCAAAACTCTCCCCAGGGATCCCAGATTGCGAGAGGGCAGAGGCCAGGCTGAAGGACACCTGGCCTCTAGTTTATATATAAAGAAAGCACTTTTGTTTTTGCCAGGGGCTTGGGGAAAGGGAAGAAGTCACTGCTAAGCTGAAGGAGGTTTCTTTTTGGAGGTGATAGAAACGTTCTGGAATTAAGATAGCAGTGAGCATGAACCAGAACAATATGACTATACAAAAAAACCACTGGATTACACATTTTGTAAGGATAAGTCATGTTTTCTGAATTAATGTTAAAAAATGTGTGCACAAAAAGTAATCTACCTGCAAGATAGGCAGGAACAATTCTTTATACAATTTGGCCTCAGAAGGCACAAAGCATTCCTCCTGTCCTGTTCGCTAGAAGTGAGTCCTTAAGTCTGGCCCACATTCCAAGTTAGGTTTACACTTATACCATGAACTCATTATCCTTTCAGATTCACATGGGAAAGGTATTATGTTAGTCACCCATCCACAGATGAAACCCAAGATCAGAGGTTCAATACCCTTCCCAAGGCCACAAGGACACGCGGCGGTAGAACTCACGTTGGAACCCAGAACCAGCTGATGCCAAACCTGTGTTATTAACCTCCATCAGGGGAGGTTTTTCACCCGACACATCGTTGGTGAAACCATAGAAACTTGGGACCGTCCCCCTTCACAGAGCTTTTACATCATTTCTAGGGCTCCTTGTATACACTTGAATGTTTTTCCTCGCCCCAGGTGTTTCTCAGGTGCATCCTATAGAACCACGCCGATGTGCCTGATGGTTTTACACTATTACCATGGTAACTGGCTCCAGCTGGCTGGTGAGTGCCTTGGGGGCAGTGCCCCTGCCCAAGCCCTGTGACTGCCACTGTGACAGGACAATGCCTGCCTGAGGAGGCAGGCACCCAGGAAATGTCATTGGACAGAAGGGTTCAGAGCAAACTGCCACTGAGAACCTCAACTGCCAAAGGGTTCTGCTGGAACTGAGGGGCGCACAGTTGTAGCTGGGGGGCTGGCCTATCTGGCCTTCTTCTCTCCAGTGGGCAGGAGGTTCAGGGTCTCCTCTGGTGGACAAGCCCTGCGGCCAACTAGGGCATCTCAGCTCGGCACCAAGCACAGGTGTTAAGAAATAACTCTCTACCCAGGCTTCCTCTCCCAGTTCCCAAACCTAGAGGCCCAGCATAGGGCCTAGAATTCACTGAAGCTGTGAGGCTGTTTATCATCACAGATCACCGAAGCCAATCTCCCAGCAGACACCTGGACCAAATTCCTCGGACTCAGTCCCTAAACCCCAGTGCCCGACTCCCCTTGCAAGTGGATCAGGAGGCCAGGGAAGGAGGAGGAGGGGAGCAGCGAGCGCCCCCTAGTCAGAGGACTGCTATCTACACGCCCTCAGAAAGTGAAGAGCTGGCAGACAATGTTGTGGGTAAGGACAAGCTCTCCCCTTCTCAGCAAAAGGGAGGTGGCTTCATATTTTTCTTCCTATATCCACAGAAGTCAGGGGTCAGGCAACAGAAAGCAAACGTCATCTTGGACAGGACTGGGGTGAGGGGTGAGTATAGAAAGGTCAGGTTCCTATCTGCCTCAAAGGGTTGTCACAGGAGCAAAGATATAATGTGTGAAAGTAACTGAAACCCAGACAGGCTGTTTGTGGTATTGACAAAACCTAGGACTTACAACAGCAAATTCCATGTGCCAGGAGCCTTCAGAAACAGATGAGTTTGACATCCACTTCGGCCCCAGGTAGCTGACAATCTGACGGAGAAAAGTCAAACAGTTAGGACAGCTTCTGGGGGATTGGGAAAGATGACAAGGGCTCAGGAAGACAGGAGGGTCCTGGGGACATACAGACTGCCAATGGTTCCCATCCATGGGGTGTGTGCTGGGTCTTATCCCTCCTGCCCGGCCCCATCCTCACCTGCCATTCTAGCAAAGGAGTGAGGAATGGCGGGAGTGTGAGAGGATGGAACAACACTGTGCTGGGAGGACAGGTCCGCTCTGGGAACTCACCACGTGCTGAGTTTAAAACGTAAGACACACCTTAAGGCAGACAGTGTTAGGTCACCACGCTGTGGCTTCCCGGCCGGAAACGTTCATTTCCTGAAGGAAGAGAGTAAATACACTTGAGATACTGCTTTTTAGGTTAGATTTTTCTTCTCCAAGTTTCCCCAGGACTTAAAAGGGCTACGGCCAGTGTGGGAATCAGGGCACTGTTCACCCAGCTCAGCTCAAGGAAAAGGAAAATAAATGATAAAGGTATAAAAGACAAACATTTCAGAGGCAGAGGGTTCATTTCACCTTGGGGAGGAGGCAGGATGGTGTGCCGCAGGGAGAGTTTTTAGGCAATGGGTGGGGAAGGATGAGGTAAAACAGGCTGAGTGGGAAGAGCCCTCATCTGTAATGGCGGCAGGCCCGGCTCCTGTAATGGCGACAGGCCGGCTCCCGTAATGGCGGCAGGCCATTGGTACCACAGGTGGGAGGCCAGTGTTCAAGAACACTTTTGGGAAGAGGTGGGCCTAGGAAAAGGAGAAGAGCCTCAAACAAAGCTACAGAAGGGAGGGCAGGAGAGCGAGACCAGGCACAGTGGAAGCCAGTGGCTTCCACCAGTTAACTTTCTGTTTGCCGCAGCCTAGGCAGGCTCCATGCTGACTGGTCCCAGTGCGCATGCCCAAGGGCCCGTGAGGGCGGGGCATAGTGGGCGGGGCTAGGACGAGGGACAAGTGTGAACAGGGCAGGTGTCCTATCTGCCTAGAAGGGTCATCTCAGGTGTAAGGATATAGTACCTGAAAACAGCTTGAAACTGAGACAGGCTGTGGGGAGTATCGGGCTTTACTTATAAAATCTATGCTTACAGCAGCAAATGCCATGTACAGGCGCCCTGGGACACAAAGATGATTTCCACATCGACTTAGATCCCAGGGAGCTGACAGTCTAATGGATTCTGCGGGATTCAGAAAGATGAGGAGAGCTCACAGCAGGGTAAAAGGGATTCTGGCCCCTACAATGTGATGGGGTAATTGTCATAAAATGGAACAATAATGTGCTGGGAGAAAGTCTGGTCTTCTGGGAACTTTTCAATTCTTCAGGGGAAAAACAGAAGAAGAAAAGATACCTTGAAACAGGCTTTGGTCACCTAAGTGGCTGGCTGCCCTTGCTTACTGGAGAATAAATGATTAGACCTTTCTTCTCCCATGTTTCTCAGGACTTGAAAGATCTCCAACTATTGGGTGTAGTCATGGCCCTATCCACACAGATCACTTCAAGGACAACACTGTTACAAGCAGTTGAAAGGCAGACAGGTTTGTTTCACTTTGTTAAGGGGCATGGTGTGCAGTGTTGAGGCTTTTTGGAAATGTTGGGCTTGGAAACCGTGCAGAGGATGGGACTGCTTGAGGCCAGGCCAGTCACTGGCCACTCCAGAAACACAGCTTTCCCAGAGTCGGGCTGAGGGCCATGCAGGCCCACCCCAAGGTGCAGACATAAAGCAGGCAGGGGCAAGCAGGCCAAGTGGCAGGGCTTGGGGGTTGGAGTTGGGGGTAGGGTTGGGGTGGGGATGGATGTGGGAGTAGGGGCAGCCTGGAATACAGGAAGGGGGGTGCAGGTAAGACAGAGGCCCTAAGGGGAGGGCAGATCACCTCTCTGGAGGTAGAGTGTAGGCTTTAGGGTGGGGTGTGTGTGTCCACCGAGCTATTGTAGCTGCCTGTCAGTGTGTCCACAGTCTCCTGGTCAGGGAGGAACAGATGCACAACATGAAGGGCTCCCACAATGATAGACATACTGCGGTGACAACCACAGCCTACAAATACCACGACTTTTTATGTGGCTTTTAAATATACAGAACAGGCCGACTCAGAAAATCCCCATCTAAATACCCAGGCTGGAAAGTGCAGGCATAACATCATACTGGAGCTATTCTAATATGTAAATTCTAAGAACAATCAGGAGGACTCAGGCCTAGAGAGAAATGAAAGCAGTCCCAGATGTGGAAGGTCTGCATTCTCCCGGAATATTATGTGGATGAGAAAAGTCACTGGCTTGTCCCCACTTTGCCCCATCACAACTTCCTGGTATTTTTCCCTTTCTCCTTTTTCCTCATCATGTCTCCACTTCACTCCAGAAATTCCCTTTCTCTGTTTTTCACCACTTCTATTCTCACTCATTCTGTCCAGTTATATTTATGTAGTATACAGTGGTTCTCTGACTTGGGTCAAGACCCCAATCCTACAAGGAAGGTGGCTGTGCTACCTGGACAAACAGGAGCCCCATGCTAACCTGACCAGCTCAGGGAAGGCCTGCCTGGCGGCCTTGCAAATGCAGAGGACTAAAGCAACCATAAACGAAGGTCTGCAATTAAAATATATTTAACTAAGAGGAGTTTATGGTGAGTATCCATGTCCTAGGCCAGTATTTTCCCTGACAGAGGTCAATGTTTACCTCAACTGAGTCTATTTTTACAGCTATGATACCATATCATTGGAATATCAAAGTAATTTTCCTTTTCCAGAGCCTTAAAAACATAGGCAGCACTCTGCAGAGACCACAAATCCCTTCAATGTTGTTAACTGTTGGCTGTTACCCATCCTATACCAACTTACGGAAATGAAGTTTGTCTATCATTTCACTTTTTATCCCACGTTTCCCTGGTTTGCTTTCTCCTGCGTCCCTAACCATTCACCAATACATTTCATGTAACCCACAAACGTCTCCTCTTTTGATTGTATGGTATAGTAAAATAAGGTACAGCCCTAACCGGTGTTGCTCAGTGAATAGATCATCAGCCTGTGGACTGAAGTGTCCCAGGTTTGATTCAGGTCAAGGGCATGTACCTTGGTTGTGGGCACAGCCCCAGTAGAGGCTGTGCAGGAGGCAGCCGATGGATGTTTCTCTCTCATCAATGTTTCTAACACTGTGAACTTCTCACTTTCTTTCTGTTAAAAATAAATAAAATATATATTTTAAAAAAAATAAGGTACAGGCGAACAGCGAGCAGCGGCGGCTACACGGGGAGGCACAGCGGAGGTTTTCCTGGTTTCCGACCCCAGTGCAGGGATGGTCAAATCCTCAGTGCAGCGGATCCTCAACAGCCACTGTTTTGCCAGAGAGAAGGATGGGAATAAACCCAGCGCCACCATTCACGCCAGTCGCACCATGCAGCTCATCAGTCTGCACAGCCGAGGAGGCCGGAGCAGCCAGAGTTCCAGGGGCTCCCTTAGCTGCTGTAGTAACCTGGGCCCAGGGCCTCAGTGGTGCTCCTGATGTCCCTCAGCCGCCCCTGAAGACCCCAGGGGGGCGAGGTGATAGTCAGAGGGATCACAATCTTTCAGCTAATTTGCTTTACTCTGATAATAGGCTGAATGTAACAGAGGAACTAACCTCTAATAACAAGACGAGAATTCTCAATGTCCAGACCAGGCCCACAGATGCCAAACACGTGAACTGGAGAGCAGTGCTGAGCAGCAGCTGCCTGTACATTGAGATCCCGGGTGGAGCTCTGCCAGAGGGGAGCAAAGACAGCTTTGCAGCTCTGCTGGAGTTTGCAGAAGAGCAGCTGCATGCTGACTATGTCTTCATTTGCTTCCACAAGAACCGTGATGACAGAGCCGCTCTGCTCCGTACCTTCAGCTTCACGGGCTTTGAGATTGTGAGACCGGGGCACCCCCTCGTCCCCGAGAGCCCTGACGCTTGCTTCATGGCCTACACATTTGAGAGAGAGTCTTCTGACGACGAGGAGTAGCAGCTGCACCACCTGCACCCTCACCTTTGCCACCACTGACAGATCTCGCAGATCTCAGCCCCTTTGTGTGTCTGTCTCGCTTTGTGCTGGTGGTGTGACCAACTGCACTGCAGTGGAGATGCCAGGTCTGCTCCCCTCTTCTGGGGTTTGTCCGCATGTTGTAATTGTGCAAATAAATGCTCAATCCAAATTAGCGGAATATTTCTTAAAGTTTAATATTGTGTTTGTGACACTGAAGTATTTGCTTTAATTCTAAATGAAAGTTTGCATTTTACTTTTTTATTGCTGGTTTAAGGTGATACAAATTATGCTTGTACTTGAAGCAGGAGTTTTTTTATTTGTAGTTTTGGAAAGTTTTAGGTAATAACTTGGGAAGATAGGTATTAATCGACCCTTCTATTGCTTTGAAAAAATATGAATAAAAATGACTACATCTAAAATAAATAAATAAATAAATAAGGTACAAAACGTACATGCTCTGGAGTATTATCTTACTCCACTGAGATTTTGCTTCCCAGCAACTATCACACTTTTAGCTTAAACTCACAAAAATTCTTCACAGCTTTGGATGTCTCTTATATTATTGACAGGTGTCCAATCTCAACAGCTGTACTAAGCCTTCATATTTATCATCTCATGTCATCTCACACATAGTGAGGGTCTTGAAATATCTCCCACCTACTCTAGAACAAAGTCAGTCTCAGAGAGAAAATGATTAAATACTTCTCTTGTTAATGCTGGGCCAATAAACAATAGGTGTCAACTTCAAGTAGGAGAAAATTTTCAATATTCAGGAGTTGGGGTTATATTATTACTCTAGATTGGAGTTCTACTTTCTTGGAAATGATCACAGGATAGGTTCTTCAAGAGCAACCACATAACTATGGAAACTTCCTGAGATTGCTTCCCATACATAGGAGGAACAGATATCTAAGCCAATTTCTATACATCGAAAAGAAGACGTTTCTCTTTATGCCCATGAAGGCAAGCTCAACAATCACACAATAGCAGACACAGTGAACAAATCCCCATCAGAATACACTGCAAAGAAATTCAAAGTTAGGGAATCTTAGCAAGGACTGCAGGGGACCTTCCAGCCTGGACTATCTGAGAGTTGACAAGGGAAGACACGTGTCTTCTCAGTTGGGAACAAGGCTGGTGTTCCAGCATCTTTAATGAAACATTGAAAATCTGCAGGTGGGAGCGGCATGAACTGGGCTGGGTTCACTGCCCTTCCTGCTGCCGGGCACTGGCCCCTGAAGCGGCACCCTCGGTCCCCCACCCAGAAACAGTGAGCCACTGAACCTCTGGCTCCGGAGCGGCAGAAAAGATAAAAAACAAAATTGTTGCCGCTGTCTTCTTTTCACAAGCTTACTTCAAAAACAAGTTAAAAAAGCAGTTAAAAGGTTTGCTGAGAAATTGACACTCATACTGCAATTAAAATACATGAAAGGGTCCTGTGCAAAGTGAGCTGCATCTGGCAGATGCATTGGGTCCCCTGGGAGGAATGCTGGTCCTGGGTTCGATTCCACTCAAGGGCATGTACCTGGGCTTTGGGCACATTTCCAGTAGTGGGTGTACAAGAGGCAGCTGATTGATGTTTCTCTTTCATCGATGTTTCTGACTTTCTATCCCTCTCCCTTCCTCTCTGTAAAAAAATCAATAAAATATATTTTAAAAAATAGTAGAAGCATTGAGCAAATCAAAGGCAGAACTCATGGAAATAAGTGGAGATAAAACTAAACTCCAAAGGCCTGCAGACAAACAAACCCCTTCCTGAAGTTACTGATGACTATAAACATGATGTAAAACACATCTGTTTAAGAAAAAAGAGAGAAGGAAAAACAGATCTGTTTGAAGGCTTCCCTACTGATGCAACACTTCATGACATAAAAGAATAGTTAGAAGTTCAAGGTCAAGCACTAAATATTCAGATGAGAAAAGCATGGCACAAAGCATTGAGTGGATCAATATCTTCTGTGCTTGGCAGCTCTGAATCTGCTAAAAAGCTTATGGAGACCCCTAAAAAAAGGTACAATGATATAGACCTGCTAACACTTTTCAAAGAAGATTATTTTGCAATAAAAACTAAATCAATTGGCTCAGTGGACAGAGCGTCCGCCTATGGACTAAAGGGACCCTAGTTGGATTCTGGTCAAGGGCATGTACCTGGCTGCCTGCGCATCACTGGGGAGGGGGGTGAAAAGAGGCAGTTGATCAATGTTTCTCTCATCAGTGTTTCTGACTTTGTATCCCTATTCCTTAGTTCTCTGTAAAAAATCATTAAAATATATTTAAAAAATAAAGGAAAATAAAACGGAAGCTAAATTACAAGCTCAACAAGATCCAGAAGAAACATAATAGTTAGCAGAAAATGCTGAAATGAAATATCTGGAAGAAAAGTATTTTTGCTTGCGGACATTTTCAGGGAACCTAGAAGATCACACCTGCGGAGGAGATGTGCACATCCTTATCTCAAATCACAGTGAATTAAAATGGAAAGACTAAGAAGAAAAAAAAGTAAAGACTGTCTGTCAGAGGAGCAAGGGGGAAAAATCCCAGTTAGAGCAAAAGCTAAGGAAGCACTTGAAAACCCAAGATGCAAATAATGATAACCCTCAATTGAGGAACACAGTGACGGGAAGTAGTAGACAAAATGTGGGAAAAGAAACATTGAAGAAAGTCGTAGAAGGTACAAGTCTAAGATCGCCTCTGCTCAGATGGTGCCAGCTTTGTCCTCCTTGGCCGCCTGCACATGCTTAGATCATGACTGAGGAGGCTGCAGGCATCTTCATGTGAGAGGAAGAGCAGATCCTGGAGGAGTAGCTGCAGAGATTCACTGATGAGATGAAAAGTTTAGATGAAATGTTTCAGAGCCCTGAGTCTGAGAGCAATCCTGGAGAACCAAAATCTCATAGAGAAAGGAAGGAAGATTCCTGGGGCAACGAGGACCCAAGGGAAATGGTGATGGATAAGAATCACTTTAGCTGTGGTGGTGCCCTATTACAGGCACCCATCTTTCTCAGTACAAAGTTTCTGGAACCTACACAGATGTGACACCCCAGCAGTTCTTCAATGTTCAGCTGGTTACACAGGACAGAAAAGAAGTGGGATGTCCTAGTAATCAAGTTGGAAGTGATTGAGAGGAGACATCATTATTGGTTTTGAGATTCTTCACATTTTCCTTAGCCCATTTATCAAGAACACGGGGAAACTAATTCTCTTATTGCACTACTACTGTCTTGATAGGATCACTGGAGAAATGCTCAAAACATTCCCCATTAATTTATATACTAGTGTGTGTGTGTGTGTGTGTGTGTGTGTGTGTGTGTGTGTGTAAAATGTATTTCAGAGAAAATGGGAAAGGGAGAGAGACAGAAATGTGGTGAGAAAGAATTGCTGATCGGCTGTCTCCTGCACTCCCCAAACTGGGAATGGAGCCCAAAACCACAGCATGTGTGGGATCTCTTGGCTCATAGGGCAACACTCAACCACTGAGCCACACTGACCAGGGTTATTTTTTTTTTATGTAAAAAGTTTATTTCCCCTAACCACTTTTGCTCAGTGGATAGAATGTTGGCCTGTGGGGCTGAAGGGTCCCAGTTTCAATTCAGGTCAAGGGCATATACCTTAGTTGCAGGCACATCCCCAGTAGGGGGCATGCAGGAGGCAGCTGATGGATGTTTCTCTCTTATTGATGTTTCTAACTCTCTATCCCTCTTGATACCTCTCTGTAAAAAAAATCAATAAAAATACATTTTTTATAAAAGTTTATTAGTTCAGTATTTCATTTACTGAATTTGAAATATATTTTAAATTTTTTGTTTTAAAAAGTATGGATTTGGGTCCTAGCCGATTTGGCTTAATGGATAAAGCCACAGCCTGCAGACTGATATGTCTGGGGTTCTATTCCAGTCAAGGGCACATGCCCAGGTTGCAGCTCAATCCACAGTAGGCGGTTTGCAGGAGGCAGCCAATCGGTGATTTTCAGTCTCATTGTGTTCTCTCTCTCTTCCTCCCTCTCTCTCTCTCTCTCTCTCTCTCTCTCTCTCTCTCTCTCCCTCCCTCCCTCCCTCCCTCCCTCCCTCCCTCCCTCCCTCCCTCATCTCTCCCTTATGAAATCAATAATAATAATAAAAAAACTAAATAGGGATTTGGAGGTGAATAGAATTTCTCAAGCCCCTCTGTGTAGAAAACAACATTTTTATTTTTAAATTATTTTTCAGACTTCACATGTGACTGAATGCCGAGGACTTGTCCATCTCAGAAGGCTGAATAAAGGTGCAGGAGTGGGGCTGGACCACTCCCTGGAGCTTTCAGATCTGTAGACAAGCTGTGGGAACCAGCAGACAAAGTCTTGATCCTCACACTAATGTAATGGACTTATGTGACTCTCTCATTCCTCTGAAACATTTGCATCCTCACTTCAGAGCTAAAATAAAAGCAAACTATGCTGTTTCAATGAAGTATCAAATGGTTATCAATTTGGCCTCACTGATTCTGCTTATGGTCATGCTGCCATCTGGTGGGAGAATAGGAAGCAAGTTTTAAGTCCTCCTTCCTCCACACCCCCTCCCCATTTTTAGTAATTTAAATGATCAGATTTTCCCCTTTTTCTTACTTGGATCTAAGCCAGACACTAAATCAAGCTCCTGAAACTCTTTGTTGCCTGTGAAGTTTTTTGCCAAATAAGTAACTGTCTGGTGCTTCCTGTCTTGCCTTCTCTGAGTCTAGCAGAGCAGAGATGCATGCATCAGCCCCAGCTCCTCTCACTGATGAGTTCTCTCCTCTCATCTCTAGGACTTGACCAGCCAAGCAGAGGTCCTGGGTTATGTCTTCACTTAGCACCTGTGACTGCTGGGCATGAGGAGGCATAGATAATAGTGTGTGTGAGTGCAGAGGTGTTATGGAGCTGGGTGTTGTTCATATTCTGATTTTGGAGAATTTGACTGCTTTGGGGTAGGCCTGTACAGTTACTTATGTCATCATTATGATTTCACTTCTGACATTTTTTGTCTTCATAACATGTTAGGGTCTCTAGGACTCTAGACACATGCTTCCCTTCTATTACAAACTTCAAACAAGCCCAAATTACCTACGGGCTTTCCCCAGGTCTCACCCCTGAGCTTCTTCTGAGCTGTGCTGAAGACACCCTCCTAATCCCCCTAGGGCCGAGTCCCTACACCCTCTTTCTAGGACAGGTCCTCACTAAGCACCCCTAATCCCTTGCAGATATGGTGCAGCCTTAAGACCTCCAGCTGCCAGATCACCACTTCTCTGCTGAAACTCCACCCCTGCCCAGAAAACCTCCACCCCCATTCCCAAGGGAAACCATCCCTCCAACCCCAGAGGAAACCTAGAAAGGTGTCTGCTCCTGAGAATATACTGCAGAGGCCCCTGGGCCCCAAACCCCTCAAGAGACGCCCCCAGTGTCTGCATGAGAGCCCTTGCCTGTGTAGAGAAAAGCCCCCCAGCACTAGGCCCTTGTCCAAAGCTGGTCAAAAGCCTGGCTGGAGACAGCCCGCACCCAGGCAGGAAGGGAGGGGACCCTAACTGATATTTTTATCAAATGTGTAAATAAATACATAAAGGTTGGTTTAATAAATCACAGCAGATAGACAAGAATCCCTAAACAAATTGAGCTTAAGAAAAATTGAAGGTTTGCCTGGGTAGTGTGGCTCAGTAATTGAGAATCTACCCATGAACCAGGACATCACAGTTCCAATTCTGTGATGGGCACACGCTTGGGGTTTGGGGCTCGATCCCCAGAAGGGGACATGCTGAAGGAGGCTGATCAATGATTCTCTCTCTTCATTGATGTTTCTATCCCTCTGTCTCTCCCTTTCTATGAAATCAGTTTTTTAAAAAAAATTTTAAGGCTTGAAGATTTAAAGCAAAAGGAAAGAGAAATAAACCTGTCCAAACGAGGTCTGCTAAAAGTAGTCTCAGAGCAAGAATATAAATTTGATAGTAATGATAAATGTGATGACAGTGGTATATCTACATCAGTCAAAAGAGCAAGAAACAAAAAAAGAGGTACCTACATCAAAACACAAGAAAACAGAAATGGTGAAGAACAGTAGTTTAGTAAGCAATGTTTTTAACTTTAAACCAATTTTAAAATAATTTTAATTTTGTTTTCAGCTGCTTTTGTCTTTGGAGGCTTTTAAAAAGAAAACATAAAGTCGAATTAAATCAACTTCAATGTCCAATATATACAGTTCTATGTTATTTTTGATGATTCAAACATCAAAAGAAAGATGCTCGTACTAATACGTAGATGTTTGTACAAAATTCTTTGCAATATGAGAATGTATTAGTAAAAACTAATAAAATATCTACATATATAAAACGCTAATATGCAAAGTCCCCTCGGGAACTGAGCAGGAGACTGGAAGTTCGGTTGAACACTCTGAGGTGCATTGACCACCAGGGCGTGGCACAGAGAGAAGGAAGGCCCCCGCCGGAAATCCGAAGACCCCTGATTGGCCTGATTGCTGGCCAGGCCTTGGGACCCTACCTATGGAAAAAATTTCATACACCGGGCCTATAGTATACTATATAAAATTCACTAGTGCCGAAACCAGTTTCACTCAGTGGATAGAGCATTGGTCTGAGGACTAAAGGTCCCGGATTTGATTCTAGTCAAGGGCATGTACTTTGGTTGTGGGCACATCCCCAGTGTGGGGTGTGCAAGAGGCACCTGACGGATGTTTCTCTCTCATTGATGTTTCTAGCTTTCTATCTCTCTCCCTTCCTCTTTGTAAAATTCAATAAAATATATATTTTTAAAAAATTAGTGGTATCCTCCAAAGTAAGGATAAGCCCACAAGATGCATTCATCTCAGTAAATTTCAGAGTTTATCCTATCATATCTTTTTTAATCCTCACCTGATATTTTTTCATTGATTTTATAGAGAGTGGGAAAAGAGAGGGAATGACAGAGAAATATTGATGTAAGAGAAACACATTGATTGGTTGCCTCCTATATGGGCCCTGATCAGGAGCAGGGCCAGGGAGGAACAAGCAACCGAGGTACATGCCTGCAAAAAACAAACAAACAAACAAACAAAAAAACACGGAAAACCCTTTGGTCAATAGGCCAACACGTTATCCAACCCAACATAGCCAAACCGGCTAGAGCGATCCCAACATCTTGAAAGCCTGTGAGAGCAGCCACATCTTGCATATTGACCTGGGCTTGCCAAAGAAACTCCTTCTGAGGGTGGACCAATGTGAGAAATGGTGTCAATATGGAAAGAAAGGCAATGCATTCATTGTTGTCAGCTTTGAAAATGAGGATGAAAACTCTAATTACTAGGGCCCTTGAGAAGGTTACCTCTGATTACGATTTGGAATCCTGTTCTTTCAGATGAAAAAAACAAGGAAGCAGAAGTGAAACCCAATTTATTGACTACAACCCCAAACCCCACGTACCCCTTTTCAAAATTGATATTCCCACCTCTTCCAATATGGCCTTTGCCCAGAAAAGAAAACAGGAGTTTATTGAGGGAATGGCTACCAGAGTCACTACCCTCCTCCTGTTCCATTTGATTATCCAAAGGAGGGAAGGAACAATAAATCATATTGCCTAATTCCAGTAACATAGGTACCTCATCCTAGAATCACAGGACTAATCCTCACATGTTAGCACCTCACTAGCTGCTTTTGACTCTGCTGATGTTGACAGAAGGTAGAGTAAGCCTGATTACATATTAAAAGTTAAAAGTTGATACTCTTGCAACTCCCCCAGCAGAACAATAAAGGAATGTGTTTTCCAAAGTTTGCATGTAGACCCTGAAACAGGGACAACAGTGGGTATTTTCTCCACCCTCACAAAGGAGGAATAAGGATTACTTCTCCATATGCTTCAAGCAAATGAAAAACACCTTCATAAGACTTGACATAAATTGCCCGGAGTTAGAGACAGTGGAACCAGTTGTGTGATTCAATGAAGCTGAGCCTGGGGCAGGAACTGACTGGATCTGACTGTAGAAGAGAGGACTGGTTTGGAGCAAACAGCACTTTTAACAACTGCTGAAAGAATGACAGTGTTTTCTCCATGGCTGACATATGGAGTTTTCAAAAGTGAATGGACAAATACCATCTTAAAAGGAAAGCATCCAAGGCAAAATTGATTTGGGCTACCCAGAGCAGGGAGTACAGATGACCCACAATTTGGAACCACTGGCAAATAAGATGTTTTTCAAATATATTTTTATTGAATTTTTTACAGAGAGGTAAGGAGAGGGATAGAAAGCTAGAAACATCAATGAGAGAGACACATCAATCAGCTGCCTCCTGTACACCCCCTACTGGGGATGTGCCGCAACCAAGGTACATGCCCTTGCCCATAATTGAAACTGGGACCCTAGAGGAGGAACCAAGACGGCGGCATAATGAACACCTATAATACAGCCTCATACGACAATTTCAAACTACAACTAAAAGACAAAATGGCCATCATCGAGAACCACTGGAAAGCTGGCTGAGTGGAAATCCTACAACTAGAAGGAAAGGGTAAAGGACACTGAGTCTCAGAGGAAGTGTGGAGGGCAGAGGTGCAGAGACATAGGTGCAGACAAGGAGATGCACACGCGGGAAGGGCAGGCAGCTGAATACGCAGCTGGTTTTCTAGAATGGGATGGGAGACAAAAGCTCCCCCCTGAGCTGAACTCCTGTTTTGGGTGAGACTTGGGGATCCTGACTCATATCGGGTGAAACTGGATCGTCAGAAGGAAGCACATGGAGACTTGGGAGCTGCAGAGGCTCACAAGCTCATGGAGAGGGCAGGCAGCTGAGTGCATGGCTGGCTCTCCCATTCGGGAGAAAAACAAAACCTCCAACTGCACTTTACTCCAGTTCTGGGTGAGATTTTGGATATCCAGACTCAGTAGGGGAGAAAGTGGACTGTTTGGCAGCAGGCAAAACTTGAAGGCAGTTTTCTCTCAGAGGTGCGTGTAGCCATTGCCATGGGACACAGAGACCCAGGAGCCTTTTAGGGCAGGGCTGACAGGAAGCCAAGGCTGACTTTTCAACCCTGAGACTCCGCCGCATCCAAGCTCTCCCAGCATCAATGCAGATGATCCTCACAGCCAATTGGCCTGGAGGTCAACCCCTCCCAGTGATACTAACAACAATCAAGGCTGTGCAGCCCATAAAGGGGTGCACCAAGAGTGTCCAACTCAGGTAACTGGGGAGGTTGAGCCTCTGTCCTCCTGAAGATAGCTGCCATACAAAGCTACTTGACCAACTCAAGGAAGCAGCAAAAATACAGAGAAAAGGAAACAGAAGACAAATGAAAGAGATGGAGGAAAACAAATGACTGGATGTAGAGTTCAAAACCATGGTTATAAGGTTTTTCAAGAATTTCCTAGAAAAGGCTGATAAATTTAATGAGATCCTCGAGGATATGAAAAAGGACCAACTAGAAATTAAGCATGCACTGACTGAAATAAAAAATATTATACAGTGACCTAACAGCAGACTAGAGGAATGCAAGAATCAAGTCAAAGATTTGAAATACAAAGAAGCTAAAAACACTCAGCCAGGAAAGCAAAAAAGAATAAAAAATTGAAGATAGTGTAAGGAGCCTATGGGACAACCTCAAGCATACCAACATCTGAATTATGAGGGTGCCAGAAAAAGAGAGAGAGAAAATCTATTTGAAGAAATAATGACCAAAAACTTCCCCCACCTGGTAAAAGAAATAGACTTAACATTAAAAGTCCAGGAAGCACACAGAACCCCAAACAATAAGAATCCAAAGATGACCACACCAAGACACATCATAATTACAATAACAAGAGAAAAGACAAAGAGAGAATATTAAAAGCAGCAAGAGAAAAACAATTACCTACAAGGGAGCACCCGTATGATTGTCAGCTGATTTCTCAACAAAAATTATGAGGACCAGGCAGTAATGGCAAGAAATATTCAAAGAGATGAACAGCATAAACCTACAACCAAGCCAACTCTACCCAGTGAAGCTATCATTCAGAATTAAAGGGCAGATTAAGAGCTTCACAGATAAGAAAAAGCTAAAGGAGTTCATCACCACCAAGCCACTATTATATGAAATGCTGAAAGGTATTCTTTAAGAAGAGGAAGAAGGAAAAGGTAAAGATAAAAATTATGAACAATAAACACATGTCTATCAACAAGTGAATCTAAAAATCAAGTGAATTAAAAACCTGATGAATAAAATAAACTGGTGAATATAATGGAATCAGGGGCAGAGAAAGGGAGTGGACTGACCACTCTCAGGGGGGAAGAGGTGTGGAAGGTGCAGGAAGAGGCTGGACAAAAATCATGCACCTATGGGAGAGGACAGTGTGGGGGAGGTGAGGGCAGAGGTTGGGATGTGTACTGGGTGGAGGGGAGCTATAGGGGGAAAAGGGGGGAACAATGTAATTAATAAACTGAACAATGAAGATTTAAATAAATAAAGAAAGAAACAAAGAAACAAATAAATAAATAGCAAGTGTACTGAGAAAAGAACTTAGCTCCTTTAGCTAAAGATCCTCTGACCCGGAATGCCTCTCAAAATTATCTTTTGTCTGTGGACTCCTATGTCATCTACACACAGGCTTTCTACAGATTGCTGAAACAGCCTTAATGCCATACCAAGAACCCCTACTCCCCAGCACCCATACACTACTTCTGGTTTTCAGCATGTTTGTCAGCAATATCAAATCTGTCACAAAACTGGTATTCCTTACAGCCCTCAAGGTCAAGCAATAGTTGAAAGAGCCTAACGTACTCTTGAAATGAAATTTTTAAAAAATGGAGAGAAAGATGTTATGTGTCACCTCAAAACAAACTCAGTCATACTCTTCATAATTTAAATGTTTTGCAGAGGGTCGTACAGCAGAAAATAAAGTTGTAGTATCCATAATATACAAAGAACTCTTAAAACTACACAATCAAAAGACACCCATATGAACTCTAGCTGGTGTGGCTTGGATGGGTCTTGTCCTATAGACTAAAGGGTTGCCGGTTCAATTCCCAGTCAGGTCACAAGCCTCATTGCAGGCTCGATCCCTGGTAGTAGGCATGCAGGAAGCAGCCCATTGATGTGTCTCTCTCTTCATCCCCCTTCCTCTCTCTAAAAATTAATTAAAAATGTTTCTAAAAAAGACAACCAAATTAAACAATGGAAAACATGAAGAGACATTTCCCCCAAGAAGATATACAAATGGCCAAAAGGCACATGAAAAAGATACTCAACAGATGCTAAACATCATCAGTTACTAGACAAATGCAAATCAAAACCACAATGAGATAGCACTGCATAAATGTAGGATGTCTATAATCAAAAACAAAGACATTAATAAGTGTTGCAGAGGATTTGGAGAAATCAGAAACCTTGCACGTTAGTAGCACGCAATTGTGCAGTTGCTGTGGCAAACACTTTGACAAGTCCTCAAAATGTCAAGCATAGCTACCGTATGGTCCAGAAATTCCACTACAGGTATGTGTGTATATATATCGAAGAGAACTGAAAACTTATGTTCACATAAAAACTTTAAAAAATCAAAGAAACAAACAAACAAACAAACAAACAAGCAAACAGCCTGGACATGGTGGCTCAGTGGTTGAGCGTAGACCTATGAACAAGGAGGTCAGAGTTTGATTCCTGGTCAGGGCCATACCTGAGTTACAGGCTTGATTCCCAGTTTGGAACATGAAGGAGGCAGCCAATCAATGATTCCCTCTCATCACTGATGTTTCTTTCTCTCTCTCTCCCTTCCTCTCTACAATCAATAAAAACATGTGTGTGTGTGTGTGTGTTTTTTTTAAGAAGTGGCTTAATAGTTTCCAGGTTCATCCAATACATGCCACGACATAGATGAACCTTAAAAATATTAAGCCTAGCCCTAACAGGTTTGGATCAGTGGACAGAGCATCGGTCTGCGGACTGAGAGGTTCCAGATTCAATTCCTGTCAAGGGCATGTAACCTGGTTGAGTGCTCATTCCTGGTGCGGGTGTGCAGGAGTCAGTTGATTGGTGTTTCTCTTTCATCAGTGTTTCTATCCCTCTACTTTCCTCTCTGTTAAAAAATCAATAAAATATATTTTAAAAAACTATTAAGCCTAAAAGATTTTTTAAAAAATCATAATAATGAAAACTATTAAGCTTAGCCCAGGCCTGTTGGTAAGACAAAATAGATAAGAGGTTCAGCCTGTGGTCTGAAGGGTCCCGGGTTCAATTCTGGTCAAGGGCATGCGCCCAGGTTGCAGGCTCAATCCCCAGTACGGGGTGTGCAGGAGACAGCCCACCTATGATTCTCCCTCATCACTGATGTTTCCATCTCTATCTCCCTCTCCCTTCATCTCTGAAATCAATAAAGAATATACACATTTAAAAATAAATAATGTTCCCTTTAAAAAAAAAAAACCTAACAAGCTTATGTGAAAGAAGACATATACAAAAGGACAAATATTGTATGATTCTACTTATAGGACACACCTAGAGTAGTAAAATTCAGAGACAAAAAGTACAATGGTGGTCTCCATGGATAGGGAGGAGGGGTGAATGAGAATATTGTTTAGAAGCAATAGTTTCAGTTTGGAAAGATGAAAAATTCTGGGTAAAGAGGATACAGATAAGTACACATTAATGTGAATGTACTTAATGCCACTTAACTACAACTTAAAAATGGCTACAATATTATTATGTGTATTTATCACAATAAAAAGAATGAAGACCCAATATACACTACAACATAAATGAACTTTGCAAACTTTATAAATGAAAGAAGACAGATACAATAGGACAAGCATTGTATGATTCCATTTATTTTTAAATATATTTTATTTATTTTTTACAGACATGAAGGGTGAGAGAGAGAAACATCTATTTGAGAGAAACATCAATCAGCTACCTCCTGCATACCCCCTACTGGGGATGTGCCCACAACCAACATACATGCACCTGACCAGAATAAAACCTGGGACCCTTGAGTCTGAAGGCCGACACTGTATCCACTGAGCTAAACCAGTTAGGGCTGTATGATTCTCTTTATATGAAATGTCCACAATGGGAAAATCTATACATATAAAGAGGTAATATGCTAACTGCCCATTAAGGTGTCCCAGTAACAATCAATTTGCATATTCACACACCAGCAGGAGGATATGCAGGCATTAGTGGGTGCACAGCTGGAGCCAAGTTCCCAGGGATCTGAGGAGAATGTCTCAAAGGACACTGGACTTCAAAGAGGAAGGGGCCACAGTGAGCTCTTCCAATCCCCGTGGGCTGACACTCTACCCCAGCCCCCGAATCCTAGGGGGGACGGAGGGTCACCCTACCCAAGCACCTGCACTCCCAGGAGGTCGAGGAGGCTGACCAGAATGGATAAGACCCAGCCTCAGGGGGAGCTCCAGCTAGCACCTCCAACTTCTGCTGTTTTCCCCTGCCACCCCTGCCACGGGCACCCACAACAATAGCATGCCAGATACTACCAGTCAGCGCCCCCAAGGCACCCGTGGCCTGGGGCCTGCCATTGCCTGACCCCCTGTGGTAAAGCCAGGCAAGCCTCTCCTCCGTGCAACTTCAGACCCCTGTGGAGGCAGGGCTGAGCGGCTGCCCAGAGTGAGACCATTTCCCCCAGAAGCAGCAGCTCTGTCTCCACAGTGGAAGCACTCTGAACCTCAATCTCTCTGGGGGCATGGCTAAACCTGCCCTTCTAGCCCACCTGGCTCAACATGGCTCGGCCCCCAACCTGCTCCAGGAGATTGGAGCCCCGCCCTAAACGGGTACAGCTGAGGAACAGCCACGTACAATGTAAAGAAGAGCACCAAGCAGGAAGGTTTGACTGTTACTCCCCTTTCAGCTTCGCTGCATGCTTAGTACCCGCTAAGGCCCCACGGGCCAGCGCCTCCAGAGATGACCACCCCACAGTGCTCCTGGACAGAGCCCAACCCTCCGAGGCCTGCAGAACCCACTGCAAAGCTTCCATAGCTACAGTCCCAGGAAACAATCATGCTCTCCTCCCCTCATCAGCACCTGCTACATGCCAGGGTACCCATGGGCTTAAAAATAACAATGCCTTCCTGTTTAGACATCATTTACTTGATGAAACATTTCTAGGTTTATCAGCTCAGATCCTCCTTATGACAACCCTGTGAGGTATGCAGAGGAGAGATTACAATTGCCAAGACATATGCCTATGTATTCAGAAATGCAGCTCAGAGAGGAAAAGTGTCAAGGCCAGGGGTTCCCAAGGTGCAGCACACGCCCCACGGGGGTGGACAATTTGATATTAAGTGGAGGCAATTCAAGAGTGTGTTAACAGTGAAATTTTCCGTTTCTTATGGAGCACATCATCTACAGTGTATCCTTCATAATAAAGGCAAATATGCAAATGTCCAAATTGTCAGATGACCAGTCACTATGATGCACGCTGACCATCAGGGGGCAGACACTCAATGCAGAAACTGACCCCAGTGGTCAGTGTGCTCCCACAGGGGGAGCACTAATCAATCAAAACCTGGCTCAGGTCTGCAATTACAGTGGCGGTGGTGGGAGCCTATCCCGCCTCCATGACAGGATGTCCGACTCCAGCTTAGGCCCAGTAAGCCATCAGTCCGATATCGCCCCATGGCTCCTGAACTGCAAGAGGGGGCAGGCCAGGCTGAAGGGCACTGGGCCCCAAGTCCATATGTAAAGAAAGCAGATTGGTTTTTGCCACGGGCTTGGGGATAGGGAGGAATTCATTGCTGACCTGCATGAGGTTGCTTTTTGGAGGTGATAGAAACATTCTGGAATTACACAGGAGTGAGCACAAAATAGAACAGTATGACCACACTAACGACCATTGAATTACACATTTTATGAGGATATGTCATGTTTTCTGAATTGCATCTCAAAAACATGTGTTCACAGAGAGAACCAAGATGGCAGCTTAGGTAAAAACCTATCTTGCTGTCATACACAGCAATTTTAAAACTACAACTTAACGAAAGAACAAACACCTTCCAGAATCACCAGAAAGCTGGCCGAGTGAAAAATTCCACAAATAAAAGTGAAGATAAGACACTGTGACTCGGAGGAAAGGCAGCGACAGCATTGAAGTTTCACGCAGAAAGAGGTTTGGAGCACACCAGCGGATAGGGTGGGCGGCTGAAAACCGGCCAATTTTCTAAAATGGGAGAGACAAAGACGTCCCACTGGACTGATTCTCCAGCTCTGCTCGAACTCCAGGGAACCCACTATCACACGGGGCAAAAACTGGACAGTGGGAGGGCATGCCAAAGCTCGGGGACTGCAGGGGCCTACCGGCTCGTGGAGAAGACAAGCTTGCATGTGAACTTGGGAACAGCGCAGCTGCCTGACCTAGTAGAGAACGCTCTTGACTTGCTCTCTCATTCGGGAAACTGTCAGACTGCTTTGTTTTATGATCCTGGGTGAGACGTTGGGTGTGCAGATTAATTTGGGGAGAGTCTGAATTCCCCGGCAGCCAGTGGAGCTCCACAGCAGCTCTCTCTCAGAGGTGGTGGCGGCCATTGCCCCTGGCACAGAGTCCCTGGGGCCACATAGGGTGGAGCTAATGCTCTCTGCTTGGGCCGGAGACTCCACCGGCACAGCTGAGCTTCACAGACAATTGGCCTGGAGGTCAACCCCTCCAAGTGCTAACAACGATTAACCTGAGCTTAACTTCAGCAAGACTGTGCAACCCATATCCACCTCAGGTAACTGGGAAGCTGAGCCACTGTCCCTAGTAGGACATCTACCACAAAAAGCTAATTGACCAACTCAGGGAAGCAGCCACCATGCAGAGACATGGAAAGAAATCAGATGTGAAAGAAATGGAGGAAAAAAAAACAAACGACTGGACATGGAATTCAAAACCACGATTATAGGGCTTCTCAAGAGGCTCCTACAAAAGGTTGAGACCTATAAGGAAATGATCAAGACCAACGTGGAAACGAATGAGTCCTACAAGGAAATGAGCGAGACCCTCAAGGATATGAAGGAGACTCTCAAGGATATGAAAAAGGACAAACCAGAAATTAAGCATACACTGACTGAAATAAAAAAAAATATTATACAAAGACCTAAAAGTGATCTGGAGCACCCCAAGAACCAAGTTAAAGATTTGAAATACAAAGAGGTAAAATCCACTCAGCTGAAAAAGCAAGAAAACAAAAGAATCCAAAAAATTGAAGATAGTGTAAGGGGCCTCTGGGACAACCTCAAGCATACCAACATCTGAATTATAGGGGTGCCAGAAAAAGAGAGAAAGCAAGACAATGAAAACCTATTTGAAGAAATAGTGACCGAAAACTTCCCACACCTGGTTAAAGAAATTGACTTAGGAATCCAAGAAGGGCACCGAACCCCAATATATAGGAACTCTAAGAGGACCACACCAAGGCACATCATAATTATTTTTTTTAATTATTTTTTATTGATTTTTTGCAGTATAATAGTAGTACATGTTTTCCTTTCCCCCTCCCCCTTATCCTCCCCCCAGCCTCCCCCACCCCCCAGCACATATTCCCAGCTTCCCCCCCTCCCCGCCCCAGTGTCTTTCATTCATTGGTTATGTTCATATGCATGCATACAAGTCCTTCGGTTGATCTCCCCCCGCATCTGCCTCCCATCCACCCAAGCCTCCCCCTGTAGCTTGACAGCCTGTTCAAGGCCATCCTAGGCACATCATAATTAAAATGCCAAGAGCAAAAGACAAAGAGAGAATATTAAAAGCAGCAAGAGAAAAACAGTTGGTTGCCTATAAGGGAGCACCCATACGAATGTCAGCGGATTTCTCAACAGAAATGATGCAGGCCAGACAGGAGTGGCAAGAAATATTCAAAGTGATGAATAGCAAGAATCTACAACCAAGATTACTCTATCGAGCAAAGCTATCATGCAGAATTGAAGGTCAGATAAAGTGCTTCGCAGATAAGAAAAAGCTAAAGGAGTCCATCACCACCAAACCAATATTATATGAAATGCTGAAAGATATTCTTTAAGAAGAGGAAGAAGAAAAAGATAAAAGTGTAAATCAGGAACAACAAATACACATCTATCAACAAATGAATCTAAAAATCAAGTGAATTAATAAGCTGATGAACAAGATAAACTGGTGAATGTAACAGAATCATGGACATAGAGAGGGAATGGACTGACAATTCTTGGGGAGAAAGGGGGTGTGGGAAGTGCAGCAAGAGACTGGACAAAAATCATGTAACTATGGGAGAGGACAGTGGAGGGGGGTGAGGGCGGAGGGTGGGATAGGTACCAGGTGGAAGGGAGCTATAGGGGGAAAAAGGGAACAATTTAATTAGTAAAATGAACAATAAAGATTAAAAAAAAAAAAACATGTGTGCACAAAAAGTAATCTGCCTGCAAGAGAGACAGAAAAAAATCCTTTTTTATGATTTGGCCTCAGAAGCCCCAAAGCATTCCTCCTGTCACGTGCACTAGTCCCTAAGTATGGCCCACATTCCAAGTTAGGTTTACACTTACATCAGGAACTCATTATCCTTTCAGTTTCACATGGAAAAGGTACTAACGTTAAGTCACCCATCTACAGAGGAGACTCACTCTCAGAGGTTCAATACCCTTCCCAAAGCCACAAGGACAAGCGTCAGGAGAACCCACATTGGAACCTAGAACCAGCTGACCCAAACCCTGTGCTATTAACCTCCACCAGGGGTGGTTTTTCACCTGACACATAGTTGGTGAAACCACAGACACTTGAGATCACACCCACATCCCCAGAACCTTCACATCATTTCAGAGGCTGGTCCCATACACTTGAATGTTTTTCCTCTCCCGGGGTGTTTCTCAGGTGTATGCTATATATAGAACCACCCCTATGTGCCTGATGGTTTTACACTATTACCATGGTAACTGGTTTCAGCTGGCTGGTGAGTGCCTTGGGGGAAGTGCCCCTGCCCAAGGCTTGTGACTGCCACTGTGACAGGACAATGCCTGCCTGAGGAGGCAGACACCCAGGAAATGTCATTGGACAGAAGGGTTCAGAGCAAACTGACACTCAGAACCTCAACTGCCAAAGGGTTCTGCTGGAACTGAGGGGCACACAGTTGGCATTAGGTATGTGTCCTATCTGGCCTAATCTCCAGTGGGCAGCAGGTTCAGGGGCCCACTTTGTGGGCAACCACTGCTGCAAACTGGGGCCCCTCAGCTTGGCCCAGAATAGAGGTGTTAGGAAATAACTCCCTACCCAAGCTTCCTCTCCCAGGTCCCAAACCTAGAGGCCCAGAATAGAGTCTAGAATTCACAAAGGCTGTGTGGCTGTTTTTTCAACATGGATCACCGAAGCTGAACTCGCATCAGACTCCTAGGCCGAATTCCTCGGACTCAGTCCCGAACCCCCAGTGCCCCACTCCCCTTGCATGTGGATCAGGAGGCCAGGGAAGGAGGAGGAGGGGAGCAGCGAGCGCCCCCTAGTCAGAGGACTGCTACCTACACGCCCCCAGAGAGTGAAGAGCTGGCAGACAATGTTATGGGTAAGGACAACGTCTCCCCTTGTCAGCAAAAGGGAGGTGGTTTCATATTTTTCTTCCTATACCCACAGAAGACAGGGGTCAGAGAACAGAAAGCAAAACTCATCATGGACAGGACTGGGGTGAGGGGTGAGGTTGGAAAGGGCAGGTTCCTATCTGCCTCAAAGGGCTGTCACAGGAGCAAAGATATAACGTGTGAAAGAAACTGAAACCCAGACAGGCTGTTGGTGGTATTGACAAAACCAAGCACTTACAATAGCCAATTCCATGTGCCAGGAGCCTTCAGAAACAGATGAGTTTGACATGGACTTCGGCCCCAGGTAGCTGACAATCTGATGGAGAAAAGTCAAACAGTTAGGACAGCTTCTGGGGGATAGGGAAAGATGACAAGGGCTCAGGAAGACAGGAGGATCCTGGGGACATACAGACTGCCAATGGGTCCCATCCATGGGGTGTGTGCTGGGTCTTATCCCTCCTGCCCGGCCCCATCCTCACCTGCCATTCTAGTAAAGGAGTGAGGAATGGCCGGAGTGTGAGAGGATGGAACAACACTGTGCTGGGAGGACAGGTCCGTTCTGGGAACTCACCACGTGCTGAGTTTAAAACGTAAGACACACCTTAAGGCAGACAGTGTTAGGTCAGCAAGCTGTGACTTCCCGGCCGAAACGTCCCTTTCCTGCTGGAAGAGAATAAATTGTCTTGAGATAGTGCTTTTCAGGTTAGACTTTTCTTCTCCAATTTTCCCAGGACTTAAAAGGGCTATGGCCGGTGCGGAAAGTCAGAGTACTGTTCAGCAACCTCAGCGCAAGGAAAAGGAAAATAAATGATAAAGGTATAAAAGACAAGCATTTCAGAGGCAGAGGGTTCTTTTCACCTTGGGGAGGAGGCAGGATGGTGTGCCGCAGGGAGACTTTTTAGACGAGGGGTGGGGAAGGATGAGGTAAAACAGGCTGAGTGCGAAGAGCCCTCCTCTTTAATGGCGGCAGGCCCGGCTCCTGTAATGGCGGCAGGCCCGGCTCCTGTAATGGCGGCAGGCCCGGCTCCTGTAATGGCGGCAGGCCCGGCTCCTGTAATGGCGGCAGGCCCGGCTCGTATAATGGCGGCAGGCGGGCTCCTGTAATGGCGGCAGGCCCGGCTCCTGTAATGGCGGCAGGCCCGGCTCCTGTAATGGCGGCATGCCAGTTGCAACAAATGCGGGAGGCCAGTCTTCAACAACGCTTTTGGGAACAGATGGGCCTAGAAAGACTAGCGGGGCCTCAAACAATGCCCAGACCCGGCAGAAGGGCGGGCAGGAGAGTGAGAGAACAAGCACAGTCGAAGCCATCAATGGGGCTTCCACCAGTGAGGCTTCTGGCTTGCCGAGGCCTGGGCATGCGCCATGGGACCGGTCCCAAGACGCAAGTGCAAGCGCCCGTGAGGACTGGACATAGAGTGGGCGGGGCTAGGATGAGGGACAAGTGTGAACAGGGCAGGTGTCCTATCTGCCTGGAAGGGTCATCTCAGGTGTAAGGATATAGTACATGAAAACATCTTGAAACAGAAAGACATTGTGACACACGTGTCTTTTCAGCTGGAAACAAGGCTAGTGTTCCAGCATCTTTAATGAAACATTGGAAATCTGAAGGTGGGAGCGGGATGAACTGGGCTCCGTTCACTGCCCTTCCTGCGGCCGGGCACTGGCCCCTGAAGCGGCACCCTCGGTCCCCCACCCAGAAACAGAGCCACTGAACCTCTGGCTCCAGAGCAGCAGAAAAGATGAAAAACAAAACTGTTGCTGCCATTGTCTTTTCATAAATTTTTTCAAAAACAAGCTAGAAAAGAAGCAGTTGAGAGGTTTGCTGAGAATTTGACCCTCTTCGTGCAATTAAAATATATAAAAGGGTCCATTGCCAAAATGGGCTGCATCTGGCAGATGCACTGGGTCCCCTGGAGGAATGCCAGAGCCTGGGCTTCAGAACCACTAGCGTGGTCACCTAAGACGAGGGGAAAACATAGATATATACATTACAATTCATAACAGTAGCAAAATTACACTTATGAAGTAGCAAGGAAATAATTTTATGGATGGGGCTCATCACAACAGGAGGAACTGAATTAAAGTGTTGTGTGCATTAGAAAGGTTGAGGATCACTGGGTTAAACCATATAACAGACTTTACTGTAATAGTAGAAGCACTGAACAAATCAAACACAGAACTCATGGAGATAAGTGAAGATAAAACTAAACTCCAAAGATCTCCAGACAAACCACTTCCTGAAGTTACTGATGACCATAACCAAAATGTAAAACAGATCTATTTAAGAAAAAAGAGAAAGGGAAAAACAGACCCTATTAAAGACTTCCCTATGATGCAGCACTTAATGACATAAAAGAATAGTTAGAAGTTCAAGGTCAACTACTAAATATTCAGGTAAAGAAGAACATGGCACAAAGCATTGAATGGATCAATATCTGCTGTGCTTGGCAGCATTGAATCTCCTAATAAGCTATGGAGACCCCTAAAAAAGGTACAATGACATATCTGACAATACCTTTCAATGAAGATTACTTTGTGAGAAATAATAAAGAAAGCAAAATAAAAAAGAACCTAAATTATGAGCTCAACATGATCAAGAAGAAAAATAGAAGTTAGCAGAAAATGTTGAAATGAAATATCTAGAAGAAATGTCTTTTTGCTTGTTGAAATTTTCAGGGAACCTAGAAGATCACACCTGCAGAGGAGATTCCCACATCCTTTTCTCAATTCATAGTGAATAAAAATGGAAAGACTAAGAAAAAAAAAAAAAGACTGTCAGAGGAGCAAGGAAGAATAATCCAATTTAGAAAACAACCTAAGGAAGCACTAGATAAAGCCCAAGATGCAAATAATGGTAACCAACAATTAAGGAACACAGTGACAGGGAAGTACTAGACAAAGACGTGGAAAAGAAACATTGAAGAAAGTCTTAGAAGGAGCAAGTCTAAGGTTGCTCTTCTCATACAGGAACTTCTGCGTCCTACTGGGCCGCCTGTACATGCCTGGGCCATGATTGTGGAAGTTGCAGGCATCTTCATGTGAGAAGAGGAACAAGGAGGAGGAATTGCAGAGATTGACTGATGAGATGAAATGATGGGAGGACATGTTTCAAAACCATGAGGCTGAGCGCCACCTTCCAGAACCAAAATCCCAAACAGAAGGGAAGGAAGATTCCTGAGACAAAGAGGAAACAAGAGACATGGTGATGGATAAGAATCACTGTGAGCTGTGGCGGTGCCCTATTACAGGCACCCATCTTTATCAGTACAGAGTTTTTGGAACCTACACAGATGTGACACCCCAGGAGTTATTTCAAGTTCAGCTGGTTACAGAGGGATGAGCTAGTAATCAAGTCGGAAGTGATTAAAAGGGATAGCATTAGTGGTTTTGAGATTCTTCCTATTTTCCTTACCCACTATACTCAGGGAATTATGTTTATGTTTGGTGGAACAGTGAGGATCAGGAAAACACTGTGAAGGTGTTGGTGTCACATGCTGTGGAGCACCCTAGTGTGCTGGAGACTCTAGAATATCTAAGAGTGAGATCTTCTGAATCCCAAATGGCTATCCATCCCCACAACTCATCTGACTACTTGCTGACATACAGTGACAATCCCAGACTAGGTTTCCTCATTACTGTGAGTCCCATGGTTTCCACTGGTATGCCAGATTTCCTGGAGAAGCTGCACATGGCCACTATGAAAGTCAAGAACATGGAGATCAAAGTGAAGGACTACATCACATGTGTAAATGGGTGAAGCCAAGGCCACCACCATCTTCCGAGTGGAAGAATGAGGGTAGTTGTGGCCTTGCCTGGACCCAGTATGCTTGAAGGACTTTGGGATAAGAAGGGACAGGCTGTTTCTAACCCTGTCTTGGTCCCTATCACTCTGCTACAGAATGGGGACAGGTACTAGAAAACATCTGCTATAATTACCAGTGTAACATAATTCAGTAACTGGTGTCTGGCTTCACTCAGAGCCTTCTTTGTTCTTTATGAAAACAGAGAATAAGGAGGCATCCCTAGGGGCACTGCATATTCTCAGGCCAAGCATTTTTCAATTCAGTATTTCAGTGAGCTAATGAGGAACCATTCGCAGTTCAGGCCAGAAGGGGACTGCTTGTTTTTGCTTCCTCCACCAACATTCTAGGTTCCACCATCAGTTCTGCAGCATTTGGACTTCCTTTAGTCTGAAGGTCCAGCTGGAAAGTGAAGGTGGCCAGCTGATGGTTCAATGGGGTGTCATGGGGAGTGCTCTTGGAATTGTGATTGTCCTGTGTTAAATGGATGTAAACTGTTGTTGACAGTGTGAGTGCCTTGTCCTCACCTTGCTTCTATCTTGAGGGGCATAAAGTTTGTACCAGGAAATTTCTTTCTCCCCCCCCCCCAAATACCACCCATTGACTACCCAAAGCCGTTTCCTTTGGACTGGCCAGTTCTTCTACATTCATGCACTATGTTAACCTGGCTTGACATCTTGTTCCTTGGGCCATTTACCAAGAACACTGTGAAACCAATTCTCTCAGACAATTTCTTACTGTATGTACTACTACTGTTCTGATAGGATCAGTGGAGAAATGCTCAAAACATCTCCCATTGCATACAAGGAGATATATATATATATATATATATATATATATATATATATATATATATATAACTTATTTCTGGGAAAATGGGAAAGGGAGAGAGACACAAATGTGATGAGAAAGAATTGCTGATAGGCTGTTGCTTACAATCCCCCAACTAGGTATTGAGCCCGCAGCCCCAGCACTTGCCTCATCTCCTGGCTCATAAATCGAAACTCAAATACCAAGCCACATTGGTCTGGCTTGTTTTCTTTTTTTAGGTTAAAAGTTTATTAGCTCAGTGTTTCATGTACTGAATTTGAGATATAACGTGTTTTTAAATCTTTGTGTCAAAAAGTAGGGATGTTGGCCCTAGTCAGTTTGGCTCAGTGGAAAAAGCATTGGCCTGCAGGCTGAAAGGTCCCGCATTCCATTCTGGTAAAAGCCACAAGCCCAGGTCTCAACTCCATCCACAGTAGGCGGCGTGCAGGAGGCAGCCAATCGGTGATATTCTGTCCTCATTGATGTTTCTATCTCTCTCTCACTCTCCCTTTCTTCTAAAAGAAATTAAAAAACCTTTCTTTCCAGTAGGGATCTGGGAGTTGAATAGAATTTGTCTAGTCCCACTGTCTAGAAAACATTTTTATTTTGACATTATTTTTCAGACATCACATTTGAATTCCAAGGACTTGTCCATCTCAGAAGGCTAAATAAAGGCAGAGAGTGAGGTTGGGCCACTACCTGCAGCTTTCAGAGCTGTAGACAAGCTGTGTGAACCAGCAGACAAAGTCTTGCCCCACACACTAACGTGATGGGCTTATGTGACTCTCTTGTTACTCTGAAAGTTTTGCCTCCTCTGTTCAGAGCCAAAATAAAAGCAAACTATGCTGTCTGAGTGAAGCCACAGTCAAATGGTAGCAGTTTGGCCTCACTGATTCTGCTTAGGGTCATGCTGCCATCTGGTGGGAGAATAGGGATCAAGTTTTAAGTCCTCCTCCCTCCACCCCTGCCCCCCTTTTTTAGTAATTTAAATGATCAAATTCTCTCATTGATCAGTTCTCTCTTCTCATCTCTAGGACCTGACAAGCCAAGTAGACACCCTGGGTCATGTCTTCACTTAGCACCTGTGACTGCTGTGCATGGGGAGGGGTAGACAATACTGTGTCTGAGAGTGCAGAGGAGTTAAGGAGGTTGGTATTGCTTATGTTCTGATTTTGGAGAATTTGACTGCTTTGGGATAGGTCTGTACAGTTGCTTATGTCATCATAATGATTTTACTTCTGACATATTTTTTCTTCAATGCATGTCAGGGTCTGTAAGACACTAGACACATGCTTATCTTCTATTACAAACTCCCAAAGGTGCCCAAATTACCTTCGGGCTTTCCCCAGTTCTCACCCCAGAGCTTCATCTGAGGTGTGCTGAAGACACCCTCCTTATACCCCTAGGGCCTGGTCCCTACACGTTCCTTCTGGGACAAGTCCTCACCAAAGTCCTCATCCCCCATCCCCTTGTAGACAGTGCATGCAGCCCTAAGACCTCCAGCTGCCAGCTCACCTCTTCTCTGCTGAAACTCCATCCCTGCCCAGGAAACTTCCACCCCATTCCCAAGGGAAACCCTCCCTCCAACCCCAGAAAAAACCTAGAAAGATGTCTGCTCCTGAGAATATACTGTATAGGTCCTTGGGCCTCAGCCCTCTCAAGAGACCCCCTCCAGTGCCTGCATGGGAGCCCTTGCTTGTGTAGAGAAAAGCCCCCAAGCACTAGGCCCCTTGTCCGAAGCTGGTCAAAAGCCTGGCTGGAGACAGGTGGGATCCAGACAAGAAGGGACCCTGATAGAAGGGGAGGGGCCCCCTAGATGATTATTTTTATCAAATGTGTAAAAAAATATAAAGATTGGTTTTTAAAAAATCACAGATCAACAAGAATCCCTAAACAAATTGAGGTTAAAAAAAAATTTCAGATTTGCCTGGCAAGTGTGTCTCAGTGGTTGAGCATTGACCCAACAACCTGGAGGTCACAGTTACAATTCTGTGACAGGGCACATGCTTGGGGTTTTGGGGTATATCCCCAGGAGGGGATATGGAGGAGGAAGCCAATCAATGATTCTCTCTCATCATTGATCAATTTTAATAGATAGAGGGATAGAAATCAATTTTTATTAAATCAATTTTTTAAATTTTAAAAGGCTTGCAGATTATAGAAAAGGAAAGAGAAAGAGCGCTGCCCAAATGAATTCTGCTAAAAGTACAATTTCAGAGCAAGAATACTAAATTTGATAGTAATGATGAACATGATGAAAATGGTGTATCTACCCCAGTCAAAAGAGCAAGAAACAAAGAGGAACTTACATCAAAACACAAGAAAACACAAATGGTGCTGAAGACCAATAGTTTAATACAGAATTTTTTAAACTTTAAACCAATTTTGAAATCATTTTAACTTTGTTTTCAGCTGCTTTTGTCTTCGGAGGCTTTTAAAAAGAAAACATGAAGAATTAAATCAACATCAATGTCCACTATGCACAGTTCTATGTTATTTCTGATTATTCAAACATCAAAAGAAAGATGCTTGTAGTAAATACGTAGATGCGTCTACAAAATTCTTTGCAATGTGAGAATGTATTGGCAAAAACTAATAAATTATCTACATATATAAAAGGCTGAAATGCAAAGTGTCCCCTCGGGAATTCATCCAGGAGACGGGAAGTTGGATTACTCGTTATGACGTGCGCTGCTGACAAAGAAAGGCCCTGACCGGCAGAGGGACGACCCCGATTCACCCTGATCACCAGCCAGGCCTAGAGACCCTACCTTGGCACAAATTTTGTAATCTGGCCCTCTAGTATATCATAGAAAAATCACTGGTATCCTCTAAAGAAAAGATAGGCCCACAAGATGCATTCATGTCAGTAAATTTCAGAATTGATACTACCATCTTTTTTTTTTAAACTTTACCCGAGAACATTTTTTTCATTGATTTTAGAGAGAGTGGGAAAAAAGAAGGAAAGAGAGAGAAATACTGATGTGAGAGACACACATTGATTGGCTGCCTCCTGCATGTGCCCTGATCAGTAACAGGGCCAGGGAGGAACAAGCAACCGAGGTACATTCCTTTACTCACATCAAACCCAGGGTGCTTCAGTCAGCAGACCGACACTCTCTCCAATGAGCCTAACCGGCTAGAGAAATTGTAACATCTTGAAAGCCTGTGAGAGCAGCCACATCTTATATAGTGACCTGGGCTTGCCAAAGGACCTCATTCTGAGGGTGGACCAATGTGAGAAATGCTGTCCGTATGGAAAGAAAGGCAATGCATTCATTGTTGTCAGCTTTGAAAATGAGGATGAAAACTCTAAGTTACTAGGGCCCTTGATAAGGTTACCTCTGATTATCATTTGGGATCCTCTTCTTCAGATGAAGAAACAAGAAAGCAAAAGTGAAACCCAGTTTGGTGACTACAACCCCAAGCCCCGTGTACCACATTTCAAAATTGATATTCCCACCTCTTCCGATGTGGACTTTGCCCAGAAAAGAAAACAGCAATTTACTGAGGGAATGGCTACCAGAGTCACTACCCTCCTCTTGTTCCATTTGGTTACCCAAATGAGGTAAGGAAGAATAAACCACACTGCCCAATTCCAATAACATATGTACCTCTCCTAGAATCAGGGGACCAATCCTCATTTGTTACCACCTCATTAGCTGTTTTTGACTCTGCTGATGTTGAAGAAGGTAGAATAAGCTTGATTACATATTAAAAGTTAAAAGTTCATACTCCTGCAATCCCCCAGCAGCACAAGAAAGGAATGTGTTTTCCAAAGTTTGCATGTAGACCCTGAAACGGGGACAACAGTGGGTATTTTCTCCACCCTCACAAAGGAGGAATAAGGATTACCTCTCTCCATGCCTCAAGCAACTGACAAACACCTTCAGAAAGCTTAACATATGTCCCCTGGAGTTAAAGACAGTAGAACCAGTGTGTGATTCAATGAAGCTGAGCCTGGGGCAGGAACTGACTGGATATGACTGTAGAAGAGAGGACTGATTTGGAGCAACCAGCACTTCTAACAACTGCTGAAAGAATGACAGTGTTTTCCATGGCTGACATATGGAGTCTGCAAAAGAGAATGGACCATGACAGTCTTAAAAGGAAAGCATCCAAGGCAAGGTTGATTTGGGCTACCCAGAGCGGGCAGTATGGATGACCCACACTTTGGAACCACTGGCAAAGAAGATCTATAAAGGAGCTTTAGTACCTGAATTTATGGGAATTTTTTGAGCATATTATTGTTTAGTAAGATGGATGCAAGTCAAGTTTATTAGAAATCCAACAATATTCTAGAATGTATGGAGACAGAGAGCAAGATCAAGAAAAATTGTTGAGCCCTAAACGGCTTTTCTCAGTAGATAGAGTGCTGACCTGCAGACTGAAAGGTCCCAGGTTTGATTCCAGCCAAGGACATGTACCTTGGTTGTGGGCACATCCCCAGTAAGAGGTGTGCAGAAGGCAGCTGATCGGTGTTCCTCTCTCATTAATGTTTGTAGCTCTCTATTCCTCTCCCTTCCTCTATAAATAAATCAATAAAAATATTTTTTAAAAAGAAAAATGGATGAATAATAAAAGTTAGGAATTTGGTCACTGATCAAGGTGTACCCTATTGCATAGGATCAGGCAGGATTAAAATTTCAAAGTTGACATGGACAGACTTTGGAATATGTAAGGCAAAACGCAAATTCTAATTATTCCAGATGTTCTATCCTTTAGACTACCTGTAAAAATTATGGAAGTTATGTGTTTTGTTATAAAGTTTTGCTTATACTTTAAAAAGGAATACCCAAGAGAAACACCTAGAGAGACAGAGAACCCCAACAGAGGAGACAACAGCAAAAGCCTGGGTATTTAGGGGAGTTTAATGTCCAGACAGAAGCTGCACCCATGGTCCCCTCAGATAAAAGTAGACATGCTCTAGTGTATGACTCACAGAGGAAGAGGAGGGGTGAAGATGCCCTGAAGAGGAAAGGTCTGTGTTTCCAAAGTCAGGATGTACCAGTACACTCTGAGGAAACAATAATGGTGGCATTTTCTCCACTCTTATGAGGACAAGACAAGGATCACCTCTTTCTGACCTCAATCAAATGAAAATAAGCTGGAGAATGCTTGACTCCCGTCCTCTTCAGTGAGCTGGATACCACAACTACTGCCTGACTCATGCAAATGAAATTGGGAATCAAGAGCTGAAAAAGCCTGGCCAGAGGATACAATAAGACTGGATTGAATCAACAGGAACTGCACTTCCACCACAGGCAGAGAGGGACTGTGATTTCCATCCTCGACATGAGAGCCCTGTAAAAGCAAGTGCACTCCGTTGTCGGAAAAGGAAAGCACAAAGGCAGAGCACCCAGAGAAGCAATGACCCTGACACAAGTGTGCCTCACAGGAGACTAGGGGTGAGGGGAGTTTAGTGGCCAGTTAGAAGAAAGGCACCTGATGAGACTGCAGCCAGCAGTCTGCGGTCTCTGTAGGAAGTTCAAAATGGACCCATGAGAGCATAGGTTTTCCTCCGTTCACATTACAACTTTAACGACCCTGCCAGGGTGTGTTCTTCCCCACATGCGCTTTTCTCCCGGGGAACCAGTCTGGAGTGCTGGTCAAGTGGAGGGAGGAGATGAGAAGAGAAAAGGCAAAAAGAAGTACTGTTTTCAACCTACAGACACACACATCACTAGCAAGACTACAAGATCCATGAAGGTGCCAGTTTGGAGTGGACAGAAATCTCCCAATATTTAGAAGTGTATGGTTTTCACTGATACATTACACTAGACTATTAACTGCTTCGGAGTGACCACATGATGGTTATTTAGGAGGTGAAAATTGGCTAGAAGACCTTCTGGCTAGTGTGGCATTGTTGTTGGGTGTCGACCCATGATTCACGGGGTCATGGCTCTATTCCCAGTCAGGGTGGTGCCTAGGTAGTGACTTTGATCCCCTGTTGGGAACGTGCAGGAGGCAGCCGATCAATGGTTCTCTGTCATCACTGATGTGTCTAGCTCTTTCTCCCTCTTCCTTCTTCTCTCTGAAATAAATAAAAATATATTTTTTAAAAACCACATGTTCTTTGTTTCCATTTATAAGAATTTTCTACAATAAGAAAATCCTTACAGTCAGAGAGTAAATTAACAGTTGTTAGGTAATGGGCAGCAGACAGAAATAAAGATGACTACTACGAATCATGGGATATCATTTTGAGTGGATGGAAATATTTTGGAATGAGACAGTGGCAATGGCTGCATAACAATGAATGTGCAAAAAAAAAAAACCACACTGAACTGTGCACTCTAAAATGCTGACAGTTATGTATATAAATCATGAGTTTTGTTTTTTTTAAACTTTCAAAATTAGGGAATAATGAACATTTTTCAAACTCACTGTTCCTGTGGGTCATGAATTCAGAAAGAAGTGAGCTAGGTAGTTCTGGTTCAGGATGTCACATGAGGCTTCAGTTGAGATGTCATTGGGGCTGCAGCCATCAGTATTGACTGGAGCTGCAAGATCCGTTCCAAAGAGGTGCAGTCACAACAAGGCTGGCAGGTTGGTGCTGGCAGTTCCTGGGAGGACTCAGTTCTTTCCCACCGCGGCTTTTCCAGGAGCTGCTTGAGTGTCCTTATGACTTGGCAGATGACTTCTAGAATGAGAGACACATGTTGCTACCTCAAGCATGTGACAAAAAGGTTTCAGAAAGCTGTTCTCCTTGTAGATTGAGGATCTCTGGAACTAACATCTGACTCACACAAATAAAGTCTAGAGACTGGAGATAGCACTATGTGTGGCAGAAGGGACAATAAAATGATAGCCTCAGATATAAACTGAACTGCCAGAAAATGCAAAAAAAAATATGTGTTTCTGGTGAACAGACAAGGACCCTACAAAAACAGTAGGCTGAGATTGTCATAAAAGGAAAAAGAGCAAAGCAGGCCACCAAGGGAAGCAGATGAACCCAAACACAGAGGTGGGTCACAAAAGGCCTAAGGACTGGGAGGTGGGGGAGTATAATGACCACTCCGAGGGACTAAAAGCATATGTTTACATAAGAACTTGTAAAAAACTCAGTCATGAAGAATCAGAAAACCTGAATAGGCTGAAAACAACAAACGAAACTGAAGCAGAAATCACAAACTCCAAGCAGACAAAAGCCCTGATCCGGATGGCTTCACAGGGGACTTTTACCAAACATTCAAAAGAGAGGTAGCACCGATCCTCCTCAAACTATTCCAAGATATTAGAGAGGAAGGAACACTTCCAAGCTCTTTTTGCCAGGCTAGCATTATCCTAATTTTAAAACTAGAGGAAGAGATTACAAAGAAATGGAATTATGGTAGAAGCCATATCCCTAATGAGCATAGATGCAAAATTCCTCAGCAAAATATGAGCAAATCAGATCCAGCAATATATTAAAATGGTCATACATCATGACCAAGTAGGATTTATTCCAGGGATGTGAGGCTGGCACAATATTTGCAAATCAATAAATGTGACACATCACATAAAGTGAAAGACCAAAACACATGATAATATCAATAGACCCAGAAAAACATTCGACAAAATGCAACACCCGTTTTTCATTTTAAAAATTTCTCAGTGCCCTGACCGGTTTGGCTCAGTGGATAGAACATCCGCATACTGACTGAAGGGTCTCAGGTTCCCATTCAGGTCAAGGGCATGTACCTTGGTCTCAGGCACATCCCCAGTAGGGGGCGTGCAAGAAGCAGCTGATGAATGTTTCCCCTCATTGATGTTTCATCCTCTCTATACCTCTCCTTTCCTCTCTGTAAAAAAATCAATAAGATACATATAAAATAAAATAAAATAAAATAATGAAATAATATAAAATAAAACAAAATTAAATTAAATTTTAAAATGATCTCAGTGCAGGGACGGCATGGCTCAGTGGTTGAGCATCGACCTATGAACCAGGAGGCCATGGTACAATTCCCAGTCAGGGCACGTGCCTGGGTTGTGGACTAGATGGCACATAGAGTGCAGCCAATCAATGACTCTCTCTCAGCATAGATATCTCTCTATCTCTCTCTCCTCCCTTCCTCTCTGAAATCAATTTTTTTAAAAAGTTCTCAGCAAAGTGGAAACAGAAATAATAGCTCAAAATATTAATGGCTATATATGACAAATCTACAGCCAACATCATACTCAGTGGGCCAAAACTAAAACCATTTCCCCAAAGAACTTAACACATGAAATGCCCAGCCTATTTTGTCTTGCCAAAGGAAAGTATATTGTCACACACCAGTAACTGGGCACTTAATGTGTTAATCAAGGAAGCAAAAGACCTGAACTCAGAAAACTACAGGTCACTGAAAACAGAGCTAGAGCAAGATATAAACAAGTGGGAGAATACACAGTGGTCAAGGATTGGTAGCATTACCACCATTAACATGTCCATGCTACCTAAAGCAATCTATAGATTCAATGCAATCCCTATTAATATACTAATGGTATATTTCACACATCTAAAATAAATATTCCAAAAATTTATATGGAGCCAAAAAAGACCCCAAACAACTGCAAGAATCACGAGAAAGAAGGACAAAGTAGGAGGGATCACAATTCCAGATATCAAGTTATACTACAAAGCCACTGTCATCAAAACAGTCTTGTATTAGCACAAGAAAAGGCACATAGATCAATGGAACAGAACAGAGAACCCAGAAACCTACCAAGCCATTTTGTTCAATTAACATTTGACAAAGGAGGCAAAAACATACAGTGGAGGAAAGACAGCCTCTTCAATAAATAGTTTTAGAAAAATTGGACAAGTACATACAAAAACAAAACAAAAAAACTTGATGACCACACACAAGAATAAATTCGCCAAAGCTGGTTTAGCTCATTGGATAGAGCATTGACCCACAGCCTGAAGGGCCCCAAGTTTGATTCCAGTCAAAGGTATGTAATTCAGTTGCAGACTTTATTCCCACCTAGCCTTGGTCAGGGCGCATGTGCAAGGCATCCAATCGATGTTTCTCTCTTCCTCCTTTTCACTCTCTCTAAAAATCAATAAAAAAAAATCATCAAGTGAGGATTAACCCAAAACTAAAAAATAAATAAAACTTTTTAAAAATAATAAGCTCCAAATGTATAAAAGCCTTAAACGTAAGCCCTGACTGGTTTGGCTGAGTGGCTACAGTGTTGGCCTTCAGACTGAGGGGACCTGGGTGTGATTCTGGTCAAGGACAGGTACTTGGTAGCAGTCACATCCCCAGGGGGAATTGTGCAGGAGGCAGCTGTTCCATGTTTCTAGCTCTCTATTCTTCTCCTGTCCTCTTGGTAAAAAATCAATAAAATATATTTTAAAAATAAATAAATAATTTTTAAAAAGACTTAAATGTAAATCATGAAACTATAAAGAAACCACAGACCGAAAAATCTAAGACAGTAGTATTATGAATATTTATCACAATAAAAAGAATGAAGTTCCAATATATACAACATAAATTAACTTTGCCAACATTATAGTTAAGTGAAAGAAGCCAGATACAATAGGACACACATTGTATAATTCTATTTTTAGGCAAATCTATACATATAAAGAGGTAATATGCTAATTACCCATTATGGTGTCCCAGTAAGGACCAATTCGCATATTCACAGACCAGCAGCAGGATATGCATGCAGCAGGGGAAGGGGGGGGCTGGAGCCAAATTCCTGGGGGTCTGAGAGGAATGTCTAAGTGAAGCCCAGACTGCAAATAGAGGAAGCAGTCACTGGCAGCTCTTCCAATCCCCCTGCACACACATCCTACCCAGCCCCCCCCACTTCCAGGAGGACAGAGGGACACCCTACCCCAGCCCCCGAATCCACAGCGGGGACTAGGAGGCTGACCTGACTGGAGAAGACCCTGCCTCCAGGGTAGCTGCAGCCTGCACCACCAACTTGTGATATCTTCCCCTGCTACACCCACAGTGGTGCCCACAACAATATCACACCAGCTACCACCCATTAGCGGCCCCTAGGCACCCGGGGCCCATCGCCCACCACTGTCAGGCCTCCTCTGCATGGGCCCAGCATGCCTCTCCTCCCTACAATTCCAGACTCCTGTGGAGGCAGGCCTCAGCGGTCCCCAGGATCAGACCTTTCCCCCTAAAGCAGCAGCGCTGTCTCCACAGTGGAAGCTCTCTGAACTTCCCTGGGGGCATGGCTAAAACTGCCCTCCCCCATGGCTTGGCCACCATCCTGATCCAGGAGATTGGAGACCCGTTCTGAGCAGGTACATCTGGGGAACAGCCACGTACAATTTAAAGAAGGGCACCAAGCAGGAAGGTTTGACAGTTATTACACCTTCAGCTTCTCTGCCCCCGTAGCTCTCCCCTACTGCCCCCGGCCAGCGCCTCCAGGGATGACCATGGCTGTAGGGCTGCTGGCCAGAGCCCACCCCTCTGAGGCCTGGGGAACCCTCTGCAAAGCTTCCTTCCATAGCTACAGTGCCAGAAAACAATCATGCCATCCTCCCTCATCAGCACCTGCTACCTGCCAGTGTACCCGGGGGCTTAAAAATGACAACCCCTTCCTGTTTAGAAATCATTTACTAGATGGAACATGTCTAGGTTTATCAGCTCAGGACCTCCTCATGACAACCCAGTGAGGTATGCAGAGGAGAGATTACAATTCCCATGACATATGCCTATGTATTCAGAAATGCAGCTCTGAGAGGAAAAGTGTCAAGCCCAGGGGTTTCCAAGGTGCACACACATACCAGAGAGGGTGTCAATTTGATGTTAACTTGGGGTAATTAGAAAATGAGTTAACAGTGAATTTTTTGCATTTCTTATGGTTTCATGTTGGGCATCATCTGCAGTAAATCCTACATAATGAAGAATAATATGCAAATGAACAATTGTGGAATGACTGGTCACTCTGATGCATGATGACTACCAGGGGGCAGACACAATTGCCCCCCATGGTCAGTGTGCTCCCATAGGGGTGGTGCAGCTCAGCCAGAAGCCAGGATTACCACTGTCCAGCACAGCAGTGGTGGTGGGAGCTCTCCCAAATCCTTGGCAATGCTAATGATGTCCCATTCCCATATCCCCCATGGCTCCCGAACTGCCAGAGGGCACAGGCCAGGATGAGGGCGACCAGGTCCCTAGTCTATATTTAAAGAAAGCAGATTTGTTTTTGCCAGGGGCTTGGGGAAAGGGAGGAATTCACTGCTGACATGCATGAGGTTTATTTTTGAAGGTGATGGAAATGTTCTGGAGTTAAATAGGGGTGAGCACAAAGCAGAACAGTGTGACTACACTAACAACCATGGAATTATACATTTTATGAGGATAAATCATATTTTCTGAATTTCATCTCAAAAAGATGTGTGCACAAAAAGTAATCTACCTGCAAGACAGACAGAAACAATCCTTTCTATGATTTGGACTCAGAAGGCACAAAGCATTCCTTATGTCCTGTGCATTGGCCCTACGTCGGGCCCACATTCCAAGTTAGGTGTACACTTATATTATGAACGCATTATCCTTTCATTTTCACATGGGGAAGGTATTAATGTTAGTCACCCATCCACAGATGAAAGTCAGGCTCAGAGGTTCAATACCCTTCCCAAGGCCACAAGGACACGCGGCGGTGGAACTCACATGGGAATCTAGAACCAGCTGATGCCAAACCTGTGCTATTAACCTCCATCAGGGGAGGTTTTTCACCCATAGACACTTTGGACCCCCCACCATCCAGGGAACTTTCACATCATTTCTGGGGCTTGAATACACTTGAATATTTGTCATTTCCCAGGTGTTTCTCAGGTGTTTTCTATATATAGAACTACGCCTATGTGCCTGATGGTTTTATACTATTAACATGGTAACTGGCTCTAGCTGGTGAGTGCCTTGGGGGCAGTGCCCCTGCCCAAACCCTGTGACTGCCACTGTGACAGCACAATGCCTGCCTGAGAAGGCAGGCACCCAGGAAACGTCATTGCACAGAAGGATTCAGAGCAAACTGCCACTCAGAGCTTTAACTGCCAAAGGGTTCTGCTGGAACTGAGGGGCCCACAGTTGGCGTTGGGTATCTGTCCTATCTGGACTACTCTCCAGTGGGCAGGAGGTTCAGGTGCCCACTTTGTGGGCAACCGCTGCTGCCAACTGGAGCCCCTCAGCTTGGCTCAGAGTAGAGGTGTTAGGAAATAACTCCCTACCCAAGATTCCTCTCCCAGTTCCCAAACCTAGAAGCCCAGCATAGAGTCTAGAATTCACTGAGGCTGTGAGGCTGTTTATTCACCATGGATCACAGGAGCCAATCTCACAGGAGACGCCGAGGCCAAATCCCTCAGACTCAGTCCGGAAACCCCAGTGCCCGACTCCCCTTGCAAGTGGATCAGGAGGCCAGGGAAGGAGGAGGAGGGGAGCAGCGAGCGCCCCCTAGTCAGAGGACTGCTATCTACACGCCCTTGGGAAGTGAAGAGCTGGCAGACAATGTTGTGGGTAAGGACAAGCTCTCCCCTTCTCAGCAAAAGGGAGGTGGCTTCATATTTTTCTTCCTATATCCACAGAAGTCAGGGGTCAGGCAAGAGAAAGCAAACATCATCTTGGACAGGACTGGGGTGAGTTTGGAAAGGGCAGGTTCCTATCTGCCTCAAGGGGTTGTCCCAGGAGCAAAAATACAACGCGTGAAAGTAACTGAAACCCAGATGGGCTGTTGGTGGTATTGACAAAACGAAGGACTTACAGCAGCAAATTCCATGTGCCAGGAGCCTTGGGAAACAGATGAGTTTGACATCGACTTTGGCCCAGGTAGCTGACAATCTAACAGAGAAAAGTCTATTTAGTCTCCATCAAGCAAGTGCAGCCAGGCACTTAGGTGACCGAAGCCTGTCTCAAGGTATCTTTTCTTCTTGTTTTTCCCCTCAAGACTTGAAAAGGTCCCAGAAGTCCAGACTTTCTCCCAGCACATTATTGTTCCATTGTATGACAATTACCCCACCACATTGTAGGGGCCAGAATCCCTTTTACCCTGCTGTGAGCTCTCCTCATCTTTCTGAATCCCCCAGAATCTCATAGACTGTCAGCTCCCTGGGATGTAAGTCAATGTGGAAATCATCTTTGTGTCCCAGGGCACCTGTAAGCACTTGATTTTATAAGTAACGCCCGATACTCCCCACAGCCTGTCTCAGTTTTAAGCTGTTTTCACTTATTATATCCTCACACCTGCAACAACCCTTTGAGGCCAATAGGACATCTGTCCTGTCACACTTGTCCCTCATCCTGGCCCCGCCCACTCTGTGCCCTGCCCTCGCGGGCAATTGCAATGCACACTGGGAGCAGTCGGCATGGCGCATGCCTAAGCTGTGGCAAACGGGAAGTTAATTGAGGGAAACCCCATGATGGAATAGCCTGTGCCTTATCTCTCGCTCTCCTGCCCACCCTTCTGCCTGTTCTCGGTATTGTTTGAGGCCCTGCTCATCCTTTTAGGACCATCTCTTCCCAAAAGCTCATTGAAGACTGGCCTCCCGCCTTTGCTGCGAATGGCCTGCCGCCATTACAGGAGCGGGCCTGCCGCCATTACAGGAGCCGGCCTGCCGCCATTACAGGAGCCGGGCCTGCCGCCATTACAGGAGCCGGGCCAGCCGCCAGTACAGGAGCCGGGCCTGCCGCCAGTACAGGAGCCGGGCCTGCCGCCAGTACAGGAGCCGGCCTGCCGCCATTACAGGAGCCGGGCCTGCCGCCATTACAGGAGCCGGGCCAGCCGCCAGTACAGGAGCCGGGCCTGCCGCCAGTACAGGAGCCGGGCCTGCCGCCTTTACAGGAGCCGGCCTGCCGCCATTACAGGAGCCGGGCCTGCCGCCGTTACAGGAGCCGGGCCAGCCGTCATTACAGGAGCCGGGCCTGCTGCCGTTACAGGAGCCGGGCCTGCCTCGTTACAGATGAGGCCTCTTCGCACTCAGCCTGTTTTACCTCATCCTTCCCCACCGCTCACCTAAAAAGCCTCCCTGCGGCACACCATCCTGCCTCCTCCCCAAGGTGAAAAGAACCCTCTGCCTCTGAAATGCTTGTCTTTTATACCTTTATCATTTATTTTCCTTTTCCTTGCGCTGAGCTGGGTGAACAGTGCCTTGAATTCCCGCACTGGCCGTAGCCCTTTTAGGTCCTGGGAAAACTTGGAGAAAAAAAGTCTAAACTGAAAAGCTATATTTCAAGACAATTTATTCTCTTCCTGCAGGAAAGGGACTTTTCGGCCGGGAAGTCACAACTTGCTGACCTAACACTGTCTGCCTTAAGGTGTGTCTTACGTTTTAAACTCAGCACGTGGTGAGTTCCCAGAACGGACCTGTCCCCCCGCACAGTGTTGTTCCATCCTCTCACACTCCCGCCATTCCTCACTCCTTTGCTAGAATGGCAGGTGAGGATGGGGCCGGGCAGGAGGGATAAGACCCAGCACACACCCCATGGATGGGACCCATTGGCAGTCTGTATGTCCCCAGGATCCTCCTGTCTTCCTGAGCCCTTGTCATCTTTCCCAATCCCACAGAACCTGTCTAACTGACTTTTCTCTGTCAGATTGTCAGCTACCTGGGGCCGAAGTGGATGTCAAACTCATCTGTTTCTGAAGGCTCCTGGCACATGGAATTGGCTATTGTAAGTGCTTGGTTTTCTCAATACCACCAACAGCCTGTCTGGGTTTCAGTTTCTTTCACACATTATATCTTTGCTCCTGTGACAACCCTTTGAGGCAGATAGGAACCTGCCCTTTCTATACTCACCCCTCACCCCACTCCTGTCCATGATGACATTTGCTTTCTGTTGCCTGACCCCTGTCTTCTGTGGATATAGGAAGAAAAATATGAAGCCACCTCTCTTTTGCTGAGAAGGGGAGAGGCTGTCCTTACCCACAACATTGTCTGCCAGCTCTTCACTTTCCGAGGGCATGTAGATAGCAGTCCTCTGAGTAGGGGGCTCTCTGCTTCCTCCCCCTTCCCTGGTCTCCTGATCCACATGCAAGGGGACTGAGTCCGAGGGATTCGGGCCAGGCGTCTGCTGCGAGATCGGCTCCGGTGATCCATGGTGAATAAACAGCCACACAGCCTCACTGAACTCTACACCCTCTTTTGGGTCTCTACATTTGGGAACTGGGAGACGAAGTTTGGGTAGAAAGTCATTTCCTAACACCTCTGCTCTGGGCTGAGCTGAAGTGCCCCAGTTGGCAGCAGGGTTTGCCCACTAAGTGAGCCCCTGAACCTCCTGCCCACTGGAGGTTAGGCCAGATAGGCCAGCTCCCCAGTGCCAACTGCATGCCCCTCAGTTCCAGCAGAACTCTTTGGCAGTTGAGGTTCTGACTGGCAGTTTGCTCTGAATCCTTCTGTCCAATGACATTTCCTGGGTGTCTGCCTCCTCAGGCAGGCATTGTGCTGTCACAGTGGCAGTCACAGGCTTGGGCAGGGGCACTACCCCCAAGGCACTCACCAGCCAGCTGGAGCCAGTTACCATGGTGATAGTGTAAAACCATCAGGTACATAGGGATGGGGGGAGTCCTATACTTAGCATGTACCTGAGAAACACCTGCGGAGATGAAAAACGTTAAAGTCCCAGAAATGATTTAAAAGTTCAGAGATGGAGTGGCTTGTGGTCCTAAGTGTCTATGGTTTTGAAGTATGGTAGCATTCACCACAGGTAGAAACTGCCATTTGGGTTCGGTACTGATTTTTTTTGCTGAAACAATGCAAAGTTATTTTGATTTTCCAAACTTATATGTGCTATCCAAATATTCCTTTGATGATGGTTTGAATATCCCATTGATTGTGAACTCACTGGTCATCGAAGCCCATTCCCCTGGGAACCAGGACAGTTGTTATCCTAAATTGTTTCAGTAGCTACAGATAACTGAGTTTCAGTTGACTCAGTGATCCGGGTATCAGAACATACCCTAAATTGCCTCAGTAGCTACAGATAGTGCATTCCTGTTGACTCAGTGATCCCACAATCTGGACAGCACAATTATTTTAAATTGCCCAGGTTGTCCCAGATAATGTATTTCTGTTGATTCGGTGATTCTTAGATACCTTAGGTAACTGACTTGCTCAATTTTTGCTTCTGTAAAAAAATGCTTTTTGCAAAACAGGTTCCTCATTCCAGACCTGAAGATGTAATGGATACCTTTGTGATATTCCGCCAATTTAAACCAGATGTAGCAAGCTGTTTGGGGCTGCGAGATTTGGAGCACTGAATAGCTCCCTCCTATGCCACTTTTTGAGGTGTCCTTTGTAAGATGGGGGTACACTGCAACAATTTCACAAATGATGTGTCGGGTGAAAAACTGCCCCGGATGGAGGTTAATAGCACGGGTTTGGCATCAGCTGGTTCTAGGTTCCAATGTGAGTTCTACTGCCACTTATTCTTATGGCCTTGGGAAGGGTATTGAACCTCTGAGTCTGAGTTTCATCTGTAGATGGGTGACTAATGTTAGTACTTTCCCCATGTGAAACTGAAAGGATAGTGAGTTCATGATATAAGTGTGAACCTAACTTGGAATGTGGGCCAGACTTAGGGACTCACTTCTAGTGCACAGGACAGGAGGAATGCTTACTGCATTCCTTCTGAGGCCAAATCATAAAAAGTGTTCTTTCTGTCTGCCTTGCAGGTAGATTACTTTTTGTGCACACATTTTTTGAGATGAAATTCAGAAAACCTGAATTATGCTCATAAAATGTATAATTCAGTGGTTTTTAGTATAGTCACCCTGTTCTGCTTTGTGCTCACCCCTGTCTAATTCCAGAACGTTTCTATCACCTCCAAAATAAACCTCATGCAGGTCAGCAGTGAATTCCTCCCTTTTCCCAGCCCCTGGCAAAAACAAATCTGCTTTCTTTATGTACAGTTAGAGGCCCTGTGCCCTGCAGCCTGGCCTGGGGCCTCTCACAATCCGGGATTCCTGGGGGGATTTCTGACTGTCGGCTTAGTGGGTCTAAGCCCATGGTAGGGAAACTGTGGCTCGTGAGCCACATGTGGCTCTTTGGCCCCTTGAATGTGTCTCCTCCACAATATACCACGGCTTGGGCGAGTCTGTTTTGAAGAAGTGGGTGAGAAGTTTAAGTTTAAAAAAATTGGCTCTCCAAAGAAATTTCAATGGTTGTACTGTTGATATTTGCCTCTGTTGAGTAATAAGTTTGCTGACCACTGGTCTAAGCCCTCCATCGGACATCCTCAGCATTGTCAACCAGGCAGGAGAGGATCCCACCACTCCCACCATGCTTGCCAGCCCTGAGCCAGGCTTCTGGCTGAGAAGCGCTCCCCCTGTTGGAATACACTTGACCACCATGGGGAAGTTTCTGCATTTAGTGTCTCCCCCTGGTGGTCAGCGGGCATCATAGTGACCAGTCATTCCACAATTTGGTCATTTGCTTATTACCCTTTATTATGTATGATACACTGTAGATGAGGCCTCCGTAGAACCATAAAAAATGCAAAAAATTCACTGTTACTCATTCTCTAATTACCCCCACTTAAAATCAAATTGCCCCTCCCCGTGGGTCATGTGCTCCACCTTGGGAATCCCTGGGCTTGACACTTTTTCTCTCTGAGCTATAATTCTGAATACATACCCATATTCCATGGGAATTATAATCTCTGCCTACCTCATTGTGTTGTCATGAGGAGGTTCTGAGCTGATAACCTAGATACGTTTCATGAAGTAAGTGATGTCTAAACAGGAAGGGATTGTCATTTTTAAGCCCACGGGTATCCTGGCAGGTAGTAAGTTTTGATTAGGGGAGGAGGGCATGATTCTTTCCTGGGACTGTAGCTATGGAAGCTTTACAGAGGGTTCTGCAGGCCTCAGAGGGGCATGCTCTGGTTAGCAGCCCTGTAGCAGTGGTCATCACTTGGAGGCTCTGGCTGGGGCAGTACGGGAGAGCTAGAGGGGGCGGTCAAACCTTCCTGCTTGGTGCCCTTCTTTAAATTGTACTTGGCTGTTCCATAGCTGTACCTACTCAAGGCTGCCTCCACAAGGGTCTGGAGTTGTAGTGAGGAAAGGTGTGCCTGACTCCAGCAGAGGGGACCTGGCAGTGGCAGGCCCCGGGTGCCTTGGGGGTCCTGATGGGTGGTTGTTGGTGTGCTACTCTTGTGGGCGCCCCTAGCAGGGGTGGCAGGGAAAGAGATTGGAAGTCAGAGGTATGGGCTGCAGCTACCCTGAGGGTGGGTGTTCTCCCATCTGGTCAGCCCCCTAGTTCCTCTGGAAGTGCGGAGGCAGGGGTAGGGTGTCCATGCAAGGGGATTGGGAGAGCTCACCATGACCCCTTCCTCTTCCTCCTTGCAGTCCAGGGGTCCTTTCAGAACCTCTCCTCAGATCCCTGGGAACTTGGCTCCAGCCCCCTGCTCTTTGCTCCACTCATATCCTCCTGCTGGTCTGTGAATATGCAAATTGGTTGTTATTGGGACACCATAATGGACAATTAGTATATTACCTCTTTATAGGTATAGATTTGCCTCTCGTGGACATTTCATATAAATAGAACCATTCAATGTATGTCCAATTGTGTCTGGCTTCTTTCACTTAACTATAATATTTGCAACGTTCATTTATGTTATAGTATATATTGGGACTTCAAGTTTATTATTGTGATAAACATACATAATACTATTGTAGCCATTTTTAAGTGTGTAGTTAAGTGGCATTCAGTACATTCACATTATTGTGCACTTATCAGTATCATCTTTCCCCAGAATTTTTCATCTTTCCAAACTGAAACTATTGCCTCTAAACAATAACTCCCCATTCGCCCCTCCTCCCTGCCCGTGGAAACAACCATTGTACTTTTCCTCTGAATTTTACTACGGTACTCTAGGTGCCTCCTTTAAGTAGAATCATACAATATTTGTCCTTTGTGTATGTCTTCTTTCACATAAGATTAAGAGCTTTTTGTTGTTTTTAAAAGGGAACATTATTTATTTTAAAATGTATATATTCTTTATTGATTTCAGAGAGGAAGGGAGAGGGAGAGAGAGATAGGAACATCAGTGATGAGAGAGAATCATAGATGGGCTGTCTCTTGCACACCCCATTCTGTGGATTGAGCCTGCAACCCAGGCGCATGCCCTTGACCAGAAATGAACCTCGGACCTTTCATGCCCCAGGCTGACAGGCTTATGTACGGAGCCAGACGGGCCGGGTTAAGCTTAATAGTTTTATTATGATGATTTAAAATTTTTGTAGGATTAATACATTTTTAAAAAGTATATCTTGCTGTTTTTTTTTTAAAGAGGAAAGGAGAGGGATAGAGAATTAGAAACATTGATGAGAGAGAAACACCTATCAGCTGCCTCCCGCATCCTCCCCCCCCCCCCTCAGGGGTGAGCCCTGAACCAGGGTACATGCACTTGACAGGAACTGAACCTGGGACCTCTCAATCCTCAGGTTGATGCTCTGTCCACTGAGCCAAACCTGTTAGGGTTAGGCTTAATAGTTTTAAGGTTCATCTGTGTTGTATCATGTATTGGATGAACCTTGAAACTATTAAGCCACTCTTTAAAAAAGTAAGTTTTTATAGATTGTAGAGAGGAAAGGAGAGAGAGAGAGATAGAGACATCAATGATGAGAAGGAATCATTGATTGGCTGCGTCCTGCATGCTTGGAGCCTGCAACTGAGGTACAAACTTGTTATTAAGCCTGTAACTCAGGTATGGCCCTGGTTCATAGGTCAACATTCAACCACTGAACCAAGTGGACTGGGCAGAGCCATTCCTTTTTATGGCTGAATCATATTTCATTGTATGGATATACCAGTGTTTGTTTTCACATTAAGAAATTGATGGGTATTCAGGTTGATTATGCTTTTAGCCTTATGATTAATGATATAGTGAATATTAACACACACATTTTAAGAAATGTATCTTTATTATTGAAAGTATTAAAGAAGTTCCCCTCTTATTCCCCATTGACTCCCTCTCCTGCCCCCTTCCTCCCTAGGCATTCACCACACTATTATTTGTATCCATGGGTACGCTTATGTACATATAAGTTATTTGGTTAATTTCTCCACTCCCCCCTTTCCTCAGAGATTCATCATTCTGTTTCATGCTTCTGTGACTCTGGATCTATTTTGTTTGTCAGTTTATATTTTTTTTTATAAAACTTCATTGTTGCAAGTATTACATAGGTCTCCCATATTCCCCCATTTACCCCCTCTCCAGCCAGTCCCCACCCCCTGCCCCAGGCCTTCACTATCTGTTGTCCATGTCCAAGGTTATGCATATATGTATACAATGTCTTTGGTTGGTTACCTCCCGTCACCCATCCTTCCACACCTTCCCTGTGAGATTCCACACTCTGTTCCATCCATTCATGTCTGTGGATCTAGTGCATTTATCAGTTTATTTCATTAGATTCCACTTATGATTGAGATCATGTGATACTTGACTTACTCTGACAGACTTCTTTCATTTAGCATAAATAATACTTTTCAGGTCTGTCCACTGTCTCACAGGGTAAGAAATCCTTCTTTTCTACAGCTTCATTGTATTCTGTTGTGTAAATGTACCACAGGGTTTTTTTTTTTCTTCCCATTTATCTTAGTATGTATTCCTACAAGTAGAATCACTGGGTCAGATGGGAGTTTCATTCTTAATTTGTTAAGGTAAGTCCATACTGTTTTCCACAGTGGCTGCACCAGTTTTCATCCCCACCAGCAGTGTAGGAGGGTTCTCTTTTCTCCACTCCTGGCCTTAGCTTGTCATTTGTTGATGGTAGCCATTCAGACAGGTGTAAGATGGTACCTCATTGTGGTTATAATTTGCTTCTCTTTGGGGATTAGTGACTGAGCATTTTGTCACATGTCCCTTGGCCATCTGTGTGTCCACCTTGGAGAAGTGTTTACTTAGGTTCTTTGTCCATTTTTTAGTGGGATTGCCTTCCTTTTGTTAAGTGAGTTCTTTATATATTTTGGAAATTAACTCCTTATCAGATGTATCATTAAAAAATATGTTCTCCCATACAGTGGGCTCCCTTTTCATTTTGTTGATAACAACTTTTATTTTTAATAAGTTTTTATTGATTTCAGAAAGGAAAGGAGAAGGAGGGAGGTATAGAAAGATCATTGATGAGAGATAATCATTGATTGCCTGCTTCCTGTTAGGAAGAGGGATCGAGCCCACAAGCTGGGCATATGCCCTGACTGGGAATTGAATATTGACCTCCTGGTTCATAGGTTGACACTCAACCACTGAGCCACCATGTCCGGGCTGTTGATTTTTTTCCCTTTTTCTTCTTTTTTTTGTTGTTGCTGTGCACAGTCTTTTTATTTTGATGTAGTCCCATTTGTTTATTTTCTCCTTACTTTCCATTGCCCTAGGAGTTGTATCAGCAAACATATTGCTACCAGAGATGTCTGAAATTTTGCGGTGTGTGGTTTCTTTTTTTATAGTTTCATAACTTACATTTCAGTCTTTTTAAAAAAATATTTATTTTTTAAAAATATATTTTATTGATTTTTTACACAGAGGAAGGGAGAGGAAAAGAGAGCTAGAAACATCGATCAGCTGCCTCTTGCACAATTCCCACTGGGTATGTGCCCGCCTTCATGGCACATGTCCTTGAAGAGAATTGCACCAAGGACCCCTCAGTCCAAAGGTCAACACTGTATCCACTGAACTGTATCCACTGAGCCAGATCACTCAGAGCTTACATTTAAAGCATTTATGCATTTTGCAATTATTTTTAAAAACTTTATTTATAGTTTTCTGTTAATCCTCACCTGAGGATTTATTAATTGATTTTTAAAGAGTGAGAAAGAGAGGAGAGAAACCTCAATTGGATGCCTTCCACATGGGCCCCAACTAGGGCTAGGTGGGAATGGAGTCTGCAACTGGGGTACATGCCCTTGACTGGAATCAAACCTGGGACCCTTCAGTCTGGGTGCCAATGCTCTACCCAATGAGCCAAACCAGCTTCAAGGAATTTATTCTTGTGTGTGATGGTCTAGTTTTTTTTGTTTGTTTGTTTTCGTATGTACCTGTCCAATTTTCTCAGCACCATTTAGTGAGAAGGCTATCTTTCCTCCATTGGATGCTTTTGCCTCCTGTGTCAAATGTTAATTGAACTTCATGGCTTGGTACTTTTCTGGGTTCTCTATTCTGTTCCATTGATCTATGTGCCTTTTCTCATGCTAACACATGACTGTTTTGATGACATTGGCTTTGTAGTATAACTTGATATCTGGAGTTGTGATCCCTCCTACTTTGTCTGTCTTTCTCACGATTGTTGCGGTCATTTGGGATTCTTTTTGGCTCCATATAATTTTTTGCAATATTTGTTTTAGATGTGCAAAATATACTGTTAGTACTTTAATAGGGATTACATTGAATCTATAGATTGCTTTGAGTAGCATGGACATGTTAATGGTGGTAATTCTATCAATCCATGACCACGGTGTATTCTCCCACTTGTTTATATCTTTCTCTATCTCTGTTTTCAGTGACCTGTAGTTTTCCAAGTTCAGGTCTTTTACCTCCTTGGTTGTTTACATGTTAAGCGCCCAGTCAGTCACTGGTATCTGACACTATACTTTCCATTCATAAGACAAAATAGCTGGGCACTTCACCTGTTAAGTTTATTAATAAGTATCTTAATTTGGGTTTGCAATGACAAATGGTTTTTTGTTTTGTTTTGTTTTGTTTTGTTTCTCCTTCTGAGAGTTCATTATTGGTGGATAAAAATGCCAATGATTTCTGGGTGTTGATTTTGTATCCTGCTACATTGTTGAATTCATTTGTTAAATCCAGTAGTTTATTTTTGCTGGAGTCTTTAGGTTTTTCTTTTTAAAATGTCATATCATCTGGAAATAATGAGAGATTTACTTCCTCCTTTCTAATTTGGATGCCTTTTTTGTTTTCTTCTTGTCTGATTGCTGTGGCTAAGACTCCCAGTACTGTGTTCAATAAGAGTGGTGAAAACATACATCCCTGTCTTGTTCCTGTTTTTATGGGAAATGGTTTTAGTTTTTGTCCATTTGAGTATGATGTTGGCTGTAAGTTGGTCATATATGGCCTTATTATATTGAGGTATCATTCCTGTTTCCACTTTGCTGAGAACTTATGTTTTTCAATTGATTACAGAGAGGAAGGGAGTGGAAAGAGAGAGAGAAACATCTATGGTGAGAGTCATTGATTGGCTGCTTCCCACCTGCCATTGAGCCCACGACCCAGGCACGTGCCCTGACTGGGATCAGACCATGATCTCCTGGTTCATAGGTTGATGCACAACCGCTGAGCCACGCTGTCCGGGCACTGGAACATTTTGTATATTATCTTACTTATTTTATATTTATTTTATCATTTTATTTTATATTTTTAAATTCAATTTAATTTTATTGATTTTTTACAGAGAGGAAGGGAGAGGGATAGAGAGTATGAAACATCCATGGGAGGGAAACATTCATCAGCTGCCTCTTGCATGCCCCTTACTGGGAATGTGCCTGAAACCAAGGTACATGCCCTTGACCTGAATCAAACCTGGGACCCTTCAGTCTGCAGGCGGATGCTCTACACACTGAGCCAAACCGGTCAGGGCACTGAGAACGTTTTTAAAATGGAAAATGGGTGTTGCATTTTGTCAAATGTTTTTCTGGGTCTATTGATATTATCATGTATTTTGATCTTTCATTTTATGTGATGTGTCACATTTATTGATTTGCAAATATTGTACCAGCCTCACATCCCTGAATTAAGTCCTACTTGGTCGTGATGTATGGTCGTTTTCATACATTGCTGGATCTGACTTGCTGATATTTTGTTGAGGGATTTTGCATCTATGCTCTTCAGGGATATGGCCTGTACCATAATTCCATTTCTTTGTAATGTCTTCCTCTGGTTGTAGAATTAGGATAATGCTAGCCTGGCAAAAACAGCTTGGGAAGTAAGTGTTCCTTCCTCTGGAATTTCTTGGAATAGTTTGAGGGGGATCCATGCTACCTCTCTTTTGAATGTTTGGTAAAAGTCCCCTGTGAAGCCATCCGAATCAGGGCTTTTGTCTACTTGGAGTTTGTGATTTCTGCTTCAGTTTTGTCCATTGTTTTCAAGCTATTCAGGTTTTCTGATTCTTCATGACTGAGTTTTTTACAAGTTCTTATGTGAACATATCGTTTTAGCCCCTCAGAGTGGTCATTATACTCCCCACCTCCCAGTCCCTAGGTCTTTTGTGACCTACCCTGTTTTTGGGTTCATCTGCTTCCCTTGGTGGCCTGCTTGGCTCTTTTTTATTTTTATGACAATCTCATTGTGGGGGTCCTTGTCTGTTCACCGGAAACACCTTTTTTCTGCATTTTCTGGCAGTTCAGTTTATATCTAATGTTACCATTTTATTGTTCCTCCTGCCACAGACATTTTCAACTACAGTCTCTAGACTTTACTTGTGTGAGTCAGATGCTAGTTCCCGTGATCCTCAACCTACAAGGAGACACAGCTTTCTGAAACCTTTTTGTCATGTGCTTGAGGTAGCAACATGTGTCTCTCATTCTAGAAGTCATCTGCCAAGTCATAAAGACATTCAAGCAGCGCCTGGAAAAGCCCCGGTGGGAAGAAACTGAGTCCTCCCAGGGACTGCCAGCACCAACTCACCAGCCTTGTTGTGACTGCACCTCTTTGGAACGGATCTTGCAGCTCCAGTCCATTCTGATGGCTGCAGCCCCGTGACATCTCAACTGAAGCCTCATGTGACGTCCTGGACCAGAACCGCCTCGCTCACTTCTTCCTGAATTCATGACCCACATGAACAGTGAGTGTGAAAAATGTTCATTATTGCCTAATTTTGAAGGGTTTTTTGAAACACAATTCATATATATATATATATGTGTGTGTGTGTGTGTGTGTGTGTGTGTATAAATGTCAGCATTTTAGAGTGTACAGTTCAATGTTTTTTAGCACGTTCATTGTTATGCAGCCATTGCCACTGTCTCATTCCAGAATATTTCCATCCCCTCAAACTGATACCCTGTGCCTCGTAGTTGTCACCCTTATTTCTCTCTGCTGCCCATCACCTAACAACTGTTAATTTACTCTCTGACTGTAAGGATTTGCTTATTGTGGACATTTTCTATAAATGGAAACATACAACATGTCGTTTATAAAAAATATATTTTATTGACTTCAGAGATTAGAAGGGAGAGGGAGAGAGAGCTAGAAACATCAGTGATTGGAGAGAATCATTGATGGGCTGCCTCCTGCATGTTTCCATCTGCGGAAGGAGCTTGCAACCTAGGCAGTGCCCTGACTGGGAATGGAGCCATTACCTCCTGGGTCATGAGTCGACACTCAACCACAGACAGTGTCACACTGGGCACAATATAAGGATTGTTTTAATGACTTCTTTTAGATACCATAATGTTTTCAAGGTTCATCTGTGTTGCAGGACAGGTCAATCATTTATTTCTTAAAAAAAGACTTTGTTTTAGAGCAGTTCTAGGTTTATTTCCAAATCCAGAGGAAGCTATAGAGATCTACCATATACCTGCTTCCCTCACACATGCATCACCTCTCCCACTGTCAGCTTCAGTAACCAGACAGGTACATTTTTAACTAAGGATGAATCTACATTGGCACATCATTGTCACCCAAAGTCCATAGTTTACTTTAGGGTTCACTTTTGGTTTTCTGCGAATGAGTTTGGATGAATATATATTGACATTCAGTGTGGAGTAAAAAGTAGCTTTACAGTTGTTCCTCTGAGAAAACAATATTTAAGAAATAATAATACAAGAATAAACTGTTTTGCGTAGTCATAAATGTGAACCTACTCTCCTCCCACCCTGCATATTCATCAATGTAATATCATACAGAATGTTTTTACTGCACTAAAAATTCTCTATGCTCTGCCTGCATTCTTTATTATAGGTGTATAATATGCTACTAATAATGCTATACTGTATTTCATTTACCCATTTATCAGCTGATGATCATTTGTGTGTCCAGTTTATTATTATGAATAATGCGTCTATGAACCTTTGAGATAAGTTTTTTTTAACCTTTTTTAAAATATATTTTTTATTGATTTCAGAGAGGAAGCAAGGAAACACTAATGACGAGAAACATTGATTGGCTGCCTCCTGCACGCCCCCTAGTGGGGATTGAGCCTGCAACCCAGGCATGTGCCCTTGACCAGAATTGAACGTGGGTCCCTTAAGTCTGCAGGCTGTCACTCTACCCACTGAGCCAAACCAGCTCGGGCTCCAGGATAATCTTTAATACGGTGTTTATAAATGCCAAATAATCCCATCGAGGACTTTTGCATCTATGTTGATAAGGGAGGTTGGCTCATACTTTTCTTCTAATGTTCTTACCCAGTTGGGTTTTCAGATTATACCCAAATCGTGCCAGTCTAGGATTGTAAAAGCTTGTGCTGTATTCCTGGATACTGAATATTGCTGTCACCAGGCACACACTTGGTTTTTACTTTTGTTTTGAATGTGCTGACTTTTAGAACAAGAGAGGAAGGAGGGGAGAGAGAGAAAGAGAAACACCGATTTGTTGTTCCACTTATGGGTGCATTCACTGGCTGCGTCTTGCATGTGCCTTGCCTGGAGTTGGGGCCCAGGGCCTTGGTGAACCAGGCCCTCGCTCTCACCAGCCGAGCTGCCTGGCCAGGGCTCAGCCTGGCTGACGCGCTGTCCTCTGCAGGAAAGGGACCTTGCTGCTGAACAATGTCTTCTGCATCGGGCCCGCCATCATGATGGGGACTAGCAAAGCTGCCGGCTCATTTGAGATCATCATTATCTCCAGGCTGCTGGTGGGCATATGTGCAGGTAAGCCAGGTGGCACTGCACTGCCACACCATGATTGACAATCGTCACGAGGAGGGATGATGGGTGCCAGCCTAGGGTCTGAGGCCAGACTCACGCTGTCCCTCTGTGCTGTGTGAGCCAGGCTCGAACCCCTCCGCCCGGCACTTATGTCCGGCTCCAGTGTGGACAGTGGGCGGATCTTCCCTGTGATATTTCCTGCGAAGCAGGCTGTTCTTTGAAAGACTGGGCACAGAATCTTAACTTCCGGAGGGTCCTCCCATCCCAATCCTTTATCCCGGTGTGTTCTCAGCTGCAGGTCGGGACCAGCGAGTGGGTGATGACACCTGAGGTTAACTGAGCACAGGGGAGACTTGAGGCTTTTCTTCTCCAAGACCGAGCCAGTTGGGGGTGGGGGGGAATCCTGAAGCCAGGCTGGATCGTGCCCGCAGGTGACACCAGTCAAGAAGTGAGGCGCCGGTCCCTGAGCCTCTGGTCAGATTCCATTCTCCTTCCTCAACGTTCAGAGGCCCAGGAATTTAAAGGGGCGTTTGCTTACGTGGGCAGTTTTCTGTGGAGTAAGCGTGCTGGAGGCCGCGGCCTGTCCCCACCACGCCAGGGCTTCCTGATTGTGTCGCTTCACCCTCCTCCAGGCCTGTCTTCCAACATCGTCCCTATGTACCTGGGGGAGCTGGCCCCCAAGAACCTGAGGGGGGCGCTGGGGGTGGTGCCCCCACTCTTCATCACTGTGGGCATCCTCGTGGCCCAGCTCCTGGGCCTCCGGGCCATCCTCACAAATACCAAAGGTAAACCCGGCTGCCTCAGGCCTCTAGCTGGGCCTTCCTCTCTGCTCGGCTGGCTGTCCCGCGGCCCCCACACTGACACGGCCCCACAAGGCGCTGGTGACAGACCAGCTGACACCTTCTAGTCCCTCTCAGGAGCCGGGTGATGTGGCTTTGAGGGAGCACCAAGCCGCCTGATGAAGATAAGTTTTTATGTGAACATATGTTTTCAGTTCTCTTGGATATATGCATGTATGTATGTATGTCTGTATATATATATATATACCTGTAGTGGAATTTCTGGACCATACGGTAGCTATGCTTGACATTTTGAGGACGTGTCGAAGTGTTTGCCACAGCAACTGCACAATTGCATGCTACTAACGTGCAAGGTTTCTGATTTCTCCAAATTCTCTGCAACACTTGTTAATGTCTTTGTTTTTTATTATAGACATCCTACTGGTTATGCAGTGTTATCTCATTGTGGTTTTGATTTGCATTTGTCTAGTAACTGATGATGTTTAGCATCTGTTGAGTATCTTTTTCATGTGCCTTTTGGCCATTTGTATATCTTCTTGGGGGAAATGTCTCTTCATGTTTTCCATTGTTTAATTTGGTTGTCTTTTTTAGAAACTTTTTAAATTGATTTTTAGAGAGGGAAAGGGGGATGAAGAGAGAGACACATCAATGGGCTGCTTCCTGCATGCCTACTACTGGGGATCGAGCCTGCAATGAGGCTTGTGACCTGACTGGGAATTGAACCGGCAACCCTTCAGTCTATAGGAAAAGTCCCATCCAAGCCACACCAGCTAGAGCTCATATGGTTGTCTTTTGATTGTGTCGTTTTAAGAGTTCTTTGTATATTATGGATACTACAACTTTATTTTCTGCTGTACGACCCTCTGCAAAACATTTAAATTATGAAGAGTATGACTGAGTTATTTTGAGGTGGCACATAACATCTTTCTATCCATTTTTTTTAATTTCATTTCGAGTACATTAGGCAATTTCAACTATTGCTTGACCTTGAGGGCTGTAAGGAATACCAGTTTTGTGACAGATTTGATATTGCTGACAAACATGCTGAAAAGCAGAAGTAGTATATGCGTGCTGGGGGATGGGGGTTCTTGGTACGGCATTAAGGCTGTTTCAGCAATTTGTAGAAAGGCTGTGTGTAGATGACACAGGAGTCCACAGACAAAAGATAATTTTGAGAGGCATTCCAGGTCAGAGGATCTTTAGCTAAAGGAGCTACGTTCTTGTCTCAGTACCCTTGCTTTTTATTTTTTTTAATATATGTTATTGACTTTTTAAATACATTTTATTGATTTTTTACAGAGAGGAAGAGAGAAGGATAGAAAGTCAGAAACATCGATGAGAAACATCCATCAGCTGCCTCTTGCACACCCCTACAGGAGATATACCCGCAGCCAAGGTACATGCCCTTGACCGGAATTGAACCTGGGACCCTTCAACGCTCTACCACTGAGCCAAACCAGTTTTGGCTATTTTATTGATTTTTTTTTTTACAGAGAGGAAGGGAGAGGGATAGAAAGTCAGAAACATCGATGAGAAACATCAATCAGCTGCCTCTTGCACACCCCCTACTGGGGATGTGCCAGCAGCCAAGGTACATGCCCTTGACTGGAATCGAACCCGGAACCTTTCAGTCCGCAGGCTGATGCTCTATCCACTGAGCCAAACTGGTTCAGGCACCCTTGCTTTTTATTAACACAATTTGTCCTAAAGCAAGGTGGAGATAATACACTTCAAAGGGTAGAGTACAGAAGCATTGTCATATTGGGGATAGCCTAGAGCTGTTCAGGTGTTTGACCAACAGGTGGCAATAATTTGTAGATTAAGATGCCCTGAGCCGTCTGGCAGCAAACAATCATCCTATTCTTGTTTGGGGGAAATGCCTTTTAGCCATTCCAGAAGGAGATAACATATGTGACTCAGCCCTTGTTGAGTCCCTAAGTTCCATCAACCTTTTGATGAAACTCTTGCAATTATGACATGCTGGAACTGGCTTCTGACTTATGCGGGTCCATTGTCCGTTTTTCGCTCTAAAACAGGTCCTAGTAATGCAGATGTGGCTAAGCAAGAATATTGATTTGTCATATTTATTTAGCTTTAACACCCCTAGGATTAACCCCGAAAGTTCGAACAGGGCTATGAACCACACACTGAGAGCACTGCTTAACAACTTGAGATTTTGCTCAGAAGAAATAGGGAACTATTAGTGCAAGACAGCAGCATTTTGATGCAAATCATGGGGACTTGGGGTACCCTCTTGCATTATAACAAGGAGGCCATCAGTAGCCACATTTCCTATAGGTAATGGACCAGGGAGACCTGAATGGGATGGGATATGACCAATAAAGCAGGGAAATTTCCATTCTCTAATGACGTTTTGAAGGCTGAAAAATAAAGGAAAGAGTTCCTACAAATTAGTGCCCAAATCCGCTGCACCTCGGGCATGACTGGTCAAAGGCCGCCTTCTGGATAGTAGGGCAGAAGGATAATTTGTGCTATTTTTGGTTCTGGTAAGACATAAATTATAGTATTAATTGTGCCATTACTTTACTTTCTCCAGTATAGTCCTGATCTATCACCCTGGGGAGAACTAGAAACCCTTTCAATGTTAAACTGCTCCTCCCTAAAATTAGCCCATCATGCCTCCAGGAAGGGGACCAAACACTCCCGTGGCAATAGCCTGAGGCCCATCTTCTGGATTAATACTTATAGAAAGGTGGGACAGAGGTCCAATCCTGCGAGTACTGCTTCCCGGGGTGGCATGGTAGAGGTCTTGGACTATTGGCTTTGGAGCTGAGCCAGCTGGAAAGGCTGCAGTGGGGGTCAAGGATAAGGCCCCTACTGTTTGGTGGGGCCGGGACTGGCCCTGCTTGGAGTTTCCCTGCCTGGGGGGCAGTGGATTACCATCAACATCAGTCTTGGAGTGGCATTCATCTGCCCAATGCTTTCCTCTCCTGCATCTTGGACATAGTCCAGGCTGCTTGTTTTCCCTCCCTGTAGCCTTTTGACTTCCATTTTTAACTTGACAGTCCTTAGCAAAATGCCCTAGTTTATCACAGTTAAAACATTTCTCTTCCTTTTTCCGATGACCAGCAAGCAATACCTCCTTTAATGTGGCAGCTAATGTCACTCCTTGCACGTAAGCTGGTCCATTGTCAGCACAAACAGATAAAATTATATACAGTACATTTCTTCCTGTAGAGACTTAAAGCCTCTTGACATGCTGTACTTGCATTTTCAACAGCTAATTCTTTCATGAGTTCCATTCCAGCCTCAGGGTCAGCCACAACCCTGCCCGCCGGTTTGGAGCAAGCGAGCCACAACATCCTGATATGGCTCCTCAGGGCCCTGCCTAGTTTTCCTTATATCTGAATATGTTTCCCTTTTGTTGGCAGCAGCCTCCAGGCTTTGGTGGCACAGATATTTATTTGTTGATAAGCTTGCATGGGGTATACTAACAGCCCGCAAAGCCCCATGACGTCCAGTGCCCATGAGCATATCAAATATAATGGGTACCTCCTGAGCATGGTTTCTATTAGCCTGTTCCACACTAAGTTCTGCCCAATTAGACTTCCATTATAAGTAATCTCTAGGTGAGAGACAGGCCTTTACAACAGTATTCTAGTCGCTAGGAGCCATAGCTTCCTCTGATACTCTATATGGTATCCCCAGCACAAAAGGGGAAATTGGTCCATATGTACAACATTAAAATTCTTCACAGTCTAAAAAAGGTAGAGACTGATGACCACGGAGCATCCAACCTGGATTCTGAGGATCAAGCTGCTCAAATATAGGGTGTAGACTGAATCCTGATGTATCTTCCCCAGCCTGCCTAGCCTCATACAGAGTCTGCTGGAGTGGAGACAAAGGTACAATTCTTTTTTTTTTTAATTTTAGTATTATACTTTATTAAATATCTACATCCACAAAAATATTTCATTGTGTATTACCCAAGAAATACAGAATCACTCAATGGCTTTCTCTACCTTGGGTTAGTTGAGAAACTCTTATAGGAAAATAGAAGGAGTTAATAAGTACTTACTGCAGTACTCACTACACTGGACAGTTTGGAGAACAAGAAAATCTATAACTCTGAAGACTTCTATATCTTTTTCATTTCTTCAAAATGAATACTTTAAAAATAAATCCTGTATTCACACTGGTTTGGTGATGCCTACGTTTCAGAAAGTTTGTGAAGAGATCTCATAGAAAAACAGCCACTTCAATGCAATCAAATGCCTTTTGTATTTTTTTTAAAGTATTCTTTCATAGTTGCTCTCAAACTTTGGCATAAACCAGAATTTCCGGAGTTGGGGGACTGCTTTGCTGGCCCACTCTCAGTTTTTGACAAGTTTCCAGGTGATGCTTACTGGGCATAGCCCTTTAAGAGCCACTGCTTTAAGGTATTTTCTCCAGAATTCCAACTAATAAGCAATACCCATATGCATTTGCTTTTCTTTTCTTTTTTAAAAAATATATTTTATTGATTTTTTACAGAGAGAAAGGGAGATAGTCAGAAACATCGATCCGCTGCCTCCTGCACACCCCCTACTGGGGATGTGCCGGCAACCAAGGTACATGCCCTTGACTGGAATCGAACCTGGGACCTTTCAGTCTGCAGGCTGATGCTCTATCCACTGAGCCAAACCGATTTTGGCGCCTTTGCTTTTCTGACAGTAAAGAACATTTCCAATAAATAAAAGAACATTACATATATGGCTCCATCAAACTTTAAATTTTCAGCCTTTTGAAATGTCCTACTTAAATGGAATATATAATTTATTCATCACGGCTCATAATAATTCTTTTTTTAAAAATATATTTTATTGATTTTTTACAGAGCGGAAGGGAGAGGGATAGAAAGTCAGAAACATCTATGAGAAAAATCGATCAGCTGCCTCTTGCACGCCCGCTACTGGGGATGTGCCTGCAGCCAAGGTACATGCCCTTGACTGGAATCGAACCTGGGACCTTTCAGTCCGCAGTCCGACCGACGCTCTATCCACTGAGCCAAACCAGTTTCGGCTCATAATAATTCTTGAGTTCAAAAAAACAGGACCACAGCATAGTCCAGTGCTGGGTCATCTGTGACTACACGAAAACATGTCCTTACACAGTCTTTTAGGGCACAGGGACTTTGCTCCCATCGCCTCCATGCCTCTTGTGTTTGGGAAACCCAGTATGAAATCACAAGAACCCAATATGAAATCCTGAATGCAGACATACAATGTCACAGTGCCTGTCGTACTTAAGCTTCTGAATCAGGAACTTCTTCATCAGGGCAGCAGTAATACTCCACAAAACATATCTGTCCATCTTCATTCCTGATCACGTACTGTAACGACAGGAACCCTCGGTTATCTGTCCGGATGGACACCTTGCACGACAGGACCAATGCCTTTGTGGAGGGCTTCAGTGAGGAAGTCTTGTATCTGTTCACTTGGGTTTCAGTGCAGTTAAAGGACGCCATCAAATCAGAATCTTTGGGATAGTCAAGGTGGGAGCTTCCTGCATTCCTGAATGTAGATAACCTGAAATAAGGCTTGTCGGGAGACATGGTGATCTGCAGGACCTGGCTCGTCATATCCAGTTCGGAAAAGGCTTCAAGGAGCCCCTCCGACTGCAGGATGATTTTATTGATCACATTGGTGCTGCAGAAATCAAACTCCAGTGTCTCCTCGGGCTCCCGGGTATTGATCTTACAGACTGTCACCAGGCCTCCTCCTTCCAGAAACCGCATCAAGGGGCAACCATAACCTTGGTAACACATTCCCAGTGCAGTTAAACTTTCTGGCATAGGACTTGATCCAAACATAGATAAGCAGTCTAAAAGGACAGTTAAATTAATTTGGAAAGTAACAGGCTCTTCCTGAACTTTAAACTCTTGAAATATTCCGGCCTGGATGAAGGCATTTGGTTGCACACACTTTGCGTTCTCCACGGCCACCTTGATGCCATTTTTGGTGGTGAGGCAGGTGGCGTGCTCCCAGAAGTGGATGGTTTGAGGACGGTGGAGAGGTTGCGGACATTGTCCAGGCTGGCCACCAGGCTGCAGCCACTCTCGTCCGGGGCCCGCTAGTGGACAAGGGGCATCGTGCACCGCAAGGTGGGTGCCTGGGACTCTCAGGGCCGCACCTGCTCTGGCTCCTACACCTGCACCAGCTCCCGTAGGCCATGCAGCACACACCTTTGTGGTGGAGTCCGGATGCCTGCGAGCCTTTCCCAGCCAGGTCACGGGGCAGGAGGGGCCCGGCTCCCGAGAAAACAGGGAGGCAGCTGCCCAGCTCCCGCCACTGCTTTCAGACAGCCAGGCCGCCTCGGCCACCGTCAAGGTACAATTATTGTCTCTGCTTGTTTAGGGGTTAATAGAGGCTAATGAGAAACAAACTCCCCAAATGCATGCATCAGACACCCCAATCCTGCCAGCATTGTTCCCTTGCTGCCTCCTCCTCCAACTCTCGCTCATATTTGGAAGGAAGCACTTTGTCCGGAGGGCTCTCCCCCACAGAAGCTGTAGCCCCAGGGACTGGGAGAGGTGGTGGAAGCACCCATGGTTGCAAGCCTGTGGTAACCCTCAACTATCTGACTTAGTTCCTTGGCCACATTCACCCACTCCCTTTCAGGAGTGAGCTCCAGGCAGGCCCAAATCAGGGACCACAGACTGAAAGTAGGGATAGGAATTTTCTCTGGAACTTCAAATATATGAACATCTCAAAATTGCTTCCCTACCTTCTCCTATGTCTCCTATGAACGGTTTAGCACCAGGTTCCCCAGGAAAGTGCATTGCATGGAGGAGGAAGAGGTGGTCCCCTTTCTGGTCGCACACCGTTTTCCAGGACAAAGATGCCCAGTGGGGATGGCTTCTGGTGGGGAATAGGACCAGCTATCCAAGCCAAATGGTGCTGCTATATAGTTCTGTCAGGGTGGGATTCTAACTTAGAGGTGATTAGTTAGGATCCCACAGATGGTAGTTTTGCCCCATGGGCTCCTCAGTCAAGCGCACACATATTTTTTTTAAAGCCCTAGCGAAAGGAAGCAGGTGATTGACACAGAACACTCATGATTCCTCTGTAAGGAGAAGGGGTGGGTGACAAGGACCCCAGGAGGAGATGGTAATTCTTCATCAGGAAGGTGGTGGTTTGAGCACGTGTTCCAGAATCCAGTATCCTTTGGTAATTTGCAAAAAGTCCTTGACCTGAAGCAGTGGACATTCCTGACCCCTTGCTGCTGCAGGAGTGCAATCTCTGCCGGGGGAGTGGCTAGGCAGAGGCCCCACCTCCTGCTTGTGCACTGTGCCAGCCAATCAGTGACGCTGTCCACCAGCCCTGACCACAGGGGACTGGCTATCCAAGGCCAATGAGGCCAATGGAGGCCTGCGGTGCTGCCTTACATTTCCACTGGGTTGGGATTCTGACTTGGAGGCTTTCAGTCAATCCCACAAATGGTAGCTTCACCCCATTAGCTCCCCAGCCAAGCACATACACCACACATCTGAACCTGCAGTTTCTCTTGGACTGAGCAGAATTACCATGGGAACAACACATCAGTAGGTACAAGTTCTTACCAGTTTCAAGTCTACTTCTTTCCTGTAGTTGCAATTTTTATGTGGCTTTGCCACAAAAGGACCGTGACCTCTCATCAGTCCGTGGCATGAGCCTGTCCAAACGCTGTAGCCACTCTTCACATTCAGTACCTGTGCGTAAATCCACATCTGTTTGCAAATACTTCTGTTATTTCACATAACAGATTGTTTGGCCTGAACATATTGTATAAAATTTGCCTTTCATTTTCAGTTAGTATTTTTCAACATCCTCTTCTGTAAAGTAGATTGCCGTTAATTTCATGTCTCTGTTTCCAAGGAACACTTAAATTTTTTATATTCATAATCCAATCCCTCCCACCATTTTCCCATCTTTCTCTTCACTGTCAAAGTTTTTGCAATTTGGTTTTTCTATACCATTTCAGTGTTTTAAGGTATATCATCAGGAGCACAATGTACCTTTTGAGCTTCCTCCTGTGACTAGCTTCAGCTTCCTCACTGGGTATCATGGGCTGATCCTGATGGTCTGATGAGACCCTGCACTGGGGACACAACTGCTCCAGATCCTTCTCTCAGAACTGGGTCAGAAGCTCTTGGTGTTCTCTCACTGGGGTTTATCTTATCTTTTCCTTTTTCTCCTCATGGTGGGAATCTGCTTAACAATATCAGTCATGTGGCATAATTGAAGTTCTCTTGAAGTTCTGATCAGGGCACTGGTGGAGGCCTACAGGACAAAGAAAGATGCCCTGTAGACCTACCCAGCATTGGTGGATGCAAGAATGACAGAAGTTGTGCCCACACTCATTGGTCACTGGGTCTCTCAGGTAATCCAGGCAGATGGGGCAGCTTCCCGCTGCCTTGGGCTTGGCCATGTAAGCCGCAAAGGCCATTGTGCAGAGGTGTCTGTCTGAAGGCAACTCTCTTCAGTCAGTGTAATCCTCCAGTCACAATCCCACAGATGGTAGGTTCACCCTATTGGCTCCCCAGGAGCTATGAAAAGTGGGAAGCTGAGGTCTGCTCAGCCCTCCCTCTCTGTCGAAGTCAGTAGGAGCTTCCAAGTAGAGTTCCAGCCATCAGCTGATGCCCAGTCTTCTTGTCACCCTCTCCTGTATTTAACACCACATTTACACAAGGGATGGAGAATACTCCTGATCAAAAACCAAGCACAATCTAAGTCATATGTGGTTTCAGAATCCAAGATAGGATTGGCTTGCCTTTTGGGGTCCACGTACTGGTAGAGCAGCCCCATAGGAGACCAAGGCTTTCAACAGTGCTCACATTTCCCATATGCACATCCTCCGGATTCCTAGATCACCTTGTACTACTTTTCCATGGGCGACTCTGTGGACTCAGTCCACAAGAAGGCTCTGGGAAACCAGTCTTGAACCAGTTGTGAAGTTACTGTTGTGACCCCGACATTTACATACACCACTAAGAGGGTGAAGCTATTAAGACGTCCTTCATCAGACTAGTGGTTTCTCCCAGGACGAGGGAATCTGAGCAGAGTGGGGGTTAAAAGATGTTCAGAAGTGCTGGTTGACAGGGGTGGGGTGGCTCTCCCATGATTTAATCAGATCAGCAGAGGACTGAAGCTGTTAATATCCATGGTCTAATTTGGAGTTTTGGAATCCACCTCAACCCTCTCAACACCCTTTAATCCCATCTTTGCTGACAAAGAAAATGACACCTGAAAGGCTAATGGAGGCTTGTTTCTTTTCTCACCCTGGAATGTGTAACTCTGAAGGCCACAAATTTAACCATCCTGTAATCTCCAGCACTGTGCAGTCCTTCCCTCCTTCTCCACACTCAAGATATGGCACACTTCTGTCCATGGTAGCTCCTTGCCCCTTATACATTGTTTGCCCCTGTTGGGTCAGAGCTCCTTGGCCAGACAGGGGACTTCCTTGGATGGCAGGAACTGGAAGAAAACTTGCAGTGGCTGCATGTGGGTGGGACATGCTTTATTGCAGGAAAGCAGTCAGCCACTGGCTGGTCGGTAGCACATTTACACTTACCAAAGAGGCTTTCTGCCAAGTAAGACATTAGTGTTACATAAGTGGCAGGTTATATAAGGGTGCACTTGCGCACTGTGTATGCTGATAATGTGTCATCGCTGTGGTGCATACATATGGAAATATGGGCCTTCAGCATCTGACATACTCTGGCCAGAGTCCACACACTCCACCCCTTATGCCGGATGGCTTTTCAGGGGTGTCCTGGCCCACATTGCCAGCTCCTTGATCACAAAGCCCACAATAGTACCAGGTGAACCAGTTAATAATGTGGATTTTGTAATCAAAGAAAACAGGAAAATTTCAGGAGACACTTCAAAAGTGCTTTATTCAAAGTAATGTCCATCACTAGCTACACATTTTCCCATCTTTCAGGTAATTTGTGGATACCGTCCCAATAGAGCTTTCTTTGTTTTGAGGCAAACCATTCAGAGGCCCAATTTTCCACTTCTTTGTACATTTTGAAGTGCTGCTCAGAAAGTACAGGTGCCATTGATCGGAACAAGTGGCAATCTGAACGACCAAGGTCTGGTGAACACAGTGGGTGAGTTAATAGTTCCCAGGCAAGATCTTTCAACGTGTTTTGAAGTTACTGATGGTGCATCATCATCAAGCAAAATGACTTTGCCGTGTCACCTGGAACATTCTGATTGTTTCACCATCCAAGCATGGTTCAAATTGATTATTTGTTGTTGGTAGCGATCAGTATTAACGGTTTCACCTGGTTTTAGAAGCTCATGATACACCACACTGTCTGGATCCCCCCAAACACAGAGCATTGTCTTCTTTCCGAAGCGATTTGTCCTTGCAGTGGATGTTGATGGTTGACCTGGATCAACCCATGGTTTTGTGCATTTGGGATTCTCAAAATAAATCCGCTTTTCATCGCCAGTCACAATGATAGCTGGTCTGAGGGAAGGCCTGTGTCATGGGGTGGCCACCGTAGCTCCCCTAGTTGTGTGTGTGGGGGGGTGGTAGTGGAGGTAGAGGTGGTGGTGCTTATAGCCCTACTTGTAACCTCCCTGGTTGTAGTGTGGCTGGCTATAACTGAGCTGTGGAGCGCTATAGTGCTGACAGAGGGGGTGTGCTGGCGCTTAAGCCAGGGATGTTGCTGTTCTTGCTGTAACTGGGAATCAAACCCATGACCCTTTGGTCTGCAAGCTGATGCACTAACCACTTATCGAACTGGCCAGGGTGAAATGGTCCCATTTTTAGTCTCTCTGGTGCTCCATAAAAATTTCTCTGGTCTGGGATATAGTTATGTTTCTTACAGGAGGTGATCTGGATGAGGCAATGAGGTACTGGGTGGCTTGATGTAGATTAGGACATCCTAGCAGTTGGCCTAGATCTTCTGCCAGTGCAGGCCCATCAGCCACATCTTATCCATGATGGCACTGGTACCCAGGATGTTGCACTTCTTGGAGGGCTCAGAGGCTGCATGTTTGATGGGCCATGCGGTCTTACCAGCTGTGGACAGACCCACCATCAGCAGAATCTCACACTCTGCCTTGTCTTTGATCTGACAGTGCCCTTGGCTCCACTATGCATGGTAAGGTACTGGATGATGGTAAGGTCAGGAAGGACAGAACAGTAGGGCCCTGCCATCTGCCTGAAGTTGAACTCCATTGCGTAATTCTTCTCAAGGACTTGAGGCTAGAGTGCCAGGCTCCCCAAGGCTTCCCTTTGAATTCAGAAAGAGACGCCTGTCCAGTTCCCATTCTTGGTGAAGGAAAGTTCCATGTCAGTTTCACATTCAAGTCGACAAAGCAGCCAAACACGTCATTCTTTGAGAACTTGTCTTTGTAGTTTTCAAACTAGCTATTGGTAGACATCTTCCCATAGTCACTGGAAAAAGGCTCTTCACTTGGCTGGGTGCTGAAGAGCTCAGGGACCAGCTGATACCCCATACAGATACCTTACCATAGGTAGGCAAAGCTCTAGATTGTAAGTGGGTCTTGGTCCTATTTCCCCCTGTGGCCCGGAGTTTGATGTGAAGAGCAGTGATACCCAGCTCCTTGCACCTCTGGGCCACATTGTGGGCAGTCAACATGGCAGCATATGGAGAGGACTCATCTCGGTCAGCCTTTACCTTCGTTCCACCAGTCACCCGGCAGATGGTTCCCTTGCCAGAAAGACCAGTGACATGGACAAAAGTGTCATTGAAGGATGCAAAGATGTGGCAGACACCAAACACATTTTCTCTTTCAGCAACCTGAGGTCCGAGGCTGATGACCTGTTCTTCCTTCTTTTCCTTCCCCTTGCGAGGTGCCATCTTTGCATGTCTTGTCTTGGCTTCCTCTATTACCAGGGAAACCCAAGCCTCCCTCCTGCTCTCTGTGGCCACAGCCATCTTTGTTGGATTTATTTGCATATTCGCTCCTGATGTACTCCAACAATTTATGATAAGGTGTAATCCAACAATTTATGATAAGGCCTTTGTTTCCTTGCTGTGTGTGCAACAGTAATTTTATGGTGCTTCTGTGTCCCAGCAAGGGCAGATGAGTTCTCCTCCTGGTACTAGTCTCATATTCTGGTGACACTCATAAGAAAGACAAAATAAGAATTATTAGATAAAACGAGTGATTATCCAGAAATACTGGAGCATGTTACGTTAGGAGGAGATAAGAAAGAATGATTAGTGTTAGGGAGAATTCAGCAGGGTGTTCTCTGAATTCCTTGAAGCAGGTTGTTTTGCCAGGTCTGCTGCCTTCTTGAGGGTGATCTGCAGGGGGTGTTTCTGGTCAGAGGTCACCTTCCACTCAGATGGGATGGCACTTGACTGGTGGTCTGCCTTCACCCTGGAGTGGAGAATCCAGGTGTTTAGTCCAGCAATCTTAAGAGCTGTGGGGTTGGCTAATATGACTAGATAGGGTAGCTTTCAAGCCTGAGGGGATCCTGTTTTCAATCCTTTATACAAACCTGGTCCCCAGGTTTATAAGGATGTACAGCTGTTCCTGGAGAGATGGGTAGTCGGTCAGTAACCCACCTGTGGACCTCAGAGACAGTTTTTCCAAGTCCTTGTAGTTTCTGGATTTCTAAGTTCCCTATTTCCCCCAAATCTCCCTTTGGCTGAATTAAGGGACGGGATCTACTGTATAGAATTTCAAAGGTAGAGAAACCTACCTTGGCCCTTGGGGCACAACGTACGTGCAGGAATACAAAAGCAAGATATCTGTCCAGGGTAAGGTTGTCTCTTGGCACAGCTTAGCTATAACCTGCTTTAGAGTCCTGTTCACATGCTCCACTTTTCCTGAACTCTGAGGCCGGTAAGCTGTATGTAGATCCCATTTAATTCCTAAAGATTTGGCTCCCTGTTGTACTATTTCTGCTACAAAGGCTGCACCATTATTGGACCCTATGATTCGAGGCATTCCATACCTTGGAATTATATCCTTGAGCAGTGCCTTAGTGACTTCTCTCACCTTTTCCGTATGAGTGGGATATGTCTCCATCCAACCTGAAAAGATGCAAAGACTTAGCAGATATTTATTTCCTATGCTAGGCCCTATTTCTGTAAAATCTACTTGCAAGTCTGCAAAAGGAGCTTGGCCAAAGTGCTGAACTTCTATTGGTCCCACAGGACCCTGTTTAGCATTGTTCTGAGCACAGAGGAGGCAACCATGAGAGACTGAGGCACACAGGGAGGGTAGACAGGCAATTAGATAGTACTTGCCTAACAAAGCTTCTAGGGCAGCCTTTCCTAAATGAGTGAGTTCATGTTCCTGCAGGACTAATGGGCTAACTGTTCTGGGACATAGACCCTATGATCTGGGAGTATCCATCAGCCTTTCATTGTTCTCTTGCCCCCTTCTTTATGGGCCCATTCCTCTTCCTAAAGAATATATTTTGGAGGTTCAGGTAATCCGGGGGCCAACATTGTTCCACCAGTGCTGCTTGTTCTTTAGCAGCCAGGTTGGCTGCAGCGTCAGCACTCTGGTTTCTTCTGATACCGAGTCTTTCCCTTTCTGGTGACCTTCGCAATGGATGACAGCTATCTCCTTAGGCTCCCAGACTGCATCTAGTAACTTTAAAATCTCGTTCTGATTTTTGATTCCTTTCCTCCTGCTGTCAAGAGCCCCCTTTCTTTATTTATGGCCCCAATGGACATGCAGGGTAGCAAAGGCATAGCGCGAGTCAGTGTAGATGTTGGCACACTTATCCTTACTGAGTTCTGGGGCTCTTACTAGGTCCCAAAGTTCTGCCCTCTGCACTGGCCATCCTTCAGGCAGGGCCTGTGCTTCAATTGTCTCAAAGTTTCATAACCATTGCATACCCAGCTCGTCTTTTTCCTTCTTCTAAGAAGCTGCTGCCATCTGTGAACAGTACCAGGCCCGAGTTTTCAGGGGCCTATTCTTAGGTCTGGCCGGCTGGAATAAACCTTCTCTAGGACGTGCAGGAAATCATGCTCAGGGCCCCCCTCAGCAATGGGTGGAAAGATGGCAGGATTAAATGTTCTCACTGCTGCTTATGGTACCCGTAGATTCTCACATAACAGCCCTTGATACTGAGTCATTGGAGAATGAGTCAGCCAGTGCTGCCCCTTGCTTCCCTCCGGGTGACAGCAGCATGAGGTACATTTACATTTAAGTTTTATCCTAAGGTAAGCTTATCCACTTCCTTAACTAATGTCATGGCTGCAAGGTCCCTGAGGTGCAGGGGCCACTTGGAGAAAACTGGGTCAGTCAGCTTGGAGAGATAGGCTACTGGTCTCTGCCAGAGTCCAAACTCCTGGGTTAGAACTCCTAGGGCTACCCCACTGTTCTCCTGAACAAAAAGATTAAAGTCTCGAGTCACATCTAGTAGCCTTAGTGCCAGGGCCTCAGTGATCTTTGCCTTTATGGTGACAAAGGCTTTCTCCTGTTCAGGACCCCCGTCGATGGGTGCCTTCTCTTCTCCTCTTAAAGATTCATAGAGAGGCTTGGCCAGGTCTGAAAACCCTGGGATCCAAATTCGACAGAGTCCTGCCACTCCCAGGAATTCCCGAATCTGCTGCCGGGTGCTAGGGACTGGGATGGCACATACTGCCTGCTTCCTTTCAGGTCCTAGCATTCGTTTCCCTTGGGTGATCTGGAAGCCTAGATACTTGACTTCCTTCTGACAAATCTGTGCTTTTTTCTTAGACACAGATAACCTGTTTCAGTTAGTCATCTCAGAAGGGCTGGTGTTCCCTCCCAGTATTGAGCTCATGTGGAGCTGGCCAGTAGGAGGTCGTCTGCATACTGGAGTAGAACACACCCCAAGTTCTGTTCTGGGAACTTAGATCAAATGCTAGTGCTCCCTCCAAGGAGTAAGGGAGTTCTTGAACTTTGTGGCAGTCTGATCCAGGTGAATTGTTTCTTGGACCCTGTAGTTGGGTTTTCCCATTCAAAAGTGAAGAGACGCTGATTGGAATGCGCTGTTCAAAGACAGAAAAAAGGCATCTTTCAGATCTAGGCAAGTAAACCATCCCTCCTGTGATGGGATGAGCCCCAGAAGAGTGTAGGGGTTAGGCAGTGCTGAATGCAGAGGTATAACAGCCTCATTAACGGCACATAGATACTGCACCAGGCCATAGTCATTAGTCCCAGGCTTTTTTATTTTTTTCTTTATTGTTCAGTTTATTAATTACATTGTTTCCCCTTTTTTATCCCCCTATATCTCCCCTCCACCCTGTACCTATCCCACCCTCCACCCTCACATCCCCCTCCCCAATGTCTTCTCCCATTGTTGCAAGATTTTTGTCCAATCTCTTGCTGTACTTCCCACAACCTTTTTCTCCCCAAGAATTGTCAGTCCATTCCTTCTCTATGTCCATGTTTCTGTTATATTCACTAGTTTATCCTGTTCATCAGCCTATCAATTCACTTGATTTTTATGTTCATTTGTTGCTAGATGTGTATTTGTTGTTCATAATTTATATTTTTACCTTTTTCTTCTTCCTCTTCTTAAAGAATATCTTTCAGCATTTCATATAATACTGGTTTGGTGGTGATGAACTCCTTTAGCTTTTTCTTATCTGCGAAGCACTTTATCTGATCTTCAATTCTGAATGATAGCTTTGCTGGATAGAGTAATCTTGGTTGTAGATTCTTGCTCTTCATTATTTTGAATATTTCTTGCCACTCGCGTCTGGCCTGCATCGTTTCTGTTGAGAAATCCGCTGACAATCGTATGGGTGCTCCCCTGTAGGTAACCAACTGTTTTTCTCTTGCTGCTTTTTTTTTATTGTTCAGTTTATGAATTACATTGTTTCCCCTTTTTTATCCCCCTATATCTTCCCTCCACCCTGTACCTATCCCACCCTCCGCCCTCACCTCCCTCTCCCCAATGTCCTCTCCCATTGTTGCAAGATTTTTGTCCAATCTCTTGCTGTACTTCCAACAACACTTTTCTCCCCTAGAATTGTCAGTCCATTCCCTCTCTATGTCCATGTTTCTGTTATAGTCACCAGTTTATCTTGTTCATCAGCCTATCAGTTCACTTGATTTTTATGTTCATTTGTTGATAGATGTGTATTTGTTGTTCTTAATTTATATTTTTACCTTTTTCTTCTTCCTCTTCTTAAAGAATGTCTTTCAGCATTTCATATAATACTGGTTTGGTGGTGATGAACTCCTTTAGCTTTTTCTTATCTGCGAAGCACTTTATCTGATCCTCAATTCTGAATGATAGCTTTGCTGGATAGAGTAATCTTGGTTGTAGATTCTTGCTATTAATTACTTTGAATATTTCTTGCCACTCCCGGCTGGCCTGCATCGTTTCTGTTGAGAAATCCACTGACAATCGTATGGGTGCTCCCCTGTAGGTAACCAGCTGTTTTTCTCTTGCTGCTTTTAATATTCTCTCTTTATCTTTTGCTTTTGGCATTTTAATTATGATATGTCTTGGTGTGGTCCTCTTTAGATTCCTATATTTTGGGGTTCTGTTTACTTCTTGGGCTTTTAAGTCAGTTTCTTTCACCAGGTGGGGGAAGTTTTCAGTCACTATTTCTTCAAGTAAGTTTTCATTACCTTGCTCTCTCTCTTTTTCTGGCACCCCAATAATTCGGATGTTGCCATGCTTGAGGTTGTCTCAGAGGCCCCTTACACTGTCTTCAATCATCTGGATTATTTTTGTTTCTTGCTTTTCCAGCCGAGTGGATTTTGCTTCTTTGTATTTCAAATCTTTGACTTGGTTCTTGTGGCCCTCTGGACTGCTTTTAGGACTTTGTGTATTATTTTTTATTTCAGTCTGTGTAAGCTTGATTTCTAGTTGGTCCTTTTTTTTATCCGTGAGTGTCTGGTTCGTATCCTCAGAGGCCTTGTTCATTTCCTTGAGGGTCTCATTCATTTCCTTGTAATTCTCATTCATTTGCTGGTTGGTCTTGTTTATTTCCTGGTAATTCTCATTAAGTTGATCGGCCTTTTGTAGGAGCCTCTTAAAAAGCCTTTTAACCGTGGTTTTGAACTCTATGTCTTGTCGTCTTTTCTCCTCCATTTCTTTCACGCCTGATTTCTTTCCATATCTCTGCATGGTGGCTGCTTTATGTGGTAGATATCCTCAAAGGGACAGTGGCTCAGCCTCCCCAGTTACCCAAGGTGGGTACTCTTACTGCAATCCTTTATGGGTTGTATTCAGTATTTTTGAATTTAAACCCAGCTTGTTGTTAGCCCTAGGAGGGTTTGACCTCCAGGCCAATTGGCTGTGAAGGGAGACTGTGTTCAAGTTGGATGGGCGGAGACTCTGAGCTGTGCAGGCAGCCTCAGTCCTATGCAGCGCTCGCGCTCGCGGGTCTCTATTGGATGGGGATGGCTGCAGACACCTCCAAAAGAAAGTCACTAATCTCTTCCCCTTTGCCAGACAACTCTGCCTTTCCCCAAATGTGCCTGCACACCAAAAGTCTAGCCCAGGGTTGTAAAATAGATGGTTTCCGGAACCAGGAGACAAGTTTCCAGGGGGCAAGTCACGGGTTTGCGTGACCCTTGCGCGGAAACTTCTTTTCCCCGCCTCCGGTTTCTCGCAGACTAGGAGCCTCTGCCACACCCCGCTTCCAGGGTGCATCCCCCGGACTTCGGACCTCGCCTGGCACTCGGGAATCTGTGCAGTGGGATGTCTCCACGTACCCCGGATCTCAGACCTCGCCTGGCGCTGGGGAGTCCGTGCAGTGGGACGTCTCCGCCCTCCCTGCTGGCGAAATCCGGCCGGGGTTGCTGCTCCAGCCCCAGCCCACGTCCGCGACCAGAACGGCTCCTAACCTGTTTCCGTCTGAAAGGCTGCGCTCCCGCCGCTCCTGAGTCTCAGTGTCCCACCTCCACTCCTATTAGTGGAGTTTTCATTCAGCCAGCTTTCTGGCGATTCTGGGTGCTGTCTGTTCTGCTGTTATGTTGTAGTTCTTAAATCGTTGCGCGGGGCAGAACAATAGGTGTTTACCTATGCCGCCATCTTGGTGTTCCTAGTCCCAGGCTTTTTGACAGGCAAGAGAGGCGTGTTCCATGGAGACCTGCATCATTTAACAAGTCCCCACTGAAGCAGCCGGTCTAAGTGGACCTGGATTCCTAGGCGTGCTTCCCTTGGAATTGGAAATTGGCAGATTTTAACAGGCTGTGCCCCAGGCTTTAACCTGATTAGCACTGGGGTGTGGTCCTTATTCAGGCCTGGAGGATTCCCTCTGCCTGGATCACCAGGAATTCCTTCTGTTTTAGGTTCTGATGGTGAGGATTTGTCTGGGGGGTATAAAGTCTCAATTCTTCTTCCCTGGGAACTACTAAGGACAGGATCATTGTTTCCTACAAATGCCACTAAAATGAAACAAATCCAAATGCCACTAAAATGAAAACAAAGACGCTTTCTGACTGGGGATAAAGAGGGAATGCCAGATGGGCCCAGAGTGTTACCGTGGTGCCAGGTTATGTTCTGTTTCTCCAATCCTTCATTAAATCCTTTTTGTTTGCTTGACTTTCTAAAGTTGTCTTTTTCTTTGCTATATGGGAAAAGGGCATTTGGTCCAGAAATGCAGACTTATTCATCCTGAAGAAGAACACAGGATACTACTTTGCTGGAGGCTTATCTGCTCCCTCTGGGCATTCTCCAAGGAGTGCTGGCCAGTGTGGGTCGCCCTAGGTTCAGCAACAACCAGATGACCCGCCTAGTACTGCCGAGGATCTGGAGTAGCCTTGCAGGCCGCCTCCTTCCAGGTCATTCTTGGTTGCCCCAAAGATGCTTTCCTACCCTGAAAAAGAGGGAATTGCAGGTGGGCAAAGAGTGTTCCCAGAATGGCATGTAGATTTCCATTTCCTGGAATCCTTCATTAAATCCTTTTCATTTGCTTGACTTTCCAAAATTATCTTTTTATTTGCTATATGAGAAAATGGCATTTAATCCAGAAATAAAGATTCATGGGTGCCAAAGAAGAATAGTGGATACTCCTTTGCTGGAAGCTTCTCAGCTCCCTCTAGACATTGACCAATGTGTGCTGGCCAGTGTGGGTAACCGTTATCTTTGCAAACACTAGACATGGTATCCCAAGTGCTCCCTGTTCTGGTGTTTGTTGGTCACCTGGAAGATGTGGCAGACTGTCCTTCCACTCAGTTACCTGGCCTATAGACTTCTCTTTGCCTCATGCTTCTTCCACTGGGCGGCCATGTGGTCAGTGAGAGGAAACAGCAAATGGTGGTGGGTGTGTACCTCTGCCCACCAATCACTTCCTGCCTCATTTCTGACCACCATAATGTCTCTGATGTTGCACAGCCTGCTTCTTATCATCTGAGGCCTCCTTTCTGCTTTTGGCTGAGTTCAGCTAGGCCTGTTGCCTCCTCTTAAATGCTCTTGTGGTAACAACTACAACTGTAATCCTAATAACTTTTTCAAGTGCTCAACGTAGCCTCCTTTAATTTTAAATGATAGCCTTGGTGGATATAGTATTCTTGGATTTAGGCCTTTGCTTTTCATTATTTTGAGTACTTCATGTGATTCCCTTCTGTCCTGAAGTGTTTGCATTGTTAAGTCAGGTGACTTTCTATTGAGTCTCTGTGGATTCATCTTGATTGGTACTCTCAGTGTGTCAAACTTGTGTGACTATTTCCTTTAGCAGATAGGGGAAAGTAGTCTGTTGGTATTTCTATAAACAGTTTCTGTGTTGCTTGCTCACTCTCTTCCCCTTCTGGTATCCTTTTATGCGGATGAGTGGTTCTTTCTGCTTCCATGGAACTTGCCTCTGTGGTGTATCCTTGTCTTGGCCAAGGATGTGTTGAACAGACTCATGTTGGTGCATGGTTCCCGTTGTTTGCAAGAGGAAGGGCATGCATTTCCTCTTTCTCCAGTATTTGAGGTCCGCCTTGCTTGCTGGCATACCCTTTTTGCCACCTCAAGCAGTGTGTGGGAGATACACCAAGAACAAAAAATCAGCCCTGCTGGGACTCCAAACCTTCAGTGCCACTGTTCCACGAGTTGGCTCTTCCTCCGCCCAGGTTCTGCCCAAATACCTGAGTTTCTAGAACCCCCAGACTAAGTTGAAGGAGTTCAGAGTGCAGATTTTCAGTCCAGAGCTGTTACTCCTTGCCTGGGGTCACTGGAATGCAAGTCAGAAGCAGCTGTCCTGTAGCTGGATGCTGAGTGACCTCCCAAGTGTTTTTAGGTGGGCAGGGGCTATCACATTTGTCAGTCCTTCTTTCTAATTCTCGTCATGCTGTCTACCAAGAGATCCTTCAGGAAATAAATTGTCCCGCTCATTTGGTGCTGGCTGTGTCCTTTAGTCCCCTCTTCTGCTGCTAAGCTCCACCATGTGATCCTTCATGCAGGCACACATCAGGGTGAACTTCCCAGGTGGAATGATGGGAAATTCTTGCAGGGCTCCCTCTGATCCCCGGGGTGTTTCAACCTCCCACTCTTGTTGCTGTGCTTCCACTGTGGCTCCCCACCTCTCTCTGCCTCATGCTTTCACCACTCTCCAGAGATCCACAGCTTTTTCATTCTCATTCAGGCCCTTGGTTCCAGCAATGCCTGGGGTTGGGTAGACTACACCCCCCCTCCCTGGCTAACAGCACTATGGCCCTCGGGCGATGTCCTGGTCCAGAGGGGTGGAAGTGATGGTGGTGGTGGTTGCAGCAGTGGCAAGTGTGGGCCATGTGAAAACCACGGCGGTGGCATGAGTTTAGACCATGGTGATTCTAGGTGCCCTTGCAGCAAGGCTGCTTCTCCCTGATCCAACCTCCCAAGGAGGATTTTGTAAATTCTCCAAAATGGAATGTGCTCCAAGCCTGAGCGGGAAAAGTCATCAGCTGAGTGGCTATGGTGGTCGTGGAGGTTCGCAGCTTCCCTGCCAGGAGAGCCCACCCCCTAATCTTCACACGGACTGAGCCTGAAACACACTCACACATGCCTGCACCCTTGCCTTCACACTCTCACCTTTACCTCTGGTTCTGCTTGCTGCCATGTTTTTTTGGGAGCCTGTCTTATTAGTACAAATCTTTGACTCCCATGATGTGTTGTATGCCATGTAATATTGTGTCCCCAGATTCAAGGGTGCTATGATGAGTGGAAAATACATCCTGGTGCCAGAAATATAACTAAATGCTCATTTCACAATACATGTAGTCTTCCAATGTTCTTTTAAAACGGAAAATCAGGAAAAACCCCTAGCTTAGAAAGTTTTCAGCCAGAGAATCATATGTGCTTTAGGCGAGAGACTCATCTGTGCTGCATGTAGCCATAACAACATAGGCAGTGCTCTGCAAACAGTTTGTTACACATTTGTCCTCCCATCAGTGACCATATGGCACCTTTATAATTTGGTTTCTATCAGGACTTTTTTGTTATGTTCATTAAGAATGTAATTAGTATGGTCAGACATATTTGACATACTATCTTCTTTTTTTTCAAAAAAAATTTAGAAAAATATATATTTTATTGATATTTTTACCGAGATGAAGGGAGAGGAATAGAGAGTTAGAAATATCAATGAGAGAGAAACATCAATCAGCCGCCTCCTGCACATCTCCTACTGGGGATGTGTTTGCAACGAAGGTACATGCCTTTGACCGGAATCGAACCTGGAACCTTTTAGTCTATAGGCTGACGCTCTATCCACTGAGCCAAACCAGCTACGGTGACATAATATATTCTATGTATATATATAAAACCCTAATATGCAAATAGACCAAATGGTGGAACAACTGAACAACATAACAACCGGTTGCTATGATGTGCGCTGACCAGCAAGGGATGCGCACGTTCAACATAGTGGGCATTGGAAACAGGCGGAGAGCACAGAACATGGCAGGCATTTGCTTCAGTGGGATGGTGGAGCAGAAGAGTAGGGGCATCAGAGCAAGGCATGGCGCTGGTTGCTGTCATTGAGGCAAGCCTCTGGTGGTTACTGAAAATTCTTTGCACCTACACATCGCAGTCCTAGCCCTGCTCCCACCGTCTACCAGCACCCTGCACAGGTACTAATTGTTCTGCGCCATCAGCAGGTCAGAGTGGTGGCTGCCGGCCCTGATTGCCACTGAGGGCTTCTCCACCTCCCTCCACTCCTGAGGGGTGATTGGAGCAGCAGGCATTGCTTTCAGCCACTGCTGGTGCTGGTCCCAACCACTCAACACCATCAGTGGGTGCAAGCAGGGCCAGCGCCATCAGCAAGTGGGAGTGGTGGCAGCAGGAGCGGGGCTGCCGGAAGACAGGAAGCCAAGGGTCGCAACCTGAGGTACCGGGCAGAGGTGCAGAGGATGGGCCGAGACCTTCCCCTGTGCCCACTGCCACCTCACAGCCACAGCTTCTTTCAAGGTGCATGAATTTGTGCACTAGGCCCCTAGTGTATATATATATAAAAATAGCTAATATGCTGAGTCTCCAACCATTTGGGTAATGACATCATGTAGCAATTCCCAGCTTCCTCTCTCTAGTAACTAGCTTTCTTTCAGTTTCTTCAGCCAGTATATGATGAGTGGCTGAAAGGCTGCAGCACCCAGGGTCAGGTAGAGCTGGAGGCACTGCTGAGGGGCCGGGGCCCCCATGGTGTCAGGGCCCAGGGCTGCTGTTCACAGAGAGCACACGATGAAGTACATGAGGGCAGACGAAGTCCAGGCCAGGGCCACGTAGTAGCCGTCGCTGCCGAAGAGCGGCCCCGTGAGCACATTGAGGATCATCCCCAAGTATTTGTAGCTGCTGTAAGCCAACAGGTGGAAGGTGCTCAGGTCACTGCACAGGGTGGCCAGGTAGACGCCCAGGAGCAGAGCCAGCACCTCCAACACGACCCACACCAGAGCTGTGCTTGTGCACAGGCCCAGGACCTCTGGGGAGAACCTTTTCTGAATGCCCAGTGCCACCCCAGCCAGCAGTACGTAGGTGATGAAGGCCATTGTGGGAATATAGAGGTCAGGGGCGTTGAGGTCTTGTCTCGGGGGCAGAGGGACGTCACGACTGTACTGCACTTCCCAGTTCTGGTGTGTGTAGGGGAAGACCAGTAGCCCTAGCTTCTTGGCCACATAGGCTGTGTCCACAGCAAAAAATACTTGAGTTTGTTGACGGCACCGACCGGTGTAGCTCCTTGTGCACAGTGTCCTTCCCATGGGGTGCGATGGAACTGCCATAGGCCATAGCCACGTTGGCCACTGGGTCCCCAAGCAAGTGGTTGACATTGAAGGCCACCTTGGCTCCCGGGGCGGGGTATCCTCCTGGCTGGATGGAGTAACCACCGCTGGTGTCATCGAAGAGGGGAGGGGGGTCCGGAGCTGCCCGGGTCTTATGCTTGGAGTCCTGAGCTCCATAGCCGGAGTGATAAGCCATGGCTGGGAAGCTCGCTCTCCCTCTCCCTCAGGGCCTGCTGCGCTGCCTCGCGGGCACGAATACTAATGAGGCAGCTGCTCCGCTCCCCAAGCACAGGCCACAGTTCCTGAGTAGCCCGACATGTCCCCGGGCTGTGGGACCGCTGCCGCCATGTTGGTAGCGTCATCGTGACCCACCGGCTATGTTTCCCCAAGTGGAAATATTTTACACTGTAACCAAATGTCTATGAAGCATTTCCTGTGCCTCATCTCATTTCATCCTCACAGAAGTCCTGGAGGAGGTAGATAGGATACTTGGTGGAATCCTATTTTCTTTTCATTTGCCAGAAAGCAGAGATTTAGAAAGCGTAGGAGCTTGACTCTACTGAAAAGAAGTAAGAAATGGTGGACCTTGAATATGACTTCAGGTTTTCTCTCTGCACAGAATATAGTGAAACACTGCTGCAATGAAATATTTTACCCTTTGTTCTCTCTGCACGATCTACAATAATATTGTGCTTCATGTTGATATTTACTGCTGTGTTGCTGACAATTAACTGAAAGAGAAGTTGGGGTGCTTCACTGGGCTGGGAAAAGGTTAGCTAAATCTGAAAGCAGGTCTAATTAAGCAAGTTTATTTTGTATCTATAAAAGGCTAATTTGACTAATGCATGCATGATACATATAAAGAAAGCTCTTGCTGGCACCTAAAAGGCGTGTGTTTCCATCTGTCATTGCTGATCATGAATTTGGGTGACACTTCTACTATAGAGAAAGGGTGAGTAGTGATATTAAAATATTCTAATTTCCTTTCACTGTGCATGAATTCATGTACTAGGCCAGTAGTATATGATAGGAGTACATTGGAGGAAAAGTACACTGGCAATATACAACCTCGTATTCCATAGCATAGAAATAAGCAGGGAATGAGAATACTGTGTCAATTTGCTTGAGAACCAGTCTTCCGAGTATAAATTTAGGTAGAATGTGATTCATGACTCTTATATCTGATCAATTTATGATGACTATCAAAATAGTTTTTTTTTTTTAATTTTAATTTGGAGAATGTGCAGTGCTGTGTCTTCATATGCCTTTTCCTCTCTATCTTGTCCCTTATACTTGATTTTTGTAGGTTAAGGCTTTTGAATAAAATGTAAAGAAGCTTTACTTTTACAGCCACAAATTCATGTAACCAATAAGAAGCAGATGAAGGTAATGAAGTGGAATAACCAAATGAGAGAGAAAAAAGTTTCCATGCAAAATTTAGTAGTTCCTCTAGGTGGTAGCAAATGATTGCATTTTATATATTTACTATTCTATATAAAATGCTCACTTCTAAAATTAGAAAAACAATTCTGGAAAAGTACAAGAAAACACTGGTACCTTAAAAGTTCTAAGTGAAATCAAGAGGCTACTATCACCTCTCTTCTGAAAAAAATAATTATAAATTAGGTAAATTCCTAAAAAAAGGGAACCGGTGCTGTTGAAATAGCACAAAAGGGAGATCCTGGGAAACTGTTACCCTTATGCTTGTGACTTGAAACCACGTTTACTAAAACACACCCGGAAGATCCTTTCCAGCCCCTCACCCTTATCTACCACCCTACCTATCCTCACCTTTCCCGTCCTCCAGTATCTTTGATCCTCAGGCTTTTCCTCTGGAGCCATTTGTAATCTTTGCCCGGGAAAGTCTGCCACTTTAAAGACTTTTCAGGGTCATTCTCTTTTCTTGTGGGTCCATAGTTTTTCCTTTGTGTTTTGCATTATTGTATTATGTGTTTATACATGTCTGTGTATGCTTCTTATAGATATGTCATTAGATGGTACTGCCAAAATGTTTTGATTTGTAAATTCAAGTTTAGATTATAACAAGCCCTATTTAATTGGCTTAAAACGAATGCATGCACATACAAATAGGAGAAATAACAGAAACTAACACAATTACTTTTAAAGTGCACATGAGGCAGGATTAATCTTTGTGAAGAAAAATTACCTTATGGATGTTGGCTTAATTACAGACATGCAGCTGTTGACTGCTCTCTAGCCGTGGAGCTAACTGACCAGATGGGAAACCAGAGTAATAAGGTGGAGACTTTAATGTGTCCTTTTGCAAGGTTAGAGGGGCATAAGATGCCTCAGTTTAAGATCCAGACACTTGTGATAAAGCCTGAAGAGGACATATTGGTGGTTTTGAATGTTTTCACATAAAGAATAAGATTTGTGGCTCTGGATGGTTTGCTCAGCGGTTAGAGTGTCAGCCCCACACACCAGAGAGTCAGGGGTTTGATTCCTGGTCAATGGCACATGCCTGGGTTGCAGGTTTTATTCCCAGCCCTGGAGATACAGGAGGTAACCAATCGATGTCTCTCTCATATATATATATATATATTTTCTCTCCCTCTTTCCCTCTCTCTCTAAAAAAATTTTAAAAAAGATGTTTGGTAAAAGAAGGTACAAGGAATGGAAATGTATTTTTATTGAAGACAAAGAAAGTAATTTTGTTTTGAAGTAAATACAACATGAAAATAAGACAGAAGAGGAACGCTTTATGAAAGGTGCAAAATGATTGTGTATGTTGTAGGAGGTTCATAGAAATGGAATCTTGAAAAACTAAGACTGGAACATGTTTTTTCACTAAATGTACGCTGATACAGAACTGGAATTTGAGTTTCGGTTAAAAGAACAATTTTTTTCTCTACTATTGGTATGCTGTTAGTATGAAATTATAAAGGGAATCTCTCTTTACAAAAGGAGGAAATAAGACTAATGCGGGCTATCTGATGTTAGGAAAGTGAATTTCAGTTCTCTTACCCTCCCTCAAGGATAAAAATGTGTTAATGATGATTCATGTGTTTTCTGTGTATTCTCATTTGGGTAGAAGCATTCCCATCTTCAAGGGTTACAGCCATAGCAGTTACTAAAATACTTTTAGAAAATATGTTTCCTGTTTGAAAAACCCCTGCAGAGTCCCATAAGGAAAGGGGAACTCATTTTACTAGACAAATCCTACACCAGATTTGTCAACTGGGCTGATACCATAGGATTACTGTTGTGCTCATCATCTGCAGACCTCTGGTTTCAGAGAACAAACTGACAAGCCAAGTAAATACAATTGGTAAAACGTACTGAATCTGAATCTTTTAATCTGCCTTGGCCTAACGCCCTTCCTTTGGTATTGCTTACTTTAACATGTATTCCTTTTGGTAAATATCGATTGTCCTCTTCTAAAATTATTCTACCTGTGAAACTGGATCAGAGACTATGCAAACGTGTGTGATAAAGGAGACCGTCTAACTTCCTACAAAGAATTTCAAAGGTCTTGAAATTCACTCAAGCTTGTAGAGTAGTGTTTCCACAGAGCACTTCGGAAGACTAAGACACTGAACATGATGGCCTGCAACCTAGATATATGACCCATCAAAAAGGACATCTCCACAAGGACTCCCTCCAGCGAGGCTGGACCATACTGGGTATTGTTAACTATTCCTTGAATTGCAAGGATAAAAAGGTATTGATAAATAAATTTATGTTTTTCACTTTATTTGTGTGTGTGTGTGTGTTAAATATTAGTTTTATTTAACCAGTTTTTATAGCTGAATGTTGTATAAAAACTTTACAGATTATATTGTTTATATATATTTAAAAACTACTGAATGAAAAAGTAAGTCCTACAGATGCAAAAATGCTGTACCAAACAATTCAAGGTAAAGGCAGATTTATATGCCATTGACCAGTCCTCCACAACCCAGCTATGTGCCCAGGAATCTAGGCAGCAACCTTTTGGCACACAGGATGACTCTCCAATTAAACCACCCAGCCAGAGCTGTCCAGTACCTTTGCAGAGTCAGTGCTAGAAGGGAAAAAGAAGGAAAACAAACATTATTCCAGACTTTTCTGCCACCCCAAACCAGCAAAACACACTTTTTTTTTAATACAAGCCAAAAATTAGAGCTTCTAAGAACAGTCTTTTTTTTTAATTTTAATATTTTTGTTTTCATTTTTTTTATTTACAATATAACTTATATTTAATAGTAATACATATGTTTTCCTCCCCCCCCAAATCCTCCTCCCAGCCTCCCTTACCCCCCAGCACATATCCCCACCTGACCCCCACCCTGCCCCAGTGTCTTTCATTCATTGGTTATGCTCATAGGTATGCATACAAGTCCTTCGGTTGATCTCCCCCAGCATCCACCTCCCATCCACTCTAGCCTTCCCCCTGTAGCTTGACAGCCTGTTCGAGGCCACCCTGCCTCTATATCAATCACTTCCCCCTGTTTCTTTTCTTCAAAAATATCTTGCCTCTGCATACTGAAAACAAACGTTTAAGAGCAAAAAAAGTTTGAGTGTCAGTTTCAATGTCCAACTGTTCTGAGTCCCAGTATCAATGTCAAATAGTTCTTCATGTGTACATGTCAGCAATGGTATCCAGATGGTGGACACATCGTGGCAATGCAAGATCCATCCTCTCTGGTTTGGTCCTGGGCCGCCTGCAGACATGCACAGCTGCCGACTGCTAGCATGGCAAGATGCTGTCAGCGTCCCCCATCTCTGGACTGTCCTCGTGACTGGAATAGACCCGTTAGTTCCTCACTGTCGCAGGAACCCACATGGTCTTGGAGTTGTTCTCTGCAAACACACAAACACATTCTCGACCAAAGGTTAACAAAGGGATCCTCTCTGCAAAATAAACTTGGGATTGTTTTTATTTTTTCCTAAATGATTTTCCTTTGGCTTATTTTTATCCATTGATTTTTAGAGAGAGTGGTAGGGAGCGTAAGAGACACACAGAGTGAAACATTGATGTGAGAGTGACACATCAATTGTTTGCCTCCAACACATGGCCCCTACCAGGCCAGGGTTGGATCCTGCAACTGAGGTACATGCCCTTGCCTGGAATCAAACCTGGGACTCTTCATTCCTAGGGCTGACACTCCATCCACAGAGCCAGAACTGCTAGGCCATCTTCCTATGTTTTAAATTGTGTGTTCTAGTTACTCCATATAATTAACCTTTCACTATACAGTACTTGCTGATTTTTGCTATTTTAACCCATGCAAATGGGAAACCTTGAGCATAGATGTATTATTATACAATGCTTTCAAACTTTAGCCTTTTCCTGGAATCTACCTGAGTGTTGGATTGCCATCTAATGCCAATTTCTGCCTTTGATAGAACTTGTGATTTCATACTTATTTCTGTTAGCAATTTCTCAACTGTCCCTAACTTTAGTATCGATTTCACCAAACCACCCCTTCTGAAACTTACCAGGTTAATTACAAAAGGGAGCAACACATTTCTCCAGTCACACTCTCTAGGTGGGACCCAACCATCTCCCAGAGTTGAATTATTCAATGTAATAACCTACTCCTTACCACATTGCTAAATGCCTTAAATATGGCTGCACCCATTTCAACCCTGACTACTGTGGAAACTCCCCTTCGTAATGTCATTGTGAGCAGAAATAGCTCACGCTTTCTTGAACCTAAATGTTCACCCCACAATGTTCAAACATACAGGGCAGGACTTTCGGAGGTATGTTAAACTCAGACAGAGCACTGGTTGGGAAATGTCATCTCCCTTCCTGTTAATGAATGTTTAAATGAGCAAACTGTTGCAAGCCCTCTTTGTGCCCCCCACAGGGTATGTTTTTTTCTGTATATATGGAAATGAGACTTGGCCTTTGATTGCCTAGATAGTTGTAGGCTGACTGGGCACTGCCTACTGAGTCACTTGACATCCTCTTTTACTGTTCTCAAATGATAATAGCCCTCCCTCCAAGTTCTGATTAGACATAAAAATGAAAGGGGGGATTATTTTTTAAAAATATATTTTATTGCTTTTTCACAGAGAGGAAGGGAAAAAGATAGAAAGTCAGAAATATCTATCAGCTCCCTCCTGCACCCCCTCCCCCACCCACTGGGGATGTGCCCGCAGCCAAGGTACATGCCTCTGACCGGAATCAAACCTGGGACATTTCTGTCTGCTGTCAGATGCTCTATCCACTGAGCCAAGCCGGTTTCGGCAGGGCCTGGGGCTGGGAGGGGAGGGGACTCTTATCACTACTAGATTACTAGCCTGATGAGGATCCCTCTGATTATGAAGATGACCCTTTCTGTGGGATCGGACTTGCCAGCAGATGTTTCAGAAGATGAGGGTAATCGCTGTATCAGAACTGTATTTCCATGGGGTGGTGGCCTTGGTACTTAGGCTTAATGAGATATAATGCGAATCCTCACTAGACCCATCAATCAAATTGCTTGCTCAGCTGTCAGAACCACGTGGGCCAGCAAGCATCTTCAGAGGTGAGTAGTGGATGAGAACAGAATCGCCCCTGGACTCGGAGCCCAAGGAGGAGGTTGTGCCATAGCCGGTGCCTCCTGCTGCACCTGGATAAAGACTTCTTCCCAGGTGGAATTAGAAACCAAAAACCTTGCCACAACCCTTAAGGACATTCCAGTTTTGCTTCTAGTGTCATGACTGGTTAAGATGTCAATTTTCTGACATTTTTTAGCTGTTTCCCACTGGGCTCAGAGTTGTTTTAAGGTTTGGATTGCAAATTGTTTGCTTATTGTTATTCTAGTCTATTCTGTATAACCAAATGTTTCAAACCTACTATAAAAACGTGAATAATAGTTACACAAAGAATAGAAATGATTCATCAAGCCACTGTATCCCCTCCATGTGTGTAACTCGTAATGATTGGAACTTTTACTTGATGCCAAATATCTTTTGTCAATTACCCATGATTTCTCTTAAGAACTACGTTGCTCTGTTGTTCTTTAGCAGTCCCCGAGTTGTTCCAGCTGCTTTTATTAGAGATTGTGAATGTTGAGTTTAGCAGGTACATGAGAGACCTCTTGTACTGCAAATGGCTCTAGTTCTTCTATTGGCTCCTGCCCTGCCACAGGAGTCCCACCGACGGACTAGATGGAACCCGATCAGGCAGCCAAGCCATTCTGGCACCGACATAGGACAAACTGACCTGACTGATCATCAGCACTGTTGACAGGTTCTGATCAAAAGGGGAAGATGTGAACCCTGAAGGGAAAAATACACCTACTAAGAAGGGCGCCTGGTGGCCAACAGGGCTCAAATTTTAATCAAACTGAGCCTGGCAGTCATTTTTGTACAGGAGGTTCTCACACAAACTGCACTTCATGGAGAAGCTGGCATTGAACTGCTCGTCTCTGTGCTGAACTGGCTGCCTGCATTGTGTTTCTGTCATCTTCACCGCACCCCAAATTGGGGATTCTTGTTGGCTTTGAATTGGAGCCAACGACTACTGTTTGACATTCCCTAAGACACCGGGAAATAATCTCCAGCAGTGTATGACTTCTCTTCTTCCTTTGCTGGGGCAGCATTGAGGGCGGTGAGCTCCCCAGCTGGGGCCATTATGAGCCTCCCGACCAGACCAGCTCCACCAAGGGCAGGATAGCCGGCCGCTTCCCGAGAGGCTCCAGCTCATACCCATCCCGCTCTTCAGGCAACTTTTGACCCTTGAATTCTTACCTGTTTTTTTTTTATATATATACGTTTTCTTAAATTATTTTTTGGAATTAAATAAGGTATAAACAAAATAAAAATGTTTCCCTTTCTGTTTCCTTAAAAGTATCTTGTATTTATTTATCTATTTTTAAATATATTTTATTGATTTTTTAGAGAGAGGAAGGGAGAGGGATAGAAAATCAGAAACATTGATGAGAGAGAAACATCGATCAGCCGCCTTTTGCACACCTCCTACTGGGGATTTTCCAGCAACCAAGGTACATGCCCTTAACCAGAATCAAACCTGGGACCCTTCAGTCCGCACGCCGATGCTCTATCCACTGAGACAAACCAGGTAGGTCTAGAAGCACCTTTTATTCTTAGTTTTTTTCTCTCTCAGAATTACAATTTTGGTACTTTAATTGTCCTAGAGCAACAGGATTCCCCTGAAGGAGGGCTAACATGGTAGGCTTCTTTTGGACAAGACTATACAATTGGGACTGAGCAACATTCACTGTTGAACAAAAAAAGTGAGTTTCTGCATCCACTGCTGAATGCAAAGATGTTTTAGACTGGGATATAGTCCAATGGGCAGTATTATAGATAATTAGAATTTCATTCAGTGAGAAGATTTTATGTGGTGAAATATGATTTAGGGAGCAGGGCTGAAGGGGATGACTGGGGCTGGGACTGTGCCAGAGGCTACGGTTAGGGAAGAGCTGGTAGTGGGGGAGCCAGATGTGGGGGTCTCGATGGCAGGGGTGGCAAGGAACTGGGGACTGCAGATGCAGAGTACTGCAATTAATATTCTAGGATAAGATCAAATAAAGGAAACAAGTCCATAGTAATTTATCTGCCTGATAGGTTCGCCAGTCAATTAATACAGCATTAAAGATCAGAACAAAGCAAGGCTGGACTGGAATGGACCTTCAAATATCCTATCTAATAAAAGAGTTATATGCAAATTGACCATACTTTCGCTACACCCACAAGCCACACTCACAAGCCAATCAGAGTGAGTATGCAAATTAACCCAACCAAGATGGTGGCTGATTTGCACATCCACACTCAGAAGATGGCTCAGAAGGAAGCCAAGGACTGCAGAAGGGAACAAATCTGCGAGAAGTAAGCAAGTGAAATGGGGGAGAAGGGAGGGAGGGATCAAGGCAGAGGAGACTATTGGAAGGTAGGCGGTGGAGAAGGGAGTGAGCAAGGCAGCAGAGATGGGAGGGAACGAGGTATTGGAGAAGGGATCGAGGCAGCTGAGAAGGGAGGGGACTGCTCAGCCTGCAGGAAGCTCTATTATTGCCCGTATTTTCCTGCAATGGTTCTCGTGTGTGTGTGTGTGTGTGTGTGTGTGTGTGTGTATTTAAATGATGATTTTCTTTTTAAAAATATATTTTTTTGATTTCAGAGAGGAAGGGAAAGAGAGAGATAGAAACATCAGTGATGAGAGAATCATTGATCGCTGCCTCCTGCACATCTCACACTGGGGATCAAGCCCGTAACCCAGGCATGTGCCCTGACTGGGAATCGAACTGTGACCTCCTGATTCATAGGTCCCTGGTCAACCTCTGAGCCACACCAGCCGGGCCACCCCTGTATTTTGATCTTTTCATTGTATCTCCTCTGGAATCTTCCAGCAGACTGCCGAGTGCTGTCTGTGTTTCTCTTCATCCTGCAAGCCATCTGTACATCAAGAGCTTATACCTGAGTGGAACCCTGACTGAAGGAAGAAAGGGAACCGTGTGGGCACCCAGAGTGAGAGCATTATCTTGATGGTGTGACTGCCTAGACAAGGACCCATACACTTTTGATTTTCTTACTCTTCAGCAAAGTTCAGAATTCTCACATTGTAGGGAGCCTAAGAATTAGTTTGTGGGTACTACAAAGTATAGGGCTGGCAAAAGTAGGCTTGTAGTAATGAGAATACAAAACACTATTATTGTATTATTTATTGTATTATTTATTTGTATTACAATTGCAAGCCTACTGTTTCTCACCCCTGTATACCATTTATTATACAAGTTTTTGAAAGTGATTTTTACTGTATGCAATATTTGCTTTACATGCTGAGTTTAGTCGACTAAATCCCAAGTACACTCCTCTGTAGGCCTAAAAACATCATTATGGCACAAAGGGTTGAAGCTTGTAAGCTTGGAGGTGGTGATAAAGACATATTGATTTGGGAGGGGTAGGAAATTGAGGAAATACACAGAATAAGATAGAAAAACAATCAGCATTAACCGCACCACCCCAGAGAAGAAAACTATTAATAGTTTGGTATGTATCCTCCTAGTTGCATTTATTTAGTAAAAATAGAATGATAATGCACATATTCTGCACCATGCCTGCTAATCTGGTATGGCTTACAAACATTGTGCACCATCTCAGGTTTCTTTGACCATTTCCTTCTTTTTACCCATTTGGTTAGTGCCTGACCTGCACTAGTCACTCCTCCATATTCAGACTGGGAAGAATACCCCACTGTGGGATATGGGGTCTAGCTGCTTGAGTAACTGCCCAGGGTTTATGAGATATTACCCGGGAAGGGGAGGAATGCAAGCTAGTCAGATAGATTTTTCCTTCTTTCCCTCTCCTCTGGAATGCTTTTAAGTCCAAATCCTCCTAGCAAAACTTCCACAGAAGTACCATGTGCTGAGTGAACACAAATGCTGAGTGGCCTGCTGTGTCTCTTTATGGCTCCTTGTGAAGCGTTTGTTCCGTTCTGCAGTCCTTGGCTTCCTTCTGCGCCATTCTCATAATCATGCTAAGTAACGCATCAAACTGTGTCTTTCCTTCTTTCTTTTTCCCTCATTCTCACTGCCCTAACTTTGTACCTCCCAAATAAAGTTTAAAATCTTAATCCTTGCCTCAGGTTCTGATTTCTATATGACATAGGGTAAGGTGGAATAAGCTAAATTAAATATTGTGCAGATTTTCGTATTAAATAATTTTGGCAGTATGTATTATCTCTATTAATTATTTTAATAATTATTTATGATATATGGTAAAATGTACACATCTTAATTTCAATGAGTAGACAGTCTGATGTATATGTATTTGTGACCAGCATCCCATTCAAATATAGAATATTTCTGTCACTTAAGAAATTCCTTTTGCCATTTTAATGATTTAATATCATTAAATATTATTCACTAATATCTTGGCTGTAATTCCTCCCTTATTAAAAATTTCATGCTGGAACTAGTGTTTTAGAATTGTGATAGAAAAAAAATAATGAATTATAAATAGTGAGGGATAGGTTCAAGTCCAATTGTCATCAGAGTTTAACTAGTGACTGTAAGGTTTGTAATGCAGGAAACAAAACACACAGAGTCCAGGCGATTGGAGGAGGTTTTAATCTTGTGCTCCTGGGCGAACTTCCCTGGCCCATCTTTGGACCAGCGAATTTCTCCCAGGAAACCTTACAGTGACCTTAAAAGAATCATCAAAATGCTTTGGATCTGCTTTATTGAACGTCACAAAGGGTCACAGAATTTATTGTTTCTTTAATATTACCACTACAAGCCTCAACTTCCTTTGGGAAGTTTCTTATCTCTTTTATCTCATGAGGATAGTAGTTGGGTGTTTCTTAAAGCAATCCTTTGCCCCGGGGGGTCATTATCAAGAGCCAATTCAGTCACCTTATACGGAAACAGTGACCTTATGGTTTGTGTTCTAACCAGAGTTTAGGTGACTTTTTGTGTGGCCTCTGTCGAGATGGGGGCTATCCTTCCCACCTCACCTCCCATGATATTTCAATGAAATGAGAGTAACATGTCATAAAATCCATGAAAGTCTTCCTTGGGCCAAAGCAACCTGTAGTGCCACTCTGTCCCTTTTGAAGCTTCCCTTTGAAGTTGTGACCGCTGAGGTGAGGGTTCACGTGGCGATGAGGTAGGTATTAAATGATGCTGTTTCCTTTGATGAATAATATAGAAGTTACAACTCTAAGAACAGGTGTTTTTTTTTGTTTGTTTGGTTTTGTTTTGGTTTTGCAGGGCTTACTATTCAATAAACATGTATGTGGATATATTGTTGCATGAGGTAGGTGTTCAGAATACAGGAGATTCTATGTGGTTTATTAACACTATTTCATAACTATTTCATTTTTTAATGAGACTTTATCCCCCCTCACACACACTTCATTTTATTTATAGCTAAGTTATAAAAACAATTGCCTTGTTTTCCACTCAATATTTTTTAAATAAAATTAGTAGGAAGGAACTATTGGAACTTGGCAACAGTTTTATATTTGCTTGGACTGCCTCATTTAAATTGATTGGAGACTTGTTCATATTTTAAAGAATATGGGCCATTTAAGTGCATAGTTTAGAATTTAATAGGAATAGATAATTTCTACTGTAATTTGGTGGGGAATAATTCATACTAGTGAAAAAAGTTAAATACTTATGAATAACTAATTTGTCACTTTATTTTTTTTTAAATATATCTTTATTGAGTTCAGACAGGAATGGAAAGGGAGAGAGACAGAAGCATTACTGATGAGAATCATTGATCAGATGCCTTCTGAACCTCCTATTGGGGATCAAGCCTCTGCAACCCAAGCATGTGTCCTGACCGGGAATCAAACCCGGGACCCTTCAGTCACCAGGCCAACGCTCTAACCACTGAACAAAACTGGCTAGAACAACTTGTTACTTCCTTTTTTTCCCCTCTATTGATTAAGGTATTATATATGTGTCCTTATCCCCCCATTTCCCTCCTACGCTTGCCATCACCCCCTTGGTAGTCTGTGTCCATTGGTTAGGATTTGTCACCTCTTTAAAGGTTCCCAGAGAGTCATAGGCATTCATGAGATTTATCACTAGTTTTTGCTTCTCTTTATGACTGGGATTCTGAACTATTTTTGAATTAAAGGGAGAAACACTAAAATGCATTATCTCCAATAGTTTGATCAAGAGAAAATGATAACATTTACTTATATAAACTTCCACAGGAGAACAGAAAATTAATCCTTTCAACATCCTATTTAATAAAAAGTTAATATGCAAATAGACCAAAGGGCAGAACAACCAGAACCAGTCAACAACCGGAACAACCAAACAACCAGTCAGTATGACGTGTGCTGACCAGTAGGAGGTGTGTGTGGAACATGGTGGGCATTGGCTTCAGCGAGATGGTGGAGTAGGTGAGCGGGGGCACCAGACCAAGGTGGGGCACCAGTCACTGTCATGAGGTTGAGCCTCTGGTGATTACTAATAATTTTTTGCTCTCACATGGCACTTAAACATGTTGCTGGCACTGTCCCCGCTTGCACTTACTGCCAGTGCCTGGCATTGGTCCTGATTACTGGGATCCCATCAGGGGGTGGGAGCAGGGGCTGCCGACCTTGATCTCCCCTGAGGGCTTCTTCACCTCCCCGGCTCCTGAGGGGTGATCAGGTCAGTAGCCGCTGCTCACACTTGCTGACGGCTCTGTTTTTGCTTGTACCCACTGCTGGTGCTGGCCCCAATTGCTCCATGCCCTCAGTGGGTGCAACTAGGACTCATGCAGAGATGGGCTGAGATCTACCCTTATGCCCACTGTAGTCTCTCGGCCCACAGTTCCTTTCAAGGTGCATGAATGTGTGCACTTGGCCCCTAGTATATAATAAAAATACAGTTTCTCATTGTTTTATTAGTGTTCTTGGTGCTTGGTTTATGAAAGTTCATTAGTGCCCTTAGGAAGAAACCTGTGTTAACCTTTTTGGGAGTAATTATTTTTAGTTGATGACATTTTATTGATCTCTAGGTAATTATTATTGTCTTCCTTATATGTTCTCCAGGCAATTTTTTCAAGACATGGATGGATTTGCCCTATTTAGTTACACTTAAAGTCCTAGTCCATTCTTAGAATAATGGCCCAAATTAAGTGACAAGTATTTGACCACAACCCAAAGGAAACTAACCAGGCCACAACTCATATAAGCTATGACCTTGACTTCTACCTATGGAATAAGAAATATTCTCTCCCTTTGTCATAGGAAGGGATTAAAAGTAGAGAGGAGAGGAATGTGTTGTTCAGATAGATTGTGTCATTGTTCCCAATACTAGCTCCTTTACTGATGAAAAATTTATGTCCTTGCTTATAGACATTTGACTTGCTGGGCCTGCTACCTTGAAGGTAGAGTTTACAATACCACAACATTGACTTTAGGCTTGGACATCTGATGGAATTTACCCAATGGAATGTGAGTGGACATGATGTGTGCCATATCTGAGCATCACAAACGTCCATCATTTCTCTTGTCTTTTTTGTCCTTGAAATGGATCTGTTCTCAACAGAGTCTGCTCCTTCAGTCTGGTCCTAAGAATGGAATTGCAACAGCACACTTACCGGTGCCAACATATACGAGCAAGAAATAAATGATGGTTGTTGTAATCTTGAGATTTTTGAGGCTTGCCTGTTTTACAATAGAGCTGACTAATACACTTGCTTTCTCAAGGTGTGAAGAGGGATCTTAGGATATTTTAGGGTAGGAAGTAGAAATCTTATAATCATGTTTTCCTGTGTGTCTTCAAAACTACACGGAATTTGAGAGATTATTGACATCATTCGCTTCAAACTTTTTGTCCACAACTCACAATAAAAATGAATTTTACTGTGTAATAGTATACTCAATCACATATGATCATCTATGTGTGCATACACATAGTATATACGAAAACACATATCTACAATATTTCTGTAAATAGCTATATGCATTGAAACAAATTTCAAGAGACCATTTTTACTCTTATGTGTACTCGGATGTTTTCTGTTTTGGTTTATTTATTTTTAAAAGTGTGTTTGGCATGCTGAGTCTATTTTATAGTTCATGAATAGGTCTTGTTCAGCAACCCAAGAATCCCCACTGATTTAGAGAAAACCTTTCATTATAAAATGATGAAGAGCTGAGTGTATTCACTCATTTACACTGCCATTATTTAGAATAGCACACAATTTAGGTGCACTCATAAAGTTTATACACTCTAATATTTGTTATCTATTTGTAAAGGAAGAATGGAAGCCACTCAGCTATGAAATGAAGAGAATTAAAGTTTGTCTCTGCTTTACACATGGAAACTGATACACAGGTATTAAAATTAGCTGCTAAACAAAAACCAGGGTCAAAAGATACACGTATTAAAAAAACCAAACCCTGCAGAATGGCAGAGATTGGCCAGAACAAACATAAGATGAAATTTCATAAAATGTTAATATTAGGGTTAAATAAGTCTACAATAGTTTTTTTGTGTGACTTATATAGGGTGGAGCAAAAGTAGATTTACAGTTGTGAGTACTCAAAACAGCTTATTCTTGTATTATTGTTTTACTTTTTCATACAAACAGTTGTAAACCTATTTTAGCACCACCCTGTATATGTCCATGAGAACTTGTGTTAATCATGTTGTTCAACATTTCCATATCCATTCAGATTTTTAAAATCTACCTTTTCTTTTTTAAAAAATATATTTTGTTGATTTTTTTACATAGAGGAAGGGAGAGGGATAGAAAGTCAGAAACATTGATGAGAGAGAAACATCATCAATCAGCTGTCTCTTGCACTCCCCCTACTGGGGATGTGCTCACAGCTAAGGCACATGCCCTTGACCAGAATGGAACCTGGGACCTTTCAGTCTGCAGGCCAACACTCTATTCACTGAGGCAAGCTGGTTTCAGAAAAAAAAAAAATTCTACCTTTTCTACTAATTACTGAGACCTATTTTAAAATTTCCCAGTCTACATATGGTTTTGTATATTTCTCCTTGTTTTTCTATCAGTTTTTCCTTTATTTTGGCACTATATTAGGTACATATTTAAAATAACTGTCTTTCTGGTAAACTATACCTTTGATCTTTATAAACTGATTATCTGTATCTCTGGTCATACATTTAAATTTACATTTATTTTGGCTTACATATTTTCTGATAGTAATATATCTGCTCTTGCTTTCTTTTGATTAGTATTTGCATAGTGTATTTTTCCTACACTTATGCATTAACATTCCTGTATCCTTAGTTTTTAGATAATGTATTTTAATTAAATTTTTTAAATTAAAATCTAGTTCTCTTGATTAATATGTGGTTTTCTTAAGAATCTTTGTTGTTTAACTGGGGCATTGGATTAATTTATATTTAAAGGAATTAATAATAGATTTTGGTCTTACCTAATCATCCTATTTTGTACTTTTTTATTGTCTTATTCCAGTTTGAGTACTTTTTAAATCATTCTAATTCTTTTCTTTCTACTAGTTTCAAACGTTACATACTTTTTTCTTTTAGTGGTATGAGCTGTATCTGTGCTTCTCTGAGAACAAGTTTGGTGTTCACCATTTGCAACCATGCGAATGATGCCAAATACCTTTTTTAAAAAAACATTTTTACTGATTTCAGAGAGGAAGAGATAGAAACATCAATGAAGAGAGATAATCACCTATTGGCCACCTCCTGCATTCCCCTCCACCAGGCATCAAGCCCGCAACCCCAGGTATGTGTCCTTGACCGGAATCAAACCCGGGACCCACCCCTGACCCTGGTCCACAGGCCAACGCCCCATCCACTGAGCCAAACTAGCCAGGGCCGATGCCAATACCTTTATTGTCATTCTGACCTTTCTCTCTTCCTTCCCGCTTCAGGATTTTTGTTTCACTTTGCTGCTCGGTAGGTCTCTGGGCATTTTAGATATTCTGCTTCTGTTTCACCATATGGACAGGTTAATGCCAGCTGGATCAGACCCATAAGCTTGCACAGTCACTTTGGTGGGGATCTTTCCAGGACCCTGGAAATTTAGGTGAATCCACAAATCTCATGAGTATCAGCAGGACCGCCTGGTAATCCATGGGTGTCTAGGGACCCACTGGGTGGGATGCAGGGATGCCAGTAAAGGGAAGCCTGGTGCAGGGCTAGGATGTCTGTGTGAACATACAACTATGGCTCCTTTTGTAAAACTCACCTAATTTATGGTATGACAGGTTAAGCACTGCATGCTCGCCATTGGCTGCTGATGACGAATACACCATGCATGCCATGCAGTGAGTGTACAGACAGGCACTGAGGGCAGAGGTGGGGTCCTGCTTGCACTCACTGTTGGCACTTTTCACCCCTAGGCGCTGACATCAGCCTAGCTGTTCAGTGCCAGTGTGACCTCCTTGGATCCATTTGCCTAGAAATTTGGGGTACCCTGGGTGTGGTGCAGACAGGGATGCCCATTCCGAAGACTTAGCCTGGCCTAATCTGAGCACCACCCCAGTATGGGGATGCAGAGCTTTGTAACTCCTGAGAACCCACAGTCTGGAAAGGACAAGGAGGCTACAAGGCATAGAGGCCAGGATGTGGCCCCTGGGCAAACAGAGTCTCTGGGGGGCCCAGATGTGGCCCCTGTGAAAGCAGACTCTCTTGTCCCCTGTCCACAGATCTGGAGCCCACACACTTCAGTAGTGTCTTCTTCAGTGGAGAAAATGCCCTAAAAAGAGAAGAGGTGTTACCCTCAATTGAACTCCTACCACCATTCCACTCTCTCCCTTTCCCACTGCTAACTTCTGAATGTCTAACTGTCATGCAGTAGTGCTTGCGGCCTGTGCATAGGGTCAGGGCGACTGTCCCTCTCATGTTTCCTAGCTCCTCTGAGACTTGGGGGAGAGCCTGGGCCCCTGAACCCCAAAGGGGCCAGGAAAAAGAAGAAGCGCCAATGCCGGTGCGGGTCAGCCTCCCCAAAAGGGTGCTCATTAGGGACCAGCCAAAGTCACCCAGGGCCCTGGGCCTGTGCAGCGTCTTTAATGGAAAATACTGCTACTTATTTTTAGATTTTAATTTTCCTTTCTATAAAAGAAGACATACAAGAAAAAAAAGAAAATATGATTTTCAATTGATGGTGTCTTTTGTAGAGAAAAAAGGAACATCTAAAAATACATAGCTTTATGCATAAATCAAAATATTTGTAGTATATACCCCTATGTAATAATAGTGTTTACTAGAATGTTAATTTGGCAAACATCGACCCTGAGAATAGCTATCATAATACTTGCATACTCACAAATTCTCAGATCTATAATGTACTTTTATTCCAATGAATATACTCTGACTGGCTTAGTCCGGACCTGTAGATCTGAGCTTGGCCAAAAATGTTTTCTTTCTTTTTTTATTTTTTAAATTAAATTTTATTGGGGATACATTGGTCAATATGAACATATAGGGTGCATGTGTGGATTAAGAAGTTATAGAATGTGTATATGGCACCATGTGCCCACCACCCAAAGGCAAATCCTCTCTTGTCACTTTACATTAGGATCCCCTTTGCCCCCCACCCCTCCCCCTCGCAACCACCACACTACTGTTTGTGTTTATGAGTTTCAGTTTTCTATCCCACATATGAATGGAATCATACAGTTCTTAGCTTTTTCTGTCTGACTTATTTCACTTCACATAATTTTCTCAAGGTCCATCCTTGTTGTAAATGACACTATTTAATCCTTGCTTATGGCTGTGTAGTACTCCATTGTATATATGTACCACATCTTCTTTACCCAGGCGTCTATTGCAGGCACTTTGCCTGTTTCCATGTCTTGGCCATCGTGAATAATGCTACAATGTTCATAGGGGGTGCATATATGTTTGCATATAAGTGATTTCAAGTTTTTGGGGTACATACCCAGGAGGGGGGTTGTTGGGTCAAATGGTAGCTCTATTTTTAATTTTTTGAGGAATCGCCAGACTGTTTTCTTTTTTTAAATTTAATCTTTATTGCTCAGTTTACTAATTACATTTCCCCCTTCTTTTCCCCCTATAGCTCCCCTCCACCCAGTACCCATCCCCCCTCTGCCCTCATCTCACCCCTCACTGTCCTCTCCCATAGGTGCATGATTTTTGTTCAGTCTCTTGCTGCACCTCACACACCCCTTTTTCCCCCGAGAATTGTCAGTCCATTCCTTCTCTATGTCCATGATTCTGTTATATTCACCAGTTTATACTGTTCATCAGATTTTTAATTCACTTGATTTTTATATATATTTGTTGATAGATGTGTAATTGTTGTTCATAATTTTTATTTTTACCTTTTTTTTCTTCCTCTTCTTAAAGACTATCTTTCAGCATTTCATATAATATTGGTTTGGCGGTGATGAATTCCTTTAGCTTTTTCTTATCTGAGAAGCACTTTATATGACCTTCAATTCTGAATGATAGCTTTGCTGGGTAGAGTAATCTTGGTTGTAGATTCTTGCTATTCATGACTTTGAATATTTCTTGCCACTCCCGTCTGGCCTGCATAGTTTCTGTTGAGGAATCAGCTGACAATTGAATGGGTGCTTCCTTATAGGTAACTAACTGTTTTTCTCCTGCTGCTTTTAATATTCTCTCTTTATCTTTTGCTCTTGGCATTTTAATTATGATGTGTCTTGGTGTGGTCCTCTTTGGATTCCTATAGTTTGGGGTTCTGTGCACTTCTTGGACTCCTAAGTCAATTTCTTTCACCAGGTATGGGAAGTTTTCAGTCACTATTTCTTCAAATAGGTTTTCATTATCTTGCTGTCTCTTTTTCTGGCACCCCTATAATTTGGATGTTGGTATACTTGAGGTTGTCCCAGAGGCCCCTTACACTATCTTCAATTTTTTGGATTCTTTTGGCTTCTTGCTTTTCCGGCTGAGTGGATTTTGTCTCTTTGTATTTCAAATCTTTGACTTGGTTCTTGCTGTTCTCTAGACTGCTTTTAGGTCTTCGTATAATATTTTTTATTTCAGTCAGTGTATGCTTAATTTCTAGTTGGTCCTTTTTCATATCCTTGAGGGTCTTGTTCATATACTCGTAGGTCTTGTTCATTTCCTTGTAGGTCTCATTCATTTCCTCGTAGGTCTTGTTCATTTCCTTGTAGGTCTCATTCATTTCCTCGTAGGTCTTGTTCATTTCCTTGTAGGTCTCATTAAGTTCATTGGCCTTTTCTAGGAGCCTCTTGAAAAACCTTATAACCGTGGTTTTGAACTCTTATGTCCAGTCGTTTGTTTTTTTCCCTCCATTTCTTTCACATCGGATTTCTTTCCATGTTTCTGCATGGTGGCTGCTTTCCTGAGTTGGTCCATTAGCTTGTGTGGTAGATGTCCTCTAAGGGACAGTGGCTCAGCCTCCCCAGTTACCTGAGGTGGATACTTTTGCTGCAGCCCTTTATGGGTTGCACAGTCTTGTTGAAGTTAAGCCTAGATTATTGTTGTTAGCACTGGGAGGGTTTGACCTCCAGGCCAATTGGCTGTGAGGGTCAGCTGTGTTCAGGTTGGATAGTCAGAGTCTCCGGGCTGAACAGGCAGCATCAGTTCCACCCTATGCAGCACCTGGGTCTCTGTGCTGGGTGGTAATGGCTGCAAGCACCTCTGAGAGAAAGCTGCTGCCAAGCTCTACCCGCTGCCAGACAATTCAGCCTCTCCCCAAATGAGTCTGCACACCCAAAGTCTCACCCAGGGTTGTAAAACAATGCAGCCTGGTGGTTTCCCGAACGAGAGAGTAAGTCATGAGTCCTCTCTACGCGCTTGTGCACCTCCCTTCCCAAGTTTATGTGCACTCTCCACAAGCTCGTCCTCTCCACAAGCTTGCAGACCTCTGCAGTGCCCGAGTTTCAGTGTCCTTCCCTACTGTCCAGTTTCACCCTGTATGAGTGTGGGTTCCCTGGACCTCGCCCGGAACTGGGAAACCAGTGCAGTGGGATGCCTTTGTCTTTGCAGCCACCCACCCTCTTTGCTCGCTCGTGTGCATGCACAGCTCCAAACCTCTGACTCCATGTTTATCTTCAACGCTGCCCTCCGCTGCTCCCCTGAGTCACAGTTTCCTATATTTACTTTTATTTGTGAAATTTTCACTCAGCCAGCTTTCTGGTGATTCTGGATGATGTTTGTTCTGTCATTAAGTTGTAGTTTTGAAATTGCTGTGTGGGGCAGCAAGATAGGTGTTTACCTATGCCGCCATCTTGGTTCCTCCCAGACTGTTTTCTATAGTGGTAGTACCAGTCTACATTCCCACCAGCAGTGAATGAGGGCTCCCTTTTTTTCCACAAACTCTCCAACACTTGTCTTGTTGATAATGGCCACTCAAACAGGTGTAAGGCCACTCTAATTGGGAATTAAGAGACAAAATCAATATTTGCACATATAATCTTGGTTACTATAAAGGTGACTTTATTCTGTAAAAGTTCAGTTATATTTATGCCCACGAGCATCAACTTGTAGTCAGCAAATATTTATTAAGCATTTGCTTTTTGTGGGTACCATTCTAGGTGGTGGTGATACACTGGTGAATAAAACAAAGGCTCTTCTCATGCACCATTCCTGAGATGAGAAGATTATAGCAATAGGTTGGGGGGTTAGCAAATGGGGAGCCAGGCATGGCACATTTCTTTCATACCTGTCTTCTTAACCAATGGCTTTGGATGGGATATGGTGCAATAAGAATATCTTTCTCTATTGGCTTATTTCATTTAGCATAATGACCTTCAGGTTCATCCATGCTGTCACAAATGGCAGAATTTCTTTTGTTGAGCCTGAATAATACAATACTGGATTATCTCACTTCTATGTGAAATATTAAATAATCAAATTCATAGAAGCAGAGAGTAGAATGGTGGACGCCAGGGGTTGGGAAAGAAAAAAATGGGGAGATGTTGGTCTAGGGGTACAAAGTATCAGTCATGTAAGACAGATAAGTTCTGGAGATCTGCTATGCAGGACTGTGCCTCTAGCTAATAATACTGTATTGTGTAATACAGTGTGTCTAAAATTTTCAAAACAATAACTCTAATGTTAATTGTTCTTACCATCCTATCTAATAAAAGAGTAATATGCAAATTTGACAGTACCTTCGCTACACCCACAAGCCACGCCCACAGTCACGCCCACCAGACAATCAGGAACAGATTATGCAAGTAAACCCCAACCAAGATGGCTGCCACCACTGAGAGCAGAAGGAAGGCTTGGGTTTCCCAGGCAACAGAGGAAGCCAAGCTTTCTGCCTGCTGTTGCTGACCTAGGCCTCCACTCAATGCTACAAAGTTTCAATTATAAAATATACAGAAATGGCAGCAGCCACTGAGCTGGAGAGAACAGAGGCCTGGGTTTCCCTGGCAATGGAGGAAGCCAAGCTTTCCACCTTCCGTTGCCAGCCTAGGCCTCCACTCTAGGCTACAAAGTTTCAAACAGAAATGGCTGCCACCACGGAGCAAGCAGAAGGCTTGGCTCTGCTCCAGGCTACAAAGTTTCAATTGTAGACATAAATTAATACCAGATCCCAGGGCCTCCGCTTGGGTCGCTGGGGGGCGTGGCTGGCCTGAAAACCTCCATGGGCCCCTAGCCCAGGCTGCCACTTGGGAACCTCCACCCTGATCTGGGATACACTTCAGGGCAAACCAGCTGGCCCCCACCCAAGCACCAGACCTCTATCCTATCTAATAAAAGAGTAATTTACAGATTGTCCATCACTGCACACAAAAGAGGGCTGTCCCCATGTGGTCAAAGATCCAACCCCATGTGGACACAAGATGGCCACCACAAGATGACCAGCAGGGGAGGGCAGTTGGAAGGGACCAGGCCAGCAGTGGAGGGAAGTTGGGGGCAAACAGGCTGGCAGGGGAGCAGTTAGACATCAATTAGGCTGGCAGGGTAGTGGTTAGGGGGTGATCAGGCTGGCAGCAGAAGCAGTTAGGGGCAATCAGGGAGGCAGGCAGGTGAGCAGTTTGGAGCCAGCAATCCTGGATTGTGAGAAGGATGTCCGACTACCCATTTAGGCCCAATCCTACTGGGATTGGGCTTAAACAGTCAGTTGGACATCCCTGGAGGGGTCCCAGATTGGAGAGGGTGCAGGCTGGGCTGAGGGACACCCCCGCACCCCCCTGCAGCCCCCCATGCATGAATTTTGTGCACCAGGCCTCTAGTAAAAATAATAAAAGGGGTCACCCAGCCACATGGTTCAGTGGTTGAGCATCAACCTATAAACCAGTAGGTCACGGTTCGGTTTCCTGGTCAGGGCTCAATCCTTGTTGTGGGGCATGCAGGGGGCAGCTGATCCATAAATGTCTCTCATCATTCATGTTTTTCTCTCTCTCAATCTCCCTTCTTCTCTGAAATAAATTAAAATATTTTAAAAAATAAAAAATTTAAGGGGTGGGAGAAAACTTTGGGAGGTGATGGATATGTCTAAGGTCTTGATGATGGTGATGGTTTCATGGATATATACTTATCCCTACACTCATTAAGTGTATACATGACATATGTACAGCTCTTTACACATAAATTATAGTCCAATAGAGTGATTTTTTAAAAAGAATGTCTTATAAGTGTCACATGACCTCACTGAGATGTGGAATCTTAACAAAATATGATGATGAATGGAGTGGATCCAGAGACATGGAAGCATGGAACAGGGTGTGAAATCTCCTAGGGAAGGGGAGAGGGAGGAAGTGGGAGATAATCAACCAAAGACCTTGTATGCATGTGTGGCCAGAATTTAGTCAATCATCCGCACAGCAGGTGGCTGAACCTGGTTGGCTCCAGCAGCCAGTCCACAGCCTTTAAAGGACTTTTGGTGGCTTTTTTCTGGGCAGAGCCTTCTTTGTGCATACCCAGAGGGGAGATAATGGAGTGTGGTCACGGCAAGGGAAATGTGGTCTCAGCAAAGGGAATGTCCATAGTGAAATGGACTGAAAAGCTGTTTCTGGGGGAGGGGTATCAATTCAATTATTTGATCAGACCTTACAGTATGCATATATGCATGGCCCAAGGACACAGACAATAGGGTGATGAAGGCCTGGGGGGAGGTGGGAGTGGTGGATTGGAGGGGGTCAATGTAGGGGGGAAAGGGAACATATGCAATTCAACAATAAAGATTTTTTTAAAAGAAAATATTGCAAAGGAACACACACACACACACACATACACACACACACACATTTGGATTTCTCCAGAAGGAGACCTCGAGGCAAAAACCCAAGTACAAAAACTTTATCTGGAGGTGAGGTAAACATTGCTAGGGGAGTGAGGAAGTGAGACAGGTAAGAGAAAAGAAGCAAAAAAAAAAAATCCTCCACTGTGAGCAACTAGTGAGTGCTTTATCTCCTGAGAAAACTCTAGAACACAGCTCCCTCCCTAGGGAGGGGAAACTAGGAGATTTATACCACCAACCCCCATCATTCATTGTTTGGGTCCTTCTTGGGAGCAGGTAGATGCTAAGTCTGGCCTGCTGTGTGAGCGGTAAGGTGGACTTTGGTGGCCATAGAAAGCCTTACATACAGGTTCTGGAAGTTGGAATACAGATGGCATAGGTGAGTAGGTAAGGACTGAGGTAAAAGGTTGTGGGCTGGGCTGCAGGGATGTTGAGGGAAAGCCTTTTCCATAGCAAGTGAAAGCACTCTTACTGTTTCACAGATGGAATTGATGTATGGGAGAAACAAAGTGCAATAATTCTGAAAGTCTATTAGAAGTAGACTAAGATAGGAAGACCTGGCCCACTAGGTTAGCATGAGCAGTAGAATTCTCTAATACTGCTGATAAACATACACATCAGAGGAGCTGGTACCTTCCTGTGGGAACACAAGATGGTGCTGTTCTCTAATAGAAGTCAACAACTAGGCTTTTCTTTTTCTGATGCTGATCTATTATTGCAATTTAGCACACAATTTAAAAACAGTTGGGCTTCAATCAATCAAAAAGTATTTACTGAACACCCATTAAGTGCCAGAGTTGGGCCTGAAATAGAAAGGAGAGTAGTATTATGAAGAGAAAGACAGCACAGCACAAAACTGAAGCAGCAGCAGCTTTCCAATTAAAAGCAGCCTGGATTTTTCCTCTCTGTAGAGAACTTTTAGAGAATTTTGGTGGTAAAAGAATTTTATTTTATCATGACAGTGATTTGTGTTAATATAAAAATATTCAGTATCAGTTTTTGACTATTATTTCTTCAATGTTATTATTCGGTTACTGGTTAATTATGATGAAATTAAAAACCATGTTTTCTATAAAATATGATTTCAATATCCTTGTCAAACATACCTTCTCCATGAACCTTTTCCTATTAAATACCACTAGCTTTAATTACTCCAAACTTCTCTTATTACCCCGAGTAACTCTAGGGAGTCCTTATAGCAGTGCTTCTTAAACTTTTAAAAAATATATTTTTGTTGATTTCAGAGAGGAAGGGAGAGAGAAAGAGAGAGGGAGGAAAGGAAAGAGGGAGGAGGGAGGGAGGGAGGGAGGGAGAGAGAGATGAATCATGAGAGAGAATCATTGATTGGCTGCCTCCTGCATGCCCCACACTGGTGATCTAGCCTGCAACCTGGACGTGTGCCATGACCTTGAACCAAACTGTGACCTCCTGGGTCATAGGTTGACACTCAACCACGAGACACATCAGCTGGGCCGCTCCTTAAACTTTATGTGCATAACAGGTACCTGGGGACCTGGTTAAAAACCGATTCTGAGTCACTGGTCTGCGGTATGGGCTAAGAATTTGCATTTCTGATAGTTTCCCAGATGCTGCTGCTGTTTCATGGAACACACTCCGGAGTAGTTGTTTTTATTTGTAAATTTGGTAATTTAACGTGTTTTGCCATGGTTAGAAACATGTCTTACAAAAAAAGAAAAAAGGAAGAAAGAAAAAAAAAGAAAGATGTCTTAATTTTAATTTTCTGTAGAAAAATTCTTTCTTCTTTTGTGACTCTTCTTCTCTCTACTTTCAACTTCCCTCTGCCACAATCACATTCTTATGACTAACTGTGTGTTGCATACAGTAGTAACTCAGTAGAAGCAGATGATGATTGGGAAAGAAACTGCATCCTTCTAAAACATGGAATGTTGATAGTTTCCATTTGGCCTTCTGGAGTCATTCTCCTGTTGTCTTTATCATGCTCTATACCCTGTGATGCTGGCCTACATGGATCTCATCAAGGTACTCCTTGTCCTCTGGCTGCTAGGTAGATTCAGCCCATGGTAGCCCCAGAAGGTCAGAGAGTGAGATTAGGACTTGATCTCCTGCTTCCCTCCCTGCCAATGACTTTCTATTGATAGTCAGCACCCTTCACACAAACTCTCCTTTTGGGTTCTGGAAGCTGTTCTCTTCACTTCTCCCTTCAGAACTAGTGGTTGTAACTGCTTCTGTATTATTAGCCCCGGGCTACCTCTGCACCTTGCCTGCACCTTTAAAAAAAAGAGTTACTTTTTTAGCCAAAACCGGTTTGGCTCAGTGGATAGAGCATTGGCCTGCGGACTGAAAGGTACCAGGTTCGATTCAGGTCAAGGGCATATACCTTGGTTGCAGGCACATCCCCAATAGGGGGTGTGTAGGAGTCAGCTAACTGATGTTTCTCTCTCATTGATGTTTCTAACTTTCTATCCCTCTCCCTTCCTTTCTGTAAAAAGTCAATAAAATATATTTTAAAAAATTAAAATTACTTTGTAAATAAATCCTCCTCAAATTAACCTGATTTGAGTGTGCCTACCCATTGGAACCCTGACTGAAACAATTACCATTGATTTGAGAAATATAAATAGGTAAAATTTGAGCTGTAGGAAGACATAAAATAACAGAATTTGAGCCAAATAAGAAAGGATTGATTTTGAAAAATATTTAATTACTTTACAATTTTAGGGACATGCCAGTATTGCATGATGTTATGAAATTTGGCTTAGGTTTTTCATTATCTCTGTGGTGTTTCAAATATTCTTACAAATTCTTCTGTTTGTCTGGTCAATATGGGGCAGAATCTAAGTTTGTTGTAGCTGAGCAGGGGCTCCTGGCTTGTTAGAGATTTCCCAGACTGCTGGTCTCTTGTCTTCATTGTAATTGATGATGACAGACAACAGGAATAATAAATTTAACTCGCTCTGAAAAACAACAGTGGTAATTGTCTCTCTTTGACTCACCCTTTTATTTCAATAGAGTAGCTTTGCTATTCTCTCATCTGAGTCCAATATCTGTGCATATGTATGTGAGTATAAAGTTACTCAATCCAAGTTTTTTTTTAAGTATATTGTTATTGATTTCAGAGATAAAGGGAGAGGGAGAGAGATACAGAAACATCAATGATGAGAGAGAATCATTGATCGACTGCCTCCTGCACGCCCCCTTACTGGCGGCGATCGAACCTGCAACCTGGGCATGTGCCCTTGACCAGAATTGAACCTGGCACCCTTCAGTCTACAGGCTCACACTCTGCCCACTGAGCCAAAATAGCTAGGGCAATTCAAGTTGTTTTTTTTTTAACTTTCTTGTAGTCTAATTGCAGGAGATCTCACTTTATGTGAAATGTACCATAATCATTTAATTTGTACCTATTAAAATGTCAAAGAGTGATCCATCTTGAATTTGACCTGGAATATTCCAGGGTGAAAAAGTTTTTAGTTCTCTTAAATGTGGCAGAGATTTTTTTTCTTGGCTCTATTGATTACTTCTCCATTAGACTCTTAACACTTGAGGCTACAAATTCTTTTTTTTTTCTAAATAAAGGGTCATGGTGTTTACCAGAATTTTATTACTATAGCAGAGACTTCATCATTGGGATTTTTTTTAAGTGGTGAAATTTAATGGCCTGTTTTCAAGGTTATTACTCAGAGCAACAGATATGTAACAAGATGTTTGTTTGTTTTTCTTTTATAGTTATTGTCAAAATAGATGCTAACAGTTTCAGTTGCTCATACTATCATGGTTAGCAGGAACTTTTCCCTTTGAGACAATTAGGAAATCTAGTTGGAATGTTTAGAAAACTAAACAACCATTGATTGCTCAGTAATTGATTTATTCTCCACTTACTCGTCCATTCCCCATCTGGTTGAGAATGAGTGCTAAAGTATATGGATAGGAACAGTAAATAATGTGTTTCTTTACAGGGCTCATCTCTTAGATGATTATTGCCTATAATTAACACAAATTAATTATAATTTATTTTAGTAGTGATAAGGCTACTAGGTACATGACAGAGGCAGAAGGGACCAACCTGACTGTAGGGAGAGGGGCTGGTGGGGAGAGTCTCACAGAGTATTGGTATCTTGAGTGGGGTTTTGAAGGTTGACTAAGAGATAAAGAATGGCAAGTAGCCATAGATGGTTTTTCTCAGTGGATAGAGTGTCAGCTCTCGAACTGAAGGGTCCTGAGTTTGATTCTGGTCAAGGGCACAAACCTTGGTTTCAGGGTTCCCCAGCCCTGATCATGGCGCATGCAGGAGGCAACCAATTGATGTGTGTCTCTCACATCGATGTTTCTCTCTGTCTCTCCTCCATCTATCTTTCTCTCTGTCTCTCCCTCTCCCTTCCACTCTTTCTAAAAATAAACGGAAAAATATCCTCAGGTGAGGATTAACAAAAACAAAACAAGAGTGGCAAGTAGGTAGGAGCCAATTTATGATAAGGGGAAGAAAAGCAATTTTCATCCTGAAGACAATGAAAGCTTTTAGAGAATGGATTTCATCTAGAGAAGAGGTATGATCAAGTTAATATTTTTGTAAGGGGTGCACTGGAAGGGAGGGATGGAATTGTGTGTACATAAGGCAGGAGGTAGGGAAGTAACTGGTTGCTACAGAAAGAGCTCACGCAAGAGCTAACAACAGCCAGAACCAGGACTATAGTGGTGAAAATGAAGAGAAAGAGGCAGATTCAAGAGCTAATTAGGAGGTAAAGTTGGCAAGACAGTGTCTGAGGAAGTATTGCTGAGATAAGGAGTATACAAAAGAAAATACGTTTGGAAAATGGATGGGGAGAAAAGATGAGTTTACTTTGGGATTCTTTGAGGTACCCCTAACAGACTGCTAGACAACCCTGGAGTTCAGAAAATAAATCTGGAGTAGTAGAAACACATGTTTGGAAATCAGGGAGTTGTTAAAACCAGAGGAAGAGATAGGATGTTTGATGGATTGAGGGCAGAGCAGAGCTCTTCAAACTATTTCTCTGTCTCCATGCCTTCTTTTTTTTTTTTTCTCACCCGAAAATATTTTTTCCACTGATTTTTAGGGAGAATGGAAGAGAGAGAGAAAGACAGAAATATCAATGTGAGAGAAACACATTGATTGGTTGCCTCCTGCACGCACCTCAACCAGGCCCCGGGCCAGGGAGGAGTCTGCAACCAAGGTATGTGCCCTTGACCAGAATTGAACTCAGGACCTTTCAATCCACAGGCTAATGCTGTATCCACTGAGCCAATCTGGCTAGACCTCCATATCTTTCTTTAAAAAATTATGTTTATTGATTTTGGAGAGGAAGGGGGGAGAGAGAGAGAGAGAGAGAGAGAGAGAGGGAGAGAGAAACAGTGATGAGAGAGAATCACGGATGGGCTGCCTCTTGCATGCCCCCCACTGGGGATCAAGCCCACAACCTAGGCATGTGCCCTGATCAGGAATAGAACCATGACCTTCCGATTCATAGGTTGATGCTCAACCACTGTGCAACACTGGCTGGGCTCTATACCTTCCTTATGTGTTGGCTTTTGATCTAATATTGCTAATTATAGGATTATAGGATGACTAGAGGCCCAATGCTCGAAATTCAGGCAAGGGGCTTGGCCCTCACAACTGCGGTGGCTTCCCTCGGCCCTCGCAGGGCAACCTGAGGTGGCTTGCCTCGGCCCTCGCAGCGCCAGCTTCATTGAAGTTCAACTGGAAGGATGTCAGGAAGGTCGTTTGGCTGTCCTATTTAATTAGCATATTATGCTTTTATTATAGATTGCCACCAGTCAGGAAGTGGGAGGGAAATGCCCTGAAGCTCAGTTGAGAATCACCAGGAAAGGGACCTACAAGTTGGTTATGAAAGCAGGAAAAGAATGAAGAGAAGGTGAAGTACTAGAATCCAAGGAAAAAAAATTAAGAAAGCAAAACTCAGGCATTTATTGGGATAGGTTGGTTTAAATTTAAAAAAGAGAGAACATTGAAAAAATTAAAAACATGTGCAGTGATAACTAGACTTAAACAGAGGTCTAATTTTAGCATGGAACATGAGGCCTGAAGTCAAAAATAATCGAGAAGGACCCCCAAGCATTTGAAATGGTTGTCACAGGCTGCTTTGCTAAAACCATATGTCTTTGATAGGCTCATCTTCACTTTATTGTGAGCCATCCTAGCTATTTTTAATATCAGCCAGAAGTACTTTGATGATGTATTTAAAATTATTTTCTTTAGAATCTGCTTAATTCTCTGTCTTCTATTCTGAAACTTTCTGGTAAAACCGGGGGCACAAAGCCTGCTTTTCTAGGAACAGAATGATATCCTACAACTGCTGAGAGTGCTATTCGAATTCAGGATCCAAGCGGGGATATGATAGCAAAGTTCCTTCCATCTGCGTTGCAACTAACACTTGGTAGATTCAATTTGCAAGAACTGCTGCATGAGCCTGAGAGTGCTACCTCAGGCTCCCGCTGCTTCTAGTTTTGCTGCTATTAATCAGACATTGCGCTCTCTAGCAATAGGGATGTCAAGCTATGCCATACTTGAATCAGCAGAGGATAAAAGGAGTCAGGTGACCTATAAAGAATTCACAAAAATGTCACAGGAAACATGTGCTTGTGCATAGATACCTGTGCTTATGTCTGATTCAGTCCTGTGAGGCCAGGCTGGGCATGCGAGGTTGCTTGTCCTGGCTGCTTATATGGGGGGAGGTTCTGGGACCCTGCTAGGGGGTCTGTCACTCAACTGTGTGCCAAGGCTAGGTGAGAAGGCTTAGGAGTGTCTAGAGATTAAAGCAAGAAGATCATGACTTCAGAAGTCAATGGAATTGGATGGGAAATGCTGAAAACAAGTTTGAAAAACAATGGGAGTACCCAAGTCCGGATACTCATTGTAGAGATGGGACCCAAATGGAACTGATGCCTACCTCTTACAAGTACACAGTGGCCAGAGGATTAACAGCCATATATATCCCACTACAGAAGTTTGATTTTTATCCTGAAAGCAATGAGAAGCCACCTGCTCTTTCATATTGTTGGTTAAAATATGACACAGGATATCCTAGGATTTCTCTGCATTCACGCAGGTTTATTGAGACACTAGAGGCCCAGTGCATGATATTCATGCACTAGAGTGGGGGCGGAGTGTCCCTCAGCCCAGCCTGTGCCCTCTTGTGGGTGCTGGAGATTGGGCCTAAACCAACAGTCAGACATCCCTCTTGCAGTCCAGGGCTCTCGCAGTCCGGGACCCCTCACTCCTTACTGTCTGCCTGCAGTGGAGGCAGGAGAGGCTTCCACCACCACCTCTGTGCTTGCCAGCAATAAGCCTGGCTTCTGGCTGAGCAGTGCTTCCTTTGTGGGAGCACACTGACCACCAGGGGGCAGCTCCTGCATTGAGTGTCTGCTCTCTGGTGATCAGTGCACATTATAGCAACAGGTCATTCCCAGTTGTTCTGCTGTTATGGTCAATTTGCATATTACCCTTTTATTATATGGGATAATTCACATATACAAAACTCACTCTTAGTGTCTAGTTCTATAAGTGTGGAGGAACACATACAGTCATGTCACAACCACCACAATTAAGCTACAGAATAGTTATAGCACACACGTAATTCCCTTGGGGCCATTTGTAGCCAACTTTTCCCTCCACCATCTTCTTCTGTCAACCACTGGTCTGTTCTCTGTCCCTATAGTTTTGCCATTTGGGCACATCCACTGTGGAAGACAATTTGACAGTTTCTTCTAAAGTTAAAATACACTGACCGCATGTCTCAGCAAACCCACTCCTAAGTATTTACCCTCAAGAAATAAAAACTTATGTTAACTAAAAAATCCCTGTATGTGAATGTTTATAGCTGCATTCTTCATAATATTCCCAAACTGAAAACATGTCATAAGTCTTTCAAAAGGTGGATGGGTCAACAAATGGATACATCCTTTAAGTGGAACACTACTCAGTAATAAAAAGCAAAGAACTACAAATAGAGGCAGCAACATGAATGAATCTCCAGTGCATTATGCTAAGAGAAAGAAGACAGCCTCAAAAGGCTACATACTGTGTGATCCCCAGTACCATTTTGCATTCCCACCAGCAATGTATGAGCATTCCAGTTACTCTTCAAGCATGTTAAACTCACGTCCAGGAGGCTGCATGCACTTTGGTAGAGTTTTGTTTGTTTGTTTGTTTGTTTGTTGTTTTTTTTAAATTTCAGTCATTGTAATAGATTTATAATGTTATCTTATTGCAGTCTTGATTTGCATTTTTCTAATGACTAATGTTGAACATCTTTTCACATGTTTATTCATCAGCCATATATCTTTTTGGGTAAACAGTTTTAGAATAATTTATCCATTTTTATTGGGTTGTTTATTTTTTATCAATGAGTTTTGAGAGTTCTTTATATATTCTGGGGACAAGTTCTTTATCAGATATATGTTTTGCAAATATTTTCTCCCATTCTGTGACCTGGTGGTTCATCATCTTCATGTCTTTTGCAGAGCAGAGGTTTTTAATTTTGATGAGGTACAAGGGGTGGAGACTTCCGTTTATGTAAGTCAGCTCTTCTCTGGTTCCGAGAGCTCACTTCCACTTTCCATCAAAGGCTGAGTTTCCCCAGCTGGTGCTGAAACACCTAACGCCAGAGCAGCATAGGCCAGAGGAGACTGGTCCAGAAGGGAGCAGGCCAGACCAGAGCAGAGCTGAACCTGGAGGAGCAGAGCTGTCTAGACAGAGAGGGGCCTGACTTCAGAGCTGCCTCACAGCTGTGCTGTTGTCACAGCTGTGCTATATTACATTGAACTGTTTTGCACTGAATAAAATTTCCTCCTTCACTGTGCCCCAGACTGGGGATTCCTGTTCGTGTTAAATTGATGCCAATGACCATGGGTTGACATGTATAATATACAGGGTGGGTCAAAAGCAGGTTTACATTTGTGAGCATGTGAAACACAGAGTTTATTCTTGTATTATTATTGATTAATTTATATTATTTTCAATACTAGAGGCCTGGTGCATAAAAATTCATGCACTGGAGCGGGGGGGGGCAGTCCCTCAGCCTGGCCTGCCTCCTCTCACAGTCTGGGAGCCCTCACGGGTGGGAGGTGACCTGGCTATCGGGAAGGCGATGCTATATTACACCTCTGCTGTTGCCACTGCCAGCAGCACAAGCCTCGGCTGGCCCTGGTTACCTGAGCCTTGGGTGGCCTTGGGCAGCTGAGCAGCTTGCCTGTGTCTCAGGCCTGCCTTAGGTGGCTGGGGTCTGAGGGGACTGGGAGACTCCAGAGGCAGGTGTGTGGCAAGGCCCCAGTGGGGCTGAGGGGACTGGGCATCATCATCTTGTGGCTGTGGGTGCCACCATCTTTGAGGACATGGCAGTCAATTAGTATAGTTTCTCCTTATTGGCTGTGGAAGCCACCATCTTTGAGGGCAGGACAGTCAATTAGCATATTCCCTCCTTATTGGCTATGATTGCCATCATCTTTGAGGATGGGACAGTCAATTAGCATATTCCCTCCTTGTTGGTGTGGGACAGCCTGGGCAAAGGGCCTGTGGTGGTTTGCAGGCTGGCCACATCCCCCAGCAACCCAAGCAGAGGCCCTGGTATCTGGGATTTATTTATCTTCTATAATTGAAACTTTGTAGCCTTCAGTGGAGGCTTGGGCCAGCTAGGGTGTGCAAGAAGCTTGGATTCCTCTATTGCCAGGGAAACCCAAGCCTCCTGTTTACTCTGTGGCTGCAGCCATCTTGTTTGGGTTAACTTGTATACTTGCTCCTGATTGGCTGGTGGGTATGACTTGTGTGTGGTGGAGGTGTGGTCAATTTGCATATCATTCTTTTATTAGATAGGATAGCAGATTTCATTATCTTTTTCTTTTGGTTTTAACTTTGTATGAAAAATTTTAAACACTCAAAATAGAAAGGCTAGAATAATTAAAATGATGTACTAATAAAACATTTTTATATTAACATATTATTGACCAACTAGAGGCCTGATGCATGAAATTTGTGCATGGGAGAGTGGGGGGCGGGGTCTCGCAATCCTTGACCCCTCAGGGGATGTCTGACTGCCAGTTTAGGCCCGATCCAGGACTCTTTACTACTAACCACCCACCTGCTCGCTCCTAACCACCTTCATGCTTGCTCCTTACCACCTGCCTGCTCACTCTTTATCATTTGGCTCACAGCTCCTTAGCATTGCTGTGGAGGTGGAAGAGGCTCTGCTACTGCTGCTGTGCTTGCCAGCTGTGAGCCTGGCTTCTGGCTGAGTGCCATGCCAGCTGTGGGAGTGCACTGACCACCAGGGGGCAGCTCCTGCACTGAGCGTCTGCCCCCTGATGGTCAATGCACATAATAGTGACTGGTTGACAGGTAGTTCTGGTCAATCCAGCCATTCCGCCATAACAGTCACTGGACTTTTATATATATAGATATGACATGTTTGGTCCAGGGATTGTGGATGGCTGATCCCTCTTGGATGGCTTAAGCAATCCAGGATATGGCCTCAGGAATGAAGGAGGGGAAGAGGAGAGGAGAATGCGAACTCCACTTGTTGTGCACCTCTGAGGATGTCCATGTGGCCTTGCCCAAGTGGGGGCCAGGTGCAGCATGCCTGGGTGGTTTTATGTAAGAGGAAGCTCTATTCCCCCATTGCTCTAGAACTCAGCCAAGTGACCTACAATTTCCATACTTGCCTACAACTCTCATAAGAGTTACCCTAGTTCTGTTATGTCCCATTTTGTCATGTTCAAATGAACAACTGAATGTGGTTGCCCAATTTGCCAAACCACAACTGGATGACTTCTTTGGGCTCCCAAGTAGTCTCCTTGTTGTTCTCTTAATCCCTTACAATCTAGCAGCCAGAACAATCCCTATAAAATACAACACATCATGTTCCTTTCCCAGTCCAAATTCTTCATTGGCTTTCCCTCGCAATTAGAATGAAATATAAAGTTCCTACCAAGGCTTATATTATCTGATCTTATTACCTCTGTCACCCAATTTTTGACTACTTTTCCTTTTTTTTCTAGGTGATTTTGCTTTCTTGTAGTTCCTGCTCCTCAGACACATCAGGAACACTTCAAGCTCTGTGTCTTTGTACTTGCTGTTCCCTCTTCTTCAAATGCTCTTCCTGAAGATACTCAGATAGCCTATTTTCAGATCTGTTCAAATGCCTCAGTCTCAGAGAAGCCCAGCTTGACCACCCCGTATCAAATAGCAGCCTCCCTTCACAGTAGTTTATACCAGGGATGCCCATTCAGAAGGCAGCATCACATGTTTTCTTGGTTAGAAATAGAAGTTGAATGGACTTAGGGAATAGTTCCATCAAATTTTGCAGCTGGTTATAAAAGTATTTCAGTCTGTATAACCTTAGGTGAGCAGAATCAGGGCATTCTCTTGCAAGAAATATTTCTGACAAACACTGACATTTTACTGTCCTGCACTTTGGAATAAGGCAGTTATGGATTGGAATACCAGCTCGTCTATGTACTAGCTGTTTATTCCCTAATTTCTCAGAGGCCTCAGTTTCTGCATGTATAAAGTGGAAAAGGTAGAGTGCATTTCATAGAGTGGATTGAAGTTTAACCAATATAAAGCATCTACCCCAAATGTACACATAATATTTAACAAGTGTCCGTTTTTATCACAGCCCTCTACCTCCCCCCCTTTTTTAAACTATATTTTATTGATTTTTTACAGAGAGAAAGGGAGAGAGAAAGTCAGAAACATTGATGAGAGAGAAACATCGATCAGTTGCCTTTTGCACACCCCTTACTGGGGATGTGCCAGCAACCAAGGTACATGTCCTTGACTGGAATCAAACCCAGGACCTTTCAGTCCACAGGCCGACACTCTATCCACTGAGCCAAACTGGTTTTGGCTCTACCTCCCTTTTTGATCATCACAATTTTCTGACTTTATACCCTTCCTTTTTTTCAGAGAAGTTGGTTTCCAGCACTGTAGTTTACCTGCCAGTAGTTGTATTTTAGATTTCACTTTAGAGAACAATGGAAGCCTCTTTATGAGATTTAGCAACTCATTCTTTTTGATTTAGGAATCCATGTCCTTAGAAGTGATCCTTTAGATGTTATCTATTGGGGAGTCACCTGCCCTTTATCTGCTATCTCTTATTTATTAACTTTCATTTCAGAGGGTGCATTTTCCAACCTTTCACCAAATCAGGGGCACACCTGTTGGGGTCCTTCTTTCTTCTCTGATTAGAAATGAGTCCCATAAAGAGGTTTCTGCCAGCTAAGCAGAGGATCAGAGACAGCAAAAGAAGCAACATAGAACTCCATCCACTTAATGCACTTGGTAATTGCCCTTCACATTTCTGGACATTCTTGGGAAAGTGAATGCCCAATCAGCCTTGATGATCTGAAGCTAGTTATCGTCTCCATCAGCTTGGCCTGTGTGCCTTTGCTCTGCTCTCACCTGCTGATTGACCAGTTCACTGTTCATTAACAGTTTTTAGAAAGATGGGCAGAGAAGGGAAAGATTATATTTTCATCAGTCTACTTAGGTTAAAAAAAATCAGATGATGTAAAAATTTTCATTAAAGAACAGGAGAGGGGTGAGATTGAAAGAGAAAATGAAAATGTTTTTTTTCTGGTGTATTGTTTGTTGATTTAATCATTCATGAGTCTCCAGCTCTAATGATAATGGCAAATTGAGAGCTGTCACTACATCTATTAAAAATATTATATAACCGGGGGGAGGTCAAGGGTGAGGGGAAGAAAACATATGTACTACTATTTGTAATACTTTAAACAATAAAAAAAAGGTGAAGGGACTGAGAAGTACAGATTGGTAGTTACAAAATAGTCACAGGGATGTGAAGTACACCACAGGGAATACAGTCAATAATATTATAATAACTATGTATGATTCCAGGTGGTACTAGAAATATTGGGGGGGGGATACTTTGTAGAGGATATGATTGTCTAACCACATGCTATACCCTTGAAACTAATACAAAATAATATTGTTTAAATAAATAAATAGCCCTACAAATATTATTTAAAATTATCCTAATTTTGCAAAAATATATACCTACAAATACATACATATGTATAGGAGTAGAAGAAAAAACATCAACATTTTAATGTTGGGTTTTGGGGGGATGGAACTTTTTACTTTCTCTTTTTGTTGTTCAATATTTTTCAGGTAATCTTCAACGAGCCTCTGTTTTTTATTTTTTTTATTTTTTATTTTTTATTTTTTTATTCAGTTTATTAATTACATTGTATCCCCTTTTTTATCCCCTTATATCTTCCCTCCACCCTGTACCTATCCCACCCTCGGCCCTCACCTTCCCCTCCCCAATGTCCTCTCCCATTGTTGCAAGATTCTTGTCCAATCTCTTGCTGTACTTCCAACAACCCCCTTCTCCCCAAGAATTGTCAGTCCATTCCCTCTCCATGTCCATGTTTCTGTTATAGAACAGTTTATCCTGTTCATCATCCTATCAGTTCACTTGATTTTTATGTTCATTTGTTGACAGATGTGTATTTGTTGTTCATAATTTATATTTTTACCTTTTTCTTCTCCCTCTTCTTAAAGAATATCTTTCAGCATTTCATATAATACTGGTTTGGTGGTGATGAACTCCTTTAGCTTTTTCTTATCTGCGAAGCACTTTATCTGATCCTCAATTCTGAATGATAGCTTTGCTGGATAGAGTAATCTTGGTTGTAGATTCTTGCTCTTCATTATTTTGAATATTTCTTGCCACTCGCGTCTGGCCTGCATCATTTCTGTTGAGAAATCCTCTGACAATCGTATGGGTGCTCCCCTGTAGGTAACCAACTGCTTTTCTCTTGCTGCTTTTAATATTCTCTCTTTATCTTTTGCTCTTGGCATTTTAATTATGATATGTCTTGGTGTGGTCCTCTTTAGATTCCTATATTTTGGGGTTCTGTGTACTTCTTGGGCTTTTAAGTCAGTTTCTTTCACCAGGTGGGGAAAGCTTTCAGTCACTATTTCTTCAAGTAGGTTTTCATTAACTTGCTCTCTCTCTTTTTCTGGCACCCCAATAATTCGGATGTTGGCTTGCTTGAGGTTGTCCCAGAGGCCCCTTACGCTATCTTCAATTTTCTGAATTCTTTTTGTTTCTTGTTTTTCCAGCCGAGTGGATTTTGGTTCTTTGTATTTCAAATCTTTGACTTGGTTCTTGTGGTCCTCTGGACTGCTTTTAGGACTTTGTGTAATATTTTTTTATTTCAGTCTGTGTATGCTTGATTTCTAGTTGGTCCTTTTTTTTTTCTGTGAGGGTCTGGTTCGTATCCTCAGAGGCCTTGTTCATTTCCCTGAGGGTCTCATTCATTTCCTTGTAAGTATCATTCATTTCCTTGTAAGTCTCATTCATTTGCTGGTTGGTCTTGTTTATTTCCTGATAATTCTCATTAAGTTGATCGGCCTTTTGTAGGAGCCTCTTGAAAAGCCTTATAACCGTGGTTTTGAACTCTATGTCTTGTCGTCTTTTCTCCTCCATTTCTTTCACACCTGATTTCTTTCCATGTCTCTGCATGGTGGCTGCTTTATGTGGTGGATATCCTCAAAGGGACAGTGGCTCAGCCTCCCCAGTTACCTGAGGTGGGTACTCTTACTGCAATCCTTTATGGGTTGTATTCAGTGTTTTTGAATTTAAACCCAGTTTGTTGTTGTTAGCCCTAGGAGGGTTTGACCTCCAGGCCAATTGGCTGCGAAGGGAGACTGTGTTCAGGTTGGATGGGCGGAGTCTCTGAGCTGCGCAGCAGCGGCAGCAGCAGCGGCAGCTGGGTCCTATGCGGCGCTCGCGCGAGCGGGTCTCTGTTGGATGGGGATGGCTGCAGACACCTCCAAGAGAAAGCCTCTAGTCTCTTCCCCTTGCCAGACAACTCTGCCTTTCCCCAAATGTGCCTGCACACCAAAAGTCCAGCCCAGGGCTGTAAAATAGATGGTTTCCAGAACCAGGAGACAAGTTTCCAGGGGGCAAGTCGCGGGTTTGCGCGACCCTTGGGACTAGGAGCCTCTGCCGCGTCCCGCTTCCAGGGTGCGTCCCCCGGACCACGGACCTCGCCCGGTTCCAGGGAATCTGTGCAGGGGGACCTCTCCCCGTACCCAGGATCTCGGACCTTGCCCAGCTCGGGAAATCTGGGCAGTGGGACGCCTCTGCCCTTCCCCGTGGGAGAAATCCGGCCGGTCGCTGCTCCAGCCCCAGCCTGCATGCGCGACCAGGGCGGCTCCTAACCTGTTTCCATCTGAAAGGCTGCGCTCCCGCCACTCCTGAGTCTCAGTGTCCCACCTCCGCTCCTATTAGTGGAGCTTTCATGCAGCCAGCTTTCTGGCGGTTCTGGGTGCTTGTCTGTTGTGCTGTTATGTTGTAGTTCCCAAATCATTGCGCGGGGCAGAACAATAGGTGTTTGCTTATGCCGCCATCTTGGTGTTCCCCAACGAGCCTCTGTTTTATAAAAAGAATAAAAGATGGTAATTTTGTTACAGTGCACTTTGAAAGGTGAAGAACAAATGGGTGCAATAATTTAATATTTGTAAGTATATGTTAACTACTACTTGAAGCTTTTATAAGGTAGGGTAGGCAATGTTCCTTTAAGAAGCCCATTAGATTCTGTGGAACAGACACAATAGAAAATGCCGAACACTACTCAGCCATAAGAGAAGATGAAACACTGCTGTTTGTGACAACATAGATAGATCTTGAGAATATCATGCTAACAAAAACAAGTCAGACAGAAAAAGTTAAGGACCATATGATTTCACTCATATGTGGGATATAAAACTGAAATCAACAAATGAACAAATGAGAAAAACAAACACACAAAAACTCATAGACACAGATAACAGTATGGAAGTTACCAGAAGGAAGAGAGGTGGAGGATTAGTAAAGGATAAAGGGTATCAAATATATGGTGATGGACGACGATTTGACTTTTGGTGGTAGACGAGGTATCAGAAATGTACACTTGAGACCTATATACTTTCATTAACTAATGTCACTTCAATAAATTTGATTAAAAATAAAGAAAATGATGAAAGGCCAGAGTAGCTGAGAATCTTTGGCAACCTAGTATTGGACCCATAAATGTTTCTTTAGGTTTAACATTTTGGTCAATAAGCCTGAGGTCATTGAACCCAAAGGGCTTCATTTTACCTTCACACCAAACGTTTTAGGTGACAGAATTTGTGGGCTTAAGGTTTCGTGTCCCTTTCTGGCTGCTTATTTGCCATGTAGAATCCCAGACTGTTGAAATTGTGTATGCTCCTGATCTTAGCCTACCTTCCCCTGGGAGCAGATTTTGAGGCAAGATTCTAGTACAAACTTTACAGACACCGTTTCCCTGCTACTTCCATCCCATTGCAGTACCAAAGTGGGCTCTGGTAGCCAAAGAAAGCTCGTAGGTTGAGAGCTGCAGATGTTGGCAGTCAGCGGTGGGCCAGAAGTTTCACGACAATGGTAAGGCCTGAAATGACAGGCAGGCTCTGACATATCTGCACCCTTCCCCTTTCATAGGACTAATGTCACCTATGTGTCTGCTTGGGAACAAAAGTAATTGAATGTTTCCTTGTTTGGAAAGGAAGCCCATGTTACAAAATGCAAAAGCATATTTGGTAACATGCCAATAAAGAGTCCACCATTGAGCAGGTCCCCACTGTGGCTAATGGAAGCTCAATCTTTAAAAAAGAATACACACACACACACACACAGAGTGACCAGACTATTATGATCTCTGAATGCATAATAATTGGGCTACTCAGTGTATTTCCTATATAACAAAAGGTTAATATGCAAATTGTCCCCTCAACCAGGAGTTTGACCAGCAGGCAGGCCAGTCAACTGCCCATGTCCCCTCCCCCTGGCCAGGCTGGCTGGACCCCGCCCATGCACAAATTCATGCACCAGGCCTCTAATACACACACACACACACACACACACACACACACACACACACACACACACACTAAGTGGACAGATTATTATGTGTTCAGAGATCATAATAATCTGGCACTCAGTGTATATATATTGATTGATTTCAGAGAAGAAGGGAGGGGGGAGAGAGGGGGAAGAGAGAGGTGGGGGGGAGAGAGAGAGAGAGAGAGAGACATGAATGATGAGAATCATTGATTGGCTACCTCCTGCATGCCCCCTACTGGGGTTAGATGTGACCTCCTGGTTCATAGGTCAAAATTTAACCACCGAGCCACATCTGCTGGGCTGAAGCTCAATCTTTTGGGGCCTTTGAGAGAGAATATAAAGCATATCTTAGAGTTATTCCACCTAAGGGACAAGGAAGCTGAGGGTTTTATTCTCCAATTCAATCATTACCAGCTGAGAATTAAGTGCTCCTGTGATATACCCCCTACTTCCCGCCAGCCCGGAACAGAGGTGGAGAGCAAGCACTCTGGTGGAGAACAGTAGGTACTGGCAATGCGAGGAAAGGTGAGACAAGAGGCCATAGTGTCAGGACACTGGCTGTTCTCTGCTACACCTGGTTTAGCCTGGGCAGCAGTTAAGACATTTATACCTGTTGCAGGGAGGAGGTGACTCTGTGTCTGTTTTGAAGTGGGCAGAAAGGTGTAAGCCATGAGCTCTGCAGGCACCATGACTCAGCTTTCTCAGGGAAAGCAGCAGAGAAGACAGATGCAGAAGACGGAGGCACCCAGGTGGGGTGCTCTGAGAAACATCCTGACTTTGGGAAGGCATTGAAGAGGGGCTGGAGAGCCAGAATGTCTTTGTAAGGGCCCACTTTTGTGTCTAAAGGCTCTGGTGGCCTGGGGCATCAGGATTCCAATAGAAATTTAGTGCTGGAAGCAGAATTTGGCATCCACCTCCCCATCACAGGGTTCTGCTTCTCTTTCTCCATCCACTGTGTGGCTGAGTTGTTTAGACCCATCTATCCTGTTATCACATGCCTGATGGGACATGGACAGGGAGTCAGGATGGTAGAAGAGCTTTTAAGATCCCTAACATAGCCCTAGCCAGTTTGGCTCAGTGGGTAGAGTGTCAGTCTGTGGACTGAAGGGTCCCAGGTTTGATTCCAGCCAAGGGTACATGCCTGGGCTGTGGGCTCATCCCCAGAAGGGGATGTTCAGGAGGCAGCTGATCAGTGATTCTCATCATTGATGTTTCTATCTCTCTATTCCTCTTCCTTCCCTTCTAAAATCAATAAGAATATATATTTTAAAAAAGATCCCTTACCTAGTAGAACATCTGCAAGACAATCAGACCTTTAAGTTGCCAAAATTTACTCCCTCTTAAATTTCTATTGTGTATGGTTATGCTAAAAAGGTACCTCTTTCTCAGACTCTCACATAGTCTAGTCAGTATCTTTTTCATATGCTTGTTAATTGCTGCTGCATGTTAGGCCATAAACCTGCTTGGCTCATCTATCCAGGGAAATTTACTCATCACCACCATCAGCTTCCATGGTGCGTTTGAATCCTAGGAACCAGGAAGAATGAAACATTTATTATCGAATACAGAGGCCAAGAGCAGGGCAGGGACTCTGACCAAAGTGTAGTAACTCGGGCCTAGCTTCTCAGTTCAGCTGGGCTATCAACGTAGGAGAAATGATTGACATAAACTCAAAAGCAATCCTGATGAATTTCTTGCACACGTTTTCATTTATATTGTGTATATTTTATTAGGAAAACACAATCATTTCCTCCAGTGAGATTTTAAACTTTTCTTATATTTCAGTATATGATTTTATTTGTCTAGGGCAGTGGTCGGCAAACTCATCAGTCAACAGAGCCAAATATCAACTGTACAATGATTGAAATTTCTTTTGAGAGCCCAATTTTTTTAAACTTAAACTTCTCCTAATGCCACTTCTTCAAAATAGACTCGCCCAGGCTGTGGTATTTTGTGGAAGAGCCACACTCAAGAGGGCCAAAGAGCCGCATGTGGCTCGCGAGCCGCTGTTTACTGACCATGGGTCTAGGGAAACAAATCTTGCCCCACGACTCCCCAGAATAACACAGGTCGTTTTATTTTTTTTTCCAAAGGTATCATTTTATAATGACACATTCCTCAAAATGGTATTTAATAAACTTTGCTGGGAACCTTTTTGTCTTATTAATTAACCAGTTGTTTGATTGATTGATTCTGTCAACAAATATACATTGAACTCCTACTATGCGTCTGTTGCTGTGCTCCATGCCGAAGTGAGCAAAATAGACACAGGCCACCTCCTCCTGGAGAGGCGGGATGGGAGGGTGCGGCCTCTCACCTGTGTGCAAAATGCAGCACATTTGCCTCCCAGAGACACTGCAATAACAGCAAGGCTGGTTGAGCTCAAGGCTCAGCTCTGTTTTGTCAGTTCCCGCTTCCCTCCTGCTCCTTTCTCTTGTTTCCTGTTATCCCTCTGTCTGTCTCCAAGGGATTCTCTGGGCTGCCTCCTCTTTCTGATGGCTAGGTTCCCCTGGCGCTGGCTCTTGTCACACAGCCAGTTCTTGAAGGTTGTGGAGAGAATGTCACCTTGTTTTTTTCCCCTCTAAACTCTCCTTATATATTTAGAAATTGAAAGTGATTTACGGCAATGATTGATGCCCTGAAGCCCTGGGATTGAATATGCCGAATCCCAGGAGCAGAGGAGCAAGGAATGGGCTGATACCCCTTAAATTCAGACATCGAGTTGCCTTAAGCATTTGGGAATTATGCATTCAAGCAGCGCTCTGTTCTTCTCGCCTTTTACTTGCTGTGTGAGCAGGTGGGCGAAAGCCTGGTAGGTGTCATGGGCTAGAAAATGCCGTGAAGAATTCCTAACAGCTCCTGCCTGAACCTTCCACGGGGAAGCTGATTTGCATCAGAGCCTGTAGTTAGTTCTGTGGCCCTGTGAGCTGTATTCAGTATGTGCTTATTTAATCGCCCTTCTTACACACGGTTCCTGTCTGCATTTTTGGATTTTGTCTGCTGCCTGCAGAACAGACTTGACTATTTTTGACCTGGCTGGCATTAAACGTACTGTGATTTCCCTTTAAATTTGTCGATTGAGTAAATTAATTTAGAAGAACTGTGGTGATAAACATTTAAGGGAGGAGGATTTTTATCAAGAAGCCAGGACTTGCTTTACTATTATTCCATGCTGCTGTTAATGCAAATAAGTTTCTTTTAGTCACATTCCTGAGTTTGTCTCTCATGTCAAGATATCGGTAAGTACAGATGCTATAAAAGGGAGGATATTTTTTCCTGTTATTTGACTGCAGAAGTGAGAGAAAAAAATGCATGTTCATCAAAGACGAAATGGACTTTAAGACTATATTAATAATAAAATGGCCTGGAACTGAGGTGGGGAAAAGGAAAACATTCACTCAATTGGGGAGAACATATGCTCATGGTAGTACGTTATTTTACTAGTCATTCATACTATTATTCCACATTAATTAACCATGACAAGAGATTTAACAGAGAATCCTTTAGCGTGCCCTACTTAACAGGAGAAAAAATGGTGACACCTTTGTCAATGAAAGTGTTGCTCTAAATATTAGTGGGTTTTTTTTCATGAGGATTTCTTTATCAAGGAGGAGATGTCTGAGACCAAGAACACAAATAAAATCTATCTGAAATGGTGCATTGTGCTATCACACTCCTAGATGGTTGGTATATCCGCTTCAAATTAAGGGTCTGATGTCATGGAAACAGCTTGTTCATTTGGAAAGCTGCTGACACTCTGTGGGAAGGCAAAGGACAGTGTATCCGTGTGTGTGTGTGTGTGTGTGTGTGTGTGTGTGTGTGTGTGTGTGTGTGTGTTTAACATCCCTATCAACCTTCAGCAAAACAAATATTAACTCCTGCCAGAAAGTATGGAATTAAATGGGAGGCTTGGACTTCTTTTCACTTTTGGCATCAGAGTTTTACAGCAGAGTATAGGAATCATTTGGAGAATAATGTCAGAATGAAGATTCAGATCCAGTGGGTCCTGTCGTGGCCTGAGATTCTGTGCTTCTAAGGAGCTCCCAGCTGATGCTGATGGTGTGGGGGTCACACTTGGACAACCATTGCTCTGCGGTGGTTCTCGAATACCTTTGTCTTTGGCTAATGAGAATTGTCCATTACTTAATGTTTGGTCAAACATTTCCAAAAGAATCATAGCTTTAAATTGCTGATTTTGCTTTTGCTGGTTTCTATGTCAATTTTTAAAAATATATATTTTATTGATTTTTTTTTTTTTACAAAGAGGAAGGGAGAGGGATAGAAAGTTAGAAACATTGATGAGAGAGAAACATGGATCAGCTGCCTCCTGCACACCTCCCACTGGGGATGTGCCCGCTACCAATGTACATGCCCTTGAGCAGAATCGAATCCAGGACCCCTCAGTCTTCAAGCTGATGCTCTATCCACGGAGCCAAACTGGTTTCAGCATCTATGTCAATTTTATATGTTATCTAAAGCTAAGATGTCTTGGCAAGTCAAAGAAGGTAAATATTACATGTGTATTATCATATTAATTGTTGACTGTTAACTATCCTGCACCCACCTAAGTATGTGCCTATCATTTTACTTTTTATCCAATCACAGAGGTTTCCCCGCCTTGCTTTCACCCGCCTTCCTAGTTTCTCACCAATGGATTTCATGTAACTCACTCATGTCCCCTCCTTTGATTATCATGTATAAAAATAGATGAGGAACCACTATTCTCTAGAGCATTATCCCAATCAATTGAGATACTGCTTCGCAGCAATAGCCGGCAGTTTGGCTCAAATAAACTCACAACAATTCTTTAAAAAATTACATTTAATGCATTCTTTTAAATTGGACATTGTTTGTAGACCATCAACTTATACTGGAATTAGAAGACCTGGAAGGAAAACATTTTGCAGTCTCCTACCTTTCAATAGAACAAGAAGCTCCTTAACTGGTTTGGCTCAGTGGATAGAGCATTGGCCTGTGGACTGAAAGGTCCCAGGTTCGATTCTGGTCAAGGGCATGTACCTTGGTTGCGGGCACATCCCTGGTAGGAGGTGTGCAGGAGGCAGCTGATTGATGTTTCTCTCTATCCCTCTCCCTTCTTCTCTGTAAAAAATCAATAAAATATATTATAAATGAATAAATAAATAAATAAATAAATAAATAAAACCAAGAAGCCCTATAGGAGATCAATCTGGTAAGAGCTGTGACTCTTTGACAAATAGAGAATGCCCTCTGTAGTGGACAGAATAGTGTCCTTGAAGGATTCATGTCCACCCAGAACTTTAGAATGCAACCTTATTTAAAAATAGGGTTTTTGCAGATGTAACTAGTTAAGATGAGGTCATATTGGGTTATGGTGGTTCCTAAATCCAATGGCTAGTGTCCTTGTGAGATAGAGAGTTCCACACACACAGAGCAGGAGGAAGGCCATGTGGCAACAGAGGCAGGGGTGGGTGTGATGCAGCTCTAATGCAAGGAACTCCCAAGGATTCCTGAGAGCCACGAGAAGCTAGGCAGAGGCAAGGAAGAATCCTTCTCTAGAGCCTTTATAGAGAGCATGGCCCTGCTGACACCTTCATGTCAAGCTCTTGGCACTCAGGACTACGAAAGAATACATTTCTGTTATTTGAAGCCACCAAGTTTGTAGCAATTTGTTACAGCAGCTCTAAGAAACTAATACACATACCATAACACAGTGAGCTGTAAGGAAACTTGGTCTCATCAGGCTGGATAAAATATGTGCTTTACTTGAGATGGACAAGCACTTTATTTCCTAAAGGAAGCATGTGGTTTTCATTCTATTGATCCATACATTTAAATCCTGTGATTTAAAAAAATACGTTTTTATTGATTTTTAGAAAGAGAGGAAGGAAGAGGGATAGAAAGATAGAAACAATGATGAGAGCAACATCATCAGTTGGCTGCCTCCTGCACGCCCCCTCCTGGGGATCGAGTCCGCAACCTAGGCATGTGCCCTGATCAAGATTTGAACCAGTAACGTCCTGGTTCATGGGTCAGCGCTCAACCACTGGGCCACACCATGGTAAAGTCCATGCTTCCAGTCACAGCTATGAAATCATAATGACAAAGTAGTACATCTTCCAGCTAGCTTTCTTCAACAACTTTAGATTTATTGGTCTAGGAGCCCTGTAATAGTTGTGCTGCTCATTTCTGTGTGATTCACCATAGCTGCTTAGGGAACCAGGGTCTTGCTCTTGATTCCTTGCTGAAACAGTTATCTTTGCTCTAGTTCTTGGCCATAGACTGCCTGCTTAACCCGAGTCAGTGTCCTTGAAAATGTTGATCAGAATTGGAATTGAGTGAAGATGTCTGGAGCAAGTTCAACACTCTTAACAAACCAAACATTTCAAGAGCACAGCCTACTGAAAGTGGGTCAGTAGTTGTCAACTTCTCATGCAAAGGACAATGTGATGATGATGATGTGAAGGATATTTAATTTAATAGCTATATGTGGGTCAGCGTTTTCACACTCCGTCTGCATTGGGTTCATAGTTTGGAAAATTGAATTGTGTCCCAGGTTTGATCTCAATCTGTGCTGGATTTGGAGGCCCAGTTGAGATGGCTTTGGAACTTATTCCATTAATTATTAACGCAGCTGCTTTGATTTTGAAGATGAAATTAATTCCGTGGATTTTTATAGTCTCAGATATAGCTTTGGGAGTTCCAGGGAGACCATGAAAATGTTGCCCATTAATTTCTCCCAAGTCTTAGACTTGTATCCCAAATCTGACAGATTTGATCCGGGTTTTATACTAATTTCTAGCAAGGTGTAAACAACTTAAGCTATAGGGTGTTTGTATCGGTGCATGTTTTCTCTTATAATTTACATCCTAATAGAGGTTATGAAAAAATCATAGGGGCTATGTTATTCCCTTTATGGCAAGATGCTGTGCTTTCAAGAAAACTGGTAAAAAAAAGCTTTGTTGAATGCAGTGCCAAAATAAGCCCACTCTTTTTTTTTTTTAAGCTTTTTCTTTTCTTTTTTATAGATATTTTATTGATTTTTCACAAAGAGGAAGGGAGAGGGATAGAGAGTTAGAAACATCGATGAAGAGAAACATTGATCAGCTGCCTCCTGCACACCTCCCCCCCCCCCCACTGGGGATATACCTGCAACCAAGGTACATGTCCTTGACCAGAATCAAGCCTGGGACCCTTCAGTCCACAGGCTGATGCTCTATCAACTGAGCCCAACCAGTTAGGGTTAAGCCCACTCTTTACGTAAATATTAATTGTTAAAATATTTTGGAAGAGACAGCAGGCAGGGAGAGGAAACACATGCTTTTCCAGAGTTTGAATAACAATTTGATTACCCAAAGATGAAGGAAGTGTACTTGTCCTAAAGAATTTGGAATTTTAGATAAAATGTTTTTTTAAATGCTCTATCATAATGCAGCATTTCATAGTTCTTCAGATGTTAAATAAACTGTGCAATAGGTTTAGTTAGAAGGGGAATTTGGCAGAATACCAGCTGCTTATGTTAACAAGATGCCTATTGCCCTGGCTGCCCAGTCTGTCTTATTTATTGCCATTTATTACATTTTGTGGTGGGCGCCTCCCTAAACATCTTTCCTGTTTCCCATTTTCCTTCTAGCAAGAAAAATCCCAGGATATTTTTTCTTTCTCCTTTATTCCATCACAATTTATCCACTCTATGCCTTCTCCCACCTGCATCCCACCCCCTGCCATCACCACACTCTTATCTATTCATGCCCAGCCCAGGATATTATCAGAGGGCCTGAGATACTATGCCTGATGGCTTTTAAAAATACATATATTTTTATTTATTTCAGAAAGGAGAGGGGGAGAGAGAGAGAAACATCAATGATGAAAGAGAATCACCGATTGTCTGCCTTCTACACACTCCACACTGGGGATTGAGCCCACAACCCAGGCATGTACCCTGACCGGGAATTGAACCTCATCACTGGCTCTCATCACTGAGCATACCGGGCTGAGCCTGATGGCTTTTATTAATCCTGTTTGTTTACCTCTTTGGTTTATTACAAGGGAGACAGGCTTAGAGTGTTAGGACACCCCCAGAGAACTTCAAGACTCTGCATACATTTACCTGAGCACCAATCAAGTGCCAGGTTGTTGCAGGTAAATTCATATATCCCAGGAGCCCTCTTTGAGGCTCAAAGAGATAACAGATTTGCCCAGTATTGCATAGCAATTAAATGGAAGGTTTGTCTGACTCTAAAGTCTACATTCTCTTCAACATATACACTGAATGGCCAGATTATTATGATCTCTGAATACATAATAATCTGGCCACTCAGTGGATTAGAGGCCAGGTGCATGAATTCATGCATGGGTGGGGTCCAGCCAGCCTGGCCATGGGGAAGGGACATGGGTGGTTGGCCAGCCTGCCTGCTGGTCAAACTCCTGGTTGAGGGGACAATTTGCATATTAGCCTTTTATTATATAGGATATACACTGAGTGGCCAGATTATTATGTGTTCAGAGATCCTAATAATCTGGCCACTCAGTGTAAGTGTAAAGTACTGAGTCCCATATGCATAGTCACCAGGTACTTTCACCTCCTGGGAGATAATAGAGCATGATGGTTTAAAGGGCAGGCCCTGCGGCCAAGTTGCCTGGGTTCAAGCCTCACATCTTAATAGCAAGTTACATGCTCTCTCTGTGCCTCATTTCTTCATCTGTATAAAGGGTGGTAATATGAGTACCAACCCAATGAGATTAATCTGAAATGAGCAACTGGAACAATGCCTGATACATGGTGGGGAGCAGGTTGGTATTTATCACTAAGCCTCATGCTGACACTATGTTAGAGGTCAAGAACTGACTAACTTGGCTGGAGTGGTACAGCTAGAATGGAGTAGCTCAGATGAAATGGGGCTTGAGCTCAGCCTGATGATATGTGAAGACTATCAGGAGTCACCAAGAATTAGGAGAACTAGGGAGGATACAACATACTCTTCTGAATCCCTGAAACATTTGCATTGGTCTCTGAACACACACACACAACACACACAACACACACGCGCGCACACTTGAAATGAAATGAAAAGAAAAAAGAAAAGATGCCCTAGCCAGTTTGGCTCAGTGGATAGAGCGTCGGCCTGCAGACCGAAGAGTCCCAGGTTCGATTTCATTCAAGAGCATGTACTTCAGTTGCAGGCTCTTCCCTGGCCTGGGCCCTGGTTGGGGTTCGTGCAGGAGGCCACGAATTGGTGTGTTTCTCTCACATCAATAGTTCTCTCTGTCTTTCCCTCTTGCTTCCACTCTCTAAAAATCAATGGAAAAGTATCCTCAGGTGAGGATTTAAAAAGAAGAGAAAAGAAAAAAGGAAAAGAAAAGAAAAAAAAATGCATGCAGTGAGCATAGGAGTAGGGTAAATTGGGTAAAGGGGTTAAATATATGATAACAGAAGAAAACTAGACTTTGGGTGGTGAACACACAATAGAATGTACTGATATCACATTATACAATTGTACACCTGAAACTTATGTAACGTTATTAACCAGTGTTACCTCAATAAATTTAATTAAAAAAAGAAAAATGCATGCAGCAGCTGATCTCAGGGGCATATGAAAAGCAGTGCTCCTACCCAGAGGGCTCTGATTCCAGTTGTAGCTCAGGAAGCTGGTTTAAAGGGCCCTCACAGCTTCCTCAATGCAGCCTGCATCCCCTCTCCCTGCCCAGTGCAAACCCTATGATTGCTGTGGAGGCAGCGAGGACCAGGCCACTGTGAAGTGACTGTGATTTGGGTCTCTTTGCCGAGCTAACCCTTTCATTGGTTGCTGGGTTACCCAAACGCTAGAGTAGATGGCTTAGTTCAGTGGTTGGCAAACTCATTAGTCAACAGAGTGGCAAACCATGGGTCACGAACCGCATGTGGCTCTCGAGCCACAGTTTGCCGACCACTGGCCTAGTTCCTTTCACCAAGCCCATTCTGACTGTTGGTTCCCATGTGAGTGGGTGGCTGGGATGGGGCTGGAGGCACTTTCCAAGCTTCTCAGCAAGAAAAACTAAGAATTGCATTGGCACTTCTTACCACCACTACCCCTACCTCCCCTTTGTTTTCTACCTTGAAAGGCAAGGGTCATTTTCCCCTTCACATGTAAAGGGACCACAATTCACATAAGCTGGTTGAACAAAAAATCCCTCCAAACATTTCTGATGGAGTTTGCTTTGAGGTACCAGCCAGCTCCTGATCTCCATTCCTCATGCTTGCCCTATTTTCTCCCTCTCCTCCATTTCACTGAAATTGATAATAATGATGCCACAAAGAGTCTTGCTGCAGGTAACCCTCCTTTCTTTCCCTCCACTGAGCACCCCTTGACACACGCAGCCCGAGGACTTGAGTCGCACCCTGCCTTTTCCATTCTGCCACTTGAGTGTTAGAACACTCACAGAGTAGCAATTTCAAGACTCTCCACATTCTTGAGAGAGGAAAGGATGGAAAGGAACATTTACTGAGCACCCATCAAGGGTTTGGTGTGGTGCTGGTCAATTCACATACCCCAGGAGACTTCTGATATAGCAGTTATGATCCCATCCATATCCTGCTTCCCGTTTAAGGGTTAGTTCACGCTCTACTTCTTCTGAAACTGGGCTGATTTCTCCGTTTGAACTGCCTATTTGGCATCTATTATGAACTGCCTGTGGCTGATGCTATCAACCTCTATATCCTATAGCCCCCTTACCACACACTGCTGATTACCATACACACAAATAATTGGCTTCTCACTAAGAACACTTACTTTTTCTTTTTAAAAATATATTTGTATTGATTTCAGAGAGGAAGGGAGAGAGAGAAAAAAATATCAGTGATGAGAGAGAATCATTGATCAGCTGTCGCTTGCACACCCCCTATTGTTTATTGAGCTGGCAATCCAGGCATGTGACCTTGACCAGAATTGAACCTGGGACCCTTCATTCGGCAGGCTGACATTCTATCCACTGAGCCAAACCAGCTAGGGCAACACTTGCTTTCTTGCTCATGGGGTTTTTCTGGTGGGATTATGCTCAGTCCACATGCAGAGCAAGTGAATACCCCAGAGCAGCCCTCAGTAAATTATGGGATGAATTCAACAGCTCCTCTCCCTTTGGGAGGATTACTCTGAGGGTGTGTTCCCAAGTATGTCCCAGTGGGATTGAGCCTCAGTTTTCCACAGTAGTAACCTGCTCAATAATGCATCCTTATTGGCTTCTTTCTCTTCTCTGGCTTACTTCTTGTCACCCTTCCCAGACCTTCCTGGGATAATCTGCAAAGTCAACAAAGTACCTGAACCTGCTTCGGAATATATACAACGCAAACAGACCATTCAGATTACTTTTAAAACTATGTTTTTATTGATTTTTAGCAAGAGAGGAATGGAGAAGGATAGAGAGATAGAAACATGGATGAGAGAGAAACATCTATTGGCTGCCGCCTGCACATCCTTTACTGAGGATTGAGCACACAACTGGAGCATGTGCCCTGACTGGGAATCGAACCATGATCTCTTAGTTCATGGGTTAATACTCAACCACTGAGCCACACCAGATAGGCTAGATTACTTCTTTTTTAAATAAGTTTCTTTATTGATTAATGTATTACATATGTGTCCTTATCCTTTCATTGTCCCCCCTCACCCCCTACTCATGCCCTCACCCCCTGGTGTCTGTGTCCATTGGTTAGACTTATACGCATGCATACAAGTCCTTTTATTGATCTCTTCCCCTTATCCCCACCCTCCCCTACCTTCCCTCTGAGGTTGGACAGTCTGATCAATGCTTCTCTGTCTCTGGATCTGTTTTTGTTTATCAGTTTATGTTGTTTATTATATTCCACAAATGAGTGAGATCATGTGATATTTGTCTTTCTCTGACTGGCTTATTCCACTTAGCATAAGGCTCTCCAGTTCCATTCATGCTGCAAATGGTAAGAATTCCTTTTTTTACTGCAGCATAGTATTCCATTGTGTAGATGTACCACAGTTTATTTGTATGTTTGTTTATTTACTTTTAAATTTCTTTATTGATTAAGGTATTGCATATGTGTCCTTATTTCCCCATTACCCCCCCACCTCCCACTCATGCCCTCACCCCCCTGTTGTCTGTGTCCATTAGTTAGGCTTATATGCATGCATACAAATCGTTTGGTTGATCTCTCCCCCTTACCCGCATTGTCCCCTACCTTCCCTGAGGTTTGACATTTTGATTGATATTTCTCTGTCTCTGGATCTATTTTTGTTCATCAGTTTATATTGCTCATTATATTCCAAAAATGAGTGAGATCATGTGATAGTTATCCTTCTCTGCCTGGTTTATTTCACTTAGCATAATGCTCTCCATCTCCATCCATGTTGTTGCAAAAGATAAGAGCTCCTTCTTTTTTACCGCAGCATAATATTCCATTGTGTAGATGTACCACAATTTTTTAATCCACTCTAAATTACTTCTTTTAATGTAATTGTTTTTCACAGCTTTGTTGCCAGTTGTTTTGTGGGATGGGGTGGGGAACTGATCCTTCTCTCAATTTAACAATATTTATGGAGCACTTAATGTGCATGTGACACTGTACTTGATTATAGAGATTTAAAAATGAATGGCATAGTACTTGCTCTATAGGAGTTGTAATATGATAGTGGATTTCAAAATATCAATCCCCAAATTTCTTTACAATTTCTTTCTCGTGGTTTTTAATTGCTGTGCTAACCAAAACAAAGAAAATGATGTTATGGTAGCACTGGCATTCAGAGATTACACATTGTTGACTGTTCAGTGTTAGCAGTATTAGGTAATTCTCTGAATAAGAAAATACTCATAATTCTACACCACTGAAACATCAGATGTTATTTTATCTCATGTTCTTTTCCAAACTTTATATTCACAATACTAGAACAGATGGTAATCAGAACATAGATACAATTTTAAATTAGCATTCTACTATGTGCATTTTCATTTTTAGACAGTCTTCATAATTATTGTGAACAACTTAGAGTACCGTACTGAACTGATGTATCATAAATTACAAAATAGTTTCCATATGATATAACATTTAGATTATTTACAAATTTCTACTATTGTATATAATACTTCAGTGAAGAACTGCTAGCAACTTTTTTTCCTATTGAAACTTACTTTTTTAAAAAATATATAAAAATATGTTTTTTATTGATTTCATAGAGTGGGGAAGGGAGAAATAGATAGAAACATCGGTGAGAGAAAAACTTTGATCGGCTGCCTCCTCTGCAGCCGTCACTGGGGATTCAGCTCACAACCTGGGCAGGGCACACACTTTGACTTCCTGGTTCATGGGTCAAAGCTCAACCACTGGCTGGGCTGAAATATTTCCTTTCCATAAATTCTCAGGGGAAGGATTACTAGCCCCAAAGAGGCTATTTCTGTAGCTCTTCTTGTCTCTGGAATTTCTGTTCTGTGCAGTACCCAGAGCAGAGGGAGCTGTTTAAATTTACATGTTGGGGAAAGTGAAGAGATGAGAAACACACTCACACACACACACACACACACACACACACACAAAACAAAACCTTGAGCCTAAACTGGTTTGGCTTAGTAGATAGAGCATCAGCCTGAGAACTGAAGGGTCCTGGGTTCAATTCTGGTCAAGGGCATGAACCTTGGTTGCGGGCACATCCCCAGTAGGGGATGTGCAGGAGGCAGCTGGTCAATGTTTCTCTCCCATCAATGTTTCTACCTTTCTGTTCCTCTCCCTTCCTCTCTGTAAAAAATCAATAAAATATATTTTTTAAAAAAACAAAACAAAAAAAACCCTGATACTAGATGCTGCTTCAAACTTTTGCCTATTCTCCAATAGTAAGGGTTACTGTACGAGGCCAGTTAATGGTCACATTGACAATCACGAAGAGTCTGATCCAAAGGAACAGATACGGGGCATCTGATTATAATGGTGCTCTGGGCCTGAGAGCGAGGGTCTCAGCGTCCTTCCTGGTGAGATGTGTGGAGTGCTCCAGGTGGCACGAGGCAGACAGATGGGAAAACTGTCTGGCAGGTTGGACTAGAACTGTCCTTGGCTTCCTGGGGACTTGTTTAGCTCAGCCAGGAACTCTTAGCACCTGTGTCTGGCCCAGAGCAGGGCTGTGAGTTGAATGTGTCATCGTTTGCTCCAGTGGTCTCGGGCTCACCTGGCACTGTGCTGCTTGATGGTCAGAAGGAACAATTCTATTCCTGGTCTCCTGGGCTATGGCTGGGGACACTTGTCTGCTTCAGATAATTGCTGATACTACCCAACGCCATGGTTTTCATTTAAACAACGTACAGGACAAATAAACAGTTTGAGATAGTTTCTGGATGCCCATTTGATTAAATAGTTGGTTAGTTACTTCATTCATTATTAAACACCTATAAGCATTTTTTAAAAAATATTTTTTATTATTTTCAGAGAGGAAGGGAAAGGGGGGGGGGAGAAACATCCATGATGAGAGAGAATCATTGATCTGCTGCCTCCTGCATGCCTCACACTTGGGATCGAGCCCACAACCTGGACATGTGCTGTGACCAAGAATCAAACCGTGACCTGGTGGTTCATAGATCGTTGATCAACCACTGAGCCCCACCGGCTGGGCAGTTAAACACTTTGAGGGGTAACCATGTGCTAGCCATTGTTTCAGGTGCTAGAAATATAAAGATCAGTAAGACTTGGTAACAGCCCTTGGGAGAGTGCTTTGTGACATGATACTACACTGTAACTATTATTCTTCAGGATAAAAACAGAAGTCAAAACTCCAGATTCATTTTTTAGTTTATAATCCTGCAATTTCCACAAAGGATTTAAGGATCATAACCCAAGCCATGTCCAGACTAGCCCTATATGATCTCACTTATATGTAGAATCTAAATACATCAAACTCAGAGAAACAGTCGAGTGATGGTTATGAGGGGATAGATGGAGAAAATGGGGAGGTATTGGTCAAAAGGTTCAAATCTTTAGTTAGAAGTTGAATAAGTTCCATGGTGACTATAGTTAACACTATTGTATGCTGGGAAATTGCCATGAGCATTATCTTAAATGTTCTAACCATACAAATAACAAAATGGTAATTGTGTCAGGTGAAAAATATGTTAACTAACCTTACTGTGGTAAACATTTTGCAATATGTACATGCCAGTCATCACATTGCATACCTTAAACTTATACAATGTCATTTGTCAGTTTTGTTTCCCAAAAAGCTGGCGAAATATTTTAAAAATAAAGAGTACCTTTACTTTTTAAATTTAATTTTAAGGTTGACTTGCTTTATATCTTTGTTTGTGTTTCAAGGTTGAAGCCATTGCTTATTTATGTCCCTTATTTTACATTCTTTAAAGAGGTCTAAAAAAAATGTTTATTTTGTGAGGACAGTTTCCAACCTGGGAAAACCTTCCATACCCTTTTTACTGATCATGGCGAGAAAAGATTAGATTTGTTGATGTTTTTACCAGAGGGAACATCTTTTTATAGTAGTCAGCAGGAAATGAAAACTATTAGGCACATTGAGCTTGGATGAGTTAATGGAGAGTTAAGGTGGAGGGAGTAAATGAGGACAGCATCGTTTTCTTTCCTGAACTTTTGGATTAAGTGTATTGGCTTCTCTTTTCCTCCCACTCATCTTTTGGTCCTCTTGGACCATTTCTGCCATTACTTCAGTGTGAGTGTCTGTATCCAGTGTAGGATGGGAAACTTTTTTTTAATCTACCCTCTTAGGATTGGTAACTGGGGTCTGTGAATTAAATTGACAAAATAGCCCTGACCAGTTTGGCTCAGTAGATAGAGCATCGGCCTGTGGACTGAAAGGTCCCAGGTTCAATTCCGGTCAAGGGCAGGTACCTTGGTTGCGGACACATTCCCAGCGGGAGGTGTGCAGGAGGCAGCTGATCAATGTTTCTCTCTCATTGATGTTTCTAACTCTCTATCCCTCTTGCTTCCACTCTAAAAAAAGTCAAAATATATTTTTTTAAAAATTGGCAAAACACAGGTAAACAAGATAAAAAAACAGCTTAGTTATGCATGCAACATACACATATGTGGGAGAACTGGATGAGTAACTTACATGGGTGGTTATAATTTGGGGTTGATATACCATCTTAACAAAGGACAATAAATTGGGGAGAAACAACTAGACCAAGGAAAGGGGAGTTTGGGCTCCTGAGTGTGGTAAATTGGGACAAGGCAACTAGGAAATGTATGGTAGACAAGGGTTGTTAGTAAGATTTGTGGTAAGTGGGAAAGTCATTTTTCTCTTCCTGGAACAGGAGGGGATAATACCTTTGCAAGTGGAATTCTTATCACCTTTTTGAAGGGAAATGTGTGCCCTGCTTTTAGGCAGGAAGAGGGAGGGTAGAGAGTTCCTACTGCGTCTACTGTTTCTTAATTGTCTTCAGCTCAAGATAATCCTTATGCCAAAGTGGCATCTTTTGTGATGGCATATTCGGATCCCCTTCACCGGTATTTTTCTAATATTTTCTTTCTTTTTCCAAAGTTTTAATTATGCCCATGGAAGGGATTAGATGATGTTGAAATGGAAGGGGAAACAAATTTGGAAAAGTGTCTAGAGAATCATCTCTTATAGACCAATTCTGAAGGAACAGTTCCCTCAAGTCTCCTCTGATGTGAGTACTCAATAAAAGAATGTCTAGTTATGTATGATTTTATGTACCTTTCAGATAACTTTAAAGTTCAAATAAAAAAATGTAATTCTGGTCTTTTTTTTAAAACATCTTAGGAGCATTGGAGTGCCAAAGCTAATAACAGCATCTGGAGTAGCTCCTATCTCCCCATCGCAAGTGTTTACCCAGGTAGTCAGAGAGAAAGAGAGACATTGAGTCACAATAGTGCTTAATGTGTTTGGACTTGGGAAATGAATTGGTGGCAAATAGATTAAGCCTCTTTCACAGAACTATCCTGGAAACAATTGACATAAGCCACTGAAATATGACCTTTACCTTCTTGTTAAATAAAAAGAATATCCAAAGGACAACTTGGATCTTTTTATTGATTGGAGATAGAGAGAGAAAGAAGAGAGAGAGAGAGAGAGAGAGAGAGAGAGAGAGAGATTTTAAAAAATATATACTTTATTGATTTTTTTACAGAGAGGAAGGGAGAGGGATAGAGTTAGAAACATCAACAAGAGAGAAACATCGATCAGCTGCCTGCAGCACACCTCCTTCTGGGGATGTGCTCACAACCAAGGTACATGCCCTTGAATGGAATCAAACCTGGGACCTTTCAGTCCACAGGCCGGTGCTCTATCCACTGAGCCAAACCTGTTAGGGCAGTGGTCGGCAAACTGCGGCTCGCAAGCCGTGGTTTGCCGCTCTGTTGACTAATGAGTTTGACAACCACTGGGATAAGGGCTTAATCACAAGGAACAACAATACCCTGTAAGTATTGGAATCGATAGTCTGGGTTAGTGATGGGCAACCTTTTCAGCTTGGTGTGTCAAAATTCACCAAAAAACCGAGCATAATTCGAGTGGTGTGTCATTTTGAGAAAAAAAACCAAATAAACATAATTTTGCCATATTTATAGTTTAAATAACAAAAATGTATAATTGTAATATATAACTGTATTTAATAAACCAAAAACTAATTATTTAACTTACCTGCTTTGTGACTACTTTGTTCATCTGTCAGTCAGTTTCTTTTGTTGGTCTTGATATTATTTAACTTGTGTGGGGTGCTGTGAACTAAGAAAAATGAGGGGGAGGGGAAATTCTTTAACTAACCTGCCTATTAGTGACATTTTTGTAGCTGAATTTCATTGGCTAAACCTTCAATTGAAGGTTGGTATTTTGTACAATTCAAGCCCAAGCAAGTACTACTAACTTCATCTGTCAATCTGTTTCTTTTGTTGGTTTTGATATTATTTAATGCTGAGAATAATGTCTCACAAAAGTGCATAGAGGGAAAAATTGTGAGTAAAGCCATTGCTATATTTTTCAGGGTGCTAAAAGTGTCTGGTAATCAGTTCCAGGCACTCCACATTTTCTGTTTGTAGTGGAACTCCTCTTGATTCCAAGCGGCACATTTCCAAGATTCTCAAGCTTTGACCTCAAGTCGACAAACACCTAAGCCCAGATGCTGTCTTGAAATTCTGCAAGTTGCATCTCCAAATCATCAATTTGCATCCGTTGGAAACCATTTAATTCCAAACTACTGTAGACTACTACATCAGGATACTTAATTGTTTTTATGGTCTGTTCTAGGCTTTTAAATTGATTAAATCTATCACTGAACTGGTCAAGTAAAGAGTCTAAAACATGTTGGTACTTTATATGCAATGGTTGCATTTCATTTTGTACAGCTGCACTGGCCTGCTCAAAATACTTTGTTACTTGAGGAAAATACTTTAAGTTTTAGTTTCTACATCTCACTTGAAAATTTTAAGTTTACTTTCAAAAGCATAATGTCAATACTTTTGCCAAAACCTTGTAACTTTAAGTTCAGTTAATATGAACAGAGAGATCTGTAAAAAAATATCAGGGTGTTGACCCACTTATCATCATTGAGCTGAGAAAAGTTTTCCAGATCCATATCCTCAAGAAATACCTTAATTTCTTCAAAGCACTCCACAAAGCACTTAAGAACTTTGCCTCAGCTCAGCCATCTTACATTATTGTACATCAGCAGTTCACTGTAGGTGAAATCAATCTCCAATAAAAGTGAAGAAAATTCTCGCTTGTGAAGGGGGCGAGCAGCTGTTAAATTAATTATTTTTGTAACAACTGACATTAAGTCGTTTAAGTTGGTGAATCCTGCCTTGGTACATAATACCTCCTGATGGATACTACAATGAAAAGGCACAATCAGATGTCCAATAGCTTCTGTAAACAATTGGACAAATCCAACTTTTCCCCCCACCATGTTTGGTGCCCCATCTGTCATCACTGACACAACTTTAGAGCTATTAATGCTCAGGTCACAGAATGTTTGTATAACAACCTTACATATTTCACTTCCTGATGTACTTATTGGCACTGATACTAACTTAATCAACTCATCACTCATTGTGAGACCATCAGCTTATCAACCAATAATGGCCAACTAAACATATGAAGTGACATCAGTAGTTTCATCAAGAGAGATAAAAAAATATTTACAATTACTTATGTCTCTCTTTAATTGATGTTGTATGTTTGTGTTCATTCTCATTATTCAGTCTTTTATGATATTGCTACTGAGTGGTAACTCAGATATTCTCTTAATAATTGCATCTTTATTCTGCATATCGTGAAATAGAACTGGTGCACATCTTAGGAGAGTTTCTTTCACAAATTCTCTCTCACTGAATGCTTTTCCATGCTGAGCTATGGAGTGAGCAATGCTCAAACTTGCAGATGTTAAATTTGTAGAGCCTTTTATAAATTTAAGGATGGAATTAGATTGGCTCTTATAAAGTAGCGTAGCTGCCTGGAAATGTATTCCTTCCTTTCATCCTCACCTTTTTTCAAGAGTTGGGAATGATTAATTTCAAAATGTCTGTTTATATTCCACATTCTGCTTACTACTGTTTCAGTACATAGAACGCAAAACGATCTGCCATTTTTTTTTCTATAATGCCATACATCTCGGTCCATGTCTCTTGAAAGGGTCGGCTACTCCTACTACCACTTCCTTTACTTAACTGTTTTCTGTTTTGTTTTGTTTTGTTTTTTGTTTGTTTGTTTCTCCATCAGGGGGGCAGTGACAGAAGATAGAATTATAAATAACCTGTTAGCCCTACAGGCAATTAGGGGTTAACTAGCTTAACTGAGCACAAGATGGCACATGGAACTGTCTTTTAGGAAAGGGCAGGGTTAATAAGCAGAAATAGGGGTTAATAAGGATGCACAACAGCAATAGTGGTGAAATGGAGTCTGCACTATGCTGCAAAATGGCGTTCCTTATATAAATTAAGATGGCTGCCACTATTTCTAATGGCGGGAAACTGTACCCATAGCAGAGGCCCTTGCCTCTCCCAGCCTCCTCCTCACCTATCTCAGTAATGATGGTCAATTAGAAATCCACGAAACCCCAGAACAGTATATTGGATGATGTTTGCTGTGGTTATATGGTTGCTGGTAATGGTGATCACAGGGCCCCCAGAGATGCGTCCCCTGTGGCATTCCATTGTTCCCTGTGCTGCGGGCCGGAAGTGAGGTCAAAGATCTCCTAGTGGCCTAACTGGAAGAACCAGAACTAAACGTTCTGTGCTGGAGTTCTGTTGTTTTGGCCTACAGACCTCTGGCACAGAGTGTCTACACTACACAACACCAAATGTTTCATCATCGGCTACTGCACCTGGCCGTGTAGTATCCGAGGATGAAATGTCCTTGGCATGTGGCCCCATACTTTTCTGTATGTGATTGCATGTGGCTGCGAAAATGGCTATGCGTGTCAGTGCTGACACGCGTGTCATAGGTTCGCCATCATGGGCCTAGGTCAATGATGGGCAAACTCATTAGTCATCAGAGTGGCAAACTGCAGCTCATGAGCCGCATTTGGCTCACGAATCACAGTTTGCTGACTACTGGGTTAGGGCAAGAGAGAGAGAGATTTGTTGTTCCACTTATTTACAAATTCATTATTCATTCATTGATTTTGTACATGCCCTGTCCAAGGAATCGAACCCACAACCTTGGTGTATTGGGACATACTCTAATCAACTGAGCTACCTGGCCAGGGCAACATGGGTTTTTTAAAATAACAATTTGAAATGCATTATGTTAAGTTCAGGATAATAGCTAATTTTTTTTGCATCACTAATAATTCTGAAAGTGTTACTCCCCCCATTTATTAATCATAAGATGAATAAACAGCATGCTCTGCTATCCATTCTGGGGTGATATGGGTTTGTAGTTAACAGCTTTAGATTCTGGGTCCAGATTTTGTGGTTCAAAAACCCACCCTGTAAATATTGTCAACAGAATAAAGTTTACAGGTTTAGTGGACTGCGAACTGTCATCAACAGAGCTTTACAGAACCTTATGGATTTGATCACTGACTGTGTCTCTTACTGAATACAAACAAAACACTATGATTTCAGGATATTTTATTTGGGTCCTTCACCCTGTGGCCCTGAAGACTTTTGGCTGTTTATTGGGTACAGCTATAACTGTCACTTGATTTTCTTTTTTAAAAAAAAAATTGATATATATTTTATTGATGTTTTACAGAGCAGAAGGGAGAGGGATAGAAAATCAGAAACATCGATGAGAGACATCGATCAGCTGCCTCTTGCATGCCCCCTACTAGGGATGTGCCCGCAGCCAAGGTACATGCCCTTGCCGGAATTGAACCTGGGACCCTTCAGTCCGCAGTCAGACGCTCTATCCACTGAGCCAAACCGGTCTCGGCTGATTTTCTTTAATGGCATATATTGTATTTAATATAACAGTAATGAGAAAATGCTCAGTATACAATAAGCAAAGCATTTGCCCCACAGAACCACATGGAACATGTTCTCAAACAGAAGGTTGTTATTACTGGAAGAAGGTGTGGGGTAAATATGCTAGAAAGGCAAAAACTATAGCAATTATAGTTTCATAAAGGTATAGCCTGGTGCAGTGATAAGGTGGAGGAGACCTTGGAGATCTAAACCAGTGGGTTACAATTCTGGCTGTCCATTAAAATCATCTGAGGCATGTTAAGAATAGTTCTTGCCTAGGGCAACAAAAGCAAAAGTACATCAAACAACAAAGCACAGTGACGGAAACCACCTGCAAATCAAAAGACAATCTACTGAGTGAGAGAAGATATTTGCAAGTGACATCCCAATAAGAAGTTAATATTTAAAACATATGAAGAACTCATAAGGCCCGGAAGGTGTTGCTCAGTTGGTTGAGCATCATCCCATGCACCAGGAGGTCACTAGTTCAATTCCAGGTTGGGGAAACATGCCCAGTTTGTGGGCTCAATCCCCAGTAGGGAGAGTACAGGAGGCAGCCAATTGATGTTTCTCTGTCACTGACTGATGCTTCTATCTCTCCCTCTCTCTTCGTCTCTCTAAAATCAATAAAAAATAACCTAAGGAAAAAGAACTCATGCAACTCAATTTGAAAAAACAAAAATCTGATTAAAAAATGAGCAGAGAACCTGAATAGATTCCAAAGAAGACATACAGATGGCCAACAGACATGAAAATTGCTTAATATCACCAGTCATCAGAGATGAAAATCAAAACCACAATGAGATATCTACACTAATAAATGAGTAAGATGTAAATTGACTGTACTTTCACAATGCCCACCAGCCAATCAGGAGTGAGCATGCAAATTAACCCAACAAACATGGAGGGTTAATTTGCATACACAGGTGCTGAGCAGCAGGGGGTGTGGTGGAGCGCTTGTGTCATCATGGCGATGACACAGTCGTTCGTCACCGCCCCAGCCCCTCTGGGCCTCTGGGCAGTGTGAGAAGGCAGAAAGGCAGCTCCAGGTGGAGCAGCCAGAGTGAAAGCAGTGCCGGCAGCCAGGGGAAGGAAGGCCCATTCCTGCATGAATCTTTGTGCATCAGGCCTCTAGTTATTATTATAATACCTTACACTTGTCAGAATGGCTATTATAAAAAAGTCAACAAATAATGTGCTGGTGAAGATGAGGAGAAATAGGAACCCTTGCATACTGATGGTGGGAATGTACATTCATGCAGCCACTAAGGAAAACAGTGTGGAGGTTCCTCAAAATATTAAAATTAGAAATACAGGTTATGCAGTATTGGAATAAACGCTCTGCACCCTCCCATAAGCCTCCTTTCCCATAGTTGTTGGGACCATGGGATATACTAGTATACCTGATCAATAGCTTGGCTTGAAAATCTTGTTAGTGAATCAGATGACCTCTCTTGAGAATCTGAACTAAGAAAACGAGGCACATGGCATCAGGAGCTGAGGCTGAAAGTGTATAAATGGAGAGGTCTCAATATTTACAGGGTGGGTTTTTGGACCACATTGTATACCAAGCATTTTCTCAGCAGCCAGGGGCCTCATGGCAGGTCAGATTTTGAGGAAGCAGATATTCAGAAAGCTACAGAGAAACCATAAACAAGAGACCACGTGGTCTGCAACAGAGGAGGTAACAGCCCAGTCCCCAGATTATCCTTGTCTCCAGTGTCTTTTCAGTTCTGGTACCTGTGCATCCTTCCAACACACTCCAGTTATTAAGGTTCCTGGTGTGGTCTCCTGTTTCTTACAACCTATAGAGCTCAGTTGGAAACTGGCAGCATCCTCAGAGACCTCTAACTACTCAGACTTTTAGGAAATGTGTGTGACTCACCTCCCTAATATGGCTTATTTTGTTTACATTAGCAATCCAAGAAACATTAATGATGAAAGGGAAAACATCAGAGCCAATGTCTCCAATGAAAGCAACTCATGTGAAAGGTAGTTGAAAACACTGGCTGTAACTGCATTCATTCATCCTTGAAAAAGAAGCAGCTGCTCTCTGTGGCTTTTGCTTGGCCAAGTTCAAAGCCCTGTAGGAATTTGAACATATCTCTGGACTATGTAAATTCCTATTTTCCTACATTAGATACCACAGTGGAAAGGCTCTGTATGGAAAGACGGTAGCTACCGTACATTTCAGGGGAGCTTTCTCCAAGTAGAGTGACAACTGTGTTTCCTCAAAGGAGACATGGAGAAGCACATATGAAGGAAGAAACTGCTTTCTAATAGGATAGTGGAGACAGAAGGCAAAATAGGCACTAAGTCAGACAATTGACTGTGTTTGTTTCTTAAGCAGAAGAGGGAAATTTGCTCAGAGCAGCTGTGTACTACTGATGTTGAGTAATTATACTGTCTACAAAGCTTCTGTGATAAGAAGCTGCTAAAATGGGTGAGACACCAGACCCAGTCTGTTTGCTGAGTAAAAAAAATAAAAAAATAAAAAAGGAAAATCCCTTGGGAAGACCTGAGGTCTTGATTGATTCTAATGGAAGAACTACCAATTGAAAAGTGGCAGGTGGTAGGTGGCATGTTCTCATTGGAATAAATGGCCTTTGAGTCCATTGGTAAGGCACCTCAGGGGCCCATGTTTGAATCAAGCTGAAGGGTACACAAGGGTCCTTTTTCCTTTTGTCTTATTACCAGAAATACAACTTTAGGCAAATGACATGAAACAGGGTTTCTCAATCATCTTTTTCAACCCATTTCCCTTTTTAACAAGCATAAAAAATCTCATACCCTCCATTAATGTTATTTAAAATTTCTAAATAAATTAAAGAGTTATTTAAATGAAACCAATGTAATGAGACAAATAACTACTTTATTTTTAAATTAAGGACTGATCCTTTAAGGCACTAAACAAGATAACAAAGTAATCAAGTTTTAAGTTGAACTCAAAAGTCAATTTATTATGTTATCAATTTACATAAGTTTCTTGAATACTTTAAACATATTTGTAGCCTTCATGTTTATCTCTTGTGCCTTTATAGAAATAGAGACAGGTAGAAATATATATATACATGACATCTGTCTCTATATAGAGAGAGTTATCATATATCTATGAATCTGTGTTTTGAGAGAGAAGAGAAGGGAGAGAAGGAGGGGGTAGAGAGAGATAGGTATGAAATAGTTGTTAATATATTTGTCAGACAAGACTTTCACTTAACCTAAGTTAGCTATCATTACAGAGTTAGATACTGGCAGTCCTTGGGTTACATTGGACTCGAGGTACATTGTTTTGTGGTTATATCACCATCTCCCAAATATATATATAAAAGCCTAAGCTACTGAACAACTGAACGACTGAACAACCCATCAACTGATGGCTATGATGCACACTGATTACCAGGGGGCAGCCACTCAATGCAGGAGTGCCCACTAGTAGTCAGTGCGCTCCCATAGCCAACCTCCTGTGGCCCCTCCTCTGGACCAGCCCATCTCCCATGGCCCTGCCCCAACCACCAACCAGGCTGAGGGACCACACCTGTGCACAAATTCATGCACCAGGCCTCTAGTTTATTTATTTAAAAAAAAAGGTCCATCATTTCAACATATATAAATATGTTCTTTATGTTTTTTATTATTTATTTGCCACAAGTAGAGGTCAGGAATTGTTATCTTTCTTTTAAATTTTTTTTTACTGTCCCACTTCATTACTGCTGTGTGTGTGCTCCATGTGAGTGACGTAGGTGCTTATGTAGTTGGGTTCTGACTTCATTACATCATGCCGTAGGAATGGATCACCGACATAATCCGAGAACCTACTGGACTTCATTTGTAACCAGACAATGAGTCCATGCTGCTGCCATTACTCGAGCCAATGCAATGGAGACAGGGTTGAATTATTATGAGTGTTTATTCCAATACTGCGTGCAGTATGGGAGCGCAGCAGGTCAGCCACAAAATTCTGCTCTGCAGCCCCCCCCCCCATAAGCTAACTGCTTATAATAAATACAAAGGAAAGTAGGAAAAAGGGCAATTTACAGATATGAAAACGACTAGGGATCTTCAAAGAGTTTAGTGATAAGCAAGGGCTGGGGTTACAAGGGAAATAGCCAAAGGGATCGCTAAAATTAACAGGTAAGCAGGCTGGAGATTTGCAAAGGCCTGCAGGTATGCAAAAAGGGCTGGGGGTCTTCAAAGGGCTGGCAATTCTGGTTTCTATAACAAATCTTTGTTCATCTTTCCATGATGGTGGACAGCTCTAAGTGGTGAGGAAGGATTTCATCTCCAGCCAGGTTAGAAGTGCCTTTTTTAATCAGAATGAAACAATCATGGTTAACAGAGCATGATTAATATTTCTTATAATACTAGCTGGTTCCCCAACATTCTTTAAAAAAATATATTCTATTGATTTTTTTACAGAGAGGAAGGGAGAGAGAGTTATAAACATCGATGAGAGAGGAACATCAATCAGCTGCCTCCTGCAAAACCCCCCCTCCCCCACTGGGGATGTGCCTGCAACCAAGGTACATGCCCTTGACTGGAATGGAACCTGGGACCCTTCAGTCTGCAGGCCGATGCTCTATCCACTGAACTAAACCAGTCAGGACCCCCAACATTCTTTTTCTGCCCCCTTTCACATTGAGTCACGGAGATGATGATGATGTAAGCACCAGGGAAAAGTTATAAACAAGTACAATTGAGAGGGAACAGTAACTGTAAATTGTTTATGCCACAAAGGCTTCTCAGTGATGGGTTAGAGTTGTCATGGGTCTTGGAAAAATGAGTAGAAATTAGAAAGGCAGAGGAAAATGGGATGGGATTTTTCAGTCTTGTAGGATCCTTTTTTTTTTTTTCTTTTTAAAGAGAATACTCTTACTCTGAAGTCCCTATGCTCCATAGTTCCTTATTCCACTGTTAAGTTTCCAAAACTTCTGTTGAGGTCTTTGTAAAACCCTCTCTTCAATGTCAGTTGTTAGTTTTGGGAACTCACGGGAAGATACATAATTGTTTGGAGTAGGCCAAGACAGCCAGTGACATATTCAAAGAATATGAAGAGACTGATTGCAGAGTTGATGCATGCTGAGCATTGCACCAATGAAGAAATAATTCTTTAAGAGAAATGGTTAAGTAGTCTGTGGCTGAATGTTAAGTAGTCTGGGTTGGCTCTGGGTAGCCATATTGAATTCTTATCTTGCTATTGCATGGGCAACCAATGTAATATACTTCTCAGATGGCTTGTCGTATCTTTGTCTCACCAAGACATTAGGTCTCAAATAGGATGGATAGACATTTTGTAAAGAAAATCTCAACTTTTCCTATATGATCACTGTCTAATATACCAAGAGAAACCAACAAGCTGTCTCAATTCAGTGCAAGAAACTCAGTGAGAAGCAGGCAGTTTTAAGAGCTCTTCCCAATGGAGCTTTTATTAAGAAATAACATCGAGCAAGGAAAGAACTGTCACCAAAGCAAAGTCCTGGCATGTAGCACAAGCTTCTTTTTCCTGTGCCTGTCAGCACTTTTGCTCTCTTCCCACCCTGCCCTGTTTTTATTTTCTTCCCCTGCTCTGAATTCAGAGCCAAGTCTGGAGGTGTTCTGAAAGCTCACCATGTGCCCTTTTCTTTTCTCTGGAAATGGTACTGTACTAGCCGCTTAATATTGTTTCCCTCCACCACTGTTCTCTTCAGAGCTGAGTCAAGTGTCCTACAGGTCTGTTTGGGCTCCATTTCAACCTCCATTACCCTATGGGTATATTGTGTACCCTCTTTTCATTTTAAGGGATTGTAACCAGGAGGGAACAAAAAATCCTACGGATGTTCCCTTTGTGATTTCAGTTGACTTCAGCCTGATTTGGGCCATAGACGAAATCATTCAAGCACCATAGCCTACTCCTTTGCTTTCCCCCCTGTCCCAACTCTAGTCCTGGGACTCCACAGAGTTTTATCTCTGCCAATGCTAGAACTTGCCTAAAGTATTGCACATACAAGCATCAAAAGATAACCAACACCTTATGCTTAGGATCCTTAAGACCTTTCTTGGCTCCTAAGCAGCAGCTAGCTAAAATTTGTACTCCTTGTCATGGCCAATGAAGCATTAATATGTTACTCTAGCACACTTTCAATAGTCCACTGTGGTGGCTAACTTGCCTATATAGGCTAATGCTTCCAGATCACCAGGTCTTTGCTCAAACCAGAACCTCTGCCTCCCCAAATCATTTCACTTATCTGCTCCTACAACCTTCCAGGTCCAACCCAGTATGTCACTTCCTTATACATTCAACTTACATTCCACTTCTGGTTAATTTATTTTTGACAGTTGTTTCAGTTAAAGAAAGCCAGGTTATACTACACTAACAAATGACTTCCAAATCTTAGCGACTTAAGTTTATGTCTCATTTACACTGAGTGGCCAGATTATTATGATCTCTAAACGCATAATAATCTGGCCTCTCTCTCTCTGTCTCTCTCTCTCTGTCTCTCTCTCTGTCTCTCTGTCTCTCTGTATCTCTCTCTCTATATAGATATAGATATAGATATAGATATAGATAGGTAGATAGAGATAGATAGATAGATAGATAGATAGATAGATAGATAGATAGATAGATAGACAGACAGAGGCCTGGTGCATGAGTTCGTTCATGGGTGGGGTCTGGCCAGCCTGGCCAGGGGAGAGGACATGGGCAGTTGACCGGCCTCCCGCTGGTTGGACTCCTGGTCGATGGGACAATTTGCATATTAGCCTTTTATTATATAGAATATATGCTTAGTGTCCAGATTATTATGCGTTCAGAGATCATAATAATCTGGCCACTCAGTGTATGTTATATGTGTATCTTAAGTCAGTTGTGCCCCTCCTCTGGGTCTTCTTTACTTGGGGACCCAGGAAGGCAGAGCAGCCTTTATCTGGGATATTGCTGGTCAATTGGCATATGGAAAAGAAAAATATAGTGAAACCAAGCAATGGTTCTTAGCTTAGAATTGGAGCATGTCAATCTTGCTCATATTTCATTGACCACAAGAAATCCTATGTCATTAGTCAATGGGTTGGGGAAGTATAATACACTCCCAGAGAGAAGCAGCTGGCATTTTGAATATTAAAAAAATAAACTAAAGTCCCCATGACACTTTGACTGTGTCACTATTGCATTTGTTATGTAGTGCTATTGGTTATGTATCTTGTCCCTGTGAAGTATGAATTCATTAAGAGCAAGGACTGCATCTTATTCATCTGTTTATTTCTATGCTGAACACTACTATCAAGGCACATAAGAATTGCTTAATAATTGTTTGTTGACTAACTGAATCAGTAAATGAATAAATAATTTTTTACCTGACTTCAGTTAGGACATTTGCAAAAAACAAACAATCCAAACCCTACTCTCTTTAAAATTGCCCAGTGTCTTAGGAAAGTTTATTTTTGGTGCAATATTCTTACGGTGTCTTTTGGACCTTATGCTTCTGAATTATTTTCACAAGATATGAGATCTTTGGAAGCCAGTTGGCAACATCATTAGTCACTGGAAATCATCCATTTGACACCAGCAAAAACACAAGCATGCCACATTTCTCAAAAGGACTCTAAGATGGTGAAACACCGAGCAGTGAGAATACATCACTGTCCTTTATGTTCAGCGGTGACACAGCTGATGCTCAACTGTTTACCTGTTTGGCTGTGAAAGAACAATCTCATACAAATGAACCTTGCAATACTAAATCCAATTTGTCCATAGGACAGGGCTAGCTGTCTACAAGTGATGCTGTAAATGGTGTTCCTTCAAGTGACTCCAAGAAGCTTTTACTGCTCTCAAATGATCTTTCCTATATTCTGTTTAGACCCCAAATTTCTCCATAAGAACCACTACTATGTTTAAGTCAGTACTTGGTAGTTCTACCTTGTTTATGCTCCTTTCTCTATGGCCCTCCTTAAAGACAGTAGTTATAGTTTGGCTCTTTTTTTTATCCACTCCCCAATATAGGCACCTTACATTTGTATAATTTAATTTGGGTTGAGAAATAAAATTTATGCAACAAAAAAATCTATGAAATGTATACTGGGTTTTTGGTACTGTGGCTTCTCTTAAGTTCACAATCTAGAAACGATGACAGAATAAACCGAAAATAAAGTGTGGTATGATAAATGCTATGAGAGAAGCACTCCTGGGTGCACAGATATGGGCCATCTACCGGTGGGGGTGGTCAGGAGAGGCTGACTTACGGGTGTTGAATGAAAAAAAAATGGGTGTTATATAACTTGGCAATAGATATTTGCTACTGAGGAAACACCAAGTATCTCTGTATGATATGTAGCAAGGAGGTGAGGAAGATGATTTGACCCTTGTGTGAGCTGGCGGGAACCTAGGGTGATGACTCAAGAAAATGATACTGGAGAGGTAGGTAGATAGAACCAGGTTGTGGAAGGCCTTGTTTAAGATGCTAATAGAGCCACTGGGTTTTAGATTTGAGTTTTAGAACATTTTAGGTGGAAGAGTAAAGCAATGAGTGTAAGTGAACAGAAGGCATTTCTGGTGATGTGAATTGATGGAGGGAAGACCAGAGTCAGATAAGCAGGATCACCAACAAGAGCAGTTTCTGTTGGGTGGTAAGTGTGGAAACGATATCACCGAAATGTGAATGAGAGGCGATAAAGTGCTGAAAGGGAATGTATATTACTCTTTTTAGAAGCTTGTTTTTTGAGCAAAAGGAGAGAGAATGATAATTTCTTTGGGGGTGATCATGGATAGAAGATTTTTTTTAAGAGGAGGAAACTTGAGTGTTGTTTATATGTGTGGAAAGAGCTTGTGAATAAAGAGATGGTAGAGATACATTATCGACTACCAAGAGCAAAGCCTTCTTATTCTCCCTTTTTTTTTCATCTGTCTATGCTTCATCTTTTTACCTATCTATTGTTTATTTTTTAATGGGAGTATCCCAACTTTGCTATTTATGTTTCATTTTTTACTTATTTTATATAAATTACTGTATATTGCTATAATTTTTCTAGATTAATAGGGGGGAATTGACAAATATAATTGTATATATTTAAAGTATCCAATGTGATTATTTCATATACATATACATTGTAGAATTATTACCAAGATTAAGATAATTAATACATCCATCACTTCACATACTCTTCTCCCCCTTTTTTGTGGTGAGAATGCTTATGATCTACTCTAAGCAACTTTTAAGTGTACAATACAGTATTATTAACTTTCTTCACCATGCTATGCATTAGATCCTCAGAACTTATTCTTCTTATAACTGGAAGTTTGTAACCTTTGTCCTACATCTCCCCACTGCTCCTTCCCTTCAACCCCTGGAAACCACAATTCTATTCTCTGTTTCTATGAAATCAACTTAAAAAATGATTCCAGGTATAATTGATACCATGCAGTATTTGCCTTTCTCTGTCTGGCCTATTTCACTTAGCACAATCCTTCAAGACATATCCCTGTAATTGCAAGTGGCCGAATTTCCTTTTTTGTATGTCTGAATAATATTCCTTCGTGTCATCATATATCACATTTTCTTTATCCAGTCATCTGTTGAAGGTTGTTTCTGTTTTGGCCATTGAATAATGCTGCAATGAATGTGGGAGTGCAAATATCTCTTGGAGATACTGATTTCATTTATTTAGGTATATACTCAGGATTGGAATTGTTGACTCATATGTTCTATTTTTAATTTTTTGAGGAACCTCTACACTGCTTTCCATAATGGCTGAACCTATTAATAGTCCAACTAATAGTGTATAAGGATTCCCTTTTCCCCACATCCTCGCCAACATTTGTTATCTCTTGTCTTTTTTATAATAACCATTCTAACACGTATGAGATGACATCTTATTGAGGTTTTGATTTGCATTTCTGTGATTATTAATGAGTTTGAGCATCTTTTTCTGTGCTTATTGGTCATTTATATGCCGCCTTTTGAAAAACATGTATTTGGGTCCTTTCCCCATTAAAAAAATGTTTATTTGCTTTAGTGGTCTTGAGTTGTCTGAGTTTTTATTATTTTAATTTTTAAAAAAATATTTTTTATTGATTTCAGAGAGGAAAGGAGAGGGAGAGGGAGATAGGAATATCAATGATGAGAGAGAATCATTGATTGGCTGCCTCCTTCATGCCCTCTACTGAGGATTAAGCCTGCAACCTGGGCATATGCCCTTAGGTGTAATGGAACCTAGGAGCCTTCAGTCCTCAGGCAACTCTCTATGCCCTTAGCCAAACCAGCTAGGGCATCTGAGTTTTTATACATTTTGGATATTAACCCCTTATCAGATATATGGTTTACAAGTATTTTCTCCCATTTGACGAGTTGCCTTTTCAATTCATATTTTGATTTCTTTGCTGTGAAAAAGTTCTTTAGTTTGATGTACCACACATGTTTATTTTAGTTTTTGTTCTTTTCCAAGGTTTGGTGTCTTTTCCAAGGAATCATTGTCTTAGCAGATGTAAAAAAAAATGGATATGATTCAGGTGCTCGTGAAACCAGCCATTTGAAGCCCATTGATGACTTGCCATTAAAAAATGTTTTTTTCCTGTAGAACTGACTTCATAAATTGAAGGCAAAATGATTGATATCTACTAAATGGGTCAAAATTATATATATGCACGTGTGTGTGTGTGTGTGTGTGTGTGTGTGTATACACACACACGTATATGTTCTTGGTGTTTGAAATTAGTACTGTGATTCTTTTCTTTATGTTAATTATTTCTGGACACCCTAGTTGACCACTGAATATATTATAGGTATTTATAAATTTTCTTGATATCATTTGGCCTTTGACACTTGCTTTGGTCAAATCTTAAAAAAATTATTGAGGTAACCTTGGTTTATAACTTTATAAATTCCAGGTGTGTAACATTATAATTCGACATCTGTATTATCCTACATTGTGCTTACCACCAAAAGTCTAGCTTCCACCCATAACCACATAATTGACTTTTACCCATTTTGCCCACTCCCTTCTCTGCTAATAATCACAGAACTATTGTCTGCCTCTACGAGTTTATTCCCTTTGTTCATTTGTTGTTTCTGTTTTTAATATTCCACATGTGAATGAAATCATATGGTAGTTCTCTTTTTTCTATATGACTTATTTCACTTAGTCTTAAGGCCCATCCATGTTGTTGTAAATGGGGAAAAAAGGTGGAAATCTGTTGTTTGCTTTGAGCAAATCTTTTTTTAAACTGTCTCACACTGGAGAATGGGCAGCCTTCTCTAGAAAAGTCAGTAAAGGTAAATGTTACTTTTTTAAAAGGCAGAATGTCACATTTAAATATATATATATATATTATTTATTTTTTTATGGAGGTGGAAGAGAGATGGATAGAGAGTTAGAAACATCAATGAGAGAGAAACATCGTTCAGCTGCCTCCTGCACACCTCCTACTGGGGATGTGCCTGCAACCAAGATACATGCCCTTGACCAGAATTGAACCTGGGACCTTTCAGTCTGCAAGCCGACGCTCTATCCACTGAGCCAAACCGGTTAAGGCCAAAATGTCAAATTTGAAGCTAGTTTGGTGTTGCAGTTGCATTCAGTACCAATGCAATTTCTTTTACATTACTCGATATTATGTGTCTGGTATATTTTCAGAGCAGTTTGGAAAGAAGTTGAGTAGACTATGTTAGTGTTTGTTCTACTGAGCAATACCTGGTATAAATGGGTTACATAATGAGACCATTTACTTCTGTGGAGATCAATGTGTAGTAGGTAGATCTACCAAATTTACTTCTGGCCTCCTATAACCCAAAGGATGTAAGCTTATAACTACAAAAAAGGCAATATCTGAGACTAACTCTGCTGACATTTAACACTTACCTACAAGATAAATGTAGCTAAACACACCAACAAGCTATATGAAAATCAAAGGATAGCTCTATAATAGAATTGGGATATTGGCTACCCATATGGAAAGGAAAAGCTGGTTTCTTCTTCATATCGTTAAAATAGTTCCAGAAGGATTAAATACTTATCTGTGGAGAACAACACTATATAAATATTAGAGGTAAGAATAAAAAATCATTTTAAATTTTTGGAGGGGGGAAGGATTTCCTTAGTTTGGCCTCAAGGTTTTACTACATTAAAGAAAATTGGGGGTGGGGTAGGTAGAAGAGGGCATAGGGGGAAAATGGTGATGGAAGGAGACTTAACTTGAGGTGGTGAATACACAATATAATACACAGATGACGTATTATAGAAGTGTACACTCAAAACCTGTATCATTTTATTAACCAATGTCAACCCAATAAATTCAACTAAAACAATAAAGAAAAACTGAGTCATTTTGAACACATAGAAATACTACTACTAAATTGGCATGACAACACTAAAACTAAAAAAAACAAATAAGAACCAAAGATGCCCCAGGATAGGAACATATATTTTTTAAAAATATATCTTTACTGATTTCAGAGAGGAAGTGAGAGGGAGAGAGAGACAGAAACATCAATGATGAGAGAAAATCATTAATCGGCTGCCTCCTGCATGCTTCACACTGGGGATTGAGCCTGCAACCGAGGCATGTGCCCTGACTGGGAATTGAACCGTGACCTCCTGGTTCACAGATTGATGTTCAATCACTGAGCCATGCTAGCTGGGCACATATATTTATTATATAAATATATTTTGCAAATTAATAAAACAGACAAATGGCCAAAGATGTAAATAGGCAGTTTTCAAAAGAAAAAATTCACACAGAAACTAGTAAACAAGAGGAAGTGCTTAATTTCACAATAACTAGAGAAGTGTACATTCTTTAGAGAAGTACATGTTAAAATGATAATATGATGGTGTTTTTTTTCAGCTACCATGCTGTCAAAGATGAAAAAGATTGTGAGTAGCCAGAGAGGCTGTAGATGCGAGGCAGCACACACTGTGCTGCACCACGGAGACATTTAAATTGACTAACGGTTCTGGAAGGCAAGGTTGCCTTAAAACGTGTTTCCCATGTTTGACCTAAGAACTCACTTCTGTGTAATTACTCTAAAGAAATAATAATACACATCTCCAAAGGGTGCTTTATGTCAGTGTTGTCTATAATAGCAAAATGGGGATGAACCCAAATGTCCATTCATAAGATAGAAAAATTGGTGTTTATTTTTAAGGACAGGCTGCATTTTGAATAAAGTTTAATATAAAAGTTTTCCATGAAATACCAGAATTTAACACAGTCGCCTTGGATTGCTTGGGCTTTGTTTTAATTACCGGCAGTAAATAAGCTGAAGTGGATAAGAATCCTTGGGCTGGAAGGTCTTCCCAGAGAAGAAAAATGGGGACAATAAAAAACTTGTCTGATGTCAGCCCCTTGGAAAGACACTCATAGCTTTGTTCAGAACAGATTGAAGTGATGTACACACACCTCGACAGTGGCTTTTTTCTTTTCGGGTGCAGAGATGTAATTTGTCCTTCTCCACCCTCTCCCCTCTGTTTCCCCACTGACCTTCCTCTCAAGGACCTCTGGCCAACACCTTGTTTTACATACACAGAGGACCAAAATAGAGAAATAAATAACCCATCCCCGATTCCATTTAAGGCAGCTGCAATGACAGCAAGCCACCCCTGAAATACTGGTGGGCAGAGGCCGTCAGCGGTTAGCCTCTGCTGCAGGGAAGATCTGTGAGTAGCTGCCATTAGAGAGAGGAGGTTACCGAAAGGTTGGCTTTGCAAAGGCTGTCTCTCTTCCCTTCTCCTCTCAATAAATAATCACAATGCTGCTTTTTGCTTGGAGGTGTAGTTCTATGCAGGGGTTCTAAATCAGAGATGCATACCAGAACTCTGGGAAGAGTTTTAGAAATGAAAATACCTGGAAAGTACCTCGAGGCCAACTGGCTAGAATCTATGTCATGGTAAACCTTAAGGGTGACTCTTATGGAAGCCATAGCTCATTGCAGAAATCTGCAAAGCCTTGAAGACCTGGAGGCTCAGTAGGCCCCTAGAAATGTCTTGCAGGACTCGTTTCTTTATAAATCATTTTATAAAAATATTAGAGGCCCGATGCACAAAATTTGTGCAAGGGACTCAGTCATTGCAGCCCCAGCTTCATCTGGAAGGTCATCCAGAAGGATGTCTGGTCTAATTAGCATATTACACTTTTATTGTTATAGATGTTTTTGGTCTTCCCTTCAATAAGCAATGAGCTGTCCCTTCTCTGAAAGCTTATAATAATTCTTGTACATAGCACACATCTCTAATGTTACCCTGACCCGGCATATGTCACTAACTCATGTATTTAACAAATATTTATTTAGCACCTACCACACTCCAGGCTATTTAATAGGGTTCAGTTAGTATTTATTGTTCCTGCTTATGTGTTGTATCCATCCCTGTTGACACTATGCTCATTTCAAGCCATTATATGGTTGTTTATTATAGCAGCCCAGACACACTAAGATGGCAAGTCACTCCACGTTTTATGCACAAAAGAGGCATTATGATGGCACAGCAGGGAGGAGGTTAGGAGAGAAGCCATGGCTGGTCAGAGGATTTATTTCAGTAATCTAGGAGAGAGGATAAAACAATTGAGCACTTCCTGTGGTTCACTGGGGCTGGCTTGTACCAGTGTGTGAGAGCTGATTCTATACCTGTCTTCCTAAATCATGATCAGTGACATCACATTAGTAGCTTAAAATTGAGCACAGTTGGAGTATTTATATTATAAGAATTGGTGAACATGAGATATCAGGGCTTTTTCCCCTCTTGGAAATCCATTTTACCAATTCATGATTGTGTTTACCTCATTTTAAAAGTCATTTCACCTAGAAAGCCTTACCTTATTGCCAGGCTTGGAGAAGGTGAATCTTCTATGTGCTTGCATCACATTCTATTCCATCACCATTATAACACCCAACATTCTGTATTTTAATAACCACTTTCCTTGTTTGGATATCATGCTGGTTGTAAGTTTTATAATGGCAGCAGTGTCTGCCATGTTCACAACTGTACCCCATGCCTATCACATAAATAAGTGCTTAAAGATATTTGATGTTTGTTTAAAAGCAGCAAGAGAAAAATAGTTACCTACAAGAGAGCAAGATACTGAAAACCTATTTGAAGAAATAATGACAGAAAACTTTCCCCCACCTGGTGAAAGAAATAGACTTAAAAGTCCAGGAAGCACAGAGAACCCCAAACAAGAGGAATCCAAAGAGGACCTCACCAAGACACATCATAATTAAAATGCCAAGAGCAAAAGACAAAGAGAGAATATTAAAAGCAGCAAGAGAAAAACAGTTAGTTACCTACAAGGGAGTACACATATGATTATCAGCTGATTTCTCAACAGAAACTATGCAGGCCCAGTGGCTCAGCCTCCCCAGTTACCTAAGGTGTACACTCTTGGTGCACCCCTGTGTGGGCTGTGTGCAGAGTCTTGTTGTAATTAAGCCTTGATTGTTGTTGGTATCACTGGGAGGAATTGACCTCCAGGCCAATTGGCTGTGAGGATCAGCTGTGTTTAAGATGGGAGAACTTCTGTGGTAGAGACACCCTTATAAGGGAAGACTTGCTTCAGTGGAGCTTTAGTGCTCACCAAGTCTGCCTCCTGAGTGTGTCCCTTATGGATCTGAGGAGTTGTAATCTGTATGGGCCTACTCTGACCCATGGGTACACTAGCTCTTGGATCTCCAAGGAAGTGCTAATTTAGCTTCTGCCTGAGGCCACCCAGCAGGAGCTACAGAGAGATCTACAGATTCCTCTTCCTTGAGTTTTAGAGTTGCCCAGATGAGGCCCAGCTGTGAAGCAATGCAAGCTGCTGGGGGCCTTGGGCCTTCTTTTATATGTTCTGGATCTCACTGATTCAGCTGCAGTTTGTTAGGTAAGTTTAGATTTCAAAGGACCAAGTCATTCATATGCAAAATCCTCTGGGCAAAGCTTGGAAGGGGTGGAGCAAACAGCAATGGCTTTGAGGGGAGGGGTCTCAGAGTGGAGCAAACAGCAATGGCTTTCTGTTAGCCCTACCCTAAGAGGCCCCTGGATCTCAGTGTCCCTTGATAATCACTGAAAGCACCTCTAAGAGAAAGCTACCCTTGTGTTCTGCCCACTGCCAGACAGTCCAGTTTCTCCCCATATGAGTCTGGGTCCACAGAGTCTCATCCAGAACTGGAGTTCAGAGCAGTCAGGCACTTGTGTCTCCCTGCAGATTGAAAAAGACAGCTACATACTCAGTTGCCAGCGCTTCCATACCTCTGCCTTTACTTACACAACTCCTCTGAGTCTCAGTGTGCTTTTCTCTTTCCTTCAAGTTGTAGAATTTCCACTTAGCCAGCCTTCCTGTGGTTCTGGATGATATCTGTTTTGTCTTTTAGTTGTAGTTTTGAAGTTGTTGTGCAAGGCAGCAGTTCAGGTGTTTACTTACGCCACCATCTTGGTTTATCCCTTAGGGTCTTTCTTGAGGTTAAAGTCAAGATATTGGCCTGGGATGCAGTCATCTGAAGACTTGAAAGGTCCTGGAGGGTGCATTTATAAGGTACCTCACTTGTATGCCTGGCAAGTTAGTCCTTGTTGTTGTCAGAGCCTTCTCCTTTGGGCTGCTTGAATGTCCTCATGACCTGGCAGCTGACTTACTCCAGAGCAATTATATGAAAGGATGAACAAAGATAAAGGCATAGTGCCTTTTATGTCTTAGTCTCAGAAGCCATATACCTTTTGTTGCCATATTCTATTCCTTGGAAACAAGTCAATAAACACAGCTGATATTCTAGAGCAGTGGTTCTCAACCTTTCTAATGCTGCGACCCTTTAATACAGTTCCTCATGTTGTGGTGACTCCCAACCATAAAATTATTTTTGTTTTTACTTCATCACTATAATTTTGCTACTGTTATGGATCATAATGTAAATATCTATGTTTTCCAATGGCCTTAAGCAAATCTGCTGTAGAGCCTAAGACCATTGGAAAACACAGATATTTACATTACGATTCATAACAGTAGCAAAATTATAGTTATGAAGTAACAATGAAAATAATTTTATGGTTGGGGGTCACCACAACATGAGGAACTGTATTAAAGGGTTGCAGCATTAGAAAGGTTGAGAACCACTGCTCTAGAGAGAGGGATGGTTAGACACTACTCTTTGCCTGGAAGAGTATCAAAGAATTTGTGGGCTTATTTATTTATTTATTTATTTATTTATAAATCTTTATTGTTCAGTTTATTAATTACATTGTTCCTTTTTTTTCGCCCTATAGCTCCCCTCCATCTGGTACCCAACCCACCCTCCACCCTCACCCCCGTCCACTGTCCTCTCCTATAGTTGCATGATTTTTGTCCAGTCTCTTGCTGCACTTCCCACACCCCTTTTCTCCCCAAGAATTGTCAGTCCTTTCCTTCTCTATGTCCGTGATTCTGTTACATTCACCAGTTTATCCTGTTCATCAGCTTATTACTTCACTTGATTTTTAGATTAATTTGTTGATGTGTATTTGTTGTTCATAATTTACACTTTTATCTTTTTCTTCTTCCTCTTCTTAAAGAATATCTTTCAGCATTTCATATAATATTGGTTTGGTGGTGATGAACTCCTTTAGCTTTTTCTTATCTGTGAAGCACTTTATCTGACCTTCAATTCTAAATGATAGCTTTGCTGGATAGAGTAATCTTGGTTGTAGATTCTTGCTATTCATCACTTTGAATATTTCTTGCCACTCCCGTCTGGCCTGCATCATTTCTGTTGATAAATCCTCTGACAATCGTATGGGTGCTCCCTTATAGGCAACCAACTGTTTCTCTCTTGCTGCTTTTAATATTCTCTCTTTGTCTTTTGCTCTTGGCATTTTAATTATGATGTGCCTTGGTGTGGTCCTCTTAGGGTTCCTATATATTGGGGTTCGGTGCACTTCTTGGACTCCTAAGTCTATTTCTTTCACCAGGTGTGGGAAGTTTTCGGTCACTATTTCTTCAGATAGTTTTTCATTGTCTTGGTCTCTCTCTTTTTCTGGCACCCCTATAATTCGGATGTTGGTATGCTTGAGGTTGTCCCAAAGGCCCCTTACACTATCTTCAATTTTTTGGATTCTTTTGGTTTCTTGCTTTTTCAGCTGAGTGGATTTTGCTTCTTTGTATTTCAAATCTTTAACTTGGTTCTTGGGGTGCTCTAGAGTACTTTTAGGTCTTTGTATAATATTTTTTATTTCAGTCAGTATATGCTTAATTTCTGGTTGGTCCTTTTTCATATCCTTGAGAGTCTCCTTCATATCCTTGAGGGTCTAGTTCATTTCCTTGTAGGACTCATTCATTTTGTGGGCATATTTTAAAACCGTCATGATGGCAACATGCTTATGTTATAATTCTTAGTGAAAAGAGTCCAATTCAAAATTATGTAATAGGATCAAAATTGGGTGAGAAAAATAGCATAAAAAGGTTAAAAGAAGAAAATATGAATAGACCAGTTACCATATAAGAGGTCTTTGAAAAAGGAATAAAAACCTTATGACTAAGAAGGGAAAATAGTCAAAACACAGTACTTTGAAATGTAAAGGGTTCTTACAAAAAGTAAAGAAAGTTTGTAAAAGGAGTTAAGATAGCACTCAGGGAATGGGGAATGGACAGAATCCAGAAATGGAGACAAGATGTCAAGATAGTGGATGAGGCCCTATCTGGTTTGGCTCAGTGGATACAGCATCAGACTCTGTGGACTAAAGGGTCTGGGTTTGATTCCAGTCAAGGGCACATGCCCAGTCTGTGGGTTCTATCGCCAGTAGGGGGCATGCAGGAGGCAGCCGGTCAATAATTCTCTCTCATCATTGATTTTGTATCTCTCTCTCCCTCTGGCTTCCTCTCTGAAATCAATAAAAATATATTTTAAACACAATACAATCAACAATTTATTATTTTTAAAAAGATAGTGGATGAGCTTATGGTAAGGTATCCTGGAATGAAGGCAAATTTTTCCCCAGCCAGAAGTCTATATGTGCTTTCTTAAGGGCAAATGCTAATCCCAGGGCAAGCCAAATTAGGTTCTATAGGAGAAAACCAGATGAGTTAAGTAGTGAAAGGATTTTGGGGGGTAAAATAGGAATTTTGGATGAAATGGTCAGGTTTAGGAAATTTTAAAAATTAAGGGGTCCATGGAAAAAACACAGGGCTACAGAGTTGCAAAAGGGTACATTTCCATAAGACAAGGTAGCAGGGAGTGGCAGAAGTTACATCCCCATAAGACAAGGGAGCTGGGAGTAGTAAAAGGCACACATTTAAAGAACAAAGGGAAAGAGGAAGAAAGCCCAGAGGGAACAGGAAAACAATAAAGAAGGAAGGGAAGAGAGCCTCATGTGTCCCATGTGAGGTTTGACCTTTGAGCTCAGGAGTTACTATAGTGACCATAACAGAAGGGGATCGTGACCAGTCAGAGGGGATATCAAGGCACACAGATCTGCAGCTTTTATAAATCATGGAAAAAGGGACTCAGTGGGACTCTTTCGACCTCCCCACATGGCAGTATGTTCTTGTTCTTTAATAAATTTCCACCTTTACTATATCATCTTCCATTCATGGATTCATTTTTCAACTGTGGTGGACAGAGAGCCTGGGAAAAGCCATCCTGTCCAGGGAACGATATGTATTCCAGTCCAAAAATACTGTTTCATTAGCATGGAGAAAGGACTGTGAATAAGGCTGGAGATTGGGCTGAATTCTGAATTCTGGTGTTAATGATTTATCATTAAACTAGAGGCTCAGTGCATGAATTTGTGCACAGGTGGGGTCCAGCCAGCCTGCCCCAATGAGGGGGGCACATGGGAAGTTGTTCCAGTCATTCCATCATTCCAGTCACTTGGCTTTTATATATATAGACTAGAGACCCGTTGCAGGAAGATTCCTGCAAGAATAGAGCTTCCTGCAGCCTGAGCAAAGCTCCCTCCCTTCTCTTCTTGCCTTGCTTCCTTCTCCACTACCTTGCTCTCTCCTGTCTCTGCTACCTTGCTCACTCCCATCTCAGCTGCCTCCCTCCCTTCCTTCTCCGCTGCCTTGCTCCCTCCCTTCTCTCCCGGCCCACTTGCTTACTTCTCCGCAGCTTTGCTCTCTTCTATGCTGTCTTCTGCACGTGAATATGCAAATTAACTACCATCTTGGTTGGATCCATTTGCATACTCGCTCTGATTGGCTTGTGGGCGTGACTTGTGGGCATGGCTTGTGGGTATAGTGAAGCTACAGTCAATTTGCGTATTACTCATTTATTAGATAGGCCTAGAGACCCAGTGCATGAAATTTATGCACAGGTAAGGTCCCTATGCCTGACCAGTGATAGGGGCCTGTTAGAGCTGTTTCACCCAGTCCCAATCGGGCAAAGCTGGCCAGGGCCTGCTAGCTGCTGGCCAGGGCCTACTGGGTGGGCGGAGGGACTGCAGGAGGTTTGCTGGCCAAGGGCTGGGAGAGGTTGGCTAGCTGTGGGAGCACACTGATCACCAGGGGGCAGCTCCTATATTGAATGTCTGCCCCATGTTGGTCAGTGCACATCATAACGATTGGTCGACCAGTCATTCTGGTCATTCAGTCCTAACGGTCACTTAGGCTTTTATATATATAGGCAATGTATCTCCCTTAGGTTTCACCCTATCTTTGTTTCATATGTATGTATTGCATAATGTTTTCATGCTTTCTTCTACCATATTGGGTGTTGATTTTCTGCTCCAACCACTTGGGTAATCAAGTCTCCTGCTTCCTGAAGCTGGACATTCCTGACGTGGGGGGATGCAAATATTGAAGGTTAAGAGAAAATATAAGTGCCTCTTCAGGAACCTAATGAATTAGATACACTATTTCTGAGGTATAAACTAGAAACAATGGAGTAAAATGAGTTAGGGAAAATAGAAATCAGTGCTCCTCAACAGTCAAAGCACAGGTCCCATATATAGACAGTGACACCTGAAGATCTTTCTGACAAATTGTGTTGCAGCTTTAAACATTTAGTGTGAGTCTATTTCTGTTGAATCATACACAGAATATAGCATATTATTTCTCTTTTAATTCTTTTAAATTCTCACCCAAGGATATTTTTCTACTGATTTTTAGAGAGAGGGGAAGACAGAGAGAAATATTGATGTGAGAGAAACACATCAATTAGTTGCCTCATACACAAGCCCTGATGGGGAAGAGCTCGCAACCCAGGTACATGCCCTTGACTGGAATCAACCTGGGAGCCTTCAGTATGGTTTGCAGGCCAATGCTCTATCCACTGAGTCAAACTGGCTAGGGTGCATATACTCTTAACATATGCAGATTCATCTAAGTGGCCGCTTAGGAAAAGAGTCTCTAGAAAGACAGTAGTGTCTTTCCCCAGAAACTACTGTTTGTGTGGAAAAGTAATTTTGCATTACAGAAACTGGCCACACCTCAGTGGGGTGGATGCAAAATGTTTTCTCAGGAGAGTTGGTAGTAAAATATTCCCTCACCTTCTACTGCAATCCTGTATTCTAATTCATTGTGTGCCCTGCTGATGAACTAAAATGTCTCCCAGAATTGTCTTTCCTCTATAGCCATGGTTTCTTGCCTTCTTTTTTTAAAAAAAATATATTTTATTGATTTTTACAGAGAAGAAAGGAGAGGGCTAGTTAGAAACAATGATCAGTTGCCTCCTGCACACCCCCTACTGGGGATGTGCCCGCAACCAAGGTACATGCCCCTGATGGAATCGAACCTGGGACCCTTCAATCTGCAGGCCTATGCTCAATCCACTGAGCCAAACTGGTTAAGGCAGTCCCTGGCCTTCTTACTATTCCTCCAAGTGTGATGTACTCCCTCCTCTGCCACTGGGACTTGACTTACTCACCTTGTTCTTTGATTCTCCCACAACCTGGTCAGAAACTTACCTCTTCAAAAGGTCTTCCAAGCTTAATGCTTTCTCTTCCATCATTGCTAAACTTAAGAGTCCTCCTAAGTTTCAGGTCTTTAGTTTATGGTATACTATTGATAGCTGGTTGTTTTAGATAACTCCCAAACTATTCCTTTTCTCTTGTCCAGTGTGGCAGGCAACAAACTAGGAGTTGAGACCACAGGCCTATATTCTAACTGCCAAGGATCAAACCCCAGCTCTACCACTTGTTCTCTGTGTGACTTGGGGCAAGTTACTTAACTTCTCAGCATCTCAGTTTTCTCATCTGTAAAATGGGAATAATATTAGTGCCTCTCTTATGGGATTGTTGTGAGTATTAGAAAACAATACAGGGGTGGGCAAAAGTAGGTTTACAGTTGTGAGTATGTGAAACACAGAGTTTATGCTTGTATTATTATTGATTACTTATTGTATTATTGATTTGTGCTAAAACTGTAAAGGTACTTTTGTCCACCCCTGTATATATCAAATACTCAGAAAGCACTCAGTAAATGTTAGCAGTAGTAAGAGAAGCTGTCTTAGCAGGTCTTGTATGTGTAGAGAAAAAGGTATGATTTTGTTAAAACTAAAATCTGCAATTTAGTAGCAGAATGACCTTGGACATGTTAAGCTTTCTGGGCCTTAATTTTCTTATAGTAAATGGGGTTAAGTATTCCAACTTCTGGGCTGAACTGCTCATGGAATTAAGGCAGGGCTGGTATTTGGAGATGGTGACAAAGCTCTGTCTCTTGCCTCTTGTCAACAAAACAGCAAACCACTGCTTATTTTAATCAAGATAATATTTTATTTCCTCATCACCTCCCCACCCATGCTAATCAGTTAATTTAGGGGAACTTTGGTAAAGAAAAAAATAATCAACCTGTGTATTCATCATCTTAGAGAATGAACATACAGGTGGTTGACTTTTTTCCTCTTCAATAATCTGGTTTCGTGTTGCTTGCATTACTGTCTAGATTTGTTTACTTCTTCTTAGGGACCATTCATGTTCCCAGGTAATATTCTTGTGTCCACAGAATTCCCTGCCCTAATTAAAATACCTGTCCTAGGTATTTGTGAATTGGAGGAAGGAAAGTCGGTAGTCACAATCGATCAGAATCAAATGGTCAGCTGCTCCATGGGGCTCTGGCATTCACCTAAATGGCTGATTCTGGAACCTGCTTTCAGTTTTGCCATGGTGTTCACATCCTCAGTGCATATGGTCATTCCCTCTAGTGCATCCCTATGGTTCTCATGACAATGAAACCAAATATTGTGGTTGTCTTTTTGTGCTTATTATACACCACAAATAAAGGGAAATAGTTTGGGACTCTGTCTTATATAATATAGACTCAGGTTTATGAAGGATCCTTAGAGTCTGTGATTCATGGGCTGGCAGCATCAGTATCATATGGGAACTAATAGAGATGCAAATTCTTTTTTTTCTTTATTGATTAAAGTAGTACATATGTGTCCTTATACCCCCATTGCCCCATCACCCCCCACTTATGCCCTCACCCCCCTGGTGTCTGTGTCCATTGGTTAGGCTTATATGCATGCATACAAGTCCTTTGGTTTATCTCTCTCCCTTACCCCCTCCCTCCTCTACCTTCCCTCTGAGGTTAGAGATGCAAATTCTTGCACTGCACCCCAAACATACTGAAGAATCTCTGGGAGTGAGACCCACCCATCTGTTTGAGCAAACCCTCCAGGTGATTCTTGTGCCAAAGTTTGAGAAGCCCAATGCTCCAGAATATTACTAAATCTGGGTGACTTGTAACAAAATGGTTTTAAAAATAGGAAACTATAATTAGCCCTGGAAACCTAAAGAACGTTGGCTTAGTTTACATTTATATTGTTTAATTCTCCAAAACCTGAATCACACTGATCATTCACTTCAGATTTATTTCAGTGCTGGAGCTGTCTTTCAGTGACCTTGAAGGTTGTCATGGAATTCTAAAAAGTAATTGAAACCTTCAAAGCAAAATAATTTTTAATATAGTTAAAAAGAAGTCACTTTAGGGCAGTGGTCGACAAACTGAGGCTCTGTTGACTGAGTTTGCCGACCACTGACCTAGACTCTCAATTTCAATAACTACAGGCTGTTGTTCCTTGTGATTAAGCCCCTATCCCAGTGATCGACAAACTCATTAGCCAACAGAGCAGTAAACCTCGGCTTGTGAGCCACATATGGCTCACGAGCTGCAGTTTGCCGACCACTGCTTTAGGGCATAATATGGAGTCATTGGAAATGAAACAAATAAGGGTGGTATAATTTTGTAAGTTTGAGGATCCCTGTCCTCAGTATTGGCCAGATATAGTTTATGATTATATCATGAGTTGTAGGTGAAAACATGACTTGTACTGCTGTTTTCTCTTTAAACCTATGCTCAGTTGTAATCTGTACAATTATAGTTCTGAATGCAAAAGTGTTTCCTTATACACCAGAAATGAGAAATAAGTCTGAGTGGGACAAATAAGTACACAGCATGCTGGAATCCCATGGTCCAACTCCTTCTTGAATGAGCTTTCATTCCTTTGTTGGGATATGCACTGAGTGGCCAGATTATTATGATCTCTGAACGCATAAAAATCTGACCACTCAGTGTATATCTTATGTAATAAAAGGCTAATATGTAAATTGTCCCCTCAACTAGGAGTTCGACCAGTAGGCAGGCCGGCCAACTGCCCATGACCCCTAACCTGGCCAGGCTGACCGGACCCCACCCATGCACAAATTCATGCACCAGGCCTCTACTATATATACTGAGTGTCCAGATTATTATGCGTTCAGAGATCATAATAATCTGGCCATTCAGTGTATAATGTCAGGGAAGCCTGCCATAATGAATCCAAAACAAAAATAACCTCTTAGCTTCCAGGTGCACCTCTGTGGCAGAGGTGAAAAATTCAGGCAGACTTCAGCATTAAATGAAGCCAGTTGTTTCCTAGAAATTAACTGAGTGCCATTAAATTTTGCTTATAGAAAATAACTACTCTGACCATGAGCCCCTTCATTCATCAAATCTAAAAAGCAAGCAAGGATCAGGAGTGACACAAACAAAAATCCCCTAAAGGAAGTCATCTTTTATTGCCTTGTAACATGTTGGCCTCCATATATTGTTGATGCACTCACTGCCCCTAGGACAGGCCATTTGAGTAGTTTTTACAGTGCTAGGGCATAGAGGTACAAGGGATAAATTATGGCTTAACTCCTTTCAGAGGGGAACTATTTCAGAAACAAAGCCTGGTACGCATTGTGGGCATTGGAAAAATGACAATTGGGCAGAAACCATAAGAGGGGCTGGATTCACCCTTCTTGCTGATGAGATACTCCTATGACTGGTTTTATAGCGTCTTCATTCTCAGTCAGTTCATCTGTTAATGAAATGGGACACCTGTCAGCCCTCTAGTGTTTTCTTGAAAAGTAAGAGCAAGGATGAAATGATCTGAAGTGGGGCCATGCCTGATGAAAGAGCAGATGAGCAGTAGGATGATGCCCAGTCTTTTGATGAGGTTGCTCTTGTCCTCCTTCCTTCTGAGAGGTGAAATCTGAGAGGCGGGAAGAGGTGAGGATGGCAGGGAAGTGGAGAGTGGATGGTGGTCACAGGTGAAAGTGGTCGGCTCTCAGACAAGTGCATCTTGAGAATTACTTCTCAACCGTGCTCTCGTCTATCCTTGGCTATGGTACAGAAGTGTCCTCCTATGTTATTGAGTCCTTGACCTCCATTCTACTGGGCAGTTCTTTCCTGTATGCTCATGTTCCCCAAATCACTGGTACATAAAATTGTCTGGCTTGCTAGATATGTCAATCAGAGTCCTGTTGTAGCCACAGGCTCTGCTGACACTGTCTAGCCTGTGGCCAGCTATTGGCTAAAATGATCCAACCTATAGATTATGCTAAGTGAAAGAAGCCTGTCAGGGAGACAAGGATCACATGACCTTACTCATATGTGGAATTTAATGAACAACAACACAAAATGATGAACAAATAGATCCAGAGACATGGAAGCGTGGAACAGATTGATGTATCTCAGAGGGAAGGGGGTGGGTGTTTACCTACCAAATAACTCGTATGCATATATGTATAACCCTTGGAAACAGACAATAGGATGGTGAAGGCCTTGGGGGAGAGATGGGAGCAGGGTGGAAGGGGTTCATGGGAAAAAAAGGGGGACGTCTGTAATAGTTTTAATAATAAAGATACCATTTTAAAAAAGTGGCTTATTTTGTTGAACAGGAAAAGAGTATTTCTGAACTCAGGTATTTATGTGCCAATATTTTTTAAAAAAATATTTTATTGATTTTTTTTACAGAAAGGAAGGAAGAGGGATAGAGAGTTGGAAACATCCGATGAGAGAGAAACATTGGTCAGCTGCCTCCTGCACACCTCCTACTGGGGATGTGCCCACAACCAAGGCACATGCCCTTGACCAGAATTGATCCTGGGACCATTCAGTCTGTAGGCTGACTATCTATCCACTGAGCCAAAGCAGATAGGGATATTTCTTTTTAAATTGTCATCAGTAAGAAATTCAGTTGTTTATAAATAAACCCAAATGCTGGCATTGTCCAGATAATTTAACAGGTTTATTTGTATTTTTAGAAAGTTGAACTGCTGAAACTCATTCAGGGAAACATTTTGACTTGCATTAATGCTTTATTGCTCCACATTTATATTTTAAAATTTACACACAAATGAAAATTGAAACACTTGCCAATATCTGATTTCTTTGTTTTCCACTTGTAGTCATAGACTTAAGTACCTTTTGACCCCATGGGGGGAGGGGGGGAAACTAATGTTCAGAACTAGTAGCAATAGGAAGATCATTTTTTTTGAAAGAATGAAATGCTTCCCATCCTAGTGGGTTTTTAAGCACATTCTCCATGCTTGTGGCATGCTGGCTGGATGTCGTTTGGCATGATTGTTCCACATTTGGCATGGATAGCACACAGGTCGGTATCTTCACAGAGGCCCACCAGATGGGCCTCACTTGCTCCTGCAAAGCACCAGTAACTACACTCTGGAAGGGCAGATCTGTTTTTCCCCAATGTCTTCTTATTGGTTTTAGAAAGAGAAGAAAGGAGAGGGAGGAAGAGAGAAACATTTCTGTGAAAGAGAAACAGCTATCCGATCAGTTGCCTTCCTTACACAACCGATTGGGGATCAAACTGGCAACTAGAGTATGTGCCCTGACCTGGAATTGAACCATCAACCTTTTGGTGCACAGGATAGACAACGCTCACCAAACTGAGTCACGCTGGCAAGGTCCAGATCTGCTTGAAGTCCTGAGCAATTTCTTGCACCAGACTTTGGAAGGGAAGTTTGTGAATTGGAAGTTCAGTGGACTTCTGATAATATTTAATGTCAGGAAATGCCACAGTACCAGGCCTGTAATGATGAGGTTTCTTCACCCCTCCAAGAAAGGGCACACTGTTGTGATCGGCTTTTGTAGTGGGCAGTTGGCTTTCTACAGGCATGGTATAGAGACCTCCTTACTTACCCCTTCTCCTTCAGCTGGAGCTTTGTGAGCTAGAGGTAGTGCTGACATTAGTGAGTGATGGCTCTCTAATGTCCAAACACACAGTCTGGGCTCCCTTGATACTTACAGTGAAGCATAATAATAATCCTTCTTTTGGAAAACTGTTATTTAATACTGCTGTTTTAGAATTCTGCTATTTTTGCTAGTCCCTCTGTTATTTTTTAGACTGTAAAATAACTTTTTTTGCTTGGATAGAAAAGATAAACTTAATTGCCTGACTTTGCAAGCTAGTTATCTAACATAAGGGACTGATATGCTGATATTGATGCCAGGTGTCCATATAGATATGATACTCAAGGTTACAGGTGTGTCTGTATAGATATGATATGATATGCAAGGTTACAAGTTGTCTGTATATATATGACAGGTGTTTGGTAGATATGATATGTACTCAAGGTCACAAGCTGTCTACAAAAATAACTTACACAAAAACTGGAAGGATATAAAAAGGAAATACTCCCTCCTGTGTTTGTTCAGAATTTGACAGAGGTAATCTGCTCTGAACCTTTGCCCAATAAAGATGACTCCTAACTAATTGGCTGATTAAGGTGTCTTGTCCAGCTCTCTGATTCGCAATACAGCAACAGTATAAGAAGAGCAATCAGGAAGGCTGGAGTATGGACAGTGGCTTCTCCATATAGGGGAAGGTTGCTCCTCTGTGGTCTTCCTTCTCCAGCCTGGAACCCATACATGTATTTCTGTGTAGCTGTTCCTTTATCTTGAAAGTTTTGGTTCTATTCACCCGGTTTCTTTTGGGGAAACTACCTTACCCTTGCCACTAGGGCTGAGATCTGTCACTTAGGCCTGATCTCCTCAGAGTAATCCTGTGTCTTGGTCATAGATATTGCTTCAGGGATGGATTTGGGACACAGTTCTAGGCATTCCTGGGACTAGACTGACTGTTTCTCCATATTTTAGAGAGGATGGAGCCATGGGAATTACTAGAGCTATCTTGAGGTAGAAAGGGGAAAGCAGCTTCACAATAAAGTTGACACATGGAGGAAGGAACATAGAACTTCAAGTTCATTGACTCAAACCTGCCCTGAAATGTGCAAGCCTTTCACTGGACTTTCCAAGAACATAAGCCTTTTACTGATTAAACAATTTTCAGTTGGCTTTTTAGTCACTTGCAATCAAATTCATCCTCATACAGTGAGTGTAAAGGGGATTCCAGGTATGCAGTTAACTTACGACAAATTTCCATCATGCTTTGCAATTAGCAGAGGAGACATCTTGGGAGTGGTGAAATTCAGAGGTGGGTAGAAGGCATGTATACTAATAAAAGGGTAAGATGCAAATTGGTCATGACACCCTCACAATAACAACCCAACAGCAGGCTATGTGATGTGACCAGGCCAGCAGGGTGGTTAGTGAGGGACGACCAAGCTACTGACCAGCAGGCTGCGTGGGGCAACCAAGCCAGTGAGGGGGGGGGGCAGTGAGGGACAACCAGGCCATCAGGGGGAGCAGTTGGGTGTGACAAGGCCAGCAGAGGGGAACAGTTGGGGGAAACCATGCTGGCGGTGGGGGCAGAGGGGCACTAAGCAGTGACCAGGCCAGCAGGGGGAGAAAGTTAGGAGCCAGCGGTCAAGGATTATGAGAGGGATGTCCAACTGGGATTGGGCCAATACCAACAGTTGGACATCCCCTAAGGGGTCCTGGATTGGAGAGGGTGCAGGCTGGGCTAAAGGGAACCCCCTTCCCTTGTGCATGAATTCCGTGCACCAGGCCTCTAGTTGCACACATAAGTGTCTTGGATACTCATTTTGATGTGCAGATCATTTTATTCTGTCTAGATATATGTTCCTTGTGGGCTGACTTCCTCTCATAGCTGCCTGTTATTGAGCAGCTATCAAATGTGATTACATGAAACCAATGCTATGCTACTGAGAAAGCATGTATACCTCTTCCATTCACTTGGTTAATTTAGTAGTGTTCCAAAGAGTTCATATTTCCACAGTCCATCAGATCCTGAGTCATTTGGGCTTTTTAGTGAAGAGTGGATCATTGGAATTATGGGTGATGACCTTTGGCGGGACACTGAAAACAGAGAGTGCAATAGAGCAGAGGAAGGGCAGGCAGCACAAATTAAGCCTTCATTCTTGCTGCAGTTGCTTCCAAAATGTTTTGTTATTCCCTTGCCCCCTTTAATTCTTTTCTAAGCTATATTGACCCCTAGTGTTGCTCCTGCTATCTATTCATTATTCCTGAATGAGTGTGTGTCAGGGAACTTCCACTTTCTGTGAAACCAGTCAAGAAAAAATAGCACACTGTTTGCTCCTACAGGATGCTGGCAGTCCATATTTACTGCCAGTAGATGACTGAGATGTGTTTCTCTTGAGGAAGGGGTTCCCATGCTATCCTTCACAGCCTTTTCCCCTCACTATGGGTCCCATCACAAACTATGCCCACCACAGTGTAGGGCCTACAGCTGATGTGAGGAGACTTTTCTTTAAAATAATTGCTGAAACCAGTTTGGTTCAGTGGATAGAGTGTCAGCCTGTGGACTGAAGGGTCCTGGGTTCGATTCCACTCAAGGGCATGTGCCTTGGTTGTGGGCACATCCAAAGTAGGGGTGTGCAAGAGGCAGCTGATTGATGTTTCTCTCTCATCGATGTTTCTGACTGTCCCTCTCCTTTCCTCTCTGTAAAAAATCAATAAAATATATTTTAATAATAAAATAATTGATGTAGTATCTGTTTCCAAAACAGATGTTACAGTAAACCTCCAAGTCAGTGCTGCAATGAATATAATCTATTTTTTGAATCACAGGTTAGGTAAGAAACAATTTAAGACTTTTAATATATAGGATACCCAAAACAATCCCTGTACGGTTTAAAATTTTAATACACTTACTTTTATATAAGATAAACCATTTACAAAATGCAACAGAGAAAGCCTGTGCACAAGATTTAACTAAAATTGTTAATGATTCATTTGTTCTAAAATGTATTTTGATTTCTTATGTTATAATCATAGCTCTATATTAATATCTGAAAATGATGGCAGACATGAAAGCTAATATTACCTCAATTAAATCAGCTAAATCCAGTTTTACAACAGGGGTAAAATTGACAAATATCCTTTTCCATAAAAAATCAAACTTCCTTTGACTTCAGGAAATTATTTATTACTTTTCATCATCGGAAGCAACTTACTATCTTAGTAGTGAATGAGAAGCTAGTATGGGCAGGAGAAATATTAAATCCCACCCAAGTTTCCCACCTCATATCCCTACTTGTGTCACAGATTCTGAGTATCCTCTGTGTTTTCTTCGGTGGGTAGTTCGAGGGAAATTTGGGTGACTTTTGTGTAGCAGGTTGGATTGTTTGATAGGTGAGTGGATGAAAGTCATTGAAGAGGAATCGCTGGTGGTAGCAGAAATTACAACTTGTGTGCAACAGCTAATAATCAAGTTCATTCCTTATAGAGGACCACTTTGCCAGATAGACTATTTTTCACATGGACCAATTAAGATATTGCATTTGTAATCAGGCCAACAAACCATTTTAAAAAAATCTCCTTGTGAGTAGGTGGGAATAACCTTGGTCCATTGAACCTCTCTTATTTATTTTTTAAGAACATATTTTGATTGATTTCAGAGAGGAAGGGAGAGGGAGGGAAAGATAGAAACATCAATGCTGAGAGCAAATCATTGATCGGCTGCCTCCTGCATGCCCCCTATTGGGGATCGAGCCCACAACCTGGGCATGTGCCCTGACTGGGAATTGAACTGTGACTTCCTGGTTGATAGTCAACACTCAACCAGGAGCCTCACCAGTTGGACCGAGCCTCTCCTTTACAGTGATCCCATGTTGTGATCCTATTTAACCAAGAGATTCCTTGACATAGCAGGTTCCCTAACTCATTAAAGAATTCATTTGCTAATCATTAGTCAAAAGACTGGTGCGCAGAACAATTTAAACCCAAGAGTCACTTAGTTGAAAATTAATTTCAAATTAAGAAAATATCCTTCTGGAATGATAATATAAACCAGTAGGGTTTCAAAAGAAAAACATCCCTTTAGGGATCTTTTAACACTATTATGTATTTTCAAAAGGTGTACTTCTACCATTTATAAGTTGTTGAATAGCTAGAAGTTCCAAACAGCCAAATGCCTCATGAGAAAAAATAATGTGTTAAGAAAATGAAGTTTTTATTTTATCTTTTATGAATTTTAGAGAGAGAGGGAGGGAGGGAGGGAGGGAAGGAGGGAGGGGGAGAGAGACGGGGGGGCGGAGAGGAGAGAGAGATGAGAGAGAAACACCAGGACTCAAACCTGAAACCTGGGTATGTACCCTGGGAATCAAACCCGAAACCTTTGGGTGCATGGTACAATGCTCCAACCAACTGAGCCACACCGCTAGGACTAAGGAAATGAAGTTTGTAAATATACAGATTAGGTTCGCTAGTCCTCTCCCACACACCCCTATTTCTTTCTTATCTATCAGGTACTCTAATACAGCAGTGATTCCTAAGTGACAGCCTGCCATCTTAAATTTTATGACTGTCCCTGTAGTTCAGTTCAATTTTGAGATGAAGCTGAGGGTTTAGAAATGTTGCCTTGGGACTTAAAGATGCAGGAAAATTTTAAAGCTGACCCATTCTTGTTACCGGGAACCATGAGTGCGTACCTGGGAAACGCACACCAGGCAGTGTTCCTAATCGTTCAACAGCCAATTGTTCCTGTCTGATGATTTCTTCTGCGAATAAGAAGTATCATCTGGCTGCTGTGGACAGAATGTTGGGAGAGATGTAGTAGACAATGAAATGTTTTGTAGGTCACAATTTCTTCAAAGTAAAATCTGCGAAGGAGTAATGAAGAAATGCTTCTATCTGAATACCTCTTGGGGAAATTTTGGAATTGTATGGACACGTCTTTGTTATTCACGTTGCTATTTTCTGCTGCAGATGAGAGCCAGAAATTATACAAAGGAGTTCAAAGTCATTGCCTTGATGAGAGCCAAGGCACAGCTACCATAAAGAGAAGCCCCAGAGCACTGGCAGGTGTGACTCAGTGGACATGCTGTGTTAGCCCCTGGACTGAGGGTCAAGGGAGGATTTTTAAAAGAGAGAAAGAGAAGCTCTAGATCCATGGTCGGCAAAATGTGGCTCTGGAGCCATATGCGGCTCTTTGGCCCCTTGAGTGTGGCTCTTCCACAAAATACCATGGCCTGGGTGAGTCTATTTGGAAGAAGTGGCAAATAGAAGAAGTTTAAGTTTTAAAAAAATTTGGCTCTCAAAAGAAAGTTCCATCGTTGTACTGTTGATGTTTGGCTCTGCTGACTAATGAGTTTGCCGACCACTGGCCTAGAAGATAAAAATTGTGAGCTTCTGGATGGTTCCTTCTTTTCCAGGTTGTCCTTGCGATGCTTCTGAATACTAGAACTTCCAGAGCTGCCATGTACAAATAATTGGCACTTTGTGCTTTAAAAAAATTATTATTTAAAGTATTACATATATCTCCCTTTTCCCCCATCAACCCCTCCCCAACCACTACCCGCCCCCCAGGACAAGCCCCCACTGCCTCAGTGCCCATGTCCATTGGTTATGCTAATATGCATGCATACAAGTCCTTTGGTTGATCTTCCCCCCCCCCCCGACCCCCACCACCTGCCCTCTGAGGTTTGACGATTTGTTCGGTGTTTCTCTGTCTCTGGATCTATTTTTGTTCATGAGTTTATGTTGTTCATTATTTCCCATAGATGAGTGAGATCATGTGATATTTAGCTTTCTCCGGCTAATTTCACTTAGCATAATGCTCTCCAGTTCCATCCATGCTGCTGCAAATGGTAGGCGTTCCTTCCTTTTTATAGCAGGGTAGTGTTCCATTGTGTAGATGTACCACAGTTTTCTAATCCACTCATCTGCTGATGGGCGCAAAGGCTGTTTCCAAATCTTAGCTATGGTGAACTGTGCTGCTATTTACTTAGTACTTTTTTTATCTTCTCATACTCCAATAGACATAATCAAGAAGTTCTTTGTCATAAAACATGGGAGATCCTATTGGCAAGGCTCAGTAGTTGAGCATCAACCTATGAACTGGGAGGTCACAGTTCGATTCCCGGTTGGTTGGGGCACATGCCTCGGTTGTGGGCTTGGTTCCCATTGGGGGCCGTGTAGGAGGCAGCTGATCCATGATTCTCTCTCATCATTGTTTCTCTCTCTCTCTTCTTTCTCCCTTTCTCTCTGAAATCAATAAGAAATATTTAAAAACAAAAACATGGGAACAGAAAAACTTAACTCCAGATTGCTCCCTTAGCAGTGGAGAAGTATGGGGAGGATTTATGGAGGTGCAAGGGAATCTAAAGGGTATGTAAGAGGTGTCTTAGTAACTTTAAACTTCTGTAACATCCGAAAGAGACAGGGAAAGGGGAAAATTTTACTTTGAAAATAGACCTGTCTTTCTTTTTGAGGAAACAACCAAGAAATGGGAACACAGTTCAACATGAATCTGGAATAGAACTAATGTAGCTATCAAGGAGTTTATAAAAATGTAGAATGTATTTAAAGAACACACAGATTTTAAGTAATAAAAATATCTTGGGAGGCAATAATTATTTTAAAATATAGTTATGGTTCCCAGTCTGCATGACTCAGTAGTTGAGCATCGACCTATGAACCAGAGGTCACTGTTTGATTCCTGGTCAGGGCACATGCTTGAGTTGTGGGCTTGATCCCCAATGTGGGGCATGCAGAAGGCAGCTGATCAATGATTCTCTCTCACCATTGATGATTTCATATCTCTCTCCCTCTCTGAAATGAATAAAAAATATATATTTAAAAATAAAATAAAATATGGTTGTGGTAAATTCAAATTAGTGGCGTGCAGCTGTTTGTGCCATTGCTTGCAGAAAAGTGGAGGCTTTTTATAGCTATGGGTGGCAGTGACCTCTGTAGGGTGTGACGGGAAAAGACAGGGATCCCTGAACTCTGGGTGAGGAGGAATCTCAATGTTGTGTGAGCTGAACATGCCTCTCTGTTGAATTGCAGGTGCAACAGTTTGTTCATGGTTTGAGGCAGGCAAAATCTGAATTAACTGCAATATTCAGAAGAGGGTTAGGCACAGGGCTGTGGTGCCATAAGCGCTCATTACCGTAAATACTCATGACAGTTCTAGGGTCTTCTGCTTTTGAATATGAGTGGAGTTTGATTTTACTTATCAATACAAATACAATAGAGGCCTGGTGCATGGATCTGTGCACTCTTGGGGTCCCTCTGCATAGCATGCAGGGATCGGGTCAAAACCAGCAGTCCAGTGCTGCCTGCTGCTACTGCCTGTCACTCCTGCTCATCCAGGCCTCTCTGCGCCTCCTGCCTCCCTTCGGTTGGCTTGCTGCCACTCCACTGAGGTCTCTGGGCTGCAGCAGCCAGCCATGAACCCTGTGTCTGGTGCCCATCGGTCAGCTGAGCAGCACTCTAGAGCACACTGACCACCAGGGGACAGCTCCTACATTGAGTGTTTGACCCCTGGTGGTCAGTGCACATTGTAGTGACCAGTCAACCTGTCAGTTGCTTAGGCTTTTTATATAGATAGACTAGAAGCCTGGTGCATGAAATTTGTGCATGGAGTGTGTGTGTCCCTCAGCCCAGCCTGCACCCTCTCCAATCTGGGACCCATTGAGGGATGTCCAACTGCCCAGTAGGATCAGGCCTAAATGGGCAGTCAGGACTGCTGGCTCCCAACTGCTCACTTGCCTGCCTTCCTGATTGCCCCTAACCACTTCTGCCTGCTAGACTGATCACCCCCTAACCACTCCCCTGATCAATGATTCTCTCTCACCATTGATGATTTCATATCTCTCTCCCTCTCTGAAATGAATAAAAAATATTGATGCCCAACTTCTCCCCTGCCAGTCTGTTTGCCCCTAACTGCCCTCTGTTGCAGGCCTGGTCACCCCTAACTACCCTCCCTTGCAAGCCTGGTCACCCCCAACTGCTCTCCCCTGCAGGCATGGTCCCTCCCAACTACCCTCCCCTGCTGGCCATCTTGTGGTGACCATCTTGTGTCCACATGGGGGAAGGATCTTTGACCACATGGAGGCAGCCATATTGTGTTTGGAGTGATGGTCAATTTGCATATTACTCTTTTATTAGACAGGAGGATAGTGCAAAGGTTAGTGAATACGCTATTGGAATAACATGTAGAAAGGACTGGAATATAGACACATTATAGATGGGAATGTGCAGGTGGGAGTAAAGGACTGCTAAAGTCTGGCCTAGAGGCACTTCTGCCAGAATCTGGATTCCAGACACAAAGGAATTCCAACACCTTATCCCTGTATAAGACTGTTCATTCACGTATGAAGCACAAATGAGAACATGTGGCAGTACCAGTAAGGTTTAAAAAAAATAAAACTCATGTTTAAGCTCAGGCATGAGTTTTGTCCTGCTGTCCTGTTGATCTTTGAGAGCTGAAACATAGAGCTCTTCATCTGGTCTCTGATTCCAGAAAAAGCTCAAATACTTCTCGAGTTGTAAAACTCATCAGCTTTGCTGAGGCATGTAGTAAGGAAAATCATCGTTTATCATCCATTTTAAAGTGAAATTCTATTAAAAGAAATCCAATTTTTATCTTTTCATATAGAAAAGGGGAACAGAATTGGAAAGGAAAGTATTTCTCCCTATCAGAAATTGTCTATAAGACAGTATCCAGATTACCTGATGACATAATTGGAGGGATATGGAGAGAGGCAGTGTTCTTTCTTTCTCCAAACTTAATGTCGGTTTCAGCAGGGCCCCTTTATAGGCAGAAACTTGAGTGTTGGTCTATCTTCAAGGGAGACAGTGACTAAAGATCATTTACTAAATATCGCCATAAATCTGGAATATAGTCATAGTATTTTGCCATTAAAATGGAAATTTAACTAAGTATATGTTGAAATATTGAAATGAACTCATTCATTTTCTCTTTTTCCTTGGCTCTTACTTGCTGGGCTATTTAGGGAAATGTCGATTCTTGAGAGTAAAGCAAAGTGGGCAAAAATCCAAAGGATTAAATTTAATTCCCGTGGAAGTCTTCCTACCATAAAATATCTCCAAGTTAGTTAACTAAATTAATTGAACATGTGCTTAGGAAATGAAATTCTCTAAGGCATTGGTAGCAATGGCCTGGGCTTTTCTTTTTTAAATATATTTTATTAATTTTTTTTACAGAGAGAAGGGAGAGGGATAGAGAGTTAGAAACATTGATGAGAAAAATCGATCAGCTGCCTCCTGCACACTCCCTTCTGGGGATGTTCCCACAACCAAGGTACATGCCCTTGACTGGAATCGAACCTGGGACCCCTGAATCCGCAGGCTGACACTCTATCCACAGAACCAAACTGGTCAGGACCTGACCTGAGTTTTTAATCTGCATTATAGGTTGCCATCTGAAAAATGAAGTCTGTCTTTTCTCCCACTTGTTGGAGAGTTATCACCTATGAGAGAGTGTGTCCATGCAGAAACTATCCTGTGGACTCTCTCTCTCTCTCTCTCTCTCTCTCTCTCTCTCTCTCTCTCTCTCTCTCTCTCTCTCTCTCTCTCTCTCTCTCTCCAGTATTTTCCTCAGAGGGAGAGATCTGATTTCAGTTTCCATGGGAATAGGCTAAATAAGGACTCTAACAGACAGCAGTATGAGTGTAACTTTTGCTATTCCCAGCTCAGAACTATTGAGCCAAAATCTGAAATCATTCCAGTCCTTTACATTTCAAGCTCAATATTGTAATTTGGTACCTGTGGCATATAAGTTTGGGATTCAAGCTTTCTTTGGGACAGTGATCATCATGCATTCATTCAGTTAGCGTTGCAAAATTAACAAAAATGAAAACCCACCCAGATGTAAGGGAGGCAACTGATCAATGTTTCTCTCTCACATTGATGTTTCTCTCTTTATCTCTCTTCCTTTCTCTCTCAAATCAATAAAACACACACACACACACACACGAACCCCCATCCCCACCTCCCTGGGTGGGCACCAAATGTGGGAACCCCTTTTCACGTTCTGCGTGATTCAGGGTCCCAGGTTCAGGGTTCGGGTTTCTGGAGAAGGCCACACACAAATGAATAAAGAGACTTAGAAAAACATTAATTTGGAAAATGGGGGCCAGGCGGTAGTCCAACTCTAGTGGGAGAACTACTGCTCTCTCTGGCTTTATCTTTCCTTTTATTAAAATTAAAATCACAAGATACACCTGTATCCCCCAGGCAGGAAACACCAATAAAAGCCAATTATTGAATCTATTTAGGACTATCAGGTGGGGGCTGCTTCAACCGCCATTATCCAGCAATTAGCTCTGACCCTTCAGAGCAATTAAGGTTGACCAGCCCTCCAAATTCCCTGTCCACAGCTCTCTATCATTAAAACAATGATCGGCTTCCGGCACACATGCATATGTATTGCTTTGCTACTCCCCTCCCAGGCTTTCCTCCTCCCTCTCCATTCAGGTATTGAACTAAAACTAATACATCCAGCACTTCCTCTTGCCTTTGCAAGACCAGGATTCTACTGAAAAGAGAGGCCAAACTTAAATTTTTCATAGTCTTCTGTTCACTTTAAAAAAAAATATGTATACCATTCCGTCTCAGATCTAAGTGATCCTCTAGGTCGTCCCTAGGCTCTGTCCAATTTATTTATTTTTAATATATTTTATTGATTTTTTAGAGAGATGAAGAGAGAGAGATATATATATAGAGAGAAACATCGATAAGAGAGAAACATAGATTCAGTTGCCTCCTGCACACTCCCCACTGGGGATGTGCCCACAACTAAGGCACATGCTCTTTACCAGAATAAAACCTGGGATCCTTGAGTCCGCAGGCTGACACTCTATCCACTGAGCCAAACCAGTTAGGGCTGTTCATATCTTTTAAGCACAGGCAAATAGTTACATAGGGTGCTTCCTGCTATACTTTTATTCCTCTGTTTGTGATTACATATGAAACTAAGGCCAGGACCTGGGGTTTTCTTTCTTCAGAGATAGATGTATAGCCAAAGAAGGGACCATATGTACGGTTTGAATAAAAGACATCTGCTGCCAAACAAGCAAAACACCCAATCCCTGTCTGTAAGAAATGAAGTCATATTAACTCTTCTGATTGCTCATCTGGAAAAAAAATAGAACAACAAAAAAGGACACATGCTAATCGCTCTTAAAGAGCACTTTCTACATCTGGATGTAGAAAATGAAGAAGAGGGGGAAAGGTAAAACTGAAGATATTCCCCAACCCACTGCCATTTCACTTTTTGGTGTGTGTCTAAGAAAAAATGGAGGACATCTGTAAGAGTATAAACAATAAAAATCAAGTTTAAAAAAAAGGAAGATTGGAAATATGTATGAAAAGTGAAAGCAATAAGTTTGAAATCTTTACCCTTGGAATTTGCTATCTAGTTTGAAAACAGGATACTTTTTGAAAAGGTGAGATTTTGATATGAAAGGATAGTCAACTAAAGATTGGTGTATTTGGCATGAGCCGCTTCCCAGGGTTAGTGTACTTAAATGGCTTGGGGACTCTACAGCCTCTAAATTGCATGTGCAGACCTGAAATATTGCCCTCTGGTGAAAGCTGGTCAGATGGAGAGGAACTGTGGGATTGTCAATCATCACTGGGATGGTTCTCCCTGCTGATTTTGTTTTTCTGTAGGTGTGGGATGACATCAAGACATATTTTAGGCCGAAACCAGTTTGGCTCAGTGGATAGAGTGCCAGCTTGTGGACTGAAAGGTCCTGGGTTCGATTCTGGTCAAGGGCATGTACCTTGGCTCTGGGCACATCCCCAGTAGTGGATGTGCAAGAGGCAGCTGATCCATTTTTCTCTCTCATCGATGTTTTTGACTTTCTATCACTCTCCTTTTCTCTCTGTAAAAAATCAATAAAAAATATTTTTAAAAAAGACATTTTAGGTGTCAGAGAAACTCAAGTGGTGCAAAATATGTGGCATCATTGTTTCCTGAAAGAGCTAATAATTTCTTATCACATTGATTTTCTTTGGACACTTAAAAATATCTTTTTATTTTATTTTTTTTTGGTGAGGATATTTTTCATCGATTTTTAGGGAGAGTGGAAGAGAGAGGGAAAGACAGAGGGAAACATCGATGTGAGAGAAACACATGGATTGGTTGCCTCCTGCACGCACTCTGACAAGGGCCCAAGCCGGGGAGGACCCTGTAGGCAATGTACCTGCCCTTGACCGCAATTGAACCCAGGACTCTTTGGTTTGCAGCTGACACTCTATCCACTGAGCCAAACCAGCCAGGGATGAAATGTATCTTGACTTTAGGTTAAAATATATAGTTTATTAATGCTCCTTTATGGACAAATGTTTTAACTCTTTGTGGGAAAATATTCTGGGTAAGTTTTCAATTAATTCCCTCTGAGGAAGTGCTGTCAGTCATGGGTCAAGGTGGCATGACTCACACCTTGTCAAGCTCCAGATGCAATTTTGGTAGTTTTCCCTACGGGGTTTGATGCTTATCTGTCTCCAGACTGACCACGCTGAACTAATTATGTGTCCTAGAATTTAGATATTCTTTCTTGGTTTAAAAATAATTTATTACTCCTAGAATTACCTATTTGCTAGTGTGAAGAAACCCAACTAAAACACGGGCAAACAACATTTTGTTGGAGTCTCTTGTGGAGAAGTAGGTAATGTTTCTGAATACTGTATTTATCTGATGATCAATTGACATGGATACAACTTAAAAATCCATTCTTATTTAGCTGAAAACTTTATAAAATAACACGCAATTTCAGGAATTTCTTTTATTAGCCATGAAAATAAGAGAGGGACCCCATTTTGCTGTTTAAACTATTTTCTGTCTAAGGGTGAGGATCATTTCCACATCACTAATTATTTCGACCCTCATCCCTTTCATCACCCACTAAAATTGAACTACTAAAGCAACATTTAACTGTTATGACTATTTTGTTGTTAATAATTAGTGTGTCGCCTGACTGGCATGACTTGTTGGTTGAGCATTGAACTATGAACCAGGAGGTCATGGTTTGATTCCTGGTCAGGGCACATGCCCAGATTGCAGGCTCAATCCCAGTATGGGGCATGCAGAAGGCAGCCCATCGATGATTTTCTCTCATCATTGATGTTTCTCTCTCTCCCTCTTCCTTTCTTTCTGAAATATAATAATAATAATAATAATAATAATAATAATTATAATAATGATAATAATAATTGGCATGGGTTATCTTTGCTGTTAAACAAAACCTAAATGCATTGGCTATAAGACACACTTTTTATAGTTTTGCAACTTTTGCACATTTAGAAGAATGAGAAATTTGACCAAGGATCTATGAAACACAAGCTGAAACTTCTCTTCTTTGAGCCTACCATTCAATAATCCTGCTCACAGCTCTAAGCTGGAGTATGAATACAGAAGCAAGAGTAGGTGGTTGAATTATGGAATCATAGACAATAGGAATAGAACTTAAGTATGTTCTTGCCAAGTTACTGGGGAGGAATTATGAGTGGAGGATTTAAACGAAAATATGAGGTCCTTTTACTTTATTTGAAAAAGTATAGACTCAGGCTCCATATTTTTATCTTATAGAGGTTTCTGAACAACTCCATTATTTCAAGTTTGTATGTTCAGTCATTCCATACAAATGTGATTCATTTAACCTTATCATTAATGACTTTTTTCCTGTCACAGTGTCTAAATTTTTGGAACTGCACTAGGCCTCCTCTCCCCAATTCCTCTTAATGTTTATGCCATGTGTGCATGTGTGCGTGTGTGTGTGTGTGTGTGTGTGTGTGTGTGTGTTACTTGTATGACTTTTCTCCCAAACTGATATTTCCTATCACCAAACTTCCTTGGATGGCACCTGCTTTCCTTAATGTGCATGAAATACAGTGACTTTCCTATCAAACTAATGCTAGGGATAAATGGCAAATACTCTCTTAAGACTGTAGGTTGGCAAGATGGAATGACCATCCCACATGTCCTTCCTTACTTCCTGCCTAGACCTTGGGAGAGATTGCTGTGGTTTTGACCTTTGTGGTTTTTGTCTTTGTCTTAGGAAATTTCATCAAATGCAGTTTCCCACTCTGAGGCTGCTAGTTAGCAATTTGTAAATTCTAAGAAACATTCACTTTCCCAGGTTTCTTTTTTAGTGTACTGCTTGGCTGGGCTCAGACCAGCTACGGGAAAAATAGAAGGGGAAGGTAGTATGTGTTATGGCTTCCTGCACACAGTTGAAGCCCTGGCCTGTCAAAGCCCATAGAACCACAGGGCTGGGTCTGCTAAGACATTTTTGTTTTATTTTTAAAACTATGTTTTTATTGATTTCACAGAGAGGAAGGGAAAGGGGGAGAGAGATAGAAATGTCAATGATGAGAAAGAATCATCAATTGGCTGACTTCTGAACACCCCCTACTGGGGACCAAGCCAGCAACCCAGGCATGTGCCTTGAAAGGGAATTGAACCATGACCTTCCTGGTTCATGGGCTGACACTTAACCACTGAGTCACACCAGCCAGGCCTGCTAAGACATTTTAAATGTACCTCAAATGTGTCAGGCATGTTGTAAAAGGCAGTGTGCATGTCTCTGTGTGTTATGTGTATGTATGAATATTTGTACATGTGTTATAGGTATATTGAGTGTCCATGCATTATGTGTGCATGTGTATGCATGTGTGTACATGGGTAAGCCAAACACGTTGAAGGCTTACCCTGGAATTTAAGTATACTGTTTTGCCAAAGAGAATCATCTTTCCAAGGATGAGCCTGGAATGGGTAATAGAAAAGGGGTGAGTCTTTGCCATTTTTAAGGACTTAAGCAAAATACTTTATAGATCTCAGCGAACAAAGTCTTCAAACTTCACTCAGATGCTACATAGTGGGACTAATATTTCTCCATCTCAGTAGAAGCGTTCCATTGTCATGTCTGGGCAGAGGGTTATGAAAATGGCACCGGGCAGCAGCCAGTGCCTCCCCTGCGCTTCAGGGGAGGCCAGGCAGGGATTCTCCCAGCCTTGCCTTTAGGACAACCCAGGTGCATTTCATTGTGCCTGAGGTCATATCAGAAAAAACACAACCCACTGGTACAAATAGAGTCTATTGTCCAACTTCCTCCATCAATGTACACTGTATCTAACTTATGGTGAGGAGTCCAGAGAACTGGGCTTCTATTTGCATGTTTGTGTGTAAGACAAATCTGTCCTAAGCTGTAACCGTATGTCCATGGCCACGATTTCCTATTTGCCCACTACAAATATTGTCAAGATGAATGGAACACATTCTCTCCTTCTTGGAGAGTCAGCGGCTGTGTGTGCATACTTACCCATGGCGGATGTCTCAGAAAAGGGCTCACGTGGGAGTAGCCCTTGCAAGGGTGGGATATGCTACTGCAATGCAGCCTACACCTATGCAACATGGAACTTGGCTGCTCTGCCCCAGGTTCTTTAACAGGGCCCACTTCTTTATGCTGGCTTTTCTGGCTCCCCCCATATACGTATGTGTATGGTGTGTGGTTCCTGTCATTTTGAGGTTCTATGTACTTTGTTGCAACAGTGAGAATGTGGTAGCAGCCTGGTGTTTGTTCTGCCAACAAGGGCATAGCACAGGAGGGTCCTTCCCTAGTCCCCTCCTGGAGAGCTTGTTGAACTGCTGCTGAAACATAGATTGGGCAGTCATAGTATGTTTGCAGAATAAATAAAGGAGGAAGGAATAAATGAATGGAAGTGGACAGTTGGTTGAGCATGAAGAAACTAATATTTGAAAGCAGCTTTGGCTCCTTAGAGAAATGGTGGTTGAGAAATTCTTGACTTCCCATTGGTCCAAATGAGGACACCAGCATCCCATTCCCAATGAGGTCTTTATGAGTTTAGGACAGTGGTTCTTCAATCTTTTTGGATCAAACACCTCTTTGGGGGATCTGTAACAACCAGGAACTGAACATATATGCATATTTTTGCATATAATTTATTTTTAGGGAGCTCAGAGTCCCTCCCTCCCACGGACTCATTCACAGCCCCCAGGTTAAGACCCCTAATTTAGATACACAGAGTTTGGCAGGACTGAGACTAGGAACTAGGAGACTTCAGTAATAGTCCTATGTCTGCTTCTAGCTAGCTCTGTGCATGGAATTTCACTTTTCCAAGTTCCTCTTTCCTGCCGTGAAAAACAAGGGGGTAAGCTTAATTCTACCCAGATTCATGTGGTGTCAACACATTATCCAAAAGGAATGTTCACATCTCTCCGGAAGAGGCTGGCACATTCCACAGGAATTGCATTCCTTTCTCTGTGCTTCCTCTGTGGGCTGCCTCCTCGGTACACATTGTTTTCTTTGTACTTTGAAAAGAAGCCTTCTTTCCTCAGTAGGTAGGTTCCTCCAAACCCTTGCGGTGCTAATTTTAATCTAACTTAAAAAATTTGCACAGAGACCATAACTCTCTGGTTCCCTAACGTCCTCTTCCTTGCACAGCGCCCTCAAAGGTATCAAAGAGGACTTCAAACAGATCACTTTGGCAGAAGCAGGGCAGGTGAGAGGCAGGCTGGGAGGACAGCCTCATACTGCCTATTGAGGTAAAAAGATCTGAGCTCATTCACTTTCCTCTTTGCTGTCTCCTGGACTAGCACGATACAGAAATAAACAGTTTTAACCACCATAGGGAGAAACTCTGCAATGGCTGAAGCCATTCTCAGTTCTTTGCCAGTTTCCAATAGTACTAATTCAGTCTTTTCCACTGTGTCGCAGCTTTACCATGCTTTTCAAAAATGGGAACTTTGTTTTCAGATACCTGGCGCTTTTTATGTAGCACAAACTTCAAAGCAAGTTATCCTAAAGGAATGTTCAAATGTCTCCAGACAGGCTGAGCATAGTAATTAAGTTGGAAGTTCCCTCCCTTCCCTGCTCCCATCCCGAAGTGTCTTTATCCCATTCCTTCAAGGATTGAAATCCAACTCCAACATCAGGGGCTTAGGCCCCCTTTACCATTGCCCTACTAAGTGGTGATCTAACTGAATTTCAAATGTTCTAAAATGACCAGGACAACTGATTGCATCTTTCTGTAGCCCTAATCCTGGGCCCAAGTCTACAAAAATCTACTTTTCTGTAGCTCTGCATCCTGAGCCTCACTGTGGAACAGACACATCGTATCTAATAAAATGATAATATGCAAATTAACCATCACTCCATCACAAAGATAGTGGTGCCCAGTCCTCTCAGCCCTGCTGGAGTCCCCCATCCCAGGGGGGTATAGCCCCTGAAAGTGGGCAGCGTGAGTGGCCTGGCGGAATGTTTGCTTCACTGCCGTGGCAATGAGGCAAGAATTCCATGCCTGACCATGACTGGCCTCTAGCCAGACCAGGGCGTGGAACGCTTGCGTCATTACCCTGGTGACAAGGCAAGTGTTTTGCACCTGGCTATGTATCGGCCTCTGGGCCGCAAAAAGCTTCTGGGCAGAGGGCACGAATGGCCAGGCCCCACAGAGAACTACTGGCACACATATTCATCCACAGGGTTACTAGTTACAAATAATAATGTCTTCAGTTACTTTTGTACGCTAGGTCTTGCCGTGAATGTATCATCTCACTTAATCCTTCCAGTGACTCTGCATCATCACTCAAATGTAGGCTCTCCGAGAGTGGATGGCTTGATCTGATTTGTTCATTTCTGACCCAGTCTTGAACAGGATTTAGGTGATATTAGGCACTCAGTAAGTATTTTCTGGATTAAAAGATAATGACTGTTATTATCCCCATTTTACAGACGAGAAAGCAGAGATTCACAGACACTACTACAAGCTGCAGGACTACTTTAATAGGATCCGAAGGAATAAAGCCATTAGGAAGAGGATACCATTTGTGTCCAAAAGGCTCTGCCTCTTGCCAAACCCCCAAGGTGGCTACCCAGCCCACCTGTTCTTGAGATAGACACAGCTGGGGCTGGAGGAAAGTGGTGTTAGGGTCCAAGAATACCACTTAGAACAGTTGGGTGGTGGTTAGTTACAATGAAAGGGTCATCAAGGGCCTTGTATAGAGCAGTATATTGCATACATAACTGCAGCCATGGAGGATGGATTTGGATTATTTCACTTTTGACTGAAAATTGAAGGGGTGAAAGTGGTAGGAAAGGTGAGAACAAGACAGCCAAACACAAACACCACAAACCAAACCACAGCAAAACAAAAGCCAGAAAACCTCCAACCCCAAAACCTAACCAGGACAACACTGACGAGCTGGAACAATGGAGAGGGGGTTTCATGAGGGTTTGTCTTGTTTTCTGTGGAACACATGTAGTCCTTTTAGCCTGAGGAGCCCTTATGCTACTTATTGGACCATTGCTAAACAATAATGCCCCATTTCAAGTATCATTTTCTGTCTTGCAAAACCCAAGTTTCTTGGGAATTTATGTCTTCTGCTGAGAGAATATAATCCTTACCCTGACTTTTTTTTTCCTTATTAATGGCCAAGAAAGCCCAAGTATCACAGTTTTTTAAAAGTTGACCAGGAGAAATGTTTGTGATGAATGGAATATTTTCTTTGGTAAACAAACACCAACTCAAAACCAACCAAATGAGTTTCTTTGGTAAAGTGAATATTAATGCCTTGGTTGGAATTAATTGAAAACTAAAACTTTTCCAAGTGTTTGCTAGGGTCGTTCTTTCCCTCTTTGTAACAATTGAAAAAGTAAAACTTAATGAAGTAATGACAAATTTTATATGGATGTGATTTTGAGTTACTTCTAAAGTGTCTTCTCCATGGTGGGGTTAAGCTGGGGCTAAACCAATGCTGTCAGAGCAATAACCAATAATCATTATTAACAATTAAATAATGATCTAACAATAAATAATCAGTAATAAATCTTGGCATGCAGAGTCCCCCAGTAAAAAAAAAAAAAGTCATTCCACAGTCAGAATTTCATAAGCCTTGATTTCAAGTGTTGAAAAGAGAAGTTGATAAGGTTGAAAAGTCCCTTCATTTAAAAGTACATTATCCCAAGGAATACAGAGTCTCAATCAAGTTGGAAAACCGTCATAAAACAAAGTTCCACAGTAAGTCCTTCCGGTTGACCACATTGAATGATTAAATTCTCAACAAAATCCACTTAATCGGTGAGTGTGTCGTAACAGTTTTGTGGAGTCGTTTGAACCCGAGGTGCTCCACGTGGCCGACACTAAATCAATGGCTGATTTAGAACACACTGGTTCAGAAAATGATTTAGCAACGTATGATTTAAGAATAAAAGCAATCCCCTCTTCAGCCATGTTTGATAAATAATGGCCTTGTTTCAGGCCCCTTGGAGAGAGAATTGATCGCAGATCTATTATGTGAACTTGCCCTTTCTTGAGGACGGTGTTTGTCCTCAGATTAAAGCTCATTATCTTCTAGTTGAGTACATACCATGTTGGTATGATTCCTTCGTATGTCTGCAGGAGAGATTGAGCAAGTGTGTAACGTACTACCGATGATCCCCTGCACATGTATTTACAGCTGTGTGAACAACAGTACATGAAATAGAAAGCACAGGTTTGCACTTGGTGGAGTACATCTGAATCATTTGGGCATTTTTGCTGTTTGGCAAGACAATGACAAATCCCAAACAATTACCCAGACGTTAAAAAAAAAAAAGCCTGCCCTGTGGCCAACAAAGTCCCATGTTCCTTCCTTGGAAATGTACTTTGAAGGGAGTAATAGCCCTCTTATGAGAAAATCTAAAATTGGCCTGCCCTGTCTTAGACATGCTGAAATGATAGAAACCCTCAGTGGTGTGACCCTGGGTGAGTCGCTTTGTCCTCCTAGGTCTCAGTTTCCTCCTCTGTGGAGGATGGGAAAGTTGCACAGTACATCCGCTAAAGTCCAAAAAGGTAAGGTGCTTTTGGGAAATGCTTATCACTATAGATGTCTAAGTAAGCTACATCTCTAAAAGGGAAAAAACACTGTAGACAGTTGCCTCAAATGTGACCAGCTTTTAGCTTAATTTGTACAGACTTAAAGAAACGCGGGGGTTTGGGGCAACATACATAGCCTCTGCAGATCAAACCATTTCTGTTTAGATCTTGCAGATACTGCAAGTCAACAGTATAAGCATCTAGGCTCATTGACGTGCAGACGGGCCATGCAATGAAGTAGACGGGCAGCAAAGAAGGCTTGGGGTGGGGCAGGAAGATGAAAGTGCAGCCAGTTTAGCAGGAAAGTTTGACTGTCATCATTGATAGATTTATATCAGAGAGTACATCTTCCAGACATTCCATCTATCTCCCTTTCAATCCTTTATCTCCCTGCCTGCGCGTTCTCGAAGTTTCTCAGCTTCAGGACTTGCGCACGCACCAAAGCACCTTCTGTCCTCCGTGTCTCTGAGCAGGGATGTATCATAGCGCAGGCGCACTGGCACTACCATTTCAGGGTTCTTTTCTCCTCCCTTAGCTAGGCGTGGGCAGATTTTGTTTCTGGGCATCCACGCACAAATTACATGTAGGGCCAGACCACAGACAGCTGTACCAGCTGGCCATTTTTTTTCTTAAAATGGAAACACTGTCTCTGGGTTCAAGTAGACACCTGCTTTTCCTCCATCGTGCCAGGTATTTGGGTTTGGCTCTGTGGTTTTGGGGACTCAGAGCCTCCTGCCAAGAGCTGTAACTAATAAAGCAGATCCATTTGGTGACAAGCAACAGGATATTCCAAAATAGAATTGTCCAACTCTGCAATGCTGGAGCTGTCACTGGTTTAAAGGTATAGTAACCAAACCAGACAAATGTTAAAAATATATTGATGGGAGGGGGTGGGTGGATAGGATCCATTCATTCTACACAACAAAACTGCCTCACCTGGGTGAATTGAGAAGTGACTCGATTTCAGCCCATGGTGATGGCTACTCCACCAGGTGTCTGCTTCTGAAGTTCTGGCTTGCTTTTGCTGGCCAGAGCTTTCACAAGCATCTCCTTGGGGTGTTGGGGAGCTAGATGATATGACTGAAACCTCAAACCACAGATCCTGCCTGGAGCTACTGCTCTGCAGAAGTTCTGGAAGCCTTACTGTTTGAACAATGCTTAAAGCTATTTCTGCCTTGGCAGCTGACCTTTCAATCAGTAGGTTTTTGTCACAATACCAGCAACATCTGCAGTGTGAATAAAATAGGATTCTGCTGGCTCTTAAGCTTCCTTCTATTTGATCTTCGTTTAGGAAACTATTAAGTCTCTCTCTCTCTCTCTCTCTCTCTCTCTCTCTCTCTCTCTCTCTCTCTCAATTCTTTCTGATAACCTTTTGTTTTAAAAGGTTGAAAATATGCAATGCCCATCTCCCCCCTTGTCCTTTACTTTCTTTTTTGCAATCAACGCCCATTTCTTATCCTTACAAAAGAAAGAAAAACTCTAAATCTGTTTCATTCGCATCATCTCTTTGCTCTTCTTAAGACCTAGGGTGAAAATATAACAAGCAGACACACTCTCACACTGTTGTGATTTGGTCAACCACTCGGGTACTATCCATATCCACCATTTCTACACACTCAATTTCCTCCCGGTTTTCAGGATTTTTCTTATCTTTCCTTTTTTTCTTAGAGGGTGGCAGGAAAGTCAGTATCACAGGTAAAATGGCAAAGCAGTGAAAGAAGGTGACAAATGCTATTAAAAACAAGCACCTGAACAGTGTACAGGTCAGATTTGAAGGCACAGCTGCGAGAGGAATCAGACCAACAAGATAGCAGAGGTAACTCTGTAAAATAGCTACCCCGTGCACTTCCAGGGCATTTTTTACCCATTTAGTTCTTGTGAGGTCCTTGCCAAGAACAAATGTGGATAACAGTGGAGCACAATTGTCAATTGTGTAGTTAATTCCATAAATTAAGCATAGCACAGAAATGCAGTCTAGTTCGACTTTCCATAAGGTCATGAAACCTACAACTCCAAACTCCACGGACACGACCGTCAGGGTGAGCCAGACATTGATCAGGGAATCTGCCACCAGGAATGCGGAGAAGAAGAGCAGGAACAAAGCACTGATGCAGGAGTTGTGCAGGGGGGCGCCCAGAGAGGAGGCGTATCGATCCATGTACACGAAAGATGGGTTGAAAACAATGAACTTCACCTTGGAGGTGACAGAAAGTCTCCTCAGGGTCTCCAGGAGATCGTAAAGTTCTTCTCTGTTGGTTTCCATGGTCTTAGCCACCAAAAACATTCTGGAGGCCACTACATCAAACTCACCATTGTACTTTTTCGAAAAGATGATGTCCTCTTGAAAATGTGAATATTGGGGGGCTTTCAGAAAGGAGTTCCTCAACATGTCTGTGAAGTTTTTCTTAGGCAAGCCAGTGGACACATTGAGTTTCCGAAGGTAATTTAAATAGCTCTCAAACCAGGATATCCGCACAAACCCCTTGGTGTACTCTAATACATCTTCTTGGACACTAGTGTTCCAGTATTCTATGGACTCATATATGTAGAACCCAATCACTGGACTGTAGTTGCTGAAGTACTTTTGCTGGGCAGTAGTGTACTCAATGGTTTGTGTCGCAGTCGCTACGATGTTACTAAGGTCTGACCCTTCACTGACCTGCAGATAGCCCATTAAGGCAAAGGAAATATAAATAAGGTAAAAGAGAACTACAAAAGGCTTGACATAGGTGTTGGTTATCCAGTCACAGTAATAGCGTTTGAGGAAGCATACCAATAGGTGACTCTCATACGTGTTGGCTTCCTCACCTTCACTCGTGTCCTCGCTGAATCGGGCCGTCAGGAGAAACCTGTACCATGCCGGCTTCTCCTGCAATACATCGGGCTTTGGGACTTTTCTACAGAAGATACTATGCTGGTAATTGTTTTCTATGTAGCCAGTGAACACCAGGCTGGAACCATAAAATGAGAGTACATAGAGGTAGTTGAAAAGGATTGCAATACAGGAATTGCAGCAGAAGATTCTGGCTGCCTCAATGTTCGTGAAAGGGCTGGCCCCTATGCCAAAGGTGACCAGGTACATGGCAGTGGTGAGAGAAAAGGAGAGCATGGAGTCGGCATAGACCTCTGCAGTTCTCTCTTTAACGTGTTGGTCTTCTCTAGTTTTCCTCCAGGAGGATAACATTTCAAAAGTCCCATATAATCCATGACCTGAGGGGGGAGGGCAGAAAAAGACCAGATCAAAAGTTGGAAAGACTGATCTCTTTAAGAAGAGGAATCAACTTGGTTATGGGCAACTTACTGGGTCAAGGGGAATAGAACCAGCCCTAGTGTGACCAGTGACAAGTAAATGCCAATGACTTCTGTGGCGAGAGAGGCCTGTGTTTGCGTGAATCATAAATGTTAGTGGCTAGTCAAAGGGAAGCCAGAGGAGCTAAGATCGTCATGCTCCCTCCTGGCTTAAGAGAACTGGGTAGATTTTTGCCTAGAGCCGTGATCGGCAAACTGCTCGACCTACATGTGGCTCTTCTGCCCCTTGAGTGTGGCTCTTCCACAAAATACCACAGCCTGGGCGAGTCTATTTTGAAGAAGTGGTGTTAGAAGAAGTTTAAGTTTAAAAAATTTGGCTCTTAAATTTCAATCATTGTACTGTTGGTATTTGGCTCTGTTGACTAATGAGTTTGCCGACCACTGGCCCAGAGAAAGCGGAGTAGGCTTGTGCCTATGTCTCTTGGGGATAGTGTGGATCGGCAGTTTAAGGTCGTTGGTATAGTTTGCAGAGCATCCATTTCCCTTGGTTGGTGGACACTCCAGAGGAGATGCCTAGTCACTTAGCATTTTGCTTGTCATCCCCACACATCTGGCTGGAGGTCAGCACAGAGAAAGGCAGTGGGCAGAGGATCCTAAGTTACATCTCATCATCTCATTTAAGTCTGGCCAAGTGGAGGGCTTTAGGGAGAACGAGGCGCTGTATTTAATTTGAGCATTGACAGCAACTTAAATCACACCCTCTTTTATGTTTCCTTCCCTAAATATTGGTGCAGGAAGCAATAAATCCGAGAGACAGACAGAAGCAAACACAGTAGGAACAAGTCTGAATGAGCAGGGAAAATGAAAGAAGGCACAAGAGTCCTATGACCCCCCTCTGCAGTTGATCAAAACCCAAATCAAAATAAAAGGGGAATATCTGTAATACTTTCAACAATAAGGAATTTAACAAAAGAAAATTTAGGTTGAAAGTTTATGGCTTCTATTTTGTCTCCAGGGACCTGTTTGACCAAGTTTTGTTATTCAAAGAGGATGAATCAAGCAGGCGGTCACTTCTGGCTTCTCGGCTTTATCTGGCAATGGCTTCTGAGGGAGAGACCAAGATCAGTAACCTCTTTGCTTAACTCCACAGCGCCTTTGCCTCCTGGGTTAGCATTCCAGTACCACGGAAATAGTAGAGGTACAGTAAATGCCCATGTTCTCACTCCATTCTACTGTTTGAGACCAGATCTAGCTGGACTTCTCTCACCTCTCTTGGTTGGAGCCAGGCCCTTCCCCAACGGGCCTCCCATCAATGTGACCCATCGTGTTTTTCACTAACCCCCTGTCTTGGCACCCGCATAAACAGATCCAATTTTCTGCTTCTGCGCCTTGGCATATTCCATTCCATTATTGAGGATAATAAAATCTTTACCCTGTGGTACAATAGTCTTGTTTTTAAAGAGGAATTTAAAATCTCCAGCCAAGCGTAATGCTGAGGGAAGTGAGTCACTGTGATGTTGTGTATACAATAACTGATCGCCCGTCTTCCCTCGTGCCCAGGCTGGTATTTATAGCCTTCTTGTGAAATCTTGGCCTCAAACCTGAATACCCATTTGATAGTTATTACATAGGCCCGTTTCCTCAGAGGGACTTGGCATTTATCTTAATTTACTAGCCATCGTTTTACAGCCACTTTTCGAGGTCAGGTCAAAATTGTCAATTTGATAACTAGCTCTGTGGCCCCTGTTAAATTGGAGGCACCTAAACTCTCAGTACATTGAAGCAAACAATGCCCCTGTTGCCTGGCAGACTGTTGTTAATTATGTTTTCCGTAGCTAACAGCCAGTCTCAGGGGGGGAAACTGGGAAGTCTATTTCCACTATGTTGTCAGCAAGGACCAATTGACCTTTGGTTAAAAGCAACGTATCCCTTGACAACGAAGGTAAAGGAGGGTTAATATCTCTGAGGTATCTGCACCCCGGGGAAACAGTCTTGACAATTTCATCTGTAGCCATGTAGACTAAGTTCCTATGGGCAAAACAATTTACTATTTCACTGAAAATGGCAAATGGAAGTTTTTGGTTTTTTTTAAATAGTATTTACTTGTTAGAAACAAACAAAAAAAAGTTTTAAAACAGAGCTTTAGTACCGAATCATTAAATATGGCAAGAAAATAAGGATGCATATGGAAGGATTTTAATCAGCCATATAGTAGAATTTCGATGAGCTCTGTTTTACACTCCTTTCTTAAAACTGGTATAATATTTTATAATGACATCATCTGACCCTGTTGGAAGCTACAACAAGAATCCATTTCTTGCCCTAACAGGTTTGGCTCAGTGGATAGAGCATTGGTCTGCGGACTCAAGGGTCCCAGGTTCTATTCCTGGCAAGGGCATGTACCTTGGTTGCCGGCACATCCCCAGTAGCGGGTGTGCAGGAGGCAGCTGATCGATGTTTCTCTCTCATCAATGTTTCTAACTCTCTCTCCCTTCCTCTGTAAAAAATTAATAAGATATATTTTAAAAAAGAATCCACTTCTTACCTTGCCATTGAATAATCTTAGAAGCTAATAGAGAAAAGATATTTGCATTAACAGAACTATGTGATAAAAAAAAAAAAGATGGTGCTGGAGGGGCCAGAATGAGAATAAATTTAGGGAAAAGGAGAAGTAGGCTATTTGCGTGTCTCTTGAGTTCCTTTGCTACATTTTAAGTGCCTTGTCCTATAGTTTGATTGTTTTTATTGTATTTTAACTGTTTTCACACATGCTCTTGGGTCTGGGGGCAATTCCAGAGAGCATTCTGATTTTATTCTTAGTCTTTTGGAAACTAATGCCTTTCCTTTTTTCCTCTTGCTCCAGGGATGTGCATGCTGACACTCACAGAGGCCAGCAAAGGGATCCCTGAGAAAGAATCTGTTCTACTGATACCCTCAGCTTTGGTTGCTAGCTTTCATTTGCCTTGCCACCACCCATTCCTGAAAGGCTAGGATAGTGGTCGGCAAACTCATTAGTCAACAGAGCCAAATATCAACAATACAACGATTGAAATTTCTTTTGAGAGCCGAATTTTTTAAACTTAAACTTCCTCTAACCCCACTTCTTCAAAATAGACTTGCCCAGGCTGTGGTATTTTGTGGAAGAGCCACACTCTAAGGACCAAAGAGTCGCATGTGTGGCTTGAGAGCCGCAGTTTGCTGACCACGGGGCTAGGCTTGCTGTTTCTCAAGCCACACCTCACCAACAGATGCCTTTACCTTAAACCCAGACCTGGAGTTGTGCAATATCTTTCCAGAGCTCTTTGGATTTCAGGAACAACTGCCTAAACCATAACCAGGCCTCCTTCCCAAAGCTCAGTCAATCAGGGGAGGGATTCGTGCCAGAATAGCTGCCTCCCTGAGATTAACAGCTTGGATGGATTGCCTAGCTGGCACTAGACCTGATTCGCAGCTCAGATTGATGTTGAAGAGGTCAATCTATGACCCTAAAGCAGAGTTGAACTGTAGGGCCCCAGTTTCCTGGCCTACACTCAAGGGGAGACATAATCCCAGAGCCTTAGGACATGAAGAGCACCCTGCACCCTGGGATGCCGGCTCTGCCCATAATTATAGCCATATTCCCTTTGGTTTTGATTTTCAAGGGTATCCTTTGAAATGCAACCCTCTCCTGGAACACTGATCTACCAAAGCAGCTTCCCTTAGGTTTGGGGAATGGGACAGAGAGTAGAGATGAGGAGGCAGTGAAGAGGAAAATGTAGGTAGGTGGACTTCCCAGGAACAGACTCCTTCATACTTTCCCCTCCAGCCTTGTCTTTTATAGTCGCTTCTGAATGTGGGCCAGTGGAAACCAAGGAAAGGCAGGGAAGAAAGAGTTCCATAGCTTGGTTCCTCCCCACTTTTCTGTCTCAGCAGTTGTCTTCCTTCTTCAGCATCACCATCCTCCGTACTCTCTCTTTTTCAAAAGATATAGTTTATTGGTTTTTTTTTTTACAGAGAGGAAGGGAGAGGGATAGAGCATTAGAAACATTGATGAGAGAGAAACATTGATCAGCTGCCCCCTGCACACCCCCTATTGGGGATGTGCCAGCAATCAAGGTCTTTGACCGGAATCGAACCTGGGACCCTTCAGTCCACAGGCCGACACTCTATCCACTGAGCCAAACTGGTTAGGGCTCCCCTGTCACTCTCTTAATTTGGGGTCTGGGGTCCAGCAAGCAGGACTCTGAAGCCACATCTTACAGATGCAGGCGAACAGATACTGCATGTGGATTGGAGAGACTTTTCAGAGGTTTGGCTGTTCTTTTCCCCATATTGCAAAGGTGCTTTCAAAACAGAAGTATTGCCATCTGCTTTGAACTCTAGTTATTCAATTTTCTCTACAAAGTCAGAGCTCTATAAGCTTTCCTATTACATCTGACCAAGGGGCCTGTGTCATTCGGGCAAAGCATCTCTTTGGCATGGGACCATTTTCCATCTCCAGTGTTTACCAGGACTCCCGGGTAGCAGCGTTCATGCGGGAAGCTACCTAACAAGAAGATCCAAACAGATTTAGCTCTTGGTGACGGAGACCCTACCATGGTAATGGGAGCCAGGGTTTATCATCAGGCCCATGGCCAGAAATTGTATCATAGTCACCGTGCCAGGAACTGACCAATATCCCAAGCCATTCCTTCTTACAATCACAGTATTTAAGCTCGTGAACAGTTGCCAAAGGGAACTGTTAAACAACACATACTGATGCTATCAAATTCTGAAGATAAAGAAGCTCTTCAAGTATTCACTTGTCTCCTAAAAGTACATTCAAGATATTTGTTTCTCTTTTGCTTCCATTGCGCATCTGTAGAGTTACATGCATATCAGTATGTGTCAAGACATACACAGAGGTCCAAGTTCTAATTATTCATGAGTGAATGCTTTGAAGGCAATGTGGGCTTTTAGCCAGGTTCTGAGGCAAGGACAATAGAGCTAGCTCTTCACCAGTGTTCAGACACAATTTGTACCAGGAGTGCAATTGAAATTTTATTAGAAGCAGACTTTGGGATTGTCATCTAATAAACTCAAATACTAGAGGGTTTTAGGTTGATCATTTTTTCTTTTTTCCCCCAAAGAGTTTTGTATCTTTATGAGCAGTTCACTTTCAGGCTTGGGAGCCAATGAAGAGAAAAAGCAGCACAAGGTGATAAATGACACCAATGGCAGCAAACTTTCAACTGGCTAATCCTGAAGTCATTTAAGGTGAGTGTCAGGAACCTCAGATGAAATCTCACTGTGGTCCACACCCTTTTCTGGGGCCTGACTAAAGCCTTCGGGGTTGTTTACAATCCACTAACACAAGGAATCCACTAGCAAAGAGCTAAGAATTAATCCAACTTCACCCAGTAGATATGCTTCTGGGAAGTCCCTCAGAAAACGAATCCTATTTTAAATGTAGTCAATGGTTTTGCTACCACAGGCAATCTGGGTGATTTGGATTTTTTTATTCCTTTGGTCCATGAACAATAATGGGCCAATTGATCTATTTTGTGCATGTGGCTATTTGTGAGGCAGCTTTTTCTTTAGGCCCAGATTCTCTCACCTTCCCTACTGCATGCTGCCACAGGCGGAGGCTGACACCTGTAGGCACTCCTTACATTTTAATCCTTTTCCCTACTGGCACTGTTTCCTCATCCTGACTTCCTAAAAGTAAGCAATAGCTGAGAAGATGAGGAGGTGAAATGGGGTAGTTTGCTGATGGATGATCTTTCGGTTTCAATGCGAAAATATTTCATACCAGGAGACAGTGGAGCCCAACCTCATATATGGAAGTAAAATAACTACACTCTTCTAGGAAATCCAGAGTATAATGACTACATGAGCAAAATCCACTTAAGACAGATTTTATTCTTAGATGAGCTTGACTAAGTAGCTCGTGTTTATAAAATGCGTTTCTTTGACTGACACCCACATAAATTTATGATTTTTTGTGGGGTTTTTTTAGAAGAAATTTAAAGTGTAGATATGTCTGGGTTGAGTAACATCTATTTTCAGGGGGAAATTAATTGGGTTACATTTACACTTTGCCAATTATAAACATTTACTTTCTATGCCAAATTGTTTGGTTTATCACAGCCTGTTTTGTCTCACAGTTAAGAGTGAGAGTAAAGGTCTACTCTGCTTAAGTTAAGATGGATGCTCACATCAGGATGAATACACACGTCTTATTCTTTCTACCAGAGACCGGTCATATCTTGGTAATTCTAATCACACTACTGGGTTTTTATCTGAGAAATGATTTTCCTTCACTAAAGAGCTGCAAATAAGAGTCTAAGAAATGACTTTGCTAATAGCTCTTCTGTTTTTAAATATATTTAGATACTGAGTGTGTGCAGCATTATATAAAATTGCTGTGTACGTATGTGGCCCATAATATATGCTATGGTCATTCTATAATAACTTGATATGGAAGGCACATGTAAATTATAAATATATATATATACACTGGGTGGCCAGATTATTATGATCTCTGAATGCATAATAATTTTGCCACTCAGTATATATATTAGAGGCCCGGTGCATGAGTTTGTGCATGGGTGGGATCCAGCCAGCCTGGCCAGGAGGAGGGGATATAGGTGGTTGGCTAGTCTGCCTGCTGGTTGAACTCCTGGTCAAGGGGACAATTTGCATGTTGGCCTTTTATTGTATAGGATATACACTGTGTAGCCAGATTATTATGCATTCAGAGATCATAATAATCTGGACAGTTAGTGTATAGTTTATCCTATTCAAAATTATTTTATATATTTACATATAAAATGTGTGAATATATAGTATATAGTATAGATATATAGTATTTATATTCAAACCACAGACACTATATATGTTATAAACACAACCTGAAGTTATTGCCTATTGTCAGGGCATGTGCTTGGGGTTGTGGGCTCAATCCTCAGTGTGGGGCGTGCAGGAAGCAGCTGATCAATGATTCTCTCTCATCATTGATGTTTCTATCTCTGTCTTCCTCTCTGAAATCAATAAAAAATATAAAAAACAAACCCTATAAATCATATTGCATATGATACCTAAAGTGATATATAATATATATATTATGCAACCAGGTTATACACACCCATACCCACGATGAATAGCAGACTGATATGAATTTTATTTTCCTGCTAAGGAAAAGAAATGCTAGTGCGGCTACATCAATCAATGCAGAGAAGGAGCTAGAATCCCTTTCTTAGGTTCTGTCTACACTTTGGCTCTTGCCTAGTGAAATAACCTCTATGTGAAATGCAGGGTTGCCTGAACAATGACCATGAATCTACTTGCATGGTAAACTCCTGTAGACCCATCTGGTGAAGACTACCCAGCTCAGCAGTGACTTTCTGAGATGTTAGTCCAGTGTTCGGCAAACATGCGGCTCTTTGGCCCCTTGAGTGTGGCTCTTCTACAAAATGCTACGGCCTGGGTGAGTCTATTTTGAAGAGGTGGCGTTAGAAGAAGTTTAAGTTTTAAAAAATTGGCTCTTAAAAGAAATTTCACTCGTTATACTATTGATATTTGGCTCTGTTGACTAATGAGTTTGCTGACCACTGGCATTAATCCAAATGTAATACCACACTAGGTGTTCCCCCTCATGGTTTAATTTTTTAAAAATACATTTTATTTATTTTTTACAGAGCGGAAGGGAGAGGGATAGAAAGTCAGAAACATCTATGAGAGACATCGATCAGCTGCCTCTTGCACGCCCCCTACTGGGGATGTGCCCGCAGCCAAGGTACATGCCCTTGCCGGAATTGAACCTGGGACCCTTCAGTCCGCAGTCTGACGCTCTATCCACTGAGCCAAACCGGTCTCGGCTCATGGTTTAATTTTTACCAGCTTAGTGTCCTGATGTTGTCTCCTACTGCCTGACCTTCGTGGAATCTGTCACTATGCCATCCCCTAAAGTAGGTGGCTAGGCCACCCAGAGTATACTTAAGGAGATCTGGGTTGAAAAGGTGGTGCTCTTGCATTCCTCTACGTCACTGAGCTCTGCCTTCCTAGACCTGCAACCCCAATCCTTTATGATTTAGAACAATAAACTATACTTTGTTCAAATCTATTTCTCCCCACCTACCCCTTACTTTAATATGATTTGATAGAACATGAAAATAAGAGGCTGAGAACTATCCACAAAACTAGATTACATAATCTCCTTGTAAATTAGCCCCACAATAAACAGAGACCATTACAAATAAGGTTTTCAGGGGAAAAATTGAAAATATTGTATGAAATTACTCTTATTTCCAATCAGATATTTTTTTTAAAAAATGGAAACAACAAAACCTCTATAGCCTGGCTGGCATGGCTAAGTGGTGGAGCATTGACATATGGACCAGGAGTTCAGGGTTCCATTCCTGGTCAGGGCATGTGCCTGGGGTTGCGGGCTCAATCCCCAGTGTGGGGTGTGCAAGAAACAGCCAGTCAATGATTCTCTATCATCATTGATGTTTCTATCTCTCTCCCTTTCCCTTCCTCTCTGAAATCAATAAAAAATATTAAAAAACAGACCTCTATAAACCAGCTTTTTCCTAAGATCTACTGAGTCTATTAGTGATTTATCTCTAAAGCAAGCAGAGTATTTGCACAACTCTCTAAAATAGTACTTCTATTTTATCATGTAGATTGTCTTTATTGTTGCAACAATGGACTTCTACAATAATGTATTGGGTTGAACCATAAGAAATTACTGCTTTTGTAGTTCAAAAATGGTTGGATATTAGTGTCAATTTTATAAGTAAAACATAGCTGAATATTAGCAATATCATATGGTTTGGGTTTTATTATTTTAATCTGGCTGGTTCCTGCCCTTCCCCCAGTTTCTCATGATTTTAGAAATATACCAGAATACTCATCAAGAAAGCAAAACCTTTCAGGTGTGCTTAAGTTTAAGAGCAAAAGTTAGTGAATTGCAATTTTTCATTTAGAACTACATTGCTTGCACAAGAACGGTTACTCCTCTATCAGACTGGGCTCCATATACTACATCACATTCTAGGTGGCACCAAATTACCACAAATTCTTGGACAACTGAACTTGATCTTCTAGTTTCTGCTAAATACAAATAACCTTAGAATGTGTATCTGAAATAAGCCAAATATCCCTGCTATTATTTTCCCCTTAGCACTTAATCACATTCTTTCTTCCTTGCCCATCCTTGAATATGAGTGGCCTGGCTGGATAATTCAGAAGGAAGAAGATCTGGCATTTGATGTTCTCAAAATCCTAAACATCTGAAGTGACTTGAAAAATATTTTTCTTGAAGAATATTTTTGTCTCATATGATCTTCACCACTCTTGTACATTTGTAAATGCAAAACAATTATTTTAAATGAGATCAACTAATACCCAAACTACCTTTTGCTACAACTTCAATTCTCTCCTTTCAGCTGGTCAGTACATACATGCAGCAACAACCCTTCCAGATGAAGAAGGAAGAAAACCTTCCTTCTGTTACCTTTATATTTTCGAACATTCCTTTCCTTTCCTTATTTGTCGGATCAGAAAATCTGTGGAAATATTAAGCCTGTAGGGAGTGCATACATGCACAAAAAATGTTAATTTCTTAAATCACACACAACTGTAGGACAGTGGTGTAAGTCCTCATCCTTTAAAGGAAATTCCATAATGGGTCAAAATGATGGTTGTCTTATGCTTTCAAGTGGCAGTTCAAATATCTTAATACCTGATGTGAATATAGTTTGGAAATATAGGTTATATTACTTTATGCATAAGGGTTATGGATAAAATAAACTCCGCTCCAAATTATAGTAACTAAAAAATGTCAATGAGCATGTATAATACTGTAGACCTTTAAGGATTTCAGCTCTGAATAAACTGATCTGAGTCATATGGACAGGGGTTTTGCCAGAAGTGGGATTGTCTAATATGCATGCTGCTGATTAAAAACACTCTAAATCATGATGTATCTCTGCTTACATCATTGCCAAAATGATTCATCTGTGTAGGATATATTCTTATTGCCAGAGATGTCACGTACCATCTTGGCTAGAAACACACAGTCATATCCCATTATGGTGAACTCTCAGAGTTTATCCAAATTCTTTCCTATTCTGGAATTTTGTCAGGTTAATACTGCTTGACACACGTGGTCTTAAAATTTTCCATTCTAAATCTACTGCCATTTTGGCATTTGGCTGTGTCTGGCCTTATGTGACCGGCATTACACTGAGAATATTTAGTTTCTTGAGCCTACAATCTATCACATTGTAGACCTATTGTCAGCCAAGGAATTATCAATATTAGACACTGTTTCTGAGTTTCTTTTCTTTCTAAATAAGGCCACATATTTTTAAATTTTTGATATTGAGGTAACATAAAAAATCAAGAAGTTTTGCTTAAATCTACTTAGGTTAAGCATAGTCATTTTGTGTTATAGACAGGCAATCTAAAAAACCAGACAGTTTTTGACTCAGTGCAAAACCCTTAGGACTGTATTTCTTCTTGGTCATCTGAAATATTTATTGGCCTTTTAAGATTGGTCATCAAAAACCAGCATTTAACATTGGCCTTGAATACATTGTCATACGTGCTATTGCTTGTATTTTATTCAATCTCTGAGAAGGAAGAGTTTATCTGAGAAATACAGCAGGGCAACAACCATCCTAAATCCAGGCACTGTTGGCTTTATGAGCATATTAAGCACCCATTACATGGTGCAAAGTATTTATTGCAAATGGGCCTTAGCTACTAAAATGCATAGCTTCCTTTTATGTTGTGACTAAGTCATTTGAGACCTCTTTGGACTGAAAATGTACAGAAAGGTTGCATACTGACTGTCAGCAGGAAAAACTGCTATCAAATCAATGCCCAACATTCCTCACAAATTGCAAACAAGGAAGTATTGGGCACCTGCAGCGCCTGGTCTTTTTCAATGCCAGCTTTTTCTGAATTGAACTCGGATATAAAGTTCAGTGATACTCGGTCTCTGCAGGGCCGTGGCATTACTATTTCTGGGTTTGTTTTTCAAAGACACTCCCCTGTTCACAGCATCTTTCCATCTCTTCCATCCTTCTCTGCCCCAGAACTATCTGGTATATGCCTTTCTGTGTTGACTTTTACTTACAATATTTAAAATGTCTCAAAAAGTACAAAGAGAAGTTTTAAGAAATTGTCAATATTATAATTTTTTTCCTAATGAGACTAATTTAATGCTGTTTTGAATATTTAATGTCATTTGCTTAGTGAAATAGATGTTTTAGTGAAATTAATTTGAAATTTTGAATATTACTATTTTACTATTATTAATAAGCACTAAATATTGTAATTTTATCTTAGGGCAATTAGTTTTTAGGGAGGTTGTGTGTGTGTGTGTGTGTGTGTGTGTGTGTGTGTTGGCTGTTGTCATTTTTTTATTTGACAATCTAAGGAAAAAGAGGTCAGTGCCCCTGACTCAGTAATAAGGTTTGGGAGTTTTTTTGTTTTTTTAAAAATATATTTTATTGATTTTTTAGAGAGAGGAAGGGAGAGAGAGAGAAAGTTAGAAACATTGATGAGAGAGAAACATTGACCAGCTGCCTCTTGCACACCCCCTGCTGGAGATGTGCCCGCAACCAAGGTACATGCCCTTGACCGGAATCGAACCTGGGACCTTCCAGTCTGCAGACCAATGCTCTATCCACTGAGCAAAACCAATTTTGGCAGGTTCGGGAGTTTTAAATATTGTATCATACTTTGAACTCTCTGGTAACTACCTAGAGATTCATAAAGCCAGAAACAATAGCCCTTTTTGCAGCCCTTTTTCTTCACTTTTAGAACCTGTCTCCCTTCAGTTCCCCACCCTTTTCTTATTCCTGTTTATCTCCACCCACTAGCCCCCACAAAAATAATCACAACAAAAACCAGTATTTTTAAAACGAAAGCTAAAACAACAACCCAAGCCTGTGACTAAGCATGAGCAAAACATCTTAATTTAAATCTTGACTCAAGCCTCTGTGGAAGCTACACATACTCAGTCCTTACTCACACTTTAAGAAACCACCCTGTAGACCACCATCGACCCACATCATCACCTGAGGGTTATTTTAAAGAGACAAATTAAGCTGCCTTCTTAACAGATTGGAGTCAGGAGGAAGCGTAGCAGCCTCTTTCTCTGTTGTGTTCAGTAGCGATCAGCAAACCGAGCTGGTGGAGCCGCAGCTTGCTCAGTGCCCCACTTTCCCACAAAGGCTACTAATGTCTTTTCCTAGTCTAGGTCTAAATTCCTGCAGCCACGGAGCAGCGAGGCCAGCAGGCCATTCTGTGGCCTTGCAGCCCCACCAGCCCTGCTTTTCACTTAACCAACCATAACGCGGCTTCTTTTCTCTTCAGCTTCCCCCAACAGGGCAAAAGGCACACTTCATCATACTTATTTCTCAGTCAACAAAAAATACTACTTATGTTTGTCATCTGATTCCCAATATTTTAATTTTGCTGAAGGAATTCATGAGAAGCTGCCAGATAAAAGGGGGAAAGGTAACCTTTTGAATCCTGGCCCACAAGGACTCTGCCATCTCAGGCTTGCAGGGCATGCCATCTTCAAGACCAGATGGATGGAGTAACAAATGCTACGTTATGACCACTACTAGAGGCCCAGTGCACAAAATTCGTGCATGGGGGTATGTGTCCCTCAGCCCAACCTGCACCCTCTCTGATCTGGGACCCTTCAAGGGATGTCTGACTGCCTGTTTAGGGTAGGATCGGAACTAATTGGGCAGTCAGACATCCCTCTCACAATCCAGGACTGTTGGCTCCCAATTGCTCGCCTGCCTGCTTTCCTGATTGTCCCTAACTGCTTCTGCCTGCCAGCCTGATCACCCCCTAACTACTACCCTGCCAGCCTGTTTGCCCCTAAAAACTGCCCTCCCCTGCAGGCCTGCCCCCCCCCCCGCAACTGCTCTGCCATGCAGGCCTGGGTCCCCCACAACTGCCCTTCCCTGCAGGCCCAGTCACCCCCAACTTCCCTTCTCTACCGGCCTGGTCACCCCTAACTGCCCTCTCCTGAAGGCCTGGTCCCTCCCAACTGCCCTCCCCTGCTAGCCATCTTGTGGTGGCCATTTTGTGTCCACATGGGGGGCAGGATCTTTGACCACATAGGGGCAGCAATCTTGTGTTTTGGAGTGATGGTCAATTTGCATATTACTATTTTATTAGATAGGATAGTGGCCTGGTGTATGTGTGGAGGCCAGCTGGTTTGCCCTGAAGGGTGTCCTGCATCAGAATAGGGGTTTCCTTGGTATGTGGGGTGGCCTGGGAGAGGGGCCTGCAGTGGTTTGCAGGTCAGCCACACCCCCTGGTGACCCAAGCAGAGGCCCTGGTATCTGGGATTTATTTATCTTCTATAATTGAAACTTTGTAGCCTTTAGTGGAGGCCTGAGCCTGCCAGGGTGTGTGGAAAGCTTAGCTTCCTCCATTGTCTGGGAAACCCAAGTCTCCTGCTCACTCTGTGGCTACAGCCATCTTGGTTGGGGTTAATTTTTATACTTGCTCCTGATTGGCTGCTGGACGTGGCTTGTTGGTGTAGCAGAGTGATGGTTAATTTGCATATTACTCTTTTATTAGATAGGATGCCTTTATCTCTTACTTGTTAGTTTTTCAAATACATTTTTATTGATTTCAGAGAGGAAGGGACAGGGAGAGAGTGGATGCTACTGAGCCACAGTGGCCAGGCACTATGCCTTTGTTTTGAGCATTATCTTTATCAGGAAATTCCTGCGGCCTCCATGGAGAGAATAGAGTGGATTCTTACACTATCATTTAAAAATCTCTATATATAAAGAGCCAGGGTCCGTAAGGAGCAAGGCTCAACTGAACACTGACTGCTAAGGGGGCTGTTGATTAGGCCCAGAGAGAGGCCTGCAGAGAGAGAGGCAGGGTCTGATCCCCAGCCTCTGTGGTAGCTATTGATCAGCTGTTGCCTCTCTCTTTCTCTCCCAGCTTTGGCAGCAGCCACACCTGTTTCTCTCCGAGCCTTTTTGTGGGCTGCTGATCAGCTCCACCTCTTTGATCAGGCCCAGAGATAGGCCTGGAGATACTGACTGGCATAGAAACCGACCAATGAGAACCAAATCTGGGTGAAGTGCCAGGAGCCAATGGCTGCCTAGGAGGCAGAGCTTTTGATGCTGACTGGCATAGAAACTGACCAATTAGAACCTAATCTGGGTGAACTGTGAAGGCAGAACCTAAGGTGGGGGCTGAGGAAAGGTTTTAAGGGTAACAGCTGTTTGAATAATGTGTAAGAAGGCAGTTCAATTTTTTCATGACCGGTTTGGTATATAGTGCATATGGCTGGCTATCAGTCCAGATATAGGGATTATGTGTTTTTGTCTGCCAAGAGCATATCCTCTTGCTGAAAAGGCTTCTCTCCCCACCCCCCTATCCTATATAACCTACCTATAGCAATCCTATCCTATATAAGGATCTATCTATAATACTAAAAGGGTAATATGCTAATTAGACTGGGTCAACTGGCCATTTTCCAGATGTCAACTTCCTTCCGGACAAAGCCATGGTGGTGGGGGCCAAGGCAGAGGCAGTTAGGAGTGATCAGACTGGCAGGAGAGGACAGTTGGGGGCGAGATCAGGCCAGCAGGGCAGGGCAGTTAGGGGTGATGAGGCAGGCAGAGGCTGTTAGGGGTGATCAGGCTGGCAAGGGAGGGCAGCTGGGAGCAAGATCAGGCTGGCAGGGGAGAGCGGTTAGGGGCAACCAGGCTGGTAGGGGAGGGTAGTTGGGGCGAGATTAGCCCAGCAGGGGAGGACAGTTAGGGGCAACATCAGGCCAGCAGGGGAGGGCCATTGGGGGCCAGATGAGGCTGGCAGGGGAGGGCAGTTAGGGGCAATCAGGCAGGCAGGCAGAGGCAGTTAGGGGTGATCAGGCAGGCAGGCAGGTAAGTGGTTAGAAGCCAGCAGTCCCAGATTGCAAGAGGGATGTCTGATTGGAGAGGTTGCAGGCTGGGCTGAGGGATCTCCTCCCTCCCCTATGCATGAATTTCATGCACTGGGCTCCTAGTGTGTGTGTGTGTGTGTGTGTGTGTGTGTGTGTGTTACTGATTTAGAGAGAAAGGGGGAGAAAGAGAGAGAGAGAGAGAGAGAGAGAGAGAGAGAGAGAGAGAGAGAGAGAAACATCAATGATGAGACAGAATCATTGATTGGTTGCTTCCTGCACGCCCCCTACTGGGGATCGATCCTGAAACCCAGGCATGTGTCATTGGCTGGAATTGAACCTGGGACCCTTCAGTTCTCAGGCCAACACTCTACCTACTGAGCAAAACCAGCCAGGGCTCTTACAGCATCATTTTGAGACATTCTCCTGAGTTCACAGCAAGGACATATGCTAATTAGACTGGGTCAACTGGCCATTTTCCAGATGTCTCACTTGTTGCTTTTAAAATTCTTGTACATTTACTTATGTCCTTTTCTGTGATGTTCATATCCACTCTATCTAGTGGGCGGGAAAACTGAGGGTAGCAGACACTGTCAGTGCTCAACCCACGTGCCCTCCTGTTCACCATTCTAAAGATAATGGAAAGCTTCCTATTGCCAATAGCAGTGACCAGAGGGATTTCTCCAGCTGTAGGAATGTGCTGGTTCTTGCCTGTGAAGAGCTTGTGTGTTAATGATCCTGGGAGAGCCCTTGATGAGTCATGCACAGGGTTTCTGGAGACACAGCCCAGCTCCCAGCTTCCTCATGCCTGAAGGAGGTCCTCTCTGTGGAGTGTTCTCTGAGGTCTCCCAGAGGTCCCCAGTGGGATTGAGCCACAGATGCCTGCAGCAGGAACCTGTTCATTCACATGCCCTAAATTGTCTTCCTACCCTGTCTCAGGTTCTCATTCCCACACTGGGGCTTCCTAGGCTCACCTCCCAAAATAAACAATTTGTATCTTAATCCTTGTCTTACAGTCTCTTTCTGGGATTGGCACAAAGATGAATATCTGCCAAATGCCACATGTCTACTTAATGGAGAGCCAGGGATGGAGCCCAAGACGTTGGACTTCTGGCACCTTTATCAGATAAGGTTGCTTCTTGCTAACCACCAGGACTTCTCACCATTGGTCCCAGGACTTCTAGGCAAAGGGAAGACACTGACAATGAAACTAAGTTGCAGGGTAGGGCAGTTGGGGGGACCCAGGACTACAGGAGAGAGCAGTTGGGGGGGACCAGGCTTGCAGTGGAGGGCAGTTAGGGGCAAACAGGCTGGCAGGGGAGCAGTTAGGCATCAATCATTAGATGGCTACTGTTTGCCTTTTAGGAACCCAGTCACTATTATCAACAAGAGGAACCAGAAAAAAGGAAGGGCGGTAATTACCTAGCATGACGAAAGGGACTCCCAGGAAGGTGGAATTGTATTTCCCACCAGTAAGATTGATGATCCCGGCTGCGGTGAGAGTGGCCAGGGTTATGGTCACCAAGCCAAGTAGGCCTAGCCAGGGTTTGCTGCGGACGCAGTCCTGCATTGAGCAGCAGAGGATGGCCATGGTGACCACCAGGATCAGGCTGGTGACCAGGTAACGTTCTGACACGCGGCTGGTCTTCTGGAAGTCTTCCCTCAGCGAGGAGGACGTGTAAGGGTATATTTTGATTTTGCTGTTGGACTTCTGGAATAGTCGGACGGTGTCACAGAAGTTGGACTCCCACCTCTCAGCCACCATGTCGTTGAGACTGTTGATGGACTGCAGGTAGTAGGTGAGCTGGACAGCCTCTGCAGATTTCACCCGGTCCTTGCTGTGCACAGTGACACCTCCAAGCTGGTGCCCATTGTACACAGCCCTCCCGTTCTTCAAGTGAGTGATCGGGTATGTGATAGCAAAATTGGTCCGGTTGGTGGCCCGAGCATTCTTTAGCTCTTCCAACACATGCACTATGTCATCCACGATGCAAGTCTTATCGTTATTCAGGACACATATGTGGGCAAACGTGTAATTGAAACCAGGTCTTGGAACCTGGATCTTGGTCACAGCAGCATGCAACTATGGGGAAAAAAATGGAAGTCAGTGTTTATTAGCAAAAATACACATGAATAAGGACATGAGCTCTGTGGATTCAAATATCTGATTTTGGGGTGGTGGGGAGTCACTCATGCCATCTCTATGCTAAAGAGTTCAAGTTAAACGTTATAACCTTACATCAGAAATAGGTAGTAAGGAGCCCAGCCACCGTCAGCCTATGAACCAGAAGGTCACGGTTCAATTCTTGGTCAGGGCACATGCTCTGGTTGCAGGCTCAATCCCCAGTTGGGGTCGTGCAGGAGGCAGCCAATCAATGATTCTCTCTCATCATAGATGTTTCTATTGCTCTCTCTCCCTTCCTCTCTGAAATCAAGAAAATATATTTTAAAATTAGGTAGTAAGGATGCAAAACACACATTTGACAAGTGGTTGTCATGGCATGGTCCCTGGACCAGCAGCATCAGCACAACTTGGGAACTTGCCAGAAACGGCAACTCTCAAGCCCCACCTCAGACTTAGTACATCAGAATCTCTGGGGTGGGGCCAGGAAATCTGTGTTTTCATAAGCCCTCCAGGAGATTCTGGTATAGTGAACGAACGTTTAAGAAGTGCCGGGTTCAAGTACCAGCCTTATTTCCACAAGTTGTGTTCTTTATTTGTGACTCGATTGGTCTATAAATGTCTGAAAAACCTTATATAGGTCCACCGTTCAGTGTCTCTCTCTCTCTTTTTTTTAAAAAATATATTTTATTGATTTTTTTTTACAGAGAGGAAGGGAAAGGGATTGAGAGTCAGAAACATCGATGTGAGAGAAACATCAATCAGCTGCCTCCTGCACACCCCTTACTGGGGATATGCCCGCAACCAAGGTACATGCCCTTGACCAGAACTGAACCTAGGACCCTTCAGTCCAGAGGCCGATGCTCTATCCACTGAGCCAAACCAGTTAGGGCTCAGTGTCTCTCTCTTGAAAGTGTCAAGTGAAAAGGGAACAAAGGTGCAGTTCCAGGTGCAGAGGTCCTCTGTAGGCTCAGCCCTCGCTGCTGATTTGCAGGCAGCAAGGCAATTTCTGCATCCAATTCAATCACTCGGTGCCATAAAAGAGGTTCACCTTGAGAGCCCTCATATTCCCCTACTTTCCTTGTCTGATTATATGGGAAGGGAGCGATCACTGCAAGAGTCTGGCTGGGATCCATGGGAGTTGTGCTCAGGGAATTCATTCTGGCCACCTCATCCTCAGTGATGTTTGCCTGCCCGGGTCTGTACGCCTGCGATCACAGTGCATAAGGGAATACACTCATGTAACAGTCCCCATGGCATGCCGGGCACAGATGATTTCATTTCATCCTTATAAGAAGCACATTCCATCCTTATATGAAGCACAAGTGTAGCTTCATGTTTTCTATGAGGAAACTGAGACATCCAGAAGCCAGATCACTTGCCCAAGTTCACAGACACAGTAAGAGAGAGTGAGCTGGGCTGAATCATGCAGTCTGGCTCCTGAATCTATGCTCCTGGCCCCTCACACTACACCTAAATTGGCAATAGCAGCAGGCGAATGAAGGTTCTCGCTAGCAACTAATTCCCGAATTTGTGCTTCCAATGCTTCACCCCTAAAAAAAAAAAAAAATCAGATGTGTAGGACTATGTGTAACCCACCATCTAAGGTGAGAAAACAAGGCATTCCGTGTGTGGATTGTGGCCAGTGTACAAAATAGGGCCAGTGGTAGACAGGAAGTTGAGTGTTAAGTAAATGAGTGCATGTAGAAAGGTGCCTAGTCCTGAAGGGGCTCTCCCAAGAGCAGAGACAGCCAGGATTGTATATCTGGTGACTGAAGAGGAACATTTCATATGTAAAGGGAGTACCAGCCAGGGTTGCTATGCTGTGACTATGTCATTGTAACTCATAACCTTCTGAGCATCTCCATGACCCTGATGTATTTTCTTTCAAATCTGTTCTAGATGGATTATTTGCTAAGACGGTTTCCTCTGCGTGTGGCAGGGTGGGAGTGGGGGGATATTTATTATTCTTTTTGAAAATGTCTGAGGGGTACCAGCTGTCAAAGTCCTTTAGTGAGCACAGAGCATAAATTGTTAATCCTGATTCTCAGGGCCCCTCCCCCACATCTCTCCATGGCTGCCAACCCTCAGGTTCAGGGAACAGTTCATTGTATTGTGTTTGGCTGAAATATTTGGAGTTCATTCTTTGTCTCTCCCCCCCCCCAGAGATGCCCAGGAGATTATTTTTACAAAACTCTAACCATATGCTAAATTTTTGTTTTGTGATTAATGATGAACAAAAGATCTTCAGTGGTTTTAAACAGTGAGAGTATGTTTTGTTTCTCTAAGCATGGCCCGGTGAATTTTGATTAAAAGAACTCATAACTACAAAAACATTCCAAAATATAAAAGGTTCTTTTGGAGGAGACAAGAACCAAGAGAAATGTAAAGACAAGGGATAATTTTGATGAGTTAAAAGCAAGACTTTGGGGAAAGGTTCAGAATAGACTAGAAAAGGAGTGGTATTGAAAGCATGCATATGTGTAATATTTAATGCATTGTTTGTTCCCATGAATGGTCTAATAAATCTTTCTTAGAGTGATTACTAAATATGTCAAGAGAAAAAGATTGCCAAATAAGATGGTGTTAAGCCCCAGGGCTGAACCCAATTATAGCAAGGGGATATTTTCCGTCCATTCTCTAAGGCGGCCATGCCGCCTTGCTGCATTGGGAGTTGTAAACTATTTAGTGATCTGCTAACTCGGCTGATCTACTGCTATGACCCCTGGGATCACTGAGCAAAGAAAGCTAACCCCAGTACCACAAAATCATAGGAGGGAGGCTTGGGAAAGGAGAACTTACTGAAGTTTGGCAGGGAAGGTTTGTTAACTCTTAGTACCAGAGCTGCTGTGAGATGCAGCTGCTTTGAATTTCTGATGGAGAGGTGGGTAGAACATGTGTCACTCTTGCTTCTGAGTGGCATGCAGATGCTGAGTGACAAAGCAGCCAGAGAGGGGGTGTTGGCTGAGGCCACCCACCTGGCAGCGAGAGTCTATAGGATAAGAGGTGAGAGATAATAAGAAGCACGGGAAAGGAGCAGTAAGACTCCCTTCTGGGACTTGCGAAATATTCCGTTCTGATCTTTGGATGTTATGCCTACGATCAAGCACACACACAATCTACTTACTCTTGGCTTCCCACATGGCCATGGGCAGACACCTGCTACCTGGGCAGCTACTGTATAGGGTTTTAAAATGCCCTGATGTGCTTTCCTAAAGGATCCCCACTCAGGACAGCAGATACGTTAGTAGGTGTTCTTACATATATTCACAGGGGAAAAGGGAAGCAGGAGAACAAAGTTACGATTTCTTTTGCTTTATACTTACTTTTCATTTCTGCACTGAAAAAGAAAGGTAAAGTAAAAATGATGACAAGTTAACTTACGGTGACGTCATCTTTGCCTTTAAATTAATCTTTGCTTTTGGATGGAGAAGGGGGAAGGAAAGACAGGAAAACAACGCATGAGAGTGAAATGACCGAGACACCTTAGTCCACAAAATAGACAACCTCAATCCACACAAGCTTATTACTGGGCTAGATAAGCAACCCTCTTCCTATAAGAGAAAAAAATACAATAGTCCTGAGCCTTCATACAGTCTCACTCTATCATGTGAATCAACATATAATCCATGTTTGTATTAACTGCATATAGATTTTCAGTTATTTGATCAACACACATTCAATAAGTTATCAAATCTACTGTGTTGCCAATAATAGGATAATTTTTTCTGAGTTCAGGGGGCTCACATCACACTCAACACATGGAAAATCTCATAAGTGACACAATGTCCAGTCTGGCTGGTGTAGCTCAGTGGTGAGTGTTGACCTATGAACCAGGAGGTCACGGTTCGGTTCCGGGCCAGGGCACATGCCTGGGTTGCGGGCTCCATCCGCAGTGTGGGGTGTGCAGGAGACAGCCGATCCATGACGTTCCTGTCTCATCTGTCTCATCAGTGTTTCCATCTCTTTATCCCCCTCCTTTCCTCTATCTCTAAAATTCAATGAAAAAGATCTTAAAAGAATACAAAATAGAGACATACAATGTCCAAAACAATGGGAAGATCCTAACAGCAGACAGCACCAAGTGCTCTGTACTAGCAAAACCTAATCCGGTGTCACAACATTTTAAAATTAGTATTGTGCCAAAACCTGTTTGGCTCAGTGGATAGAACATCGGCCTGCGGACTGAAAGGTTCCAGGTTCGATTCCAGTCAAGGGCATGTATGTTGGCTGCGGGCACATATCCAGTAGGGGGTGTGCAGGAGGCAACTGATCGATGTTTCTCTCCCATTGATGTTTCTAACTCTCTATCCCTCTCCCTTCCTCTCTGTAAAAAAATCAATAAAATATATATTTTTTAAAAATATAAATAAATAATAAAGTTAGTATTGTATTTGCTGCCAAAGAGACCAGAACTGAATGCTAAGTTGAGATTTATTTTAAGGCTCTGAATGTACTGTCTAAACCATTAGCTTCTTTGCTCTGATCACCCTTCAGGTTCAGAATGATCCTAATAGTTGTAACTAGTCTGCTAAGTACATTCTATACAGTTTTACAAATTTACTCAAGACAAGACCCTATGGAAATGCTTAAATCATTATTCCCATTTTATAGCTGGAGCAGTTGAGGCCTAGAGAACGGCAGTCACTCACCTAAGATGACCTGGTAAAGAAAGGGCAGACGCAGGACTCTCAATTAGGCTTTACTGCACAGCGCGACACTTAGTCATAGACCAGCACAACTTTAGAGCTTTGGTGGATGAACAAGACGGGGTGTCAGCCCACTCAAGTCAAATGATCAGCCGAGGACATGACCGAGATGTAGGACAGCCACATTTGGGGATCTGGGGTCCATTCAGAGAGACCAGAAATAATCCCAAACACCAGACCTCATCTAAGCCAACAACATTACATGGCGATACTAACAGGTGATGAAGGGGATGGGGGTCTAAGCTTACTGTCCTTTCTTATTCTCCATCCAGCCTCTGTAGTCGCCAAATCAAACTTTCCCAGACGAACTTACCAAGGAAAAAGTCCAATGAAATCCAATAATGAGAAGTTTGGGCTTAAGTCTGGCCTCTGCTACTTAGGGAATGTCAGAGACCCTGGGAATATCACTCTACTTCTTCAGGTCTGATGTTTTTTTGTGTGGTTTTTTTTTTTTTTTCAGTCAAAAGGGAGGTTGGGCCCAGATAATCTTATGGACAGAGCCTTTCGGGTCTGACATAACGTACACAATATAAGCAGAGGAACATCCACACACCATACAGTCAGATCCTGGCGAGAGAAAGTGAACTTCATAAATACCAATCTGATAGTTATCATAGCTACTTGAAGTATGCTTTGATAACACATTGAGGTTCTTTTTAGGTCAGTAACAGATCTCATAGTAGATGAAACCCAGAAAGAAAATGACAGGGTAGGGTTACTGAGGGAAAAACAAAAAAAAAATCCACTTCTATGAGTGATTTCCCATTCTGGGAGGCACTGGCTCTTATAATCCCCTTCTGCCAGGGCCTGGGACAAAGCCAGTGTGGGCTGCTGGTCACGACAGGCCGGAGTCTCATTTCCTCTCTGCCTCTCCTTGGCACACTCCAATCTTCCTCAGAAGACAGCAGGGCACCTTGCGGAGGAGAGTGCAGAAGGGCTCGGAGCGGGAGGCAGTGTCTGCTCTGGAGAGGTGATGAACATAGAAAAACTAAAATACCTGTGGGCTCCGCGGACCTTTTACAATAGCTCTCTGCACTTTCTGTCTTTGCTTCTTGCTGACAAAAGGAGGAGAGGGAGGGTGGGAAGGCCACTCTGCCAGGAAGGGCAATTAACACGTCAAGCTGTCCCCCAGCCATCTCACCTGTAAGGGGGGATTCGGAGGAGATGGGGGTTCCCCAGGGGCAGTGTCTGATGATACCACCTTTCTAGGCTGCCCTCCTTTCCTTGTCTCGCCTTCCCACTCATTCCCTCCTACTGCCGCTCTCAAACACACTGCGTAACATGAAAACAATGTCAAAAGGGAGGTCCTTGGCTTGCCTTTCCAACCTATATCGTGTGCCCTCTAACATTACCTCAAAGTGACACGAAATCAAAACTGCTTTTGAATGCTTTCAAGGAATATCTCGTTTTCACCCCCAAAGGAAATGCTTTCTTCGCCCAGGCCCTCGAAAATGCCAGGTCTTGCTATGGGTCTCTATATTCTGCACCTGTAAATACCTAGGAACCAACTGGCAAGGTATCCTCGCCCAGGACACAAGAAAACACCTCGGAGTGGATGGATCTGGCCTCTAAAGTTCATCAATTACGCTGGCTCCCAGGGTGTTATGTTCCGTCTCCGCATGATCTCACTCTCACCCACTCTCTTTCCTCTGCTTTTAATAGAAACGCATTACATCAGCACACCAGAAGTTGCAAGTTGGGGATGGTTACCGTGATTCATTTGTAGTAGAGCCAAAAGCAAGTTAGTCATCCCTTAATAAGTGAACAGAAATATCATTCTGCCTTTGAAACGTTACATGTTCGGAGGACACGGAATTTAAACGGGGCATGTAGCCAAACAAGTGACTATCTAGCCACACACTTCTTCTGTACCTGCGTGCCTAAGCGTCATGCTGACCTGCTGCGATGACAAAGCACAAATAGGCACTTCTGTCCGTGGGTGGTGCCAGTGCAGGTAGGGGAGAGTGGAATGTTTGTTTGGCTCCTGGCTCTACCAGGAGGTAAACACTTTTTTTGTGGCGGTTGACACTAAAAACTAGTCAAGAGAGCCCCACACTGTAATCCCCACCCCACCCCCAATAGTTCGATTTGTCTTTGCAGCCTTGGCTGAATAAACAAAGCCACTTTGGATCTGAAGCCAACCAATCTGAGATTTTAGAAACGAAAAATAGTGATCATGAAGGAAAAGGCAATGACAGTGTCTCATGGAAACTTCTGCCTGATTCTGTGTTGGTCTGGATGAGAAAGCAAGCAGCTCACTACGGGCCCACTATTCACTTTTTCCCATTGTCTGGGAGAAAATGTCACTTGATCTTGAGTACAAAAAAGTTCCTTGATATCTTGAAGACCTCTGGAGATCTGGGAAGTTAATTTTTTTTTTATTAGAGTGGTTTATTTTTTCATCCGCGTTGTCCTCACTTGACTTTCACGGTCAGGCTTAAACTCTGGTTGAGCAAGTTTGTGGGTCCTGAGTTTTGATGGATGACAAGGACAGGATGCTCTTGCAAATGGGAGAATGTTAAAGCTGGTTAGCCAAGAGGCAAAGAGGAGTCCCTAGGAGCCAAAAGTCTGGGGAGTAGGTAATAGCAGTTTTAAGACCTGGTCAGGAAGCCACAACTAACTGCAAGGGACAGAAAAAAGCAGAATGCCAATGGATGAGTTTGTTTCTATTTTGTTGGTTAGTTTATTTTGCTCATTAGATTCCACATATAAGAGGGCTGGTTGAAAAAGGTGAAGGTATTAAGAAAAACAAACAAACAAACAAACAAACAAAAATACACACACTAAAAACACCCAACTCATAGACACAGGGCACAGTGTGAGGATTACCAGAGGAAAAGGGGGTAGGGGAGGTAGAAGAGGGCAAAGGGGGGATACATGGTGATAGAAGGAGACTTGACTTGGGGTGGAGAATAGATGATATACAGATGATTTATTAAAGATTTGAACACCTGAAACTTATATGATCTCATTAATCAGTGTCACCCCAATACACTCAATTAAAATAGCAAAACAACAACAACAAAAAAACCCAGGAGAGCAAGCATACCCCGCTCTGGAGAACAACTGTGGACCTGAGTGGGAAGAGCACTGCATCAGGAGTCAGAAAATTTCAATTTGATACCTGGTTCTGAGTCTCACTGACCATCTAAGTTAGAGCAACATAACAAATTAACTTGAAAACATATACCCAGCCGCTTCCATGTTCCAGATCCTCCAATGCTTCCTCACTGAGCTGGGAGCAAAAACCTAAGTCCCGACTGTAGCCAACAAGATGGTACATTGCCCTTGCTGGTGTCTCCAGACTCATGCCTAACCACACCCTAATTGTCCTGCCCATCTTTCTTTTCATCCTTCCTCCAAATAGCCTCACTTCCTTCATCAAATGGAATCATCTTCCCTGACCCAGCCCCAATGAAAAAAAAATAGCATCTCTTGCCATTACCATCCTCTTTGCTTGTTTTAAACTGTCCATGGCACCAACAACGACATGACATTATACATCTCCTTGCTTCTTTATGCTGCTTCCCCCACTAGAATATGAGTTTTACCACGAGTGTGTGTCTGCTCTACTACATCTCCATTAGCTAGAACACTTCCTGGCACACATACTCCATAGTTACGGAGTAAACACATGCACATAATAAACTTGTAAGCGAATGGATTTTAGTCTGTCTCAGGGGCATGATGAGAGCCAAATGATGTGAAGGCTGTGCATGCATTTTGTAAGCTAGAGAGCTACACAACTGTGGTTGTAGAGCAGGGAAGCAGGGAACAGTCTCTCCTCTGGTGTCTTACAGCTGCCCGGATACAATCCTGGAATTGATTGCCAATTCTCTGGGAGCCCCTGATCTTTCCCACGCTTTGACAACATTTTGTACGTCAGTGGGAACAGCATGGGTTATGAGGTCAGAATGTCACAAGTTCAAACCCTGCCTCTGTTAGTTCTGGACCAATGGCTAAAAATAGTTCATGTAGAAATAGCCCAAACTTCCTTGTCCCCAAGGTGGGATGACCCTGTGGCATGTGTTCCTCCCTGTTTCCCAGAGTTCCCCAGAGGGTTTAGGCTTCAGAGTAACTGGCTTGACAATGTCCCTATACCTTACTGCTTCCCTTCCCCATCTCAAGCTGCCATTCTCCAACCAGTGCTTTCTGGGGTCATCTTCCAAATATACTACTCACATGGAGACCTTGACTCTGGGTCATCTTTGTGGGAAATCAAAATGAAGACTGATTTTAGGCATTTAAGTAAGTTTCACTGCCTTTAAAAAGGGGATAAATCTGGCCTCATAGAAACATTATGAGGATCAACTGTGATAACATATAAAAGGTGTCTGGCCTGGCATTTATTATTGGGTTGAACCATATAAACTGCCATTTGGATAGGTAAAAATGAGCTTCCATATTGGCATTTTTATGTGGTTCACCCTTCAGTAAGGGTCTGTTCTTTTCTCCTCCTTCCTAAGAGTCTTGTCAGAACTGGAGCTTTCATAGGGGGGCATCAGACCATTTTCTTGGGTTTTCAAGGGATGGTCTGGAGGTACCAGACAAGCTTTTAGGAAAAGGACAACAGTTTTGGGCTAGGAAAGGTATCACATAGTGCTGGGAACCAATTCCAGCATGTAATAATTACAAGGATTTCACCAAAATGTTGGTGAAGCTTGGGCAGCTCAACAAGGGTGAGCCACATAAGTAGTTTACCTGTTGGAACAGCTAAACGGCACTTCTCCCAAACCTGAATAGAATAATCATTTGCTGCCAGACAGCTTAGGGCATTTTATTTTAAAAAAATTTTAAAATATATTTTATTGATTTTTTTACAGCGAGGAAGGGAAAGGGATAGAAAGTCAGAAACATCGATGAGAGAAAAACATTGATCAGCTGCCTCCCGCACAACCCCTAATGAAGATGTGCCCACAACCAAGGTGCATGCCCCTGACCAGAATGGAACCTGGGACCCTTCAGTCCGCAGGCCAAAACTCTATCCACTGAGCCAAACTGGTCTCGGCTACTCAGGGCATTTTATTGCCTCCTGTTGGCCAAAAACCTGAACAGTTGTAGGCTATTCCCCAAACTGATAATGCTTCTGGATTCTACCCTTTGAAGTGTATATTTCCACCTCTCCTTAGGACAAATTGTGTTAATAAAAGCAGGGGTCCTAGACAAGGAGGTAGTCTTCAGTTCCTTTAGCTGAAGCACCCCTGACCCCAATCCCTTTCAAAATTATCTTTTTCGTCTTTGGACACCTTCTTGAATCTATGCATCAGCCCCTTTCTCCAGAATGCTGAACCCTTTGTAAGGCTGGGGCAAGAATCTGGGCAACATAGCCACCCATTCCCTTTTCCACAAGTAAAAAATAAGAATGTGGACATCGTGGGTATGAGCCCCTGAGTACAACTCAAATGCACACCCATAATAGCTTCAGCTGAAGAAAAAAAGGGAATTGCCAAACAGCCCTGAAATATTCGAAATTAAGAATAAGAATAATGTTAGCTCGACAAAGTAATGAACAAGCATCTCCGTCAGAAGAGCTTCTTGGCGATTATTTTTCCCTCAGTGGATTGACTAAGTTTCTACCCAGGACTGAGCTTGCGGACAATGAACATTAAGGCTGATGGAAGAAGGAATAAGAAAAGAGTTCCATCTAGTGACCTGGTAATGGCACTCCTGAATGATGGACCACCAGCTTTATAGGAACGAGTATTTGATGTAATTCCTAGAAGAGTGTATTACCTGTTAGTACATTTTTTTTCCGCTGGAAATATTTTTTTTTTCCGTTCTCACATAAAACTACTGACCTTAAAAGTCACAGGCGGCTCTTAGTTGCTGCTCTCTCCTAGATCTGAAAAGAAGTCTTAAAGAGCCAATTCAGCTTTGCGAGGGCCTTGAACCTACTGGAAGATGGTAATGATGTATAGTGTGGCGTGGAGAAGACAGACTGCTGGGGCTCAACTGCCAGCTTTGGTAGGTAGTAGATGTTTGACCCTGGACACTATGCTGTTACTTAACAGCTCTCTCTGTGCCTCAGTTTCCTCATGTGTAAAATGGGGAAAATAACAGCACCTATCTAATTAGGACTGTTGGAGGAAAAGTGAAAAATTGAATGTAAACTGATCAATATAGTCTCTGACTCAACAAATGGTACCGAGTTAAGGATTGTGAGCGAAACAAAAATATCCCTTAACTTTTTTTTCTCTCGAACTGATAGAACTTTCTCAGTTGTTCTTGAAAAATATAGTCAATGAAATGTGTAGGTGACAGATTTTTGTTCACACGTTTACTGAGAGACTAAAAATAAATGAGGTTAATAATGTGCATCAACACAAATATTTGGCTAGTAGGTGTTTAAAATCTGGCACTCTCTAATTCTACCGTAAGCTCCCAGCCTGAAACCATCCAACCTTCTTCAAGTTAGCTGCCCAGCTAGATGTACACATCAGAGTAGGTAGGGGATGACAGAGAGGGTGGACAAAAATGAAATGAAAACGTATTAAGTTCCTACAAAGTGTTGGGGCTCTGTGCAAAGAATGCTGCATCTATCATCTCATTTAATCCTAACAGCAACTCCAGGAGGTGGATGTTCTATTGCATTTACAGGTGAGGAAGCTGCGCCTCAAGGAGCTTAAATAACTTGCCCATAGTCACAGATTTTGTAAGTGGATCAGACCAGATTTAAATCCTGGGCTCAGAAGATTGTTCCCTAATGGGAATTCCTTTGGCAAAGTAAAGACTTTACCCCCTAATTTTGCTGATTTGACCATGAGGATATTGATCAATTTGTTTGGGGGTTATTAGGCTTAAGCACGGTTAAGCCGTAGCATGAGATGTTAGCAGCAGTTCTGAATTCAAAGTGGCGATGACATAGCAAAGTCAAGGGGTCGAACATAAAGCAGCAAGAATCTGACCTATACTGAATGGTGAGGCCCAGCTAATGCCAGATATCCAGGACAGGGACCTCCGAGAGAAGCCATGATCCCATTACCAATGACAAGCACGTGCAATCAGCTGGGAATGAGGGAAACAGATGTGCGAAGAGATAAGACTTTCATCTGTCCAGATAGCATCTTTTGCATCTTGTATGCTTCCTATGTGACTCCCTTACCTGCCCCATTCTCTCTCTGTCTCTCTCACACACACAGCAGGGAAAAGAAAAAAAAAATACTTTATAGAATATATTAGTGAAAAGGGCTGGCAATTTGGAGCTTATTGTAAAATATCAAATTGAAGTTGGGGATGCGATAGGATTTGAGTATTGCCCCTACCCAAAGGCAGTTTGACACTATAATATACTGGCTCCATGAGGGCAGTGATTCCGTTCCACTCCATCCTGTATCCCTCGCATATAGAGGAAGCCCAACAAGGATGTGCTAACTCAAAACCTTCAATGTTTATTCCTTCTTGCCGATTTATGTTTTCTCTGGTGATATTGAATGATATTTCATTTGTACCCAAAGGCTATTGTGCTACATGCATATCATTTCCATCTTAAATAGATGACATTGGATTTAGTCCTATAGTTTACACACTGCAGACAAATGGCTGATCTCATTAGACAAATGGATACGGTTCGACTATAATCTAAAAAAATATATAAAAGCAGAGAAACAATTTAAGTAGGAGGATGGGACTGAAATAATTAGGTGTTATGTTTGTTTATGGGGTAGTTTGGTTTTTCATCTGTATTTGTTTGTTGGATTTCTTTGGTTGAAAGGGAAAGGTTTTGTTAAAAATACAGAAAAATGTAGAAACTAATGTAAGAACGCCCATGTACCTATATCCAATGTCCTGTGTATTTGAAGGTTTTGCCTGCTGTTAATGCTATTGGTGGTAGGGTGACTGTGTAATTTATCATCCAGACTGGAAAACTTCTGAGAGTGCAAGAGGGCACTATTAATTTCGCAGGAACACCAGGCATAAAGTGGGACCATCACAAGCAAAACAGGATGCTGGCCCTACTTATTGGTGTCCCAGAGGCTTGGAACACTGATGTGACTTTATCCATTTACTAAAGGCCCAGTGCATGGTGCATGGGTAGGGTCCCTAAGCCTGACTAGCAATCGGGGTCGATCAGGGTCTTCCTTCATTCCGCACTGCCCCCTGGTGGTCACTGATTGAGTCTCCTGGTTGAACTCTGAGGGGACACTGCATGTCAGCCATATATATATGGCAGGAGATGGCCATCTTTTGGTTGCCAGACCCATCATTGATGACAGAACCTTGGCTACTGCACAAGATGCTATGCTATCATCAGGTGGGTTTCCAGGAAAGGAATCTGGACAAACTTCCATCTGTATTTCCAACGACCTCTAACCTCCTTCCATTGCAACTTCCTCCCTTGTTAGGGCTCTGATGCAGGATTCAGCTCTTAAGTAGCCCAGTTCTGTTCACTACTGCAGAAGAGGGATACATCCATAGCATCCTTAGAATATTCCATCTACCTGCCCTGAGCACAGTGGCCCAGCTGGAATTGACAGATGGCTTTTAACTCGGTTGTCTCATTGACATGTGGCTTCGCCCACCAGGAGCAAAGATTGCTGTCATGTCCAAAGATGTCACTCTGGGTGATTCCATCTTGCTTTAATGCTGACAGTGCCTCACAGACTTGGCAGATGTGAAATCTGTGATGAGTCTCAGACAGGTGGAAGGCCAGAGCATGTTTGCTTTGTTTTGGGAGTTAGAGGATAGGCAAAGAAAGTCTTCTGCATTTCATCACCAATTATAACAATGAACTATTTACTCCACATGTATTTAGTGTCTACATATGTTGGACATTAATATATGTCCTGGAGAGATTAAAAAACACTATGACACAGTTTCACATTGAAGAGACCTAGAGTCTAGTGGATATTAGGCTGATTCTCAGAATTGGCTCACACATATGAAACATAAAGTGAAGAGTTACAGTTCTGTGACAGGTACATCTAGCAAGTGGGCCGCGAGTTTGACTTGCTTTTCCTAAAGGGTATAATGGGGATACAGAGAATCTAGTCTTGTCATGTGTGTGTGTATGCACACACGTGCACATGCATGTTTGTGTAGCAGTGAGGGGTACAAAGAAATACAAAGTTGGCCCTAGCCGGTTTGGCTCAGTGGATGTGCCTGTGGACTGAAGGGTCCTGGGTTTGATTCTGGTCAAGCACACATACCTCGGTTGCAGGTTGGCCCTGGTTGGGGCATGTGTGGGAGGTAACCAGTCGATGTGTCGCTCTCTCTCCTTCTCTATAAAAAAATCAATGGAAATGTATCCTCAGGTGAGGATTAACAAAAAATAAAAAGAAATACAAAGTTGGAGAGGAGACAGGGGCCAGATGAAGATCTTCCCAATCAATAAATACAGGGTAAAGCAAAAGTAGGCTCACAGCTGTGAGTATGCAAAAGTTTATTTTTGTATTACTATTCATTAATTATTGTATTATTTTCCATATGAACAACTGTAAACCGACTTCTGCCCACCACTGTATTTATTAATAACTATTAGCAAATCTTATGTCAAGCCCTGTGAACAAGACAGATGGCTCTGCCCTCACAGCACATTCAAATTTTGGGAGATACAGATGAGCAATGAGGCAATTACAAAAACTCCATGGAGTTCTAGATGGGAGATGTACTAGATACTGAGAGAAAGGAACCTATGCCAGCCTTACAGGCACAAGGCAAGATTTCTCAGAGAAGTGAGTTAAAAAATATTTTTATTGATTTCAGAGAGAGGGGAAGGGAGAAACATTGTTGAGAGATAAACATTGATTGGCTACCTCTTGCAGCCTCCTCTCCCCTCCCCCGCCACACACTAAAGATGGAGCCCACAATCCAGGCACCGGGAATCTAACTGGTGGCCTCATGGTTCATAGGCTGATGCTCAACCACTGAACCACACCAATGGAGTTCAGGGTAAGTGACTTCTAAATTAGCACCTGAAGAATGAGGAGAAATTAACCACAAGCAGAGGCTTAACATAGGGGTTATGAGACTGGTGGAGAGAGCTATATCAGGCAGACTTTACAGCATAGGCAAAGTCCCAGAGACACAAAACAGATGTCAAGGGAAATGGAAGTGATTCAGGCTGATGAAGTAATGAGAGGCAAGCAAGGTCCAAATCTGCTGAGCTTAGAAGATAGGCTTTGTCTTGGTGGGGATTGGGAACCAAGGAAGAGTTTCAAACAGGGGATGAGATGATCAAAGTGTGTCTGGGGAAGGTCACTCTGTGGTAGCTGGATTAGGAAGAGTGGAGATCAGAGACAGGGAGATGGATTAAAACATGAATGCAATAACTGTTGGTGAAATGAAGATCTGCATTACACTGATCAAGTGGCTTGAAGGAGGCAATTTATATCTGTGCTTTTTTACAGCTCTGGAGAGTTTAGACCAGAAGTAAGCCAGACCAGAGAGTAAGCCAGGGTGGGTGCTCTGCACTGCTGGGATAGTAGTCTCACTCTTCCACCTTATTAACAGGGTTGCTGAATAGAATGTATTTGTGTACACTCTTCATTATTCAGGTGTAACATACACTGAGTGTCCAGATTATTATGACCTCTAAACACATAACAATCTGGCCACTCAGTGTATATCCTGCATAATAAAAGGCTAATATGCAAATTGTCTCCTCAACCAGGGGTTCCACCAGCAGGCAGGCCAGCCAACCGCCCATGTCCCTTCCCCATGGCCAGGCTGGCCGGACCTCACCCATGCACGAATTCATGCACCGGGCATGAATATACATGCATACACTGAGTGGCCAGATTATTATGTGTTCAGTAAAGTGCATCAATCTTAAATTGATAAAAAAACACTTTTAGATCCATAGAACCAATTAAACATTTGAACCACATTTCCCAGGTTTGGGTCTCCATGTGTTGTCTATCAGCTGTAGATTTATGGATGTGCAGATCTAGCCAATGTCTGGCCTTTCACTTCTCTGTATATATGCTTCTAAAGTGCAGCCATAGAACATACAAGTATAGAAGGTGCTGGCCAATTGCCTCCAGTTCCTCTGTAGCAGATGCAGATGGCACGGTGTTCATATCCTCTAGCCCTTACCTCTTGAGAGCACACCTGCCTGACTTCGGATGCCAGCGCCCACGCCTCTTTGTCAGAAAGCCCACTTTGCCATCTGCTTGGCAGCAAGAAGTTCTGGGGAATTAACATCCCCATGAGAGCAGACCTCAACCAATGACAGATGGGAGTTGGCATATAAATACCCAGCTCCCTCTCCATGGGTGGGATTATTCATGGGTGAGTGTGTTTTCAGCTGGTTCCCAGAGCTTCCGCAGTGGGTTGCGCTCCAGTTCCCCACAGCCATGGCCTCCTTGATCACACGTCCTTTTAGGCTCCTTCCACTTTCTTTTTTTTTTTTTAATATATTTTATTGATTTTTTTTTTTTTTACAGAAAGGAAGGAAGAGGGATAGAAAGTCAGAAAGATCAATGAGAGAGAAACATTGATCAGCTGCCTCCTGCATGCCCCCTACTGGGGATCTGTCCCCAACCGAGGTACATGCCCTTGACTGGAATCGAACCTGGGACCTTTCAGTCCGACACTATCCACTGAGCCAAATCGGATTTGGCACCTTCCACTTTCTGACTCTCTGCCCTGCTCCTCTTCTGGTTGCCAATCACTTCCAAATAAGCTGCCTGTCCTTGGTTTCTTGTTTCAAGATCTGCTTCTGGGGAAACCCAAATAAGATGCCTAATCATCAAAGCCTCTGGAATGAGAGTTTCCTAGTGTCCTCCGAACTCTACACCACTTGAAAACAAACTCCCCAATATCTTGTATATTCAACTGTGTTTTATTTTCGAAATAAAATAAAACTGAACCCTTAGGGTGTAATGTTAAGACCTTTTGAGCTTCTCTTCATACTCAGTCTTTTTATGGTGGATACTTTTTCTTTTTGATGAGGCCAACTTGTTTACAGTAGGTATACAATAAATGTTTCTCAAGAGGTTCTGGTAAGTTCATAAATGGAAATGGCCAGATGCAATCACCTCCCTCATTTGGGGCAGGGTCCAGTCTTCTCACTAAAGTTTAAAGTTAATCACATGTTGGGTCTAGCGTGTATTGATGACAAGAGTGCACTGTAACTCCTCAAGGGCTTAGGCCTGCATCCTGCCAGGAGTGGAGGACTGTGAGACAACACGATCTCTCATCTTTCTTCTTGCTGATGATAAAGGGAACAGGCATTTCTTTGGCTTGCACTTTATTGGAAAAATCACTCAGAGGCTCTCTGCGTCCTTCTGGAACATCTCAGCAGGTCAGGTCTCAGACTTCAGTGTTCCCTGTTGACAGCAAATGCTAGAATATTGCCCAAATTGGATGAGAGTCCTTAGCTTTACATTTCTGGATTTCTGTATTATGGCGGTAGGTGTGTGGGAGAGACAGCTGATGTGTTCACTGGATTCCTTCCCAGGCAGTGATGTGCCTGGGGATATGTGCTGGTGGAGGCAAATTCTTCATGCATCAGCTCTGCTGCCAGTAACACCGAACTGCTTTGTCTGCCAAGATTCAGGCTACCTTTCTTCTTGCTGTTACTAACCATTGCTGGGTGCTCTGCACTGTTGGGATGGTAGTCTCATTCTTCTACCTTATTAATAGGGTTGCTGAATAGGATGTGTGTGTGTGTACACACTTCATTATGGAGGCGCAATGTATATATAGTAAAGTGCACCAATCTTAAGTGCACAGCTCAATAAATTTTATATGTACACATGCATATAAACATTGCTCAGATCAAGATCCAGTCAATACCCCCAAAGCCCCTGAAGGAAACTTCTATCAACGTTGATTAGCTTAGCTTATTCTTAAGCTTTCCTCTCATGTGTCTACCTCCTGTGAGATTCAACCATGTTGTGTTTATTAGTAGTTTGCTATTTTTATTTATTTTTGCACTAGTGGCCCAGTGCATGAAATTTGTGCATGGGGGAGGGGGAAGGGGGAGTGGTGTCCCTCAGCCTGGCCTGCACCCTCTCCAATCTGGGACACCTTGGGGGATGTCTGACTCCTGGTTTAGGCCCAATCCCTGTGGAATCGGGCCTAAACCGGCAGTCGGACATCCCTCTCACAATCCAGGACCACTGGCTCCTAACTGCTTACCTGCCTGGTGGCCTAATCACCCCTAACCAATCTGCCTGCCAGTCTGATCACCCTCAACTGCCCCTCATTCTAGTCTGATCACCTCAAACTACCCTTTCTCCCACTGGCCTGATCCCCCTTAACTGTTCTGCCCTGCCAGCCTGATCACCCCTAACTGCCTCTGCCTTGGCCCCACCACTATGGCTTTGTCCGGAAGGATGTCTAGAAGTTCTCCCAGAAAGTCTCCCATTCTAATTAGCATATTGCCCTTTTATTAGTATAAATGGCAATACCATAATTTATTTTTTTAATTCTCCTGTTGGTGGCCGTTTCACATTGTTTCCAGTTTAAAGTTTTTATAGGTAAAACTGCTATGGGCATTCTTTGTACAAATCCTTTGGTGGATGTATACAGTCATTTCTCTCAGGTATATATGCAGTGACGTGTTGGTAAGTGTTTAACAAAAGTTCTCTAACAAAAATAGCTTTGATTTATAAGTACTTGTAAACACTCCCTCCATGGCCAATTTCAAACTACCAACGGGATATACCTTAGGAAGAGATGCGTCCAATCAGCTTTCAGGCATCAGTAGGTGCCATCCTGAGAATTCCGCTGGGTATATAGATTCAAGAGTGGAATTTTGGGGCCAGAGAAGAGGCATTTAGTTTCACTTTCCAAAGTGATTGTACTGTTTTACAGCCCTATCAGCAATGCACATCAGTTCCAGTTGCCCCCTATCCTCAGCAACACTTGTCCCATAAGGATCTTTGTAATTTCTCATTCATGTGGCTAGCCTCTTCTCCAAAGTGCCTGTTCAAACCTTTTGCCCTGTGAGTATTGGGTTGTTTTGCCTTTTCTTTATTGATCTGTAGGAGAATATCTAAATTCAAGACAAATGAGACTGGCTGTAAAGACTGGCAAGAGCCCAAACCGGTTTGGCTCAGTGGATAGAGTGTCAGCCTGCGACTGAAGGGTCCCAGGTTTGATTCTGGTCAAGGGCACGTACCTTGGCTGCGGGCACATGCCCTGTAGGGGGTGTGCAAGAGGCAGCTGATCGATGTTTCTCTCTTATTGATGTTTCTGACTTTCTATCCCTCTTCCTTCCTCTCTGTCGAAAATCAATAAAATATATATATTTTTAAAGACTGGCAAGAAAGAAGAGCTGCAGAGGCAGCCAGTCTTGCTACGAAGAGCTTGGCATTGGGCTCATACAGAACTGTGTTCATATCCAACCAAGTCAGTGACCACCTGACAACCTTGAGAAAATCACCGTACTTGAGGCTCAGTTTCCTTATCATCAAATGGGAATGCTGTGTAGAAGTGATATTGATTTCTGAAACCGACAGTGCAGATCCAGTGCCTGGCAGAGGAGCACAACACAGGTTCTTAATAAATGGTGGAACCTCTCCCCATTTTAGTCAGAAAGTGTGGCTGGCACCTTTGACCATGGGTTTCCATTCACAAAGCACATGCAAGTTTTAATCTAATGCCTAGAAATCTCATTTTCTTCCTGGCTATCTAGTGGTGTTCTTGTCAAAGAGCACACTGCCTGCCTGTCTCATGATGTGAGGGTTCTATTCTTTGCGAGAAGCAGCATTTGTCTTTTTGTGGGAGGTGAGAACATGCTATTCTGCAGTGCCTTATTTGCTGTGAGGCAGGAAAGATCTGCAGGACACTTTTTATTTATTTGTCTATCTATCTATCTATCTATCTATCTATCTATCTATCTATCTATCATCTATTTTTTAATCCTCACCTGAGGATATTTTTCCATGGATTTTTAGAGAAAGTGAAAGAGAGGGAAAGACAGAAATTTCGATGTGAGAGAAACACATCTCTTGGTTGCCTCCTGTATGAGCCTCAACCAGGGCCTGGGTCAGGGAGGAGCCTGCAACCAAGGTACATGCCCTTGATCAGAATCAAACCTAGGACCCTTCGGTTTGCAGGCCAACGCTTTATCCACTGAGCCAAACAGGCTAGGGCTACAGGGCACTTTTTAGAGCCCTGTCCTCTATCTGGGGAGAAGCTGCTGCAGATGAGCAGTAATAAGAAACTGAGGCTGCTTCAGGAAGGACTGTAGAGGGAAGTGAAAATTGCAATCCCCAGTCTTCCCTTCTAGGAGTTTGGATTTGTGAGGAGTGATGGGCTCAGCTCTGGCATCATCTCCTCCAGGAAGCCTGACCTGGAAATTCAGATGAGGCCTTCTCTGAACCCCTGTGCGTGAACACATCTGTCTCATCACCTGCTATATTATCCTATACTAGAGGCCCAGTGCACGAAATTTGTGCATGGGAGGGAGGGTCCCCTCAGCCCAGCCTATACCCTCTCTCAATTAGGCTCCTAATCACTCACCTGCCTGGTCACCCCTGCCAGCCTGATCACCCCTCACTGCCTCTGCATGCCAGCCTGATCACCCCTAACTTCCCCCCACTGCTGGCCAAGTCACTCCAACTTCCCCCTCCAGCCAGCCTGATCACTCCTGTCTCTCCCCTCCCCCCTGCTGGCCTGGTCACCGTTACTGCCCCCCCCCCCCCCGTGCTGGCCTAGTTTACCCCAACTGTTCCTCCACAATGGCCTAGTTGCCCCTTCACTGCCCCCCCTGCCAACCTAATCATCCCCAACTGCCCCCCCCCCGCTGGCCTGGTTGCCCTTAACTGTCCCCCCACAAGCCTGGTTGCCTCTTACTGCCCCCCTTGCTGGCTTGGTTACCCCCAACTATCCCCTTGCTGGCCTAGTCACCCCTTATGGCTCCCCTGCTTGCCTGATTTGGTCATCCCTCACTAACCCCCCTGCTGGCCTGGTTGTAGGCAGCCATCTTATGAGGGCATGATGGTCAATTTGCATATTATATCTTTGTTATTTCTATACTAATCTATACTAATAAAAGAATAATATGCTAATTAGAGCTGGAAACCTTCCAGTGTCCTTCTGGATAAAGCCACGGTGTCAGGGCCAAGGCAGAGGTGATTAGAGGTTATCAGGCCAGGAGAGGAGGGCAGGTGGGGGTGACCAGGCCAGTGGGGAGAGGGGACAGTTAGGGGCGATCAGGCCAGCAGAGGGGGCCAGTTGGGGGCGAGCAGGCTGGCAGGGGGGCATTTGGGGGTGAGCAGGCTGGCAGGGGTCTTGGAGGTGAGCAGGCCAGTGGGGGGCAGTTGGGGCAAGGAAGCCAGCAGGCAGAGTGGTTAGGGGCAATCAGGCAGGTGAGTGATTAGGAGCTAGCAGTCCCAGATTAGAGAGGGTGCAGGCCAGGCTGAGGGATCCCCCCCGTCATGCAAGAATTTTGTGTACCAGGCCACCAGTAGGATAATAAAACCCTAATATGCAAATTGACTGAACAGGGGAATGACCGGTCACTATGATGCGCAGTGACCACCAGGGGGAAGACACTCAATGCAGTAGCTGCCCCCTGGTGGTCAGTGCACTTCCTCAGGGAGAGTGCCACTAAGCCAGAAGCCAGTCTCATGGCTGGCGAGCATGGTAGTGGTGGCGGGAGCTTCTCCCACCTTCGCAGCAGTGCTAAGGAGCAGCGAGCCCAGTGGTAAGGAGCAGTGAGCAGGCAGGCAGTAAGCAGTGAGGACTCCTGGACTGAGAGAGGGAGCAGGCAGGGTTGAGGGGATCCCCTCCCCCCAAGTGCACGAATTTTGTGCACCGGGCCTCTAGTAGAACATATTCTTTTAGATCTTTAAGTCTTCTTCTTTTTCTGAATATATTTTTATTGACTTCAGAGAGGAAGGGAAATGGAAAGAGATAGATAGAAACATCGATGAGAGAGAATCATTGACCGGCTGCTTCCTGCATGCCTCCTACTGGGGATCGAGCCTACAACCTAGGCATGTGTCCTTGATCAGAATTGAACCTGGGACCCTTCAGTCCACATGCCTATGTTCTATCCACTGAGTCAAACAAGCTAGGGAGATATTCTTTGTTCTATCTCCACTCCCACCACAGTGCAGACACAATATGCAAGACAGAACCATTCTGGACAAGATAACATGCTCTTGTCTAACTACCTTGGCTTCACCAGCAGGCATGAGACAGTTTCCACCTGCATGCCTTGAAGCCTAGTTAAACATTGGGAAGTAATCAAACAAAAGTACTAGGTAGTTCCCAAAGACTCAGGGGGAACAACAGCAAAAACCAAACCAAAACAAACAAACAAACAAAAAAACAAGAGGAACCAGAACATGTGGGGTAAGATGGTTATTTTATGTCTCAAAGTAAAGATGCTGTGGCGATTTAAACACAAACCCCCAGCAGAATGATGCTTCTCAGTCCAGTCTTGAGGGAAGATACAGGCAGACGTTAATATATGCAGTTCTAGGAAGTATAGGACATTGAAATGAGGAATAAAGAGGTTTTTAAATTCTCGGTCTGTCATTTCCTGTCTCCTTTCCCAAGGTGAAGTAGCTTTATCTAAATCAAAATAAACCAGACTTGCCCTAGCCCAGTGGTCAGCAAACTCATTAGTCAACAGAATGACAAACCGCAGCTTGTGAGCCGCATGTGGCTCGCGAGCCGCAGTTTGCCGACCATTGCCCTAGTTTGGCTCAGTGGAAAGAGCACTGGCTTCGGACTGAAGGGTCCCAGGTTCAATTCCAGCCAAGGGCACATGCTCAAGTTGAGGGCTCAATCCCCAGCAGGGGGCGTGCAGGAGGCAGCCGATCAATTATTCTCTCTCATCATTGATGTTTCTCTCCCTCTCCCTCTCTGAAATCAATAAAGAAATATTTTTAAAAATATATAAAAACCAGACTACAGATCTCTAAGTTTTGGCTCATTTAAGAAATGGATGAACATAGGAGTTACCTCATTACCTTGTAAATAGCATAGGCAGGAGAAAGAACCTGGAACACAGTCGTATCCCTGTAAATGCCACCTTAATGCTTTTTGTCTCACATTAACCATTTAAGTAATGGTTAAGTTATGCAACGTGCTTATAATGTTAACATGTACTTATGCATTATTAGAATGGATACAGGCAGGCTTTGTAACTTTTTTTAAGTGAAAAGGGGGTAAAATGTTCTTAAAGGGGAAAACTGAAATGCTCAAGAGCAGACTCTTTTGAAACGGAAACATTTTCATGGTCCTCTGCACACAAGTGAGAGAGAGAGAGAGAGAAAGAGAGAGAGAGAGAGAGAGAGAGAGAGAGAGAGAGAGAGAGAGAGAGAGAGAGATTCTAAGCAACTCTCAGTGGGGAGAGTTCAGATTGTTCTTGAGGTGGAGACTGGTGGCTTTTGCAGGTCACCTGTAAAAGACAGCTGTTCCCACTCAAGGCTCGGGGGCATGATGCATGGTCCTGAAACACCTTTCAGGGAACCTGGGGGTTTATTAGCAGTGACTGGTGACTGGGATCCTTCCCCTCCTGCAGCCCTGCTGACTCGGGAGAACAGAGGCACGGGTGACCACACTCCACACTTATTGGAGGGCCTGGATGGATTCCAAACAGCAGCCTCCCAGGAGCAAAACCCACCCAACCCCAAATGAAAGATTTGCCTGAGAAAGGTTGGAAGGGGCTTTTCTAGAACATGCTGAGAGGCTGACAGCAGCAAAACCACAGAATCTCACCTTATTCTCGGACCAGACAGCCTGTCTCCTGAGGATTTGTTTGTTTATATAAATACTTCAAAATTGGGGGTTGATAGAAAGTTGTTGTTTGGCCCTGGCCGGTTTGGCTCAGTGGATAGAGCGTCGGCCTGCAGACTGAAGGGTCCTGGGTTCGATTCCGGTCAAGGGCATGTACCTGGGTTGCGGGCACATCCCCAGTAGGGGGCCTGCAGGAGGCAGCTGATCCATGTTTCTCTCTCATCGATGTTTCTAACTCTCTATCCTTCTCCTTTCCGCTCTATAAAAAAAAATCAATAAAATATATTTTAAAAAAAGAAAGTTGTTGTTTGAATAAGATGAGGTGATGTTTAGATGGCTCAATTTAACTGTTTCATTAAAAATATATTTGTTTAGATGAGCCATGGGAAGAGAACTAGGCTGTAACTCAACGTTTTATAATTTTACTCAACATAAAGCAAGTGGAAGAGGAAGGGCTGCCTCCCTAAATGTAGCCAGACTGCCTCTTGGCTGCCTCCTTATCTTCTGCTGGGTCAGGTGTGCCGGATTGGGATTGGCAACCTGTGAGCTTTAACCTGCACTTCCTGTTTCCTCAGCCCAAGCCAGCTGCTCTGATCCCTTGGCCATCTGAACCATGTGGGGAACTCTACAAACTCCGATGCCTGGGTTCAATGTCACACCTCCAAATCAAAATCTCCTGGCGAGCCCAGCCTCATGGTTCAATGACTGAGCATTGGCCTATGAGTCATGAGGTTGCGGTTTGATTCCTTGTCAGGGCGCATGCTCAGTTGTGGGCTCAATCCCCAGTGTGGGGACATGAACCAATGATTCTCTCTCATCATTGATGTTTCTATAGCTATCTCCCTGTCTGAAATCAATGAAAATATATTTTAAAATATCTCTAGGCGAGGGTGAGGGCATCTGTATTTTAAAGCTTCCCAGGGGCCTAGATACACAGCCACGGTTGACAATCCATAAAACATTCATCCAATCCTGTTGATTTTTACCTCCAACATCTCTTAAATCCATCCTCTTGTGCTCCATTTTCATCGCTCCTGATTTGGTTCTAGCCCTCATAATCTATCTGACAGAAACAGTTTCCTAACACATCTTTTGTTTTTCTTCCTTTAGTCAGCCCTCCAAGCTGCCACCACATTTTTCCAAAACACAAATCCAAATCTGTCTCCCCTCTGCTTTGGTTCCAGTGGCTCCCCTCCGAATGAATGAAGGAGCCTGTTTACTTCTTAGATAATGATGGAGAAGAGCTGTTCCTCATCCTCGGAAGAATCTCTTTGAACTTAAAATGTTTTCTTTTTAACTTTCAACTTTAAACTAATTTAAGACTCACAATGAGTTGTGTCCCCCAGTGGAGGTCACGCCATCCCAACCTCTATCTGAACCATTCTAGGTCATTTCAGTGTCCTCTGATGCGCCATTCAAATGTCAGAAATCACATGGAGTTCACAAATCCCTCCACTGTAATTTACATTATTCTTCTGAAATTTAAATATAGCTAACGTGAATTCTCTCAACTTATCTCTCACTTCCACTTCCATTTCTTCTTTCTACTTTTGCCCATGTTGAGACAAAGGGAAAGAGAGATAGTCTCTTAGTTTTCATATTCTGCAAGAGATCGCTTCAGATTTACAACCTAGTCTCTTTTCATTCCCTTGTCAATTACTCTCTAAGCCCATAGATAATAGACAAATGCTCATTTTTTTTAGCATTTTTTTTAGCACTTGACAAAGGCTTATTTTTGACCTTGTTTACTATCTTAAAGAGAAAACCCCAAGCCATCATGTGAGAATTACTATCTGCTGCTAACATGTTCATAAAAATACCCTTATCTTTTCAGTCCTCCCCAGGGCTTACCCTGTCTATAAAGCCAATTCATTCCATTGGGCTCTGGCTTTCCTTTCCTTCTTTCTAGTATTGTTTATCCCCTCTTCTTCTAAGTCCTCTTTTTTTCTGTTAGTTCCTTCCCATGAGATTTGAAATATGCTTGTATCTCTCCCATATAAAGAAAAAAAAAAGCCCTCACTAGCTACACTTCCCTTCCAAGTTCTGCCACATCTCCCCTTCTTTAAGGAGCTATTTACATTTGTTGTCTCTGGGATTCATGCTTGCTAACTTCATTTCCTCACCTCCCACTCACTTCTCAAACCACTCCAGTCTAGACTCTATCCCAGCATCAACCAAAACTCAACAATGACTTCTCAACAGGTAAATCCAATGGCTACTTTTCACTCCTCATTTTCTTAAACTCTTAGTAGTTAACTAAAAAATGTGAGGTCAAAGTAGTACATGGGGTGGGAATGGGAGCCGGTGGAGGGGGCAAAGGGATAAAAGGGGGACATCTGTAACACTCTCTCAACAAAAATAAAATTTAAAGATATATGATGGTTAAGCATGCTGAGATTCTCATGGGAATCTAGAGGGCTTCATTAGGCATGGAGTATGGTTTCTTCACTGCTGTATCCTCTACTATGTACCTGACAAAGGTGCTCAATGAGTGTGGTGTGACTGAACCTCCTTCTCTCCCATGAATTCTATGACATGACTTTTTTCTCTCCTCTTACCTCTCAACTTGGCTTTCCAGTATCTGTCTTACTGACTCCTTTATATGTGCCTACCTTATAAATATGATATTGCCCAAGATTCTGTCTCTGGCACTTCTGCTTTTGTGATATTCAAATAAACTCTTCTTGGGCAATTAATTGCACCTCCATGGTTTGGCTTGCAATCTTTATGCTGACCAATCCCCAGTTCACATCAATACCTCACCTCTCTTCCAAACACCAAATCTGAATTTCCATCTGCCTTCTAAAGATTTACAAATATTTATTAATGGCAATATTTCAACTGGTATATATACAACAGCTGAATCTTTTCCTCCAAATTGCCCTTCTACTTGTTTCCTGTTATGATTAACAGTATCATCCTCTTTCTCCTTATCCATGTGGGAAATTTCTAAGCCACTATCACCCCTTTTCATTTGTTTATTCGATAAACCTCAAATCTTGTTGATTCTATTTCCTTTTTTTTTGGATAGTATTATTGGTGTGTGTTCTAAAGGACACTGGTTCTTTGGGATGTTAATAGGAGTCACGGAAAAGTATAAAGTATCTATGATCAAATAAATTTAAGGAATGCTGGGCTGGACAGACTTAAGTAGATTTCTTTTACACAGGAACTTCTTAAAGCCTTTGATATGCTAATGTAATTAAACATAGGAATACTACATGCATCGTTTTCTAAGTTATTTGGCCACAGAACCTTTTTTTTTTTCAGCATCAAAGGAAGTATTCCTAAAACACATTTTTGTAAATGGTGATATTAATTCCTTTTTTTCTCTTTGTGCCACTATCCTATTCAAATTGCTAACAGATTTACATCAGTTCCCTGGGTGAAGGAGATATCCAATACCTTGTCTCTCCATCTTCTAGACTTCTCTAAGAGCTAATCCTTATAAAAGTTGGAATATGACTCTGCCCAGAGTATTGTCATCTTGCTCCTTACCTCTGACTGAATATTCTATATCCAACTATAATCGTGGGTTTATCTATTTCTCCTTTTAGCTCTATCAATTCTTGCCTCATGTATTTTAATGATCTGTTGTTAGGTGCATACATGTTTAGGATTGTTATGTCTTCTTAGAGAATGGATTCCTTTAGCCCTTCTTTATTCCTGATAATATTCTTTGTTCTGAAGTCAGCCATATCTGAAATATAGCTACTTCAACTTTTTTTTGATTAGTGTTAGCATGACACTAACTTTCTCTATCACTTTATTTTTAACCTGTCTTTATATTTGAAGTGGGTTTCTGGTAGACAACATATAGCTGAAGCTTACTTTTTCTTAATCTACTCTGATAGTCACTGTCTTTTAATTGGTACATATATCATTCATATTAAAGCACTTACTGATATAGTTGGATTAATATCTATAATGGTTATAACTATTCTCTAGTTGTATTTCTTCTGTCCCCCCTTCTCTGCCTTGTCTTATTTTGAGAATTTATAGTTTTCCATTTTATAAAACTCTTGGTATTAGACTTCTTTTAAAAAATTTAGTGGTTGCCCTTGGACTTACAATATAACCTAACCTAACCTAAGTTCACCTTCAAATAATACCATATGCTTCATGTGGACTATGTTTATACTTGAGTATTCCCAATTTCTACCTCCTGTCCCAAGTGACATGGCTCACATTTATTCCACTTATCTATATGTTATAATCTTTCAATATATTGTTACTATTACTGATTTAAAGTTATGTTTTAGATAAATTAAGAAAACTAAAATATTTTATTTTACCTTTATTTTAGTCTTTATGTAGATCTGAGTTTTCTTCCTATTATAATTTTCCTTTTGGCTAAAGAACATTTCTTCCAAGAAAGGTTTGCAGTTAATGAATTCTGTTTTTGTTTTTCTGAGAAAGTTTTTTTTTAATCTCCTTTACTTTTAAAGCATGATTTTCCTGGATATAGAATTTTAGATTGGTGGCTTTTCCTTTCAACTCTAAATATTTCACTCTACTCTCTTCCTGCTTGTGTGCTTTTTGATGAGAAGTGTGATATAACTTTTATTTTTGCCCATCTATATTTTAAAGTGTCTCTCTCTATTCCCCAATTTCTTTCAAGATTTGCTTTGTCTTTGGTTTTCTGCAGTTTGGATATGATATGCCTAAGTGTGGTTTTATTTTTCCTGTGTTCTGTGAGCTACCTAGATTTGTAGTTTAGTGTCTGTCACTAAACATTAAATATTTCTTTTGCTACATTCCCTCTTCTCCTTCTAACATTTTCTAATTGTGTATAATGTTATACCTTTTGATATTTTACCACAATTTTTGGATGTTCTAGGGTATTTTCACTTATTTATATCTTTGTGTTTTAGTTTTTGAGGTTTTAATTACCTTGAATTCAAGCTCACTTATTCTCTCCTGGACTGTGTTGAGTCCATCAAAGCCATTCTTTATTTCTGCTACAGTTTTTCTAGAATTTCTTTTGATTCATCCTGAGAGTTTTCATCTCTCTACTTATATTATTTGTTTGTTATTGATGATGTCCACTTTTTTTCCATTAACACCCTTACTATATTAATCAGTCATTTTAAGTTTCCTATCTGGTAATTCTATTAGTAACATGTGTGTCATATCTGAATATGGTTCTGATGCTTTCTTTGTCTCTTCAGATTAAATTTTTTCTTTTGTCCTGCTGTGTAATCTACCCCCCCCCCAAAAAAAGAGAAAAAACCAACAACACCTGGACATACTATATCAGTTAATAGGAACTGAAGTTATCACAGTAAGGACTTATGTTAATTTAGGAGTTGGGATATAGCGGATGTTTGTTGTGGCTATAAGTACCAGAGACTTCATATTTATCTTCTGTCATTGTTTTCCCTTCCTCTTGACTTTGGATTTCTCTAAGTACTCCTCTTGTTTTGCAGTTCTTTCAGCTATAATCTGCTATTATTATACAGGAACCCTGTTAATGTGATAGTAAGGTGTAGGGAGGGGAAATGCAGTTTAATCTTATGTGAAATCTCAGTTTTTAAGTGGGCTTGTGCCTTGCCTTGAGATTGTAACTTTCACCAATATTTCTCCAATGACACAGTTTTCTCTCCTGCTCCCTACTCCATTCCCTGGCTGTAGCACTCCTAATCTATTTACTTGAAGCCCTGATACCCGAGGACTCTTTCCTTCCTCCCCCACAATCAGAAGACAAAAGGAGTTTCAGTGGGGAGGAACCTAGGATAAAGTTTTAGAATTGTGCTTTGGCCAATCTTCTTTCCTGGAGAGTAGGCCTTTGATATGAAGAAGACAATAGATTTTACAATGATTACTCTTCCACCACTCCATGCCCAATCTTCCTTGGAACATGATGGGGTTTCTGGAGGGGAATCCTAAGAAAGTGTGAGCCCTATGACCACTGCTCTTACAAACACAGTGATTGCAACTCTCAGGAGTCTTGACCTCTCATGCTACTCTACCCTCAACCTCTAGCAATTTGTCCAAATTATCATTTAAGTGTTTCTACCAGAGGTTTCTGCTCCAGGTAAACAGACTGTGTTTGTGCCTCTACAGATGTGCCTGCCTCTACAATGTTGGGATGGCAGTTTCCCTTCTGACCTTAGTTCTCTGATGTGTGCAAGAAAAGTCATTGGTTTTTAGCTTGTCTGTTTTTTTTTCTCCGTGTAAGATTAGAGTGATAACTTTCAAGGTCTCTACAAGCTGAATCTGAAAATTCCCCCTTACTCTGTTACTGATTGAAATACTACTTCAAGGCCACCAGACACAAGGGGCCAAGCCTTACTAATCTATTTCTGTATTTCATGGAGGCAATCTGGTCTAGTTATTTTTTTAAATGATGCTTTAGAAACCAGACTGTTTGGATCTTGATCCCACTGCTTATTAGTTAAGGTACAGGATATCAGTTATTTTATCTGTGAAAAGCAGTACTGTTGACTAGAACTTCCTCTGATGAAAATGTTCTTTCTCTCTTCTGCACATGACAGGCAGATGTGGCCATTAAGCACTTGAAAAGTGGCTAGTGCAACTGAGGAAATGAAGTTCTTATTTTAATTAAATTTAAATCAAATAGCTGCATATGGCTAGTGGCTTCTGAATTGGATAGTGGACTTCTGTGAGGCTTCAGCAGTGTAGACAGTAGATGAAAAAATGAGCTATTTTTATTCTTCGTCGGTCATTGAAAATAAAAATATAGACTGATGTAATATTACATCATCTGAGAGTATAAGGCCATGGCAGCAAAGCTTCTGGTTAGTAGAAGGCAGTCCCTGACTCTAAAAGTATTTTTTTAAACAAAAGAAGATTGTGATGTGAAATATGTCAACTAAGGTCTTTATTCTTCTTCCCAGGGAATTGGTGCCCCAGACAAACATGTGTGCATTGAGTGCAGACACTGAGATTTGTGTGGTTTTAGCCATGTTACACTTTATATAATCTGTTCACACATTACCTCCCAACCTAATGATGATGATAATGTTGATTCCAATATATGGGCGAGGAAATGAAGACCCCAGAGAGGTTAAGTGACTTGATCAAGGACACATTTAGGGTTCACAGCCTCAAACACAGAAATTGGGGGCCCTGAAACAACCCCTATTCCACCATGACAAAGACAGTACTTACTGAACTTCACTGCAGTTCCACTTCATCTCTAACAGCACTGACATCAGACAGTAGTTGAAACTGAACATTAGCTTCCAGAGCCCTGATGGTGGACACCACGCCTCTGGTGACCACAGAGCTGGGTCCTTGTCTCAGAAATGCGACATGTACCTCCTGTTTGTACCTGCTGTGTCTTCTGGTTTGATGTAAAAAAGGTTTCTGTAAAGGCAAGTGGCAGGGGACCGTGTGCAGGAAGTCTTTGGAAGAAAGAAAGCTTTGGCAATCACAAGGTGAAGGTAGCAACAACAGCCATAGTATATGTGTATGTGAGTCAGGGGTGTTTATCTGAGACAGGCAGTGGAGCAGGTGCTCTGTCCAAAATGCTGTCTTAAACTGCAAATGTAAAAGGTTCAGACTTATTAGTACCCTTTGCAAACACCTATTATAGCACCATTCAGAATTAATTGCCGCACAAGTAAATTTTGCACCCTCTTTGCATCTCTTGGTCAGGACAAGAGAGAGGGGAAAAGAGAGGGAGAGGGAGAGGGGGAGGGGGAGGGGGAGGGGGAGGGAGAGGGAGAGGGAGAGGGAGAGGGAGAGGGAGAGGGAGAGAGAGGGGGGGGGGGGTCCAGCAGTAACAGCATCATCTTGGAACCTGCTAGAAATGCCAACTCTCAGTCCCTACCCCAGACCTACAGATCAGAAGCTCCTCCAAGTGAGACCCCAAGTCTGTGTTTGGACAAGTCCTCTACCTGCTCTGTTGGAGAACCACTGCTTTAGAGTACGGAGGCCATTAAATGGCACCAAGCAATTAATTAATAAGGATACACAAAGGTTCCTCAGGCCCACGAAGCCACTGCTTTAGCCAGTGTGGTCCTCACACCAGCAACTGCAACAACAGCCACAGCCCTGGGAGCTTGTTGGAAGTGAAGGACCTCAGCCCTGGCCAGTTTGGCTCAGTGGATAGAGCGTCAGCCTGCAGACTGAAGGGTCCCAGGTTCAATTCCAGCCAAGGGCGCATGCCTGGGTTTCATGCTCGATTCCCAGTGTGAGGCATGCAGGAGGTAGCCGATCAATGATTCTCTCTCATCATCTATGTTTCTCTCTCTCTCTTCTTCTCCCTTCCTTTCTGAAATCAATAAAAAAATATTTTTTTAAAGTGCAGGACCTCAGGCCTACTGTCCCAGACCCTACTGAATCAGAATCTGCATGTTTATCAAATTCCCAGGGAATTTGAAAACACATTCAAATTTGAGAACTTCTGCCGAACCAGTTTGGCTCAGTAGATAGGGCGTCGGCCTGTGGACTGAAAGGTCCCAGGTTCGATTCTGGTCAAGGGCATGTACCTTCGCTGCAGGCACATCCCCAGTTGGAGGTGTGCATGAGGCAGCTGATCGATGTTTCTCTCCCATCGATGTTTCTGACTTTCTATCCCTCTCCATTCTTCTCTGTGAAAAATCAATAAAATATATTAAATAAAATTTTTTTTGAGAACTTCTGATCCTCACTTACACTGAGGTGTGTTTTTGTTGGAAGAGTTTAGGCATAGAGAACCAGGTAGGCAAAACTATTTTCTTTGGTGGATTTTATTTGGATCCTAAATAATTGTACATTTCTTTAAAACTTTAGGAAAGGAGGTGGGGGGGATACAATGGTCTACATGATTAAAACCCCAATTAAGCAGAAACTGACACTTAACATTTTCACTGTCCCTCCTGGTCTCTGGCAACTCTGACCACACTCTCCCCCCTTTCAAGTGCTTGCAGATCTACACTGAGTGGCCAGATTATTATGATTTCTGAATGCATAATAATCTGGCCACTCAGTGTATATCCGATATAATAAAAGGCTAATATGCAAATTGTCCCCTCGATCAGGAGTTGAACCAGCAGGCAGGCCAGCCAACCACCCATGTCCCCTACCCCTGACCAGGCTGACCAGACTCCACCCATGTACAAATTCATGCACCGGGCCTCTAATATACATATTATACACTGAGTGACCAGATTCTTATGCGTTCAGAGATCATAATAATCTGGCCACCCAGTGTATTTATGTTGGCAAAATTTCCCAGGGAAACACTGTCATCATGTAAATTCAGTGAGAGAGGCAAGTTATCAACTCTCTCAACTAAATTGCTGGAGAATCCCTTTCTGGCATGCCCCATTGTGAGGAGTGGTGAAGATAATATGAGAATAGGAGCCCACAGTCTCCCAGAACTTTTTATTCCAAAGACACTTCCCTGGACAGGAAATGAAGGCTTCCTATGTGTGCAAAGCACTGTCAAACATGGAGATGAAAGATGAGGTTCTGAGCCCTGAGAAAGCACCTTGATGAGTTGGAATGCAATCCACCCATCCAACTGACAGCTCTGCCTAAGAACTTAGGAGCCACATGTACTACAGTAGGATGAATCCAGTCATCTATAGTGACTCAGATGGAGTCATTTAAGACCAACAAATTGCCAATCTAAGCATGGAGAATGCAGATTGAGCACCCATTATTGCCTGTGGATCAAAGAAAAAAATGCCTACAATGTGTTGTCTTTAGTCAACACTTGGCATTTGGTTCTCAACAGGCAATAATGGTTCTGAAAAAGCTGGCACATATGAGAAAGTAATAGTCATTTTCAAAGCAATAATGATAACACATCTTACAAAACACCAAGGAATAGGCTTACACAGTGCCTCCACATACCATATCTCATTGTATCCTTACCATGAATGGGAGTGGGGGAAGCTATTGCATTCTGTGCAGATGAGGAACCTGCTTCTCTGAGAGGTTAGGAGACTTACCCCAAATCACATACCTATAAAAACTGGGACCTGAGCTTGGCTTTCCTGACTCCAAACCCAGAGTTCTGTTCACAACAGCTGAATTTGAGCCTTGCTATTCAAAGTGGACTCCACTGGACCAGCAGCATGAGTATCGCCTGAGAACTTGTTAGACAATCAGAATCATGGTCCCACCCTAGGCTGAATCAGAATATGTATTTTTCCTACATGCCCAGGTGATGTGTGGGTACCTTCAAGAGCCTAGGAGCCATCAAGCTTACTCAGTATGACCACTTGCGATACCAAAACAAGCACAAAAACAAGACAACAGTGAAAACGTCACAAAATTAAGGGACTGAATATCACAAAGATTTCTGAGAACTTATAATGAGAGTTCTACAGCAGAGATGCCTTTAGTCTTGAGACAATAGGAAGGAATTGCCAAAGCTGCATTTAACAAATTTGTGGAGCCCATGGAAAAGGGAGAAAGGAATGTCATTTCCAGTGCTGAGAAATTAGTAATTCTAGTGCTTCCGTTAAACTTACCAGAGAATCACTGATTTCTGTGCCAGTATCATTTTTTTTAAGTTCACCTCTTAGGAGAAATCTTTCTGTTCACACAAGCTCCCTCTTAAGAATAAGACTCGGTACCATCAGGTTGGTGATCTCTTGAACATTGGTGCTACATCTGGAAAAATTACTTGTCCTTGATTTTTTAAAAATGTGCTTCATGTTTACATTTGAGTAGACTTGTGGCCCAAGTTTTGAGACTTTAGTTCATGCAAGTAAGGACACGTGTAGTGGAGACCTGACTTCCAGGGTGCTCCCTGGTAACTGCAGAGTGCTCCACCCTCCCACATGGGAATGGGCCACTAACTAAGGAGGTCAAGTTTATACCTTTCCAAACTGTACTCAGACCAGAGAAGGTGGTCAGTTGTTCGGTTTCCTAAGAAGTTCTCCTTATATAAAGTAAATGTCAGAAGATTCTGAACCAGAATGGATGCTTATTGCTCACCATCAAGTTTGGAATCAAGATTTATCAAGAATCAAAAAATGAAGACAGATTTAAAGAAATTGCATGGCCATCCTACCAGACCAAATTATATTTGATCAAAATAAATTAATGGGGGAAAGAGAGAACATTTTCCATCCTATAAGTCATCGACCAGCATCAATGTATTCAGCACCTGCTGCACAGTCCACATTATGCTAGGTTCTAAGAGAGATTTGGAAGTACGAGACATTGTTCCTGTGCTTGAAGCATTTATGATCTTGCTGAAGAGAAACTAACGTGTGACAATACAGCAAATTATATAATAGCGTACAGCTAACCATTCAAGAATATGGCTATGACTGAAAGCCAGATGGATTTAAAGGAGGGAAGGAGCCATTCTGGAGGCAGTGAATGCAGTTCTAGAGAGAACAATAAAAGAGGATGTGTGAAGTGGCCATTTTGATCTCTTGTTACCTTTCAGATGGAAAAAAAAATCAAGAAACATGATTTCACCCATATGTGAGATATAAAACTAAAAGCAGCAAATGAACACACAAGACAAACACGTACAGACACAGACAACAGTGTGGTGGTTACCAGAGGGGAAGGGGGGAGGTAGAAGAGGGTAAAGGGGGTCAAATATATGGTGACAGAAGGAGATTTGACTTTGGGTGGTGAACACACAATGCAATACACAGATGATGTGTTATAGAATTGTACACTTGAAACCTATATAATTGTAATAACCAAGGTCACCCAAATAAAGTTAAAAAAATTTTTTTAAAGTAGATGTGTGAAAATGGGGGCCTGTAGGCTTCTCTTGTATTCCTAATGGGAAGAGGGGGTACTTAAAATGCAGGGGGGTTGGCCTACAAAACCAGAAGGCCTGATGGTGTCCAGGCCCTGCCTGGAATCATGTTGACCACTATCCAGTGACAAATCGCAACATGGCAGCTGCTTATCAAATTGAAGAATACACCAAACAGCTATGCTGGATCATTCTTGCCGTAAGCTTCATGGAGCTGGGGTCATGGGCATGTTGTTGAGTGAAGGGATGAACATCTCCTAAGAATGTGGGCCAGCAGCTTCCAGATGCATAACTCCAGGTGGGGGGTCAGACCCTCAGGGCAGATGTTCTTATGGTCCCAACCACATCCTCTCAGTTCACCCTCACCCTTGCATGTCAAGGCCACTTAATGCAAACCCCTGCAGCTCTTTGACTTGATGCTTTTACAAAACAACAACAAAACCAATTCTGATTATAGGACACACATAGCATCTGAAATTGCCAGATATTTATTTAATTCTCCTGGATCATCTAATGGTGGCTGGAGAGGTGGGGAATAAATATCCAGTTTCTTCATCTCAAGTGAGGATAACTTGGTCACATGTTCTACAGTGCCTCTCAATGTTCCCTAGTGAGACAGAGTCCTGGGTGCCTGTAGACAGCTCCTGGGAAGGGACATGGGCATTCTTTAATTATTGTCAGCTGAACCCAAGGCGACAGGCAAAGCCACGCCCTGGGAACATACTTTGCCAAAAAGGCAAGGGTGTTATCAGCTTGACCTTCATTTCAGCCCAGGTGTCCAGGAGTGGGTTTTTGAAATGTAAATCCAGCCTAGGACCAGGATTGCTCAGGCCTGCTCAAGAATGCAAATAATCTCCTTTGTCTTAACCTTTTGGTGAAATTCCTGGTATTTGGAACATAAAATAAACTTGCTGGATTGGCTCTGGGTCTCTGTCCCTGTCTCTCCATCAGAAGAGGATGGTGGTCCCACCAGGTCCCAGCTTTTTCTTTCTATCTCTGTGTCTTATCTCTTTTATTTCTCAATCCCCAGCCACCCTTCCTCAGGAACTGGACCCATTCTCTAGTCACGCTGGACGAGGAAAGAGAGAAATACCTACAGGTGCCCACAGTGGACGCTGCCTTGAGAATACTCCCTTGACTGGCTTCCTGCTACTCCTTTGTTTATGTCCCCATTTCCCTACCGGTGTTTTTGGACATTAACTCCCAAGGTAACTGCTTATACTCCATTCCTCATCTCGATTGTACATGGAACCCACAAATGAAACCTAAAGTAGAAGACCTAACAACGGGCATCTTTCAAAATACCAAAAACAATAGTCTCAAGAGGATTTCTTCGAGAGCAAGGAGCTAAAAATAGCTTCCCCATTCCCTCATTGCCTCCCTTTGTTCAAAATCTGCATTCTGAAGTTGAAGGCACAACATATTATTCAGGGTTTCCCATATGAAATACCAAGTGGTGTTGATTTCTGTTTTTCTTGTGTGTGTGTGTGTGTGTTTTCCTTCTAAAGGTTAGAGATTACTCGCCTCCCCTGCTGGTCATTAAATCAGTCTGGCAGGATTCCTCGGGAGTTCTGTGGCCTTCCAGGCATGTGGCGGTAGCACAGGCAGTACCGCAGACAGGCCTGCTTGCTGTGATGTGCTACCGAGCAGGTGACTTCAAAGGTCTATCTCACGTATCACTCGGGGCTCACACTGAGCCCCAAAGTCAGGTACCAGATGGCATGTCCCACAAAGTCAAACTTGATCACATCCCCAGCACCCTGCCTCTCCTAGCTCCTGTGCCAAGAGCTGCCGCAACTTCTCAGGCAGGAAACAAATCATCTCTTTTAACTGACTTCTTCTCTCAGTTACCCTAAGGAGTTGCCATTTAATGTGCAGCTGTTTTGTGAGGTTTGTAAGTCTGGCGAATCCTTTTTGTGTTAATTAAAAAAAAATCATCCTGCTCTAAGTTCTAATATAGCATCTATCAAGATCCTATGAGTCATTAAGAAGGTGGGCTTCTTCTCACACTCCAGCTTTATATTTAAATTTTCAGTTTTAATTAGCAGTTTACCCAAAGTCTGTCCCAAGTGCTTATCCGCACGGGGAAGTAAAAGATTGCTCTCCAAATCGAAATGATATGCACAAGGTGGGCATCTGAGGATACTAGTCACACAACTGAAATGTTCACAGAAACCAGACAACCCTAGAAAAATATTATGCTTCGATTATTTGGATATGCCTCATATGAAATCAAAGGAGAATGAAAAGCAATCTTGATCTCTTTTTAAATTTCCCCTACTGCAAAAATAAAGCTCTGTATACCTGAAACTAAGATGGTATTGAATGTCAGCTATCACTGAAAATTTAAAAAAACAATTTAAAAGGCAGCTAGGTGGTCCGGCAGATACACAAATACTGCCCTGTCAGGTCTAGCCTCCATCTTCTCTAAAAGTATCTGCCACTCAGAAAACTCACCGAAAGGACTGGACGGCCCAAGATGTCACAGCACCTGTCACCAGACAAAGCACCCGGAGATGCTAAACGCAAGTTGCGGCATTAGCATCTGCGGACATGACCTTTAAGATGCTTTCCAAACCCAGGGGTCTTTGATGCCCTGTCCCTTAGATGCAAGTTCTTCTTTTGACATTTTATGTTCAGAAACACAAAGCAAATGGGCTAGGTGGTGGGCAAACTCATTAGTCAACAGAGCCAAATATCAACAGTACAACGATTGAAATTTCTTTTGAGAGCCACGTTTTTTAAACTTAAACTTCTTCTAACGCCACTTCTTCAAAATAGACTCGCCCAGACTGTGGTCTTTTGTGCAAGAGCCACACTCAAGGGGCCAAAGAGTCACATGTGGCTCGCGAGCCACAGTTTGCTGACCAGGGGGACTAGGCAGCAAAGCACCACCTCCTGCCTCCCAGGCAGGTCACCATTCACAGCGAGGTCTTACACACAGAGGACAAGCCCCGCCTCGTGGGTGACTGCTACCGAGTGAGGGTCAGAACTGCCGGGAACAGGCAATCTAAGTCTCAAGGCCAGGGTCAATTCAGCAGCTTTGCCACTCAAGCAGTTCAGACTGCATTCCATTTCTTGGGTTCCTCTTCAGTGGGACTTAAGACCAATAAGGGCAGAGCTACAGGAGAGAACAAGATAACTGCACCTTGGGGAAGGCCGCACTGAAAAATCTGGTCTCTGCCCAACTGCCCCAAAGACCATCTCCTAAGAGGTCATGGTATTTGCCCCCAAAAGAAAATCTTGGCAGTTTTTCATTTTATATAATCATTGCAGCTGCAGATAGATAGATAGATAGATAGATAGATAGATAGATAGATAGATAACAAAAAAAAAACACATCAAAAACAACCCCCTCTTCAAAACTAATAAAACAGAAGAAACAGACAAATGAACTCCTTCAACGCTGGGCGGGGACCACATAATTCTTTGCTGTGCAGGGCCGTCCTCTGCACGCCAGGTGTTTAACAGAATCCATGATCTCCACCCACTAGATGCCAGTAGCAACCTACTGCCAGTTATGCCAATCAAAAATGTCTCCAACCATTGGCAAGTGTCCCCCGGGGGGCACAGCTGCCCCGGTTGAGAGCCCCTGCCTTCCAGGTTAACAGTATTGACGTCTTGAAAATGTCCCATTAGACAAGGTTTGGAATATAGGACAGGAACTTCTTCGGGTAAAGGACTAAAGAGGAAACATTTTTGGCTTTGAGAGCCACATGCCATCTCCGCCTCCTATTTTGCTTTGTTTTTGTCATGATATATATATTTTTAAAGGTCAAAAATTCTAATCTTGAAAATAGGCTTGCGTACGCTGATCCTTATACTGTAGGGAAAGAGATGTTGGCGAGCGCCTTAATGCTGGGACGTGCTGAGGTAGTGTTTAGAGAAGCTGGGATCCCCATCCAGCTACTAGGTCTTCGTGACCCTGAGCTAGCAATTATTCCGCCCTTCTTGGAAAGCATAAAAAGTTTCAATAAAATAGAAACTCGGTATCTGAACAAAATGTCATTTCCCAGTAAGTGGAAGTACGCCTGCATCTCAATGATGTGTCCTTTCCCTCGCCTGGAGATAAAAACATCCCACAAAGAACCTACCCAATTTCAAAACCGAATTATACAGAGATTAACAAGGACAGAGAAATGGTTTCTTGGAAAAAGAGAAGCCTATCAATTGCCTGCAAAGTTGTAAAAATAAAAATGTCATTTTGAAAACTGATTTTAAAGTGGTTTCTGGGGAATTTTCTCCACCCACCACATAAGGGTCTGAATAAAGCAGGCCTGGCTCATTTGACAAGTATGTACTGAGAATCCACGAGGCGCCAGGGACTGGGTGAGGCACTAAAGTTGAGTCTACCTGAACCTGGCCAGTGAACAGCGCTCAAACTTCAAATTGCCAAGTTCCTCATCCAGAGATTTTTTTTTTTCAGTAAAAAGATGCAATATTTCTGTCTTTGGATATCGCTAATTATAAATGCTTTACGTTTTACTTTGGGTCCTCAGAGGTTCTGTACAGGGTGGGGTCAATGTAGGCTTACAGTTGTCCCTATGGAAACGAATACAACAATTAATGCATAAGAACACAAGGATAAACTCTGTTTCAAATAACTTAACACTGGAAGCCTGCTTTTGCCCAACACACTGTGGCTTTTCATTGACATCAGGAAGAATATGGTCAAGAGAATCTATAATAATAAAAGCGTAATATGCTAATTAGACCAGATGTGCTTCCCGATGACCTTCTAGAGGAAGCCGGCTTCCAGGGAAGCCAGTGCCAGCAGCTGGGGGAAGGAATTTCATGCATCGGGCCTCTAGTGTTCTTATAATCCACTAACCACTGTTAAGAATAACGGTATGGGGTGAGTACGAGACTTTGATCAAATAGCCTTCATTTGTATAACAGGAATGTACATTTTAAATCATTCAAGTAGTTTATCCTATGGAAGGCAGTACATTACAGTGAAAAGAGCGCTGTGCTGGGAGCCAAACACCCTGGGTCCCAGTCCTGCTTCTGTCTTTGCCTTTTTTTCATGGACAAATCAGCGAATATTTAAAGAGTAGTTTTGCCAGGACCGGTTTGGCTCAGTGGATAGAGTGTCAGACTTCGGACTGAAGGGTCCCGGGTTTGATTCCGGCAAGGGCTGCGGGCACATCCCCAGTAGGGGGCGTGCAAGAGGCAGCTGATGGATGTCTCTCTCTCATTGATGTTTCTGACTTTCTATCCCTCTCCCTTCTGCTCTGTAAAAAATCAACAAAATATATTTTAAAAAAATAATAATAAATTCTTTAAAAAAAATAAAAAAAATAAAGAGTAGTTTTCGCACTTGTAAAATGGCATCGCAGCGCATTCCTGCCTACCCCAAGGCACTGACTGTATCTAAACATCCTGATGGTTTACATTTTATAAAGTGTTCTAAAGGTGAAAGCATCAGTACGAAGAGTGGCCTGAACTGGTTCCTCACTCTCCACAGATGATTCTGGAATAAATCAAATAGGGTCTTGATCACAGCCCAGATCAGCGATCAACAAGACCTTCTTGTTCTTCATTTTAGATGATTAAGAAAAAAAACAAACATCTCTATTAAAAGCTCGTGAGACACTACCCAGAAATTTGCTCTGAGAGAAACATCGTGTATTTTCTGTTAAAATATGATAATGAGCTAAATTTAATCTTCTAGTGGAATGAAGACTTTTGAAGATCAACATTTATTTAAAGAGGTTCAGAAATTAATGGTTGATCCCTTACCAGCACCATCAGGCTCTACCCACTTTCATCCAGAGTGACATATTTGCCACACAGCCTGCAGAGGAAACCACTGTCGGGGGGAGTCACCCGTCTCCTAGTTTGGGGCCCAGTTCTCTGCTGCACGGTCAGAGGATGGCAAGCATATCCCTTGCCCACATTTGAGAAAGCTCCTCCAAATCAGATGAGCTGCTTTTCAAATGTGGATTTTTTTTTCCCTGTGATACTCGCAATGATATTTAAAAAAAAAAAATCAACCTAGGTTTTTATTTTTTTGTCACCATCCTAGTCTAGTCCAGTTTAGATCAGAAAGTACTTGGACTAGCCCTAAGCGGTTTGGCTCAGTGGATAGAGCGTCGGCCTGCAGACTGAAGGGTCCCAGGTTCGATTCCGGTCAAGGGCATGTGCCTTGGTTGCGGGCACATCCCCAGTAGGGGGTGTGCAGGAGGCAGTTGATTGATGTTTCTATTTCATTGATATTTCTAACTATCTGTTCCTCTCCTTTCTTCTCTTTAAAAAGTGTGTATATGTATACATATACATGTATACATATATACGTATATATATGTATACATATATACATGTATATATGTATATGTGTGTGTGTATATATGTATGTATATATATATATACATACATATATATATATATATATATATATATATATATATATATGAAAGTAGCTGGATTAATATCCCAAGGGTCTCCTTCATTGAGTCAGCCTGAGGTGGGAATCTGATGTGAATCTGAGGTATGACCAAGAACGCTATGAGGAGTGAAGTGAAGGACGTGGCCCGGAAGTTACTTTCTCTAACTTCCGAGTGGGGCCAGAAAGAGCCTTGAGCCTACTTCTGCTTTGTCCACCTCACTCCCAATGCAGTGCAATAAACCAGGCAGGGGCTGGCTGGTGTTGTGTGCAATGTTAACTGTCAGTGCTGTCCTTGATGCCAGCAACCAAGTATCAGCATTAACTCTAGTAAGGGCAGAAGCGGTGACTCCCACTCCTGACACCTTTTGTAAAGGACACATCTTCACCATGTCTCTAATAGAAAGAAAGCAAAAATAATAAGTGCTCATTCTCACGCTTTACATTACCATGACTACTGAAGGTCTCTTTTTCTGTCCTTCGTCTCCATACCTACCGAATATAGGAGTTGGGTGTAAAAAGAAAAACATGGACATATAAAATCAAAGGCAATCCCCTCAGTGTCATAAGCCTGTGTTTTTATAAGCTGTTGGAATTTATTTGACCAGAGAGCCAAAGGCTGGAAATCAGTTCTGAGCAATCCACTGGGTTGAGATTTTTCCCAGACACCTAGAACATGAAAAAGCACCCCATTCCTTAAAACAATTCGCTGGCAAGACTGTTGTCCTTTAAAGTTGCCCTTTAGACATGGATGCAAAGCCAGTCTCCTCCTCTCTCCAACTTTCTCTTATAATACAGTTTTCTGTCTTGAACAGATCAAAGTCAAATAGGAGAGAAACAATCCAGTTTGACAGAGATCTGATGTGCCTTTTGATGTCTCATTAACCTTGAGAGTGACTGTGATTGGTGACTGCCTGTCACCAGGCATGGGGGTTTGTTGGGGGGGGGAGCCAGTGGAAACATCACCTGGGTGGAGGGGGGGATACAAAGAGAAACATCATTTAGTAGATCATCTAGCAAACCTGGGGCAGCTTTCCCACTGTCAGGATTGGCTAAATTATAGTTTCCTTAAGCCTGTGATGAAACTACTACGTGTTTTCATGAGAAAGCATTTGGAGCTCTATCAGTCTGCGTGCCAAAATACGCTCACTGAGGTACTGGGGTTGGGAGGGCTTTGATGTTGGAAATATAATCATGAGAAAAGCAAACGTTTTGGGATTCATGTTACTAAGGCTCTGTGATGAGTATGTGTAATGTGTGTGCCATTAAAAATTATCACAAGCAACCCAATGTGGGAATGCCCTAATCCCATTGGGTCCCTAGTCAGATTCCCCTCAGTACTAATGACAGATTGATAGTATGTCAACAGATGGAGGGAAATTAGCCGGTCTCTAGGGACAGAGGGTTATCCCTGGAGGAGAAGGGAAGGGAAGAGTCCCCCAGGTTCACTGGCTGACTCCTCTTGGGATAAGAAGACTAGCAATATAACCAGCTTCTAATCCCAGCTCTAACCAGAGACCCCTACAAAAGCAACACCTCCCATCCCTGTGCGCCAGGGCTCCAGCTGGGACTGGTTTCGCTCTGCCTTCCCCAGGGAAGCACCATAAGTAAACAAGCCCCATCATGCCCACCAGGGACTTGCATGGACTAGTCTCACCCCCCCTTTTGCTTCTCTCTCCCAAGGTCTCCACTTTCTCCATCTTTCCTCTCCACTCCTCTGCTCAGCAACTTCCAGAAAGTTAGCACCAGGAAGCTCACTTTTCACACCAGGTTCCCACTGCAGGCTGATGATGGCACAACCTGTTTCTGTGAGAGCCGCCCTCTGACCAGCTGCTGGCTTCCCTGGGCTCCTGTCAGGGCCACACAGTCTGGCGCGTGTCCTCGCCCCTCTGGGCTCTGGCCCCTCACCCTCATGCCCAAATGCGCCCCCAAAGAAAAGCGGATCCTCGGAATCCCCTCTTTTCCCAAAGAAGTTTCTGCATTTCGAAGGAGAGGAGGTGACAGATGAAATACCTGTGAATTACAAACATCACGTCCTACCCCAGCAGACAAGAGATGGCTACCTCGCTCCCGGGTAGAGGGCAGCCCCTGTCCTTGTAGGGGACCACGCTTCTTTCTGGGAGGGTGGGAGGGAGGCATTTCCCTCACCATCCCACCTCGCATCCCTTTGCTCCTCACAGCCCCTCCAAACAGCCCTTCCCAAAACACTCCCAGGGCCAGAAGAAGGTAGAGAAAAGAAGAGCAAGGCGTTGTGTGTGTGTGTGTGGGGGGGGTGTCTTTGAACCCCCTTTATGCTTAATATTTAGTTTTCAACTAGCAGGACTTTTGAGTACGTATTTTCTTGCTCTGCTCCTTCCCGGCCCAGTTACCCCAAAGCCGCCCAACCCCCAAGACCACTGCAACCAAAACAAGCGCACTGACCACAGCACCCGGGCTGCCGCCGCCCCAACTGTTGCAGCCGCTGTCTGGGTGGCGACGACGGCGGCGAGGTCAGGGCCGGGTCTGGACCGGGAAGCTCCCGCCTGGGAGGCTAGGAGATTCCCGGGCGGCCTCCGAGGGGCGCGAGGTGCAGGGGGAGCCCCTGCGGCAGCCGCCTGGGATAGGAGAGGCGGCGCTCTCACCCCGGACCCCGCGCACAGCCAGCCCCAGCCGAGGCAGCGGCGCCGGCGGAGGCTGCCCGCGTCCGTCCCCCGTCCCCCCCACCTCCCCTCACCTTTAAGATCAGGTCGGTGTGATGTTGGTCCAGCATGTTGGCTTTCTGAAAGGAGGTGACGATGACCCGGCCGTAGCGCCCCGGGGTCTGCAGGTCCGAGTAGAGCCGGTGCTTGGAGCGGTTGACCGGGAAAAGGCTGTTAACGAGGTTGCGCTCGATCTTGGCCAGACTGTGCTGGGGCGCCAGCAGGTGCTCCACGCTCTCCTCGACCTGGTAGCGGCTGAAGCTGGCGCCGAGCAGGATGGAGATGAGTACGGGCGCCGAGGCGAAGAAGACGGGGTGACTGGCAATGAAGTGGCCGAGCCGGGAGAAACACGTCCTCAAGCCCCTGTGCAGAACCTGCCGCAGCATCCTAGAGCAGAGCGGGCGCGGGAGGAGGGCGAGGCGCACGCTCGGCGCGGGCTCGGGCGGCGGCGGCGGCGGTGGCGGTGGTGGCGCCCGCGGTGGCGACGGCGGCGGCGGCGGCGGCGAAAGCGAAGGCGAGACCCGGAGCTCTCCCGGCGCCGCGGCACCACCATCGGGGAGTCCCGCGCCGCGCCTCGGGATGGTCCCCTCGGGCCGGAGACACGCCCTCCAGCCCGAGGCCCCGCCGGCCCGGAGAGCCCCCCAGCCTGGCGGCCTCCGCGCTGCCCCCACCCCGCCTTACCCCGTGCGCCCTCCCCGCCCTCCGCCGCCTCCCCGCCCGAGGGTCTCCGTGCTGCTGGGTGGTTTCCCCGGCTCTCAGCGCGGAAGGGGCCCGGGGCAGCCCCCGCGGCGCGTCATGACCCCACTCACCCGACCCCGAAGGCCAACGACGGGGTGGCGCGGGGAGCGGCGGCGGCGGCGCTATCCCGGGAAGACTCTGCGCGCCAGCCTAGGAACACGAGGACTGAGAATGCCAGGCTACACCCAGTCCCCTCCCCTTCCCCGGGCTCCCCTCCCCCGGCCCGCCGCTCACGCCTTCTCCTCCCCTGTATCCTCCGGGGAGACCCAGAGATGAATAAAGAAACGGCCCCGATTTCCCAAACAAAAAAGTAAAGAGTTCTCCCCCGGGGGGCATCGGGCGGACCCTCTCCGAGCCCAGCTCCCCCAGAGGCGGAAAGGAGGAGGCTGAAGACTGCGTGCGCCCTGGCTCTCGCCAAGCTCAGGTGGTGGCGCGCACTGGCTGGTGCGGAGAGGGGGGTGGGGAGCGAAGACGCTCGAACGTGGAGAGCACGCCTCCTTTCAAGTAAGAGCCATTTAAAATATCCCAACACTGCAGTTTCCGCGGGACCACGGGGTCCGGTGCGCGGCCGGGGTGCGTCCACCCAAAAAGGCGCCTGTGGAGAATTCTTGATGCAAACCCTCATTTAGGATCGCTCCAAAAACGGATCGGGGCTGGGCAGTTGTGCTGCGCGCCCCTCCACCTCCCCGCCCCGTCCCCCGGTCATGAAAGTGGTGATGATGATGGTCAATCGGGGGAGCACACGGGTCATCGGGGCTCTGGTGCTTTCAGACTCCAGGCTCTCCGCCCTGCCTCCTCCTCCTCCTCCTCCTCCTCCTCCTCCTCCTCCTCCTCCGCGTCGTCCTCCCCCTCCCCCCTCTGTCGTCACAGGCGGGTCTGGGGGACCTGGAGAGGCGGGGCTGGAGCGGGCGCCCGTGCGGGTGTAGAATGTTTGAGAACAGCTGGTCTGCCAGTCCGTAGCGTTACTCCCCCTTCTCTCCTCTCCACCCCATTCCTCTCCTCCTCAAATGCGCGAATGTGGGGGAGTGGGAGACCCCATGTCTCAGACCTGGAGAGAATACCGGTCTCTGAGCGTGCCGAGCCACAGGGGGCGCGGGGGAGCCCCCAGGGCGCCGAAGGCTCCACAAAGTTGGGCGTGTACGTGTGAGCAACAGCCTCGAGCGATATCGGGCATCCACTGTGGTTCCCCCTCGAATTCCCCCTCCAGAGAATTCCCCGAGAAGGCGGGCACCGGCTTCGGGCCGGGATAGACCAACAGCGGCGGCAACGGCCATGCACAGGTACAATTTAGCGCCTTTCGCTGCGCGCTCCAAGCCCCGGGGTCCAGCCACTGCAGCGCAGACCGAGCCACAGAGTCGCTCAGTCCGGCCATGGGGGGTGGGGATTGGGGCGTGGCGAGAGGGTCCCCAGGCTTTCCTCTCCTCGTGCCCAGCCTTCGCATCCCAAGCCTCTGGTAGCGCCCGCTTGGCCTCCTAATACGAAGGGTTAAGCCGTAAATAGAGGCGCGATTCCTGCACCGTGGCCCGCACTACCGAACATGGACATGCACAGTAACAAAAGCTGAGGGAAGATGGACTGGGGCGAGGAGGAGGGAAGAGCAAGAGAGGGGACGAGGAGAGGGAGAGGGAAATGGGTGGGAGAACGCGACTCGGGGAGGTGTTACTTCCCAACGCCAAGCGGCCCTGCACTTCTCAAACTGAACTTGGGAACTTGCAGGTTGGAAACAGGAAGTCGTGGGCTGGGAAATCCTCCTTTTTTTTTTTTTTTTTGGTTTCTCTCCTTCCTTCGATCAGACTAGACACTCCTTCCTGTATTCCCTCAGCAACCCCTAAACCTGCTGCGCCGCCCAGCCCCGGGGGGTGCAACCGTTCTGCTCCGCCTGCGCCCCGTAGGTCCTTCGATCCCTCCGTACTCTCCTTCACTTTTCTCTGCTCACCCTCACTGTTCCCCACCCCGCTCGCTGCTTCCAAAGGGCTCCTCTCGGAGCGCCTAAGTTCCCCGGCAGCACCAGCCTCGCACCTCCCCACGCCACTCCGTCCTGCCTTCCCCTGGGGGTACACATGGGGAGGGGCGAGAGATCCTCCCTGCGAACGCTCCGCTCGCGCCCTTCCCCCAGCATCTTAATTTCAGCTCGCGGGTTACGCTGCTGCTCTGCGGCGCTTTGCTGATTCACGCTGATCGCGGAGGGAAAAGCCTCATTGACTTGTGCCCCTGCAAGCGGCGAGGCGAGCGCGAGTGGCTGCTGGAGCACACGCTTTGGGAAACCACCCACCACTGCGCAGCCAAGGTGCTAAATGACAGGGTGGATGCCCTTAGACCGAAAGGCAGCAGGGAGGGTGTGTGTGTGTGTGTGTGTGTGTGTGTGTGTGTGTGTGTGCGCGCGCGCGCGCGCGCGAGCGGCGGCAGTGGGAAATACGGGGTGGGGGTGGGGGTGGGGGTGCAGCTAGTGGGTGGGCACTTCTCAGGAGGCCCAAAGTCAGTCTCTGCGCGGAGAGTGAACAGAGATGTTTCCTGGGCTCTGATGCTAGCTAGCTCAGTGGCAGAGGTAAGAAAGGAAACCAGCCCACAGGTCTCTTTGGCGAAGCTCCTGTTATTCTGAAGCCTTTGTCCCTCCAAATGATTCCCTCCTAACCTTGGTTCTCACCCAGCTCTCGGATGTCTGGCCTTTTAGTGTTAGTTAGCCTTCGCGCTGGCTCAAGGGCAGGCGTCCCCTAGCACCTGGGCTGAGTCTTCCAGCGGGAGAAAGCCAGTTTCGCTCAGCTGGCCTGGTGGGAGTGTTGTCCTCCCACAAGGAAAGGGCCTTTCCTTTGCTTCTATTTCTCCCAACTGTTCCTAATCTTCCTTCCGCATATCTGGGGAAACTTCCACCCTGCCTGCTTTAATGCCAAGACACCCAACAGCCTGAGAGTTGATCTTTCTGCCACTTTTTTTTTTATTGTGCACAATCTAGTTAGCATTGTCAAAATAGAGTTGGAGCAAGAAAGAGAAGAGGGGGCGTTTTCTCCTCTTTTGATCATTCAGGGGAGCATTGCCGCCGCCAAAGACTTGAGTTTGCATTTGGGACAGTGACCTTGGGAACAGAGCTTCCATCAGGACATTAGTAAATTATTCCTTTTCTGATTACAAATGAATACATACTAATTGTAGAAAAATGAAAAATAACAAGGAAAAGAAGGGAACAAAAAGATCTCTGTACTCACAGCACCTTTGAAAGGTAACATCTGTTGATAAGTTGTTGTTCACACAGACAACATTATATGAAGGTTAAGGCTGTTTGTTGGTTTCATAACCATTAAGTTGAATCCTTACTCCACTATTTACTGTGATGCATTGGGTAAGGACTTGACCTCTCTATGCCACACTTAGGGAAAATGGCAATAGTAACAGTACCCACCTCATAGAGTTGTGGTGAGGATTACATAGGTTAAAAGATAGAAGGCACTGCCTGGCCTGTGTAGCTTCGTGGTTGAGCATCGACCTATGAACCAGGAGGTCACGGTTGGATTTCTGGTCAGGGCACATGCTGGTGTTTCTGGCTTGATCCCCCATGGGGGGGGGGGGGGGCGGCCTGCAGGAGGCAGCCAATCAACAAACAATTCTCTCTCATCATTGATGTTTCTATTTCTCTCTCCCTCTCCCTTCCTCTCTGAAATCAATAGGAAAATACTTTTAAAAGATAGAAGGCCCTATAAATATGGCATGGAATATCACAAACACATAGTAAATGATATATGTTATAATTCTAGTCTTTTCTGAATATGTGTGTGTGTGTGTGTGTGTGTGTGTGTGTGTGTGTGTGTGTGTGAAAAATAAAATCAATCCCTGCCAGCCCAAATTGGCCTGGCGTTGTCAGCTGGACAAGGTGTTTGTAAGAGCTGACAAGGGACTCACATCTAAATGCTGGTGGTCTCTTATTGAGCAAAACCCATCCCCACAACCCTGAAGGCAGTCAGGGTCATCCTATAACTGTGATGGATCCAGACAAAATTAAAACCACTCCATAATCATGTCTGAACACAGACAAACAACCTTCCCCAAACTACAGAAATGACCAAACATGTCCCTCTCTTGGCTAATAAGAGTGACTATTCTATTTTTATTTTTTTTAAGAAAAAAACAAACTACAGCTTTAGGCTCCATCTAGTCTTTTCTCCTTTTAGGTAAATATTTACTAAGGCTCCCAACCATAAAACTACTCTGGCATCCTGACAGCTGCCAATCCAGAGCAAGCCCTGCTGCCTTAAACCTTCCTTAAAATCACTTAGCCCAAGCCCAAATCCCGAAAGTCCTTTCTGATACCTTCTTGAGACATCACTCAGTTCTCTGTGGTGTATGTTTTCGCTCACTGCAATGAAAAAATAAACCCAGCTTGTTCAGCTACTGGTGTGTTCCTGGCACTCTTTTGGCAGAAGGGGTTTGCCAATGTATATAAAGTGTTCATACATATTTTTTTTTCTAAAATTGAAGGTCATTATAAGTGTTCTGTTTGGCAACCATTCCCCCTCCCCCCATTAAATAGATCATGAGCATTTTCTCATGTCAATTAATACTGCTTTTAAACATCTGAAGAGCTGCATGGAATTCCATCATATGGCTGAACTTCATTGACTTAGTTTATACTGTATTGTTGGACGTTTAGTTTTTTTTTTAATTTACTAATATATATATATATATATATATATATATATATATATATATATAAAACACTGAGTTGAACATCCTGTACACGAATCTCTACCTGCATCCTGTTTTCTTAGGATCAAATATCCAGCACTATCTTTTAAATAGACTGCTCCTAAACAATGCATTTCTAATTACTGTTAAATGGTAAGGTACAAGGACATTCCTTCACAGGGATTAAATCTCTCTATATATAAAGCTAAGCAACCTGCCAGTATATATGATGCACACTGACCACCAGGGGGTAGACGCTCAATGCAGGAGCTACCGAGTGACAGCAACTTTGCAGAGTGCCCTCTTGCACTCCGGGACCCCTCAGGGGATGTCAGACTGCCAGTTTCAGCATGATCCCCGAAGGCCAGGCTGAGGGACCTTACCTGCCAGAGGGACCTTGTTTACTCCACAGACACCCTTCAAGCCCTGGCACTGCCCTGGGGAGGGACCATGCGAGGTTGGCTCTAGGGCATGTCTGCCTGTCTTGCCCAGTCCCACTGACCACCTTCTAATTAATATCCTTTCAGTGTGCACAAATCTGTGAACCGGGCCTCTAGTATGTTGATAAAAATAAATGGCATATTCCCACTGAGGGGTGTCACCTGTTACATCTGGAATCAGTCTCTTGGCTCAGTCTTGCTCAGAGATGCAAAAGAGATCGATTATGATGTGGAGAGAGTGAGGACTAAAAAGAAAAGCTTATTTGGTTTGATAAGGTTAGAAACAAGGGTCTGCTTTTATCTAGCAAGTTTGTCAAGCATGAGCTTTCAATAATCCCACCACCATTTTCTGCCTAAGGAACAAAAAATATTTTCATGCCTGTGTCTTAAGTCTAAAGAGGTCTGTGTCAATTATGAAATGACTATGCATAGCAGGATCATGGAAAGGATATTTGGATGGCTGCAGTTGAGGGTGGAACTTAGTATAGAGTATTTATCATTACCTGATATTTTCCTGATCTTAATAACACTCCAGTATTTTTAAAAGTGCTGAGTGTTTCTGCCATTCTAAAAGATCTCGGTAAGATCTCTGGGAGAATAGAAATATATGCAAGGAAGGCCAAGGAAAAACGAAGATTATGCTTTCATGGGGTGAAGCTCCCCTGACAAGCATCAGCATTACCTTGAGTGCGGGTGTTTCTATGAAATATCTTCTGGGACTCAGCCTTGTTTTGACCAAGAGGCTGTTTTATGCAGAACAACACTACACTTCAGAAATTTTACCCAAAGTGGGACTACTGAAGATAGTTAAAACTTGCCATTGAAGAGGGAACACATGTGTGACAAGTCTTAATAGGCTGCTTAAGATAAAGAGACACACTGTCATGTGTAGGTAATTTCTACTCAAAAGTGTGCTGATTGGACATCTAAGTCTTTCAGGATATTCTGCCAACTCAGTAGGCTCTCCATATCATCATTAATCTTTTAGCATGATCTATCATAACATAAGGAAAAGAATAAAGCAAAATAATTTTTCTGAATAAACATAAGACTCAGGGCTAAGAGAGGAATATTTCATGCATGGATCCAGGGAGAAACATTTTGGAACACACTGTCTTGGTGTCTGTGCTTCTAATATAATCCAGAAGGTTTAGGTAGACAGGTCCAAATTTTTGCTTTGCATTTTTCCCCCTGACAGAAAGTATGACTTTATCTTCTTGCCACCTTTCAAAGTACTTTCAATCTTCAAGGTTCTTTTAAAATCCTAGCTCACATGTAGAATAAGCTTTCTCTAACTGCCACACCAACATTGATTAATTTAACTCTAGTAAAACATTTTATTTGAATTTCAGTGAGCAAGTTCCTACTGTGGTCAACAACTATGAGAAATTGAGCAATGGATTCCCTGCTCTCAAGGAATTTGTAGTCTAGTAGAGTTGAATAAATCTACTGAGAATTAAAATACACTGAGTGGCCAGATTATTATGATCTCTGAACGCATAATAATCTGGCCACTCAGTGTATATCCTATATAATAAAAGGCTAATATGCAAATTGTCCCCTCAACCAGGAGTTCGACCAGCAGGCAGGTCAGCCAGCCAACTGCCCATGTCCCCTTCCCCTGGCCAGGCTGACTGGACCCCACCCATGCACGAATTCATGCACCACACATCTAACACACACACACACACACACACACACACACACACACACACACACTGAGTGGCCAGATTATTATATGTTCAGAGATCATAATAATCTGGCCACTCAGTGTTTAAGCCAAAGTAAAGGAAATTCTAGAGGAGAGGTCACAACAATGTGTGAAAACCTCAAAAAAAGCATAGATAATATCTGAGTTTCCTCTAGCCTTAGAATACCTTTGGCTTAGAGTTAGCATCTTGCTGTTTTGAGCTTCTTTGTTATGTAATGTTTTGTACAGATGATCTTGAAACATGTATATCTATAAATATATGATATGTAAATATTACATATCAGTGTTTTTTTGTTGTTGTTGTTTGTTTTTTTTTATAGCTGTTTGATCACTGGACCCAACTGGTTGAGGTCCCTTTCTCTCTTCACTTGGCGTAGTCCTAAAGTTTTGAGCTTGGCCAAAGAAGGTGATGCCTCCTCATTCTAAGAATTCCTGAGCATTGCCCCTTTCCTGATATTAAACTAAGTGTATGTGAGGTTTTTCATTAAGTTAAAAGGCTTTTCTTTCACAGCATCTAAATGAAGAGAGTTTAGGTAAATTATTCAGCTTCAGCACCAGGGACAGATCCATTTAAACCTAGTTACTCCTCCCCCTTCTGGCCCCCATCACCTGGTTTTAGAGCTAAAGATGTTATTTAAACAAATATAATCCAGGGAGTTAATCATCTTTACCTTATCCAGGACAATTAAAATGAAAAGAAATTTAGATTAGTGGCTCTCTAAATCCAGTATGTTCATATTTAAAATTGTGCCCTATACTTTTATGCCCTTGTGATATGTTTGTGTGGGGAGGACATTTAAAGATAAATGTTAGAACTGAATCTAAAATATAATGTCTTGAATTTTAGGTGTAATTTTGCCTAAGACTTACCAAAATGATAGAAAAAAGGAAAATAATATTTTATGTGTTTTATGTGCTTAGTTTAGCCTTAGGCTCTTTCACATGTCTTGGTGTACATACTTTGCAAAATCACTCTGTAGGCTATTATGCATTGTCAAACCCATTTTAAAGAGAGGAGACTGAGGATTAAGGATATTAAATATCTTGTGTAGGCAGATTTTGTAATGGAAACATAAATAAAACCCAGGCCTATCTGATATTAAAATACATATATTTTTTGCTTAATCCTTTCATGTTTTTCACCCAGCCCCCAACCCTCTCCCCTTTGAAAGCTGTCAGTCTGTTCTCTGTATCTATGAGTCTATTTCTATTTTGTTTGTTAGTTTATTTTGTTCATTGGGTTCCACATATAAGTGAAATCGTGTGGTACTCGTCTTTCTCTGACTGGCTTATTTCACTTAGCATAATACTCTCAAGGTCCATCCATGCTGTTTCAAAAGATAATATTTTCTTCTTCTTTTATAGCCAAGTAGTAAGTAGACACAGACAACAGTATGGGATTACCAGAGGTAAAGGGAGGGTGTGGAGAGGTGGGAGAGGATAAAGGGGAGATGAATGGTGAGGGAAGGAGATGTGACTAGGGGTGGTGTACACACAATATAATATACAGTTGCTGTATTATAGAATTGTCCCGGAAACTTACATAATTTTATTAACTAATGTAACCCCAATAAACTCATTAAAAATAAAAAAGAATCCCATGTTTTTCTGTTAATCATTCTTCTTTTAAGCAGAAAATTACTTTCTTTCTCTTCTAGATGCCTTGACTGGATATAATAATGTGTCAGAAACATCTTAGCCATATAACATAATATGCCATGAATATTATAAATAATTTAATGCTATTTCTGTATTTACTATTCATTTAATAGTGTTGTAAAGTGGCAATATTATGGCCTATCCATTAATCAGTTTCTTTAGTGTTTGGATTTATTTCTGATGTTGGTAATCCTTAGAGGAGTTCTGTGGACCAACAAAAATATTGTTATGGAACCCAAAGTGTTTGCTGATCTGATCCAACCCACTCCTTTTGCAGATGGCAAAACTTATGCAGTCCTTGCCTGGATTCTACCATGAAAAAAAAATCCCTCAAAATGTTAAAATGGAAAACTGTCAAGTAGTTCCAAAATACATAACATAAAAAGCAACCAAATAGACTCTGACCTTATGCCTGTTGAATTTCTTCCATTTTTTTAGTGGTTCAACAGCAGTCATTACAGTGCAAAGGGAAAGATTCCTTAATTCTTTCCCTTTACTGTATAAAGGGAACAAAGATCACTATAATCCCCAGATCCATTGTCTTATGTATGAACATGGGGGACATAAGAAAGCAGGGGGTTTCCTGATAAAACTTTTAGCTTCAGGGCAGTGTCTCTTTGATGTTTATATATTTAATCCCTTTAAAAATTGTACTCCAGAGCATAACCTAAGAACAAAGCACTTCATCCCTTCTGTTATTAGAACTGTGTACTTCTTGCTTTGACTTTTAAAAATGACAGAGCTACAAGGCATTCTGTTTCCCATGGCTGCTCGCTTCCTTCTAGTGAATGGTGTTGTGTTGGTGAATTAATTAATAGTAAAGTCTGATTTACATATTAACAAATATTAGACTTGTAGGAAAGTTACATCAGGAGGCAGCTCCTAGGATAGGTTGAGTGAGAAAAGAAAAACATTTTAAAGCTTCCTTTTTCCGACAAAGCACAAGACTTGGCATTTCTAGGGCTGCTTTGCTTCCACCTTCAGGCATCTTCTGAATATTATAAAGAGGATTATTCTACATGTGGGAAAGTCTGCCCTACCATGGGTGGAAAGGTTGAGCCTCTGTTGACTGCCATTATGTCCTGTAACCTGCCAAGCAACAGAAACTTGTTTGGTTACTGGCCAGGCCATTAGCACACAAGATCTTCCACCCAGCTCTGCCTCAGATTTCTGTTCACAAAAATCAGAATAATAAAGATGACGATATTCCTCTGTTAAGGAGATTTTTTCAAGTGTGAAACACGATAGTGTCTGTAAAATGCATTGAAACAACCACACATATTATTGGGCCTGATAGGTCCAAGGCACTTGCTAAATGTGGGGCATGAAGACATGTAAAGACTGTGCCTTTCCGGTGTCCACAGTGGAGGAGAGTGAGGCCAACAAGTGAAACAACAAAATTGTGTAGTGTGGCAAGGACATATGTGTCATGGGACCAATGAGTAGGTTCCCCTAACCTGGCCTGAAAGGTGGAGGTAGGGTCTGGAAAAGCTTTTAAGAGGATTTTTATTTTTATTTTTAATTTTTAAAATATATTTTATTGATTTTTTTTTACAGAGAGGAAGGGAGAGGGAGAGAAAGTTAGAAACATTGATGAGAGCCGAAACCGGTTTGGCTCAGTGGATAGAGCATCAGCCTGAGGACTGAAAGGTCCCGGGTTCGATTCTGGTCAAGGCATGTACCTTGGCTGCGGGCACATCCCCAGTAGGGGGTGTGCAAGAGGCAGTTGATCGATGTTTCTCTCTCATCGATGTTTCTGACTTTCTATCCCTCTCCCTTCCTCTCTGTAATAAAATCAATAAAATATATATTTTTTAAAAAAGAAACATATATGAGAGAGAAACACCTATCAGCTGCCTCCTGTACATCTCCTACTGGGGATGTGTCCGCAACCAAGGTACATGCTCTTGACCATGCAAGCTGACACTCTATCCACTGAGCCAAACCGATTTTGGCTTCAGAGGATTTTTAGAGATGCTGTCTGGTGCTCCATCCTTATCCTCTAGGTAGTTCCCACATACACTGATGGCTTCCTGCCTGTCTCTGGGTAAGATATTTTATGCCCATGGAGCAGGCAGGAAGTGCCAGGGAGCTAACACCTCTAGGAGATACCTCTAGGAGGGACAGGAAAAATAAATAAATACCCAAACTTCTTTGCAACTCTGAGGGACAACTCAGAGATGTGCTTTGTGCAGGCTCTGAGAGACTTCCCTGCAGAGTGGTCCTCTGGTTGCCCACTGCAGTCCCCCATTCATGAGCATACTCTTTGCTGGCCTTTCTCTCTTCTAGCTATCTTCTCTGCTCCCCTACTTTGTTTCTGGGACTCCCCTCCCAAATAAACCGTTCACACCCACATATTTGTTTCAGGATCTGTCTTTGGAGGAACCCAACCGAAAACAGGAGATGACATCCTAATGGAGTCTCAAAGGTTAGCAGTTAGTGAAGTCAAGTGAATTTAATGGTATGTAAATTATACCTCAGTTAAGGCCATTTGGGAAAAAAAAGAATTAGTCAACCCACCATGGAGGGAAAGAATATTCCAGGCAGAGGGAATAACATTTGAAATTATAAGGATGAGATGGAGAATTTAGCTTATTTGGGGAACCACAAAGAGTTCAGATTGGATAGGCAGTAGTTCGGAAAAGCCAATTGGAGCTGCATTAAAAGGGGACTTATAAGCCTGGATAAAGTGCTGTTTATTCTGAAGGTGATAGGGAGCCATTTCAGGGTTTTAAACGGGAGTTTATGGCCAGGTTTATGTTTTATAAAGATTCTTGGGTGGCCCTGGATAAAAAAGGGCAAAGAGGCAAAGAGACCAGTTAGGAAGTCATGATAAGAGGCCTAGAGCAATATATGAGGCCAGTAGGCTGGAGAGAAAGGGAAGCATTTATATGTTTTTACTAGTAGAAAAATAGGATTGGCAAGACTGAGATGATTGCAGAATGGAGCTGAGATACTGCATTGTGGTTTCTGAAGACATAGTATCACTTCAAAGAGCTATGCTGAACCATACTCAACCCTGGAAAATTTCAGTTTATTTTTACCAAATTCTATTGGAGAACAGAGCTGCTCAGGGTGAGAGAAGAAAAGGTGGACTGTGTTAAGCTCTAAGTTACAATAAAGTCAGGTTGAATGTAGTGGTTTGGACATGAGAGCTGGATAAGAGATGTTAGTTGCCTGAATGAGTCCACAGGGTGGAGGCTAAAACCCTAGGTTAAGTCCATCATATGGTGATTTATGAGTATTACTAAATGTCCTTGCTCCCAAGAGAACTGAGTTATATCGTAGGGCTAGTTGCTCACGTGAGAAAACTTCATTTGGAGGACAAGGTAAGGAGATAAATGAGGAGGTGGGGGTGGGGAAAGGAAAATGAAATGTATGGCCTGCATGGGTGAGATTCCATGGAAACCTCCCTCTTTGATGTACTAGAGGCCCGATGCATGAAATTCATGCAAGAGTAGGCCTTCCTTCCCCCAGCTGCAGGCACTGGCTTCTCTCTGGCACCTGGGACCTGGGCTTCCCTCCAGCCCCAGGCAGGTACCCAGGATTCGGGCTTCCCTTGCAGCCCTGGCTTTGTCCGGAAGGTCATCCAGAAGGAAGTCTGGTTTAATTAGCATATTATGCTTTTGTTATTATAGATTATTATAGATACCTGAGGATTTTCCTTCTATTGACCCTCTAGAACCCATCCATCTCTGAGGGTGACCAAGGACCATATCCTCTATATGCTGGCCTCTATTCCCTCATAGTAGCTTATACTTCTGTTAGGAAACACACACACACACACACACACACACACACACACACACACACAGCACATGCTTTAATTTACACAATTAGAAATCACATTGAAGAAAATAGGCACCAACATTTTACAGTGTTACACACACATTCTTTCAAACACCTTCATGGGGGCATTGTAAATATGAGAGCACTTTAATAAGCTATTTTTAGTCTTGTTGTGAATTATGCTGCTGTGAACATTAATGTACACATTTTTGTATGGATATATGTTTTCTTTCTGTTGGGTCTATACCTAGCAGTGGAATAGCTGGGTCGGGTAGTAACTCTATGCTTAACTCTTGAGGACCTACTGAAATGTTTCCCAAGAGCCTGAACCACTTTCCATTCTCAGCAGCAATGTGTTTTGTCTGTTTGCTTGTTTGTTTTAATCATTATATATGCTGGTTTTTCTCTGCTTATTATTAGATGTTAGTTTCACAAAACCTTTGCAGTCTCATTCTTGATTTGTCCATATTTTAAATTCTCATTTCTTGGTGAAAGACTTTTTACATCTAAAAATATTACTTGAAAATCCCCATAATATTCTAGTAAGAATTAGGATCGTGTAACTTACATAGATGTGGGAAGCTCTTGTTGAGGATACAATAATTTCAGATTGATGTCCACATCTCGCTGTGGAATCCCGAACTTGTGGAATCTCCAATTTGTGGAAATTCTTTTTAAAAATATATATTTTATTGCCGAGACTGGTTTGGCTCAGTGGATAGAGCGTCGGACTGCGGACTGAAGGGTCCCAGGTTTGATTCCTGCAAGGAATTGATTTTTTTACAGAGAGGAAGGGAGATGGATAGAAAGTCAGAAACATCGATGAGAGAGGAACATCCATCAGCTGCCTCCTGTACACCCGCTACTGGGAATGTGCCCGCAACCAAGGTACATGCCCTTGACCGGAATTGAACCTGGGACTCTTGAGTCTGCAGGCCTACGCTCTAGCCACTGAGCCAAACCGGTTAGGGTTCGGGGAATTCTTTAAGCCATTGAACAGCAAAGATGGAATGTGGGGACCACTGTGACACTCTCTTTTTTGACTCAGAAGGGGAGAGAAAGTGGAGGTGTCCAAAAGGAGCTGAGAGTCTCAGAGTTGTGGGAAATCCACAAAGACATTACATTATTTATAGCTCTGATAGGAGCCAGAGAGCTTGTGCTTGAGGCCCAATAATGAGTTTGCCTTGGACCCACTGGGCTAAAGCTTACTCAATTCACTTCTTCCCCTATCTCCAGATCAAACTACTCTCCCCAATTGACTCCTTCAAGATCCACCCTACATTTATCCATCCAGTACCCATCACTCTGGCCAGTGGGTGGTGAGGAAAAGTAGGAAATGGGAAAAAGAGATAAATGAGGACATGTGTTCATGTCCCTTCCCCCACTTCTTTGCCTCCCTGTTTATCATTAGTTCGGTAGGCATTCTGTTTAATTTGCCTCACCTGAAGCGATAACACTTTGGTCTCTATAAAGCAGTAGTTTCACCTAAGGCACAGTAATGATCTCCCCTGTAGAACAATAAAGATGAAATAAGGTGGTGACAAAAATCCCACAGGAAGGACTATTAACTAATGTTATTAAGTGATACTTTCTTAGCGAAAATTCCCTCCCCTGTAGTATTTCATTATTAACAGTCCTTGGGAGTGAAAAGAAATGTCTTTTTATTTCTCTGGCTTGGTCTCCTGGTACTCATAAATGAATGTAGACTATGCTTTATGATGCCAAAACCATCGGTCAATCGAGACAATTTGATAATAGAACAACAATCAACTACATCATTTGGCGTTATGTAGGCAAAACAGCTAATTGTTTGACTGAAATATTCATATGCAAATCAGTTATTTTGACATCACATGGGCACAATCCAAGTCAATATTTGGATAGTAATTAAAAATCATTAATTGGAACCATATTTGTTGATTATCTCATATATAGGAATTTTTCTCATTTAACAGATGGCTTTGCATCAGCCCCATTTTAGGAATGAGTAAACACAGATTTTTCTAACTGTGGCAAGTAAATACATAAGAAGGGCTAGATAGAGAAAGCAACTTGAAAGATGACTTTGAAAACTGCAGTGGTGGTAATTCTTTAGTGGTGGTGAATAATCTGCAGGAGATGGCATTTGGCAATTCGAACATTGGAGATGCAATTATTAATCTGGTGTAGTAGTATCTTAGGGCTGCCGTAACAGAGTATAACAAAGCCGGTGGCTTACACAATAGACATTTACTGTCTCACAGTTCTGGAGGCTAGAAGTCTGAGATGAAGGTCTTCCATAGGAGTTCCCTCCTAGCTTCTGTTGGTTTGCTGGCAACCTTTGGCATTCTTTAGTGTACACTCATCATGGTCACATGGTGCACTTTGTGTGTGTGCATGCGTGTTCTTGTTTTGAAAGACATCAGTTATTTTAAATTAGAGGCCCACTCTACTACAGTATGATTTCGTCTTCACTGATTATATCTGCAGTTGCCCTATTTCCAAATACTGTCCTGGGGGTAAGGATTCAATCAATATATGGATTCTGAGGAGATGCAATGCAGCCTAAAAAATCTGGTGACAGATCACTAGATCTTTCATAGGAGGTATTATCACCCCCCTCCCCAATTTTTATATTTTGAACCTAACAAATGCAGTTTCAGAGTCTTACTTTCTACTTTATTTGAAAATATGTGCTCTAGTTGCCCAGCTTACCTGTTGCATCCCCTTACTCAGCCAATACCACGATCCCCACCCCATCCTCACCCTTAGGTGACTTTCTGTTTGTATGACCAAGATATGACTGTTTGTTCCTTTAATAAGGAATATAGTGTTTTGTAGAAGCACCCTGCAGGTTTTCCCGTTAGGTGTTAATGTCCAGACCTGTGGCACATGAGCAATGAAAATCAAGACATGTTGAGATTTCAGCTTGTCAGACGCGAGCACGGGGGGAGATGGGGGGGTGAGAGGGAGAGAGGGAGAGGGAGAGAGAGAGGGAGAGAGAGCAGTATTACCTACAGCCTGGGCCTGGATGCAGGACTAGGTGCAGTACCAGTAATGACCTCAAGGGGGAACCAAAGAGAAGGCCACACAGCTGGGCCACACACAACTCTCATTTCAAGACTCTTTGGGGCCCGCTCCTCTCCACCATTGTGGATTCTGTATCACTCCCCTGAATCCATATCCTCTTCCCGCCCCCCCCTCCCCTCAGATACTAGCTTTCTCTTCGATTCTGTTATTGGCTCATTCTCTTCTCACTCTGCACACACCTGGAGAAAAGTCAGGAAACCGACAGTGGCAGGGCCTGAGACTCCTGCCAGGCTTAGAAACTGTGCCAACCATGAGCTCCCTCTGGGTAGGGTTGGCAGTTGCCAAGTCTCACATCCCAGCCAGACAGAGAGGAGGAAAATGACAGGGGCTTGAGTGCCCAGTGATAGTGCCAGGCCGGTCATTATGAAGCCAGACTGGAGTTACCCTGGGATACGAAGTAGGTTTTCTGAAGATAAGGCCAAGAGAATGGTATAGGTGCCATCTCTGAACTGTATTTTCTCAATTTCTGCCTTTCCATTTAGGGTCTTGCTAAACTTTGCCAGAAACCCTGCCCTTGGCATCTCATAACTAAAATGAAGACTTGCCCGTGTCACACTAATGAGACCCTCGCCCTTAGCTCCCAGTCCAAGCATAAGAGAAGGCAAAACCCATCCTGGCCTGTGATTCTGGTAAGAACAGAGCTGTTAATGAGGCAAATACCTTGGAGATGGGAGAAAAGGTCAAGGGTGGTTTCTACTGTCCTCCCACAAGGACATTCATTTAGAAGTGATTCTCAGCTAAGGTTGCTGGTGATATTGGGGAACCAGAATTTTTTATTAAGTTGACATGTGATGGTTTAAAACAGAGCAGCACTTTGCCCCATTGAGTGTATTTTAATTACAGCGTTTAATTTGTTTTGCATTTCAGAGAGTACTAAAAGTGGCCATGAATGGCCTGGCTGGCTGGCTCAGTGGTTGAGCGTTGACCTATGAACTGGGAGATCGTGGTTTGATTCTTGGTCAGGACACATGCCTGGGTTGCAGACTTGATCCCCAGTACAAGGCATGCAAGAGGCTGTTGATCAGTTCTTCTCTTTCATCATTGATGTCTCTCTCTCTCTCTCTCTCTCTCTCTCTCTCTCTCATTCTTCCTCTCTGAGATCAATAAAAATACTTTAAAAAGTGAGCATGAATGTATGGCCTCCCTTCTCTGGCTGATGGCTGATGGCCAGGGCCTCCCTTTCCCAGCTGCTGGCTGAGGCCTTCACTCATTCCATGCTGCCTCCTGGTGGTTAGCACATGTCATAGTGAGTGATTGGTCTTCTGGTCGAACTCCTGTGGGGACAAGTTGCATATTAGGCTTTTATAATGATCTGGCCACTTAGTGTGTGTGTATTGTGTGTGTGTGTGTGTGTGTGTGTGTGTGTATGTGTGTGTGTATATCTCCCAGTGCATGAATTCATGCCTGGGTGGGGTCCGGCCAGCCTGGCTAGGGGGAGGGGACATGGGTGGTTGGCTGGCCTGCCTGCTGGTCAAACTCCTGGTCAAGGGGACAATTTGCATATTAGCCTCTTATTATTTAGGACATACACTGAGTGGCCAGATGATTATGCGTTCAGAGATCATAATAATCTGGCTATCAGTGTATATATAATGTCATCCCAAAAACTTCAATAAAACTAAGCTGTGGTAAGAATAAAATAAAAAAAGAAAGAAAAAAAGAATTTTACCTGAAAAAAAGAGATTGGAAACAAAAGGTAAAAATTTCCCATCCGACTTATGGACCCTGTGCATTCTCCCCATAGATATCATGGGGATCCACAGGTATAGAACCAGCTGCAGAGTGGAGACAAGATGTGCCCACACAGAGGCAGGTTAATGTTGTACTTAAGGAGGGCAGGCAGAGGACCAGGCACTGACTATAACAGCAGCTTGTCATCTGTCCCAGGCACTGTCCATCCTTTTATGAAGGGCCTGGAGTAAAAGCCACACTCCATTTTCTGGATCTGTTTGGACTCCAAGATAACACCACATCCAGGAAATGGTGGTGTTAATTTTTTATTGGCAGTGGACTTGGTTATCTTGCAGAAGATTAATGGACTTGGAGTTTGGTCCAAGCCTTGGATGGCTTGTGGTGACATTTGCTCCCAACCTTCCTGCACTGACTGGATCTGATGCACATTCACAGGATGTCAGCTGGCGGAATGTTTATTTGCCTCCTCCCTGAATGTGCTAAATGCAAATGAAAAGCTCACATCAAATGCAAAGGGAAAGGTGCAAGGAAAAAAAAGATTTGGTTTTGGGTCATTCCTCTTTCTGAATATGGTACTGGGAGTCTAATTGCTAACATACACTGAGCCCTCAGTCAGAAGTTCGCCTCAACACTCCTGTTAATCCTTCTTCTCATTTTGCAAACAGAAAAAGAGGATGAGGGGTGAGTTCAAGGCTGTAGAGCATATCAAACAGTGTGATGAATAGAATTCTCAACCAAAAAATCACAATCCTTCTGGCCATAGGTGCAGTTAGTTACACTTTTAAAAGCATGCCCACCCGTAAGCAAGTAATTATCGAATGCCTAGCACAGGACCAGCGAGCAAGGGTGGAGGCCTCTTCAGCTATGATGATCAGACAAGGCCTCTCTGAGGAGGTGCCTTTGGAGTTGATCGCTAAAAGGAGACTCAGACAGCCATACAAATACGTGGCTTATAGCATTCCAGGTAGCAGGAATAGCCTGTAGAAATGCCCTGACAAAGCAGCAAACATTGAGGGCCAGGTGGAAGGCAGTGTGGGTGAGAGGGAGCTTTGCAGGAGATGGAGCCCAGAGCTTTAGAGATAGATTCCCGGAGGTCATAGCGAGGAGGATTTAAACAAAGCAGCTTGCTTGATAAGACTTCCATGTCCCACTGTAGTTCTGTCTACTGGGTGCAGGTCGACTGGTGAAGGCAAGAGTGTGAAGGAGGTGGACGTAGTCTCCTGGTGGGGAGTGGTGTGATTTGGACTAGGGCTGCAGCGGTGTAGGTAGTGAGAAGTGGCCACGTTTTGGAGCTATTTTAGAGGCACGGACCATAAGGGTTACAGATGAATTAGGTAAAGGGGATGAGGAAGACTGGTATCAGGGATGGCGCCTCAGTAATGTGGGGAGAAGTTTCTACGCAAGGAAAAATGATGAGTTATGTACACTTTGTCTTGTGCCCTCTGATACGCTGCCCTCCCCCCTGACCTCTCTCAATGCTACCACTTTCTCAGTCTCTAGTTTCCTTTTTGGCTTCTCAAGGGTTGTAACCATATACTTCTTTCTTAGAAAGCCACATGGGGTAGTAGATAAAGGATAGGGTTTAGAACAAAGGACTAAAGTTGGACTCCTGCCCGCCCCTACCCCCCATTGGCTTGTTGCATACCCTGGGCATCTTGCTTTTCTGAATATCAGTTGTTTTCCATTCATGAAATGGGATGAAAAGAGTGATCTCATGGAGTTTTGGGGATACTGATCCACACAGTGAATGAAAAGTGCCTGGCCCAGAGCAGGCTCTCTGCAGGCTCATCCCAATTTCAATTCAAGGTACCTTTCTTATATCCCATTTGGGCCCTGGCTTAGTGACAGGCTGGATAGCTGCTCATAAGCTCAATCATCATATATAATAAAAGGCCAATATGTAAATCAACCGGATGGCGGAACAACTGGTCGCTATTACTCGGAGCCAGACGCTCAATGCAGGAGTTTCCCCGTGGTGGTCAGTGCACTCCCACAGGGGGAGCACTTGCTCAGCCAGAAGCCAGAGCCTCTCCTGCTTCCATGGCAGCACTAAGGATGTCCGATGGGAGCAGGGAGCAGGCCTAAGCCGGCAGTTGGACATCCCCTGAGAACTCCTGAACTGTGAGAGGGTGCAAGCTGGGCTGAGGGACTCCCATGCTCTGAGTGCATGAATTTTGTGCACCATGCCTCTAGTGTTAAGACACTTCCCTGTTTCTCAATGCAGGCCACATACAATAGCAAATGGGGAATTAAAAAAAAAAAACGCAGGCCCATATTCCCCTTCTCGGGTTTCTGATTTGATTGGTTGTAGGTGTCAGGGAATCATTCTTTTTCAAAGCCCCCCAGGTATTTCTAATGAGCAGCTAGGTTTGAGAAGTCCTGTTAAATTAGTGGACAGTTTTAATTTAATGAATAACCATCAAGTAGGTACTAGTATTTCTAGAAAAATGTTACAGGCTGTAAAAATTTGCCCCAAGCTGGAGTTTTCACTTGAAGAAGTGAGAGCTTTTTTTATTTTTTATATTTATTTATTTATTTATTTTCATATTTAAATATTTATTCACAGACCTATTGTGTTAAATGAATATTGATGAACTGTCCAGAGACAGTTCTGGTCTTCCTCAGACTCTTGACAATTTTAAGTGATCCAGGCAACTCTTGTGAAGATCAAGTTTTCAAATTCCTCACCAAGGGCATCCTTGGGTCACTTGTGCTCCCAGGTAGTATTCAGATAGCAGCAGTCTATGCTTCAAACATCCATCTTTTCCCTAAACAAATGTTAGTAAAAAATAAACCCCTAAAAAACTGGTTATGAGAAACTCTACACTTAATTCTGGCAGAACCCGTGCAAACAAATTAGTGTAAAAGTATAATAAACTGTTACTTACACAGCTCTTTTACCAAAGACATCAAATTCAAGGGCAGGAAAGGGCTGCAAAGTGTGTAGTTTATCACTAGTTTCCAAAAAGTGAATGGGCAACACAAAGGCTGGAGAGCTTTTTTATTAGAAAGAAGAGTCCCTCAATAGCTAATGATGATTGCATACTGGTGATGTGTTATTGTCAGTGTGTCAGACAGTGTTCTAAGTTCTCTCTTTTTTTTTTCGTCTCTGACCTTACCACTTTGGCCTTCTTTCCATTCCTGGAAAATCCCACTTTCTCTGCCTCCCCAGGGTCTTCACACATGCTACTTCCTCCAGCCTGCGCTCTTTACAGCCTCCTTTCTCTGAACTTGACTCCTGATACTATTTGAATGCACCTTTGGTATGTATCTACTTGTCTGCCTGATTCTTGAATATCTGTCTTCCATACCCTACAGTAAGTTGCACAGAGGCATAATTACATCCATATGCTTTACATATAACTTTCCAACAATTCACAGGGAAAAGATGAAGGGGTTTAAACAGGATGAAGGGGTTTGACACAGGATTAAGAGCTGTTACCCTGAGTGCGGGTGGCCCTGTAAATTAGGGTTTATGATGCCAGCCCTGTTTGAAAGGCATATGATAAAGAATTGAGAAGAGCAGTGGTAAATAACGGAGGGGATATTGACATGCAGGGCTCTAGACATGTGAAAATGATGTGTGTCGTGTGTTGGAGGCTAGATGGGGTAAAGACTAGAATCTAAGATGCACCAGCACTAGACTAAGTCATTGGTTAAAAAGAAAAGAACCATTGGGAAACATTTGTCTTCTAGTCTGTTTCTTTTATATGATTTCAGGTATTTTCCCCACTAAAAGGTGAACTGAAGCCAAGGCTGGTAACTCGGTTATTTATCAGGGTAAGGCCTTATCCTGTCACACAAATGTCAATGGGAAACGTAAGAAAAAAGTATTTATTTTAGAGGGCTTGTATTTTGCTTTGGGTTATACTGAAAACCATTAGCAGTTATTTCCAACTCCCCCCACTGCTTCTAAATCACTGAGCCAAAGACTGGCTTCATTTTTTTGAGGTGATAGTAGCTCTGGGGATGGGGTTTCAGTGGTACAGTCAACATCTGCCCAAGTTTTGTTTTATGTTATTATCTTAAAATATATTTTTGTTGATTTTATAGAGAGGAGGGGAGAGAGAGAGAGAGAAACATTGATGTGAGAGGGAAACATCAATCAGTTGCCGCCCATATGCACCCTGACTGGGAATTAAACCTGCTACTTGGATATATGCCCTGATCAGAAATTGAACTTGTGAACTGGTGACCTTTCGGTGTAGGGGACGACACTGCAACCAACCGAGCCACATCAGCCTACAGATAATATGACACACAATCCTGGCATTCATGTGTAAAAAACACACTAAAGAATTTCCAGTTTTCAGAATGATTCCTTTAGCTCAACATTCTAGCTTATGGGTCATGCCAGAGTGGAAGGTGTTCAGATGGTTTTGAAAGTGCAGTTACTGATGGGCTTGTTAAATGCCAGGGACTGGGAACGTTTTCCTGAACCCTGGGCTAAGGTTCTGTTTACTTTCCTCCTCTGTGGGGTTGTCTGTGTCCTCATGCCAGGGGCTAGGCATGATGACAGATGTGGCCTCTAATTCCTGTTAGGGTTGGCACCTTGTATGCCCCTCTGATGACTGGCAGGTGAGGGCAGCCTTTGAAAGGAATAGTGAGGGATAGGTGATTGTCCATGGTCAGGCGTCACTACAAATCACCAACATTGACACGTGGATTTACCTATAGGGTTAATGCATAAAGGAACTCATTGAGGACCCCCCTAGATCAGTGGTCGGCAAACTCATTAGTCAACAGAGCTGAATATAAACAGTATGATTGAAACTTTTTGAGAGCTAATTAGACGTCTAGTCTAATTAGCATACTATGCTTTTACTAGTGGCCCATTGCATGAAGAGATTCATGCAATAGGCCTTTCTTCCCTTGGCTTCCAGCACCGGTTTTCCTCAGGCACTTGGGATCCAGGCCTTCACTCTGGCTGCAGACTCCAGCCAGAGTCTGCCTTCTTCATCCTCACTGCAGACTCCGGACTCTGCAGTCTTTGTCTTCACTGTGGCCAGATTGCCGCTCCTGTAGATCCTTTCGCCACCGTCCCCCTTCCTCTCATAGCAGGTGTCCTGCCCTGCCCAACCACTCTGCTCCTGAAGCAGCTGGGTGGCCCCATCTTTGGCCTTCTAATTTGCATATTCCCTCCTGATTGGCTGGTGGGCGTAGCAGAAGTCCGGTCAATTCAGAGATGTCCACCACAAAATAGACTCACCCAGGCCATGGTATTTTGTGGAAGAGTCACACTCAAGGGGCCAAATAGCCACATGTGGCTCATGAGCCGCAGTTTGCCGACCACTGCCTTAGAGCTCTTTCATTGGCACCACCTTTAAATGTGTACACAATATGTCCTTATAAGATGCCCTGGAAACCACATTGCAGTTGAAGGAGGAAGAAAGGTAGAAAGACTAAAGGTGGCGAATGATGATATCAGGATCACCTCCACAGCTTCTAACAATAACACATTGATCCTTTTCCCAACCCCTCACTGGCAATGGAAAAGTCTACCTCCTTCATTCATCGACAGTCACTGCCTTAGGGAGACTATCAGAATCTAGTGAAGAAAAGGCAAACTACACTAGGAATTTAAATAGAAGGACTTGAATGCAGGAATTAGTTACATAGGTGTTGGGAGGAGACTAGAGAGCAAAAGGGGGAAGCCAGGGGAAGCCAGGGAGGGGACGGAGAGTTGCAGGAAGCAGTTACTACCCTGGGCTGAGAAGGTAAGAGGGAGAAGTGGGGTCTTTGAACCCAATAGCTTGGAAAAGGATTCTGTTGGGCCTGGATCTCTGTGGAGTAGGGGGCCCACAAGGGAGTGAGCCAGTAGACGCCCCATGTCCCAGTGAGTGAGGGAGCACAGATGATTGATCCTTCAGCCACTGCTGGCGCCTCAGGAGTGACGCTAACAAAAACTGGGAAAGAAGTTCCTCTTCCCCACTGCCCATGTTCCACTTGCGTCCAGGAGATCCTTGGTGTTCAGTCTCCCAATGGGCAGAACTGGATAGGAAGCCAGCTCACAAGGGAGCCTGGGAAATGTGGCTGGCACAGTCCCCTACTGGGTGTTGCAGCAAATGAAGACGGCAGGGCTTTGGTTTCTACTTAATGCCAGCAATATTTTCTCCACTCCTGCACTTCTGGAGGACATGTTGAAACCTTGCATGTTTAATTGAATGGAATAATAGAATAATTTATTTAGCCTCACCCGAGGATATTTTTTCCCACTGATTTTTTTTAGAGACAGTGGAAGGACTAGGGAGACACACACAGAGAGAAACATTGATGTGAGAGAGACACATCAATTGCTTACCTCTTGCACTGGTCCCTGGATTGACCCTGCAACAGAAGTGCGTGCTCTTGACTGAGAATTGAACCCACAACCTGTAGGTCCTTGGATTGATGCTCTAGCCATTGAGATAACTGGCCACAGATAAAATGTATCATTAATTTAAACAAGATTCAAGAATATGGAGGCTTGAGACAAACAAGGAATGAAAATGAACACATCAGAAAAGTTCAACTCAAGCAATAGATGAAGGCATCTCCCTTATAATTCCTTATAAAACACTTTGCTGTTGACAAGGCAAAGCATTATTATTATGATTTATTTCAGGAATTTAATGAGGTCCTAAAATCGTCATGCTTCACTTAAAAAAAATTAATCCTCAGACAAGGATATTTTTCTCATTGATTTTAGAGAGAGTAGAGTGGAGGGGGAAGAGAGAGAGAGAGAAATATCAATGTGAGAGGGACACGTTGATTGGTTTTCTCCTGCAGGGTCCTGGTCGGGGCCAGGGATCAAACCTGCAACCCAGGTACATGCCCTTGACCAGGAATCAAACCCGAGACCCTTTGATATGTGGAATAATGCTGTAACCACTTAGCAATACCAGCCAGGGCTGGTTCACTTATAAATGAGCCAGCAAACTGTAAGGCTCCTTTTAGTCCAGGAATGCAAATTGATCTTTGAGGTTAACAACGGAATTTTCCAACTGCAAAGCAATATATGCTTAGTTACACATGGTATTGTTAGAGACACCTATTTTCATGGAATTATGAAGCTTTCATAACTTTGGCCAACTATTTAATAAAAGAAGTACTGAGATTGTGGCACTGATATTCTAAGTAATATCTCTAATCATCAGTGATTGGGCTTTATAGGGGTTTTAAATTCGTGATAAGTAACTCCTTTTATGTCTAAGGCTATGTGCTTTATTAAAAACATTTTCTACTTGTCAGTGAAACTTTTTGATGAGATAAGCTGGCTCAGGGGCTGATGTCATCCTGTGCCTTCCAGCTACCAGCATGCTTTACTTTAGGAAATATTTGAGGAAGGATAAGAAAGAAGTAGAGAAAAGGTTTATAGAGAGAAGGATAGATATTTCGGTTGGTAATTCGATTCAACAATTATTTGTGAAGTGCTAGAGCCAATAAACTCATTTTGAGTCTGGAACTCAAACATAGATTTAACATCAAGGAAATTAGAACCAATGCTCAGATAAGGTCATTTCATGTTCTACTTTGACTTTTTAGATTTATGCCCTGAGTTCTCTTAACCTATGGGATTTTTGAAAATGTTACTCCTCTTTTCTTATTCCCTGTCCTGGGGGCATACACTGGTGGCCAGATTATTATGATCTCTGAACGCATAGTAACCTGGCCATTCAGTGTGTGTGTGTGTGTGTGTGTGTGTGTGTGTGTGTGTGTGTGTGTGTGTATTAGAGGCCCAGTGCATGAATTCCTGTGTATGGGTGGGATCTGGCCAGCCTGGCCAGGGCAAGGGGACATGAGTGGTTGGCTAGCCTGACGGCTGGTCAAACTCCTGGTCAAGGGAACAATTTGCATATTAGCCTTTTATTAGATAGAATATACACTGAGTAGCTAGATTGTTATGCATTCAGAGATCATACATGACCACTCATGTATATTTCTTCATTCTTCTCTTCAATCCCCAAAGATTGTCCTTTATCTGCTGGGCTGGCAAGCATCATGCTTTTCTCTCTCTCTCTCTTTTAATCAGATTTGCCCCCAGAAAGATGGAAAAGGTGGTGCCATATGGTTTGGGGTCAGAGTATGCCTCCATCCACCTCAAAACGTCTGAGTGCCACAGATTTCCTTGTAGATAAATTAGCCACTTCTGAAAACAGGATGAGGTCTTTCGGTCCTACAGCTATGCTTAATGATAATATCTTATATTTGCATAATGTTTTAAAGTGTACTGTCTCCTCAAAAGGCTCTTACCTCATTATATTTTAATTGTGATGCTTACAGGTTTGTCTCTCTTAATAGAAAGTGAGCTTTTAGAGGGCTAGAAATATATGTATTTCTCATGTGGCAGGCCCAGTGCCTGGCATATAATTAGTGCTTTAATAACCATTTGTTGAATATGGGATAAATCTTGTACTAGCTTTACTCACAACATTACCATGAGAATTAGATGACTCATTAGATGGAAAAATCCTAATCACTGAGCTTGGTACATAAATGGCTCTCAGTAAATGTTTTTGGATTAAGGAACAATTTCATGATGCAAACAGGATACTTTTAAGGGGTGGAAGCCTGGAATGCAGATCTTCAGCTTCTTAAAGTGAGTGTTTTTCCCTATTACCCACAGATTCTCACATAGACCATCCATAGCCCAAAGAGTGGAGAAGAGTTATTTCATTGGTTTTCTAAATAAATTCAATTATTCACTTGAATGAATATAGTATACTAGAGGCCTGATGCATAAAGTTTGTGCAAAAGTAGGCCTTCCTTCCCCTGGATGCCAACAGTAGCTTCCCTCTGGCACCTGGAACACGGACTTCCCTCGCAGCCCTGACTTCATCCGGAAGGTTGTCCGGAAGAACATCCAGTCTAATTAGCATATTATGCTTTTACTAGAGGCCCGTTGCAAGAAGATATTTGTGCAATAGGTCTTTATTCCCTTGGCTTCCAGCACCGGTTTTCCTCTGGCACCCGGAACCCAGGCCTTCACTCCGGCTGTAGACTCCAGCCGGAATCTGCCTTCTTTGTCTTTGCTGCTTCGCTGTAGACTCTAACTGGTGTCTGCCGTCTTTGTCTTCAGTCTTGGTCTTCACTGTGGCTGGAGTGCTTCTCCTATAGATCCCTTCGCCCCCGCCCTCCCTCTCATGGCAGATGTCCTGCTCTGCACAGCCACTCTGAGCCTGGAGCAGCTGGGTGGCTCCCTGTTTGGCTTTCTAATTTGCATATTCCCTCCTGATTGGCTGGTGGATGTAGCAGAGGTATGGTCAATTTACTTGTTTGCCTAATATTAGGTAAGATTATTATAGATGAAACCATCTTGCTAATGCATGACAATAGAAGGAGAGCAGTGGTGAAAAGAGTTCAAAATCAATTAATAATCCCTTAAAACATGTACTCTTCCAAGAAATGTAAAATATAATGGGCTGGCAGATTTACCTTTGTTATTAGATTTTTATTACAGTTGTAACAAGCTAGTGGAGTTTTTGTGAATGGTTTTTTTAAAAAAAATATCTTTATTGATTTCAGAGAGGAAGGAAGAGGGAGAAAGAGATAGAAACATCAATGATAGGAAAGAATCATTGATTGGCTGCTTCCTGCATGTCCCTTACTAAAGATGGAGCCCATAATGTGGGCATGTGCCCTTAACTGGAATCAAACCTGAGACCCTTCAGTCTACAGGCTGATGCTTTATCCACTGAGAAAAACCATCGTTTTTTGACTATAAACTCCAGGAGGCCAGCTTCAATCATGGTCAGCACTATTTCCTCAGTGCCTGGCACTGTGCCTGAAATATGGTAGCTGCTGTTGTGGACTGCATTAATAGGCCCAATTCTTCACTCCTCCCATATCTACATCCTTTGCCAACTGATTTTACAGTTTGTTCCATTAAAGAGGTGGAATTTATTTTGCTGCCTTTTGGCTTTGAGTTTGACTATGTGACTTGCTTTGGCTAAGGGATTATCAGCAGGCCAAAGGTTTAGAGAATGTTTGACAAGCACTTGAAAATGAAGCTCATCTCCTTGTACATCAGCTATTGCTGTGAGAGATACACACCTGGGCTCCCTGTTTGACCCAGGAGGAGGTTTAGAGACACATGGAACAGAGATGTAGCACCATAGCCACAGCCAAGCTCAGGCAAGATCAGCCAGTCCACAGCTGAGACCAGCAGAGTGGCCTAGCAGAGCCCATCCTAGATCATCTGTTCCTCAACCACCAGAGATTTGTGAGAATGTAATGACTAGTGTTTAAAACCAATTAGTTTGGCATGGCTTTGGAGTATTGTACTATTGTGGCCATGTCGAATTGACAGATGCTTAATGGATATTTGTTGGAAGGACACATGCATAAATGGTATTGCATGGGCAGCTGTTCTTAGTATTTCTTTTTTTTTAGCATCCCTCCTCAGAAAAAGCTGTCAGGAAGTGGAACATGGAAGACAGTGCCCAGGACTCTGGGTTAGAAGACCAGGTTTAAGCAGTAGATCTGCCAAGTTAAGTGGCTTCCCTGAGACAAATCTATTAAGTAAAGATACTTGTACCAACTATAACTGAGTGGCCAGATTATTATGATCTCTGAATGCATAATAATCTGGCCACTCGGCGTATATCCTATACAATAAAAGGCTAATATGCTAATTGTCTCCTAGACCAGGAGTTCAACCAGCAGGTAGGCTGGCCCACTGCCCATATCCCTTCCCCCTGGCCAGGCTGACCGAACACCACCCATGCACGAATTCATGCACTGGGCCTCTAATATATCTCCTATATAATAAAAGAGTAATATGCAAATTAACTGTCACTCTGCCACACCCACACGACATGCCCACCAGCCAATCAGGAGTAAGTATGCAAATTAACTCTACCAATATGGCTTCAGCCACGGAGTAAACAGGAGGCTTGGGTTTCCCTGGCAATAGAGGAAGCCAAGCTTTCCGCACACCCTGGCCAGCCTAGGTCTCCAATCAAGGCAACAAAGTTTCAATTATGGAAGAGAAATAAATCCCAGATACCAGGGCCTTCACTTGGGTCGCCAGGGGGCATGGCTGGCCACCACAACCCCCTCATCCAAGCTGCCCCATGTCTAAGGGAACCCCCACCCTGATCTGTGACACACTTCAGGGCAAACCAGCTGACCCCCACCTGTGCACCAGGCCTCTATCCTATCTAATCCTATATCATCCTATCTAATAAAAGAGTAATATGCAAATTCGACCATACCTTCACTGTGCTACCAGCCAATCAGGAGCAGGGGATGGGGCTGAGTGGTGCAAGGGGTGGGGCTGAGGCCAAGCGGCATGAGGCTGGGAGCGGGGCCAATGCACATGCGAGGCAGGGGGCGGGGCTGTGGCACGCATGTGAGGCCATCAGAGTGCGGGGCCTCGGTGTGCAGGAGGCCAGCGGGGGATGGAGCCATGGCACACTCAAGGCCATCTAGGGGTGGGGCCACGGTGCGTGGGACAGGAAGCCGGTGTGCAGGATGGGAGGGCGGTGTGGCACACACAGCTGCCAAGTGTGGGGTGCTCCCAGGGCTGGGTGGTCACCATCAGGGCTAAGGCTTGGGCTGTGGGGGCTGGGCTGAGGCATCCGACGAGCTTGGGGCCCCCAGGGCTGGGCAGTCGCTGGGCGGTTGCCGAGTGGTTACCAGCTGCCAGGGCTAAGGCCAGGGCCAGGTAGGCAGGGCCAAGGCTGCTGGGGCAGAGCTAGCCATCAGACCCATTGCAGGATGATGGCTGGATGCCCAAGACCTAAAGCTTCGGCCAGGGGTGAGGGGTCAGTAGGACATCCCCTGAGGGCTCCCAGTATGTGTGAGGGGGCAGGTTGGGCTGAGGGATCACCCACCCCCAGTGCACGAATTTTGTGCACCAGGCCGCTAGTAAAAGAATAATATGCAAATTTACCATCACTCCAACAAACGAGATGGCTGCCCCCATGTGGACACAAGATGGCCACCACAAGATGGCTAGCAGGGGAGGGAAGTTGGGTAAGACCAGGCCTGCAAGGGAGGGCAGTTGGGGGTGATTAAGCCTCCAGGGGAGGGCAGTTAGGGGTGACCAGGCCAACAGAGGAGGGAAGATGGGGGCAACCAGGCCTACAGCGGAGGGCAGTTGGGGGGGACCCAAGCCTGCAGCAGAGACTAGTTGGGGGTACCAGGCCTGAAGGGGAGGGCAGTTCGGGACAAATAGGCTGGCAGAGGAACAATTAGGCATCAATAAGGCTGGAAGGGTAGTGATTAGCGGGTGATCAGGCTGGCAGGCAGAAGCGGTTAGGGGCAATCAGGAAGGCAGGCAGGCAAGCTGTTTAGAGTGAGCAGACCTGGATTGTGAGAGGTAGGTCCGACTGCCAGTTTAGGACCTGATCCTACTGCCATCGGGCCTAAACGGGCATCCCTCGAGGGGTCCTAGATTGGAGAGGGTGCAGACTGGTCTGATGGACACCCCCCCCCCCCGTGCATGAATTTTGTGCACCAGGCCTCTAGTGTGTGTGTGTGTGTATGTGTGTGTGTGTGTGTGTGTGGCCCTATGCACGAAATTCATGCACGGGGGGCAGCAGGTGTCCCTTAGCCCAGCCTACACCCTCTGCAATCTGGGACCCCTCAAGGGATGTCCAACTGCCCATTTAGGCCTGATCCTGGTAGGATTGGGCCTAAAGGGTTAGTCGGACATTCTTCTCACAATCCAGGACTGCTGGTTCCAAACTGCTCACCCGCCTGCCTTCCTAATTGCCCCTAACTGCTTCTGCCTGCCAGCCTGATCACCCCCTAACCACTACCCTGCCAGCCTAATTGATGTCTAACTGCTCCCCTGCCAGCCTGTTTGTTCCCAAATTTCCTCCTCTGCCAGCCTGGTCACCCCTAACTGCCTTCCCCTGCAGGCTTGATCACCCACAACTGCCCTCCCTTGCAGGCATAGAACCTCCCAATGGCCCTCCCCTGCTGGCCTGATCACCCACAACTGCCCTCCATTGCAGGCCTGGAACCTCCCAACGGCCTTGCCCTGCAGGCCATCTTGTGGTGGCCATCTTGTGTCCACATGGGGGCAGGATCTTTGACCACATGGGGGCATCCCTCTTGTGTGTTGGAGTGATGATCAATCTGCAAATTATTCTTTTATTAGATAGGATAGAGGCCTCGTGTTTGGGTGGGGGTCAGCTTCTATTTTGCCTTTAGAGGGAGAGCACCATTTTATGTCCTACCCCATGAGAATAAGCCTGGACATGTTGATATGGTTGAGCCACTTTTGATCTGTGGTCCCATTAAGATTTTCCCACATCAGTTATGTCACATGGTGTAGTAGGAAGATACAATTGTAAATTCAGACATGGATTCATATATTCACTTTGTCACCTGTTGACTGTTTCATCTTTTCAGCTGTGCAAAGAAAAATCTCTAAGTTGTAGTTTTCCCATATATAAAATGAGGCTAATCATAATCCCTATGTTATTGTCCTGTTTTGAGGTTTTAAATGAGATATATGTAAGGAAATGTATCACAATGACTGGCAGATATAAGAATTTCAAAAATGTTGTCATCATTCATCTTATTATCAATATATATTCATTGTAGAAATTTATACAATATGCAGTAGTACAAAATAAAAATTAAAAGTAGCAGAATTCGATGCTTCCTAAAGGACGTGGGGGTGGTGGTGGTGTTCATAGTTAAATCATATACAGCAATTAAAAGCTTCACTTTTTCAAATAAGTTGGCTTGGGTTGATATTTTCCAGGCATGTGCTACATGGATTACACGTAGCCATTTCTATGTTTCTCCTAGATAAAACAGCAAAGTAAAACTGCTCTAGATCTTCTTTTTTTAAAAAAATATATATTTTATTGATTTTTTACAGAGAGTAAGGGAAAGAGGTAGAGACTTAGAAACATCAATGAGAAAGAAACATCAATCAGCTATCTCCTGTACACCCCCTACTGGGAATGTGCCCACAACTAAGGCACATGCCCTTGACTGGAATCGAACCTGGGACCTTTCAGTCTGCAGGTCGATGTACTATCCACTGAGCCAGACCGATCAGGGCTTCTTTTCCTTTTTTTGCTGTGGCTATCACTTGTTTTGATTTGCTTTTCCCTTTTTCACCTTTCTTTTTGTGGTTTGGAATAAAGTTACTGTGGGATTCTGTGCAGATATTATAAAAGAAAATAACTATATACTTATTTATAATATGTTTTGCTGTTGTTTTTGGAGAGAGAGAGAGAGAGAGAGAGAGAGAGAGAGAGAGAGAGAGAGAGAGAGAGAGAGAGAGAGAGAGAAAGAGAAAGAGAGAGATGTGAGAAGGAAACATGGATCGGTTGCCTCCCGCAAATGCCCATTCCAGGGATTGAACCTGCAACCTAAATATGTGACCAGGAATTGAACCAATGACATTGCAGTGCATGGGACAACAATCAACTGAGGCACACTGGCCATGGTGAAGATAGCTTTATTTAAGTGAAATTATTAGAACCAAGTTCTAGCCGAAACCAGTTTGACTCAGTGGCTAGAGTGTCCGCCTGCGGACTGAAAGGTCCCAGGTTCAATTCCAGTCTAGAGCATGTATCTTGGTTGTGGGCACATCCCCGGTGGGGGGTGTGCAGGGGGCAGCTGATCGATGTTTCTCTCTCATTGATGTTTCTAGCTTTCTATCCCTCTCCCTTCTTCTCTGTAAGAAATCAATAAAATTATAAAAAAATAGAATCAGATACTAAACAGATTATGAATCCTTTTTTTGCAATAGCCAAACGCTTTATCAAGGCAAGATGGAAGATGGCAGTTATTGGTAGCCAGACATCTTCATGATTAGGAACACAGACCTCTTGTAGAGCCTGCACCAACATTGACATGGCTACATCATCATGGGTCCTGGATTGGAGGGCCATTTCTCTCCCTATTTTTTCCTTTTGTGCTAAGAAAGCCCCAGAAGTGTCATGTTTCCCCAATTTCAGGAGAGAAAAACCTTGTGTAATAAGATGGGAGAAAAGTGAAAGAAATTGACTTCATCCAGGAAGGAGCCTGTAGCAATTCCTAACCCTAAGGAGGTTGAGGAGAATTAATCTATGTTTAAAGATTTTTGCCCTGGCCTCCCTGATGATAAAATGAAGTAAACAAAGTAGATGATGATTTTGAGGTTGGAGAGCTGATAATGTTTTCAAATGTTTTATTGATTTTTTTTTGAGAGAGAGAGAGAAACGGAGAGAGAGAGATAGAAACATCGATGAGAGAGAAACATCATCAACCTGTTGCCTCCTGCCCACCCTCTACTGGGGATTGAGCCCACAACCTGGACACGTGCCCTGACGTGGAATCAAACCGTGACCTCCTGGTTCGCAGGTCAACGCTTAACAACTGGGCAACACTGGCCATGCAAGAGAGATGGTAATTTTTGAAGACAGATCCTTTAAAATGGACTGAATAAATACTGATGTATGTGCATATACACACATATGTAAAGTTCGTGCGTTTTGTTTATGATCGGTTGAACTATTATTTTAAAAATTCACTCTGGTGGAGTCTGCATAGAATTTTTCAAGAATGCAAAAATACCTGCTGGGAAAATTTGTACTATGCAAAAATATGTTTCACGAGAGAAGTTCTCAAGAGGAAATTGCAAAAGAAATTCAAATAGCCGAAGTCTTTTATTTATTTATTTATTATCTTTATTGTTTAGAATATTACAAATGTCCTCTCCCCACTCCCCATTGATCCCCCCATTGTCCTCCTCCACCTGTTTCCACCCTGCCTCACCTGTTCACCACCCTATTGTCTGTGGCCATGGGCATATAAGTACTTTGGTTAATCTCTCTCTCCCCCTCCAGATATTTATTTTTCTTATAATGTTCTCCAATTTTTCTTCATCCTTTCAGTAATCCACAGACAGGAAGACTTTATTTTATAGGTAAAATTAGTGATTGAAGATATAGAGGACTTATGGGGCATAATTCAGAAAAAATAGCTGGAGTCTTTAAGAGAAAGGAAATGTAAATAGAGAAGTTGCAAAATCTTCTCCTCTTGACACCCTGGTTCCGACCACATTTCCCTTTTCCCTACTGCTCTGTCAGCGATTTACTGGAGGCTGAGGGCAGTTGCAGGGATGATTTGTGAGGTCTACCCAATGCCACGGTGATGGGGATCCATGGCTTGCTCTAAGAAGTAGTCAAATGTATCATCTCTATTGAACAAACGATATTTCTGAAAATATTTTGCTAAGCACAGGAGTAAAACTTGAGATTTACTGTCAGGAAAGGAACATTTGAAAGTTATTCACTCTGCCTCATGACCCAATTGGCAATTCTCTCAATTAAACTTGATCTGTCATCACCATGGAAAGGAAACAGGTGTCCCCCAAAGGTGTTTATTTCTGAAGACTTCTTTGGAGGAGAAAGAATTCTGCTCGCTAACAGTGCATTTTGCTGTGTCACTCCTTTTCAATGTGAAGATTGAAAGGACCCAGCCCAACCTTCCCTCTAACAATGTACCAAAAGCTAGAAGCTGTTTAGTAATTAGTTATCTTTCACTTTTTCTCTACCTCCAAAAGGAAGTTTATGCCCAGTACAAAAAACTCAGAAGATGCAAATGAGCACAAATCAGAAAGTAATCCCACCACACAAAGTTAACCTTCTTATGTATATCATTTACTATTTTTCTATAGTTCTGCTTTATTTAAAACATTCACAGGCCATGGATTTCAAACCAGAGGCTGGAAATCCGGGAAGTTCATACTACTGGGGAAGAGAATGGGGTGTATGAAAATATTAAGAGAAGTAAAAGGATTTTAAAAAGAAATCTGGAAATGTGGTGAGTGTATTTAAAACCTACACTGAGTGGCCAGATTAGTATGATTTCTGGAGGCATTATAATCTGGCCACTCAGTGTAGACTGACCACAGAGCTGGGATTTTAAAATAAGGTTTTTCCATGTATAAGAACTGCATTGTGGGTAGTTAGAAAGAAGCAGAGGACTTACTAGCCAGAGGCTGGGACCACTATCTCCTGGTCCCTTGACATATCAAGAGTTGCAAGCGTTCCCTTATACATAAGTACACTGAGTGGCCAGGTTATTATACATTCAGACAACATAATAATCTGGCCACTCAGTGTATATTGCAAGTTAAAGTTTTGTTAGAGATAATTGATACTTTTTCTCCTTGGTAAAACATATCCACATTTTATGAACAAAATATGATGTATATTAACTACTATATATAACTAGTGATTAGGACCATGTTAGACCAGGAAACATTAGGTAGTTGGGAAGTTAAAATTTCACACACATAGAGTACAGAAAGAAACATTTTAAAGTATTACCAAGTATTATAAAGTATTACCAAGTATTATAATGTATGTGAAAGCTTTTTGTCAGTTCTAATGTGCATTGCAAATGCTGTTATTAGCACTACTATTAATTACTATTATTCTTACAAAATATGGAGAGGAAATCAATCTAGGAAAAACTAAAATTACACCAAAAAAATGTCTAAATGTCTCCTGATTCTTCGGAAAATCTAATGGCCTGAATATACAATATTAACAAAAAATATCAGATGGGTGGGCGTGTCAAAGAGGGATTCAGTTTGATCTTATGCATGCCAGGAAGTCAAGATAAAGACTTTGGGCAGTTTCCTTCATTTAAACTATCACTTTAGAAAAATAAGCATTAAATTAAATAGCAACTACATAGCATCCTACACTCAGGAGAAAATTCCCCTTACATTTCTGAATATGTTCAGCAAGTTTAATTTACTCTGAATATTCCTCTATTAAAGCTCAGGGAGGACCAGGGAGCCATCTTGAATTATTTCTCTTTTGGGAATACATTTTGGTCTTTTCATGTTGACCATTTTCCCCAAGTCAGCCTATTTAAATATTTCATTCATATTTAGTTAGAAACATTTCCAGCACTTGAAAAGCAAATACAGTATGTTTATGTCATCTAAGAAGTTGACATTTCTTTGCTTGTCACCCACCATTGTTAAAACTACATAATTTGTAGCAACCCGAAATGGCTGAGATTTCAGAAAGTTTAATTATCTTCTCTTTGAACATTTAACATGATTATCATCAAAGGGTCTTTATTTTATTGCTCTCTATAAATGAGGGTGGGATAAGTGTCATAATAAACCATTCAAAAAATCTCAGTGGCTAAGTACAATGAGAGTTTACTTCTCACTCAGTAGGGGGTGTAGGTGACTTTACTCAATCATTCAGGGATCTAGTCCCCTTCCATCATGTGGTATAAGTCACTTCTACCCGCATTTAATTGGCCACAACTCAAGGACACAGCCCCTCCTAGCTGTAATCCAGCTATATGCCCAGGAGGAAAAGAAAATTTTATGAATGCATATAGATCTGTGTCACCTCAAAAAATTGGAATAATATGAAAAAATGTCTAAAATCTCCTAGATTATTTCTTAAGATAGAAAGTCAGCATCAACATCAGAAAAATTGTTATGTGGAAAGCATTTTGGCTTTGAGGTGTGTCCAGTGTATACCCATGTATCTCAGTCTGGTTTTGAGGAGACTCTCAGTTGCTGGGCTGTGGGGGCTTTGACTCATGATCATATATCATCATATGGCATGAGAAGGGGCAGTAGTTTCTGACCTGGGTCCCCCACCCCTGAAAATTTTAGAAATGGATTCATAAATCCATATGCAAAAACTCATTTTCTGAATCAGCCACTGAATCAGGGCTGGGAACATTATATAGCAATGTTCAAGAGCACCATGCTGTACTTTGCTAATTATACAATTCTAAGAATTGAGGTGTATTTCTTGGAGCCTGGGTAAGAGGGCTTACAGCAAAGTGAGGGGTGTTCATAAAAGAGTGACTAGGGGACTGAGGGCATTTCAAATAACATCATTTACTCAGCAGCATTGCAGGCCTACCCACACGCCATTCACTGTGGTGCTGGAGATACAGGGAGAACAAAAGATGCAGTGTTTCTGCCTTCATAGAATTACTAATGATAATAATGAACAAGATAATAAATTTATGAGCATGTTAAATTTAACTAGCTATAAATTCCTGAAGAAAATAGTGATGTGCTAGGGAGTGTCTAGTGGTGATGGAACATCATTAGACTGGGTAAGCCAGGGAAGGTCTTGCTGAGGAGGTGGTGTCTTTTAGTGGAGATCTGAATGATTAGAAAGATCCAGCTCTGTGAAGAAGAGCATTCCAGATAAACGCCTTAAAGTGGGAGGACTTTGGTGTGTTTAAGTAAGGAAAATGCCATTATGGCTAGAGTGCTTGAGCAAAGAGGAGGAAGAGTGGCCAGATCATGGTGTCTGGAGTTTACTCGCAGTGTGATGAGAAGTTACCAGAGATTTTAAGTAGGAAAGTGACATGGCTGAGTTTGTAACTGGACAATCAATGGATCTGTGCTGCCTGTCCTTTCTTGAGCCAATTCAGCAGAGACAGGGTTGAATAATTTACGAGTGTTTATTCCAATGCTGCCAGCATTATGGGAGAGCAGCAGGTCATCCACAAAAATCTGCTCTGCACCCCACCATAACCCAGCTGCTTATATTGGGTAGGACAGGGATTACATGGGGAAGCATGCCAGGTGGGTTAGGGAGGAGCGGGGGCAGCACTTCATTCTTTGGGTAACAAGGTTGTTAATCTTTCCATGATATTGTTACAGAAAAACCAAGCAACACTTAGAGAGATGGAGTTACAGTTATTATGCGAGGGTCCAGAGGACAATGTCTCTCAAAGTCTGGGCCCCAACATGGAGGTACTTTCCCTATTTATATGCTTTTATCTTCTTTGTTTCTCAAATATGGGGTGTTTCCAACCCCCTTTGCAAGTTGTTAAAGAGCCACTATGTGCGGTGGCCTTGAGACCACAAAGGCTTAGCCTGGCACCAGCACTGATAATTTCATCCGGGGAAGATTTAATGGCCTCTCTGAAGTGGGGGTAGTCTTATTTTCCTTATTATTTAAGCAAACAAGCATTTCCAGAAGCCAAATAGCAGGGTTAAAATTTCAAACAGCAGTTTTTCTATAGATGGATAGAACTGCTTCAATATTAGGCAGTTCTTGACTAGGGATGGACCACATTCCAAGGTTGACTCTCAAGTCCAGGTTGACTCTCAGGTCCCGGGCACACAACTCTCAACTAGGTTATGTTATATTGTAAATCTGAAGATGCCTTAATCAATAAGCCAAATTTATTTGGAGTCCTTTCCATTTCGCTAGTGCTAGTGGGCTCAGAGGAAATCTTGCTTCTCAAATTCTGGGGCCCAATATGGTGCAAGTATTTTCTATTTATATGTTTTTCAGCTCTTTGTCTCCAAAATTTGTAATGAGACTTCCATACCTTCTGAGAAAAAGTCCTGTGTGCTGGGAGAGGCTGTGAGACCATATCTCAAGGCCTGGCCTGGAGCCAGTACTGACAACTCTGTTTGGGGCATAGTTGATGGCCTCTCTGGAATGGGGAGTAGTCTTATATTTTTCTCTATTATTTAAGCAAACAAACATTTACAGAAGCCAGAATAGCAGGGATAAATTTTAAAGAGCAGTTTTTACCCAAGGTGGAGTTTACTATGCTTCAGTTAGAATGTCCTTCCTTTAAGCAGAGGCAAGGCAATCACAGTTAACAGAACATGATTATATTTCCCATAACCTTAGCTAGTCCTCAGCATTCTGTTTTTGCCCCTAACAGGTTTACATTATTAAAATGGCATGCTGGTTGCTGTCTGGTGATTGGCATGTAGGGATGCAAGTGTGGAAACACAGCAACCTGTTATGGGCTGCTAACCACCAGTTGAAAGATGATGGAGCTTGCAGAAACTGGTAGCCTTAAAGTGGGAGGCAAAATAAATTGATGGATCTTTTTTGGAGGTTGGATACACTAGGAGGGTGGCTGTTAGAGAAAAATGAATGCAGAGTACTCCTAGGTTTATGTCTTGAACTACTGGGTGGAAATATTTTTGAAATGTTGGAGGATTCAAGTATTGGATGGGGTTGGTGCAGATGAACTTTAGGGTTCCGTGAAACTTAAGGATGAAAGATAAAACAGGAGCTGGGTGGGGCATTGACCCAAGTGATAGAGGCCTGGTGATCTTGCTCCTGGCAGCTCTTTCCCATGAATGTTTTTTTTTAAATAGGAATTTTAGGGGAATATAGATAGGTTTAGGGAATTCTTAGAACTGGGGGTCCATGGAAAAAAACACCAGGCTACAGACTGGGAGAAGTTACATTTCCATAAGACAAGGGAACTGGGAGTAGCCAAAGTGTCTATATTTACAAAATTAAGGAGGAAGAAAGCCTAGAGGAAATGGGAAGACAATGAGGGAGGAGGGCATTGGGAGTTATTATAGTAACCAATTCAAAAGGGAATATTGACCAATCAGAAGGGATATCAGGGCACAGAGATTTGCAGCATTTTTAAACCATGGAAACAGGAAGTCGGTGGGACTCTTCCCCCTTCCCATTTGGGACTCTGTGCTGTGAGCTTCTTTCCCCTTCCCCACGTGGCAGTCTATTCTTGTTCTTTCATAAAATTGCTACCTTTTCTATACCACCTTTCATCCGTGGATTCATTGTTTGACTCCGTTGGACAGAGTTGAAACCATCCTGCCCAGGGGAACACCGCATGTTCCAGTCCAAAAATTTCTTTCAGTATATTTTTTAAATTGATTTCAGAGAGGAAGAGAGAGAAGGAGAGAGATAGAGAGAGAGATTACGATGAGAGAGAATCATTGATCCGCTGCCTCCTGCATACCCACATTGGGGATTGAGCCACAACCAGGGCATGTGCCCTGACTGGGAATTGAACCGTGACTTCCTGGTTCATAGGTCAATGCTCAAACACCGAGCCATGCTGGCTGGGCTGTCCCATGACGTTTTGACCACTGGCTTCCATAAGTACCATGGCTCTTTAGCTGCGGTACTGATCTATGGAAGGTTCTACTGTCTACTACCTTCAAATAGAAAGCTGCCATTTTGTATACTGGAACATTCCTTTTTCCTTATCCTTCCTCCTTTTCTCCTGAGTCAATGGCTAATTGTCATTCTTTATCCTTAGCTTAAAAAAGTGCTAGTCTTATTATGGGAAGTTACATTCTGGCTAAAATACATTTCCATCTCCTAGTTTCGCTACGGGTGGCCTATGAGATGTAACATGTTGTGTGGGTCTAAGAAGACTCTGTAAAAGGGAGAGTTCTGCTTGTAACACAAGTGTGAATGGCTGGAGATGAAGCAACAGCCTTGGCCTGAAGCAAGATTGAAGAAGGAAGCTTAGGAGGGTGGAACTTTAGTCATATTGATGTTTCTATATCTCTGAACTGCCTATCTCCACACTTCTTTTATGCAAATGGAAGGAACTTCTATCTTGTTTAAACCACTTATATTTTACTAGAGGCTCAGTACACGAATTTGTGCAAGGATGGGGTCTGGCTAGCCCTGCCCTTGATTGGGAGGGGGTGCAATGCAATCAGGGGTAGGGCTGGCCAGTGGGATGGGCCATGGACAGTTGGCTGACTGGCCCACCCCCTGGTCTAACTCCCGGTTGAGGGGATAATTTGCATATTAGCCTTTTATTATATAGGATTAGCAGCCAAATGCAATTTCTCATGAATATACTGGTCATCCCCAGCAGAAACTACTTTTTAAAATAGTATCTTCTGACTTCTGTGAACTGCTTTGTGACAAAAAGTTTCCTAAGGCAAATGAGTTTTATAAATATTGCAGCATGCTATATCCTCACTTGCCTTCCCTAACCACCCTATTTAAAAATGCACCCCCAACCTCTAAACCTGTACTCCTCATCCTTATTTCCTGCTTCATTTTTCTCCATGTCTCTTATCGTTATCTAACATACCATATGATTTATGCATTTGTGTTTACTGCCAGTTTTTTGCATTTCTCCCCACAATTTAAAATAAGCTCTATGAGGATTGTCTGCTTCATTTACTGCAGTACCTTCTGATTCCTTCCAGGCTACTTAGCTTGTAGAGAAATAAACAGGGAGACTGACAGTGACAGAGACATTTCTACTCCTATTTTAGCCTGTATTCATTCATTCATTCATTCATTCACATTCATTCATTTATTCTATCTTTCTCTCTCTTCCACACATACACATTATGCATTTATATTGTTATCAGTTGGCTTCCATTCTCTTTGGCCTGTGTCTTACTGGATGAAAACACTATTTTTTAAAAAAATATATTTTTATTGCTTTCAGAGAGGAAAGGAGTGGGAGAGAGAGATAGAAACATCAGTGCTGAGAGAGAATCACTGGCTGCTTCCTGCATGCCCCCTACTGGGGATCAAGCCCACAACCCAGGCATGTGCCCTTGACCAGAATTGAACTCAGGACCCTTCAGTGCACAGTCTGACACTCTATCCATTGAGCCAAACCAGGTAGGGCTGAAAAAAGACTTTAGAAATAAAGATTAAAAATTAATTGGCATGGGAGAGAAAAGACAAAGTTCCTGATATTCTTTTTCTTGTTATGCTGGAGCTTTTTGTGTGATGTGAACTTGTTAGGAAATAGTCCCTATTTTCCTGCACCAGGCACTAATGATGACCTTCATGGGCTTGGCAGAGGTCAAGTGATGAGGAAAGAAAGGTTCTCTGTCATTCTCAATCTGAAGGGAGCTGGCAGTATGTGGGGCTGAGATGTTGGGCTCAAATGAATGGGAAAACATGCAAGGGTCTCGCTGCCCCCAATCCTGAATTAGCTGGTCCAGATGTGTTTTCATGCCCACCCTCTGTTACTCTCTTGCCTATTTTTTAAAAACTTCTTTATTGATTTCAGAGAGGAAGGGAGAGAGATAGAAACATCAATGATGAGAGAGAATCACTGATCGGCTGCCTCCTGCACGTCCACACTGGGGATGAAGCCTGCAATCTAGGCATGTGCCCTTGACCAGAATCGAACCTGGGACCCTTCATTCCTCAGGCTGACGCTCTGTCCACTGAGCCAAGCTGGCTAGGGCCTCTCTTGCCTCTTTCTGACATGAATTAAATAACAAGAATTAAGGTTTGTTTGGTAATGCAAGGGGCATTTCAGAGTTCACAAGTGACCCCAGCCAGGGCACTCCATCGTTGGCTCCAGGGAAAGGAAGCCATGATTTTCTGGTCTAGGCAGGGTGTATTTGAGTTGCTGCAGAGCCCTGGGCAGTCAAGTCGCTTTAGAATGTCACCATTTTGTTACTGAGGCAAGATGGTCCACTGACCTGGATCTAGTCTGGGAAGCCAAGGGCTTTTGTTCTGGCTCTGTGGTCTTTGCACTTCCTTGGGAGAAATCTGTTGACCAGCTCTTGCCAGTACCCCTCCTGTTCTTCCTAAGACTCAATTTATGTGGTTGTAAAAGGGAGATGGAGAGGTCTGAAATCTGCCTGCTCCACAGCAGTTCGGGGAAATGAATTTACCAAACTTCAAATTAACCTCTTTCCATGATATATTGCTGCTTAACACATTGCTTTCAGATGCAATAGTTTAAACTAAAGCAATTTATTATTTCTTAAGGTTTAATGTGAGCATAAAAGGAGATAATGTATACATAGCTCTGAGCACAGTGCCAGGCACAGAGTTGGCACTCAATAATTGTTATCCTATCTAATAAAAGAGTAATATGCAAATTGACTGTACCTTCGCTACACACACAAGCCATGCCCACAAGCCACACTCACCAGCAAATCAGAGTGAATATGCAAATTAACCTAACAAGATGGTGGTCAATTTGCATATCCAGGTGCAGAAGATGGGCGTAGAAGGAAGCCAAGCACTGCAGAAGGGGGCAAAGCTGTGGAGAAGCAAGCAAATGGGGTCGGGGAGAAGAGAGGGAGCGAGGCAGAGGAGACAGGAGGGAGCGAGGCAGCAGAGAAGGGAGGGAGCTTTGCTCAGGCCACACGAAGCCCTATTCTTGCAGGAATTTTCCTACAACAGGTCTCTAGTTTCATATAATGTGGAGGATGACCTTGCTCATGAGAATGCCTAAGGCTATGCACTATTTTGAAAGTGGATATTGGAGCAGCACAGAGTTTTGGGACTGCTTGGCGCTAGGACCACCCCTAAAGTGTGTGGGGCCTCTGAAAATATTGTGTGTGGGGCCTCTATCTATGTGAGCAATCTCAGGGAAATTCTATCACAAACATTCATAAATGCATATGAGGTATAGTGTTTTACTGATGCAATTTAGGGCAGTGAGTAGAGTTGTGGTATTTACATATTTACTCATTCTCAGATCAGTATATGTGAAGATTATTTGTTGTGCCCAGGCATCATCTTGTCTTGTTCAGGTTTAGCTACTATTTATTAATGTTATTTATTGTCCAATACACCATTCCTGGATGATATGACTTTGCCCCTCACTCCCTTCATAAGAAAGAGGTACACCTACAAAACCATGGCTTTTTGGAACCCCTTTATATTTAAACATCATAGATCTTCTTGCTCTATAGTCCCTAGAACCCTTTCTGTAATGCTGGCTATGTCACATCCCATGACATAGTACCGGCCATCATGCTGCCACGAATTCTGGCTTCCAGTGATTCTCTCAGAGCTTGTTTACCATGCTTTGTTGATGCTGGCCATCTTATTGAAAGTATGCAGGACAATGTGAATGAGAAGTCATTTTCTAGTCATGTTAGATTTACCTTCAGAATTTCATAATTTAAATACATAAAGACACATCTTCCAACTGTGTGTTCCCTTGGATTCTTTTTAAAAATATATATATTTTATTGATTTTTTTTACAGAAAGGAAGGGGAAGGGATAGAGAGTTAGAAACATCAGATGAGAGAGAAACATTGATCAGCTGCCTCCTGAACACCTCCTACTGGGGATGTGCATGCAACCAAGGTACATGCCCTTGACCGGAATCAAACCTGGAACCCCTCAGTCCACAGGCTAATGATGCTCTATCCACTGAGCCAAACCGGTGAGGGCTCCCTTGAATTCTTTAGGCCACAGTTGCTGCATTCCTATAATGTGAACTCTTTTGATGTCAGTCATCATCCTGGGTGCAGTGGTGGGAGTGGAAAGGGTGGTGTGCCCACTGCTACCCCTGTAAACAGAGGTGGAACAGGAATGGGTGAGTTGACCCACGTACCCACATGTGTGGCTCAAGCCTCCACCTGCTTGTAATTTTCTCTCTCCCCTTGAATAGACTTAATGGCCAGAACAATGAAGGTTTTTGTATAAGTCATAACATTGGTAAGGGATGCTACTAGAGTGTTGTGAAGGGCTTCGGGAGGGAGTAGTTTCAGGAACTTAAGTGAAAGGGGGATGGTTTTCTTAGCATTTGACAGCTATAATACCAGATGCTCAGTTAAATTTGAATTTTAGATAAACAATTTTTTTAGTATAAGTTTGTCCCATTAGGCATATTTATACTGAAATAGTATTTGTTGTTTATCCGAAATGCAAATTTTAATGAGGCAATCAGTAATATTATTTTCAAAATATGGCAACTCTACCAGTATTTAATACCTAGATGGACACAGATGCCCACATTCAGTCTATAAGTTACTTGGTCACCTATCATATATCCCATGAGAAAACAGTTGACAGTGGTCCTAGGACTCATAAACATGCCACTTACTAAAGTTTACATGTACCTAGTTGAGGGGCTTATAAATTTTAACTGGTTTAAGAAATATGTTATTATTGTAGATATTAAGTTACAAAGATACTAGATTTTTTTTCACAGCAGCTATCACGAAGTTTTTAAATTATCCTTATTCCATTTGGATATGTGTTTCTTTGTGGGATATCTCTCCTCTCTCTATAAAAAATTAAAAAAATCAAGTATCAACATAAATTGAACTTAGCATATGACTTATGAACTAAACTAAATTAAAAAACTAAGATAGCATGTTTGATTAAATTTCTCTACTTTTATATTTTTTTCCAGTGAGAGCAGGGTGACCTTTGTAGGTTTAATAAATGAAACAAAATTAAGTACAATTAAATATATTGCATTTTAACTTTTAATGTTTTCAAGATTTCAATTTTTTCAAGATTTCAATTTTGGAACCATGTTTTATAATGTACTAGAGGGTCACTGCAAGAAATTTATGCAAGAGTAGGCCTTCCTTCTCCTGGCTGCTGGCACCAGCTTCCCTCTGGCTCCTGGGACGCGGGCTTCCCTCTGGCCACTGGCAGGCACCTGGGACCTGGGCTTTCCTCCCAGCCCCGGCTTCACTGGAAGGTCGTCCAGAAGGATGCCAGGTCTAATTAACATATTACTCTTTTATTATTATAGAGTAGTGTCAGATAATGTGTACTAGTATATGCTTTATAAGTAAAGTTGCATATATTTGAGGGTGTGCGAATTTTTTTTTATGTTTGAGATGCTTGACCCAAAATAATTTGGAGACCCCTGGCTTAAAGTATTGCTTTACTTATTATTTTTAAAAATATGTTTTTATTGATTTCAGAGAGGAAAGATGGGGGAGAGAGATAGAAACATCAATATGAGAGAGAATCATTGATCGGCTCTCTCTTGCATACCCCCTACTGAGGATTGAGCCCACAACCTGGGCATGTGCCCTTGATTTGAATTGAACCTGGGACCCCTCAGTCTATAGGCCAACACTCTGTTCACTGAGACAAACTGGCTAGGGCTATTGTTTCAGAGAGGGTGTCTATGTTTGTTGGTTTGTCTTAGTGGAAGCATCTACTTGCTTTGTAACATTCTTGTAGTTGAACATCACATTGCAAAATTTCACCAGATTTAGACTTAGATGCCCCCAAAGAGAGAAATGTGGAGGCCCTTTAGCATTTATGTGAAAACTCCAAACGTGTGGCCTCATTGTTTGGGAGAGTAGATCAGAGCCCTGTGTCACAGAGACCTGGAGGTTTACAAGAAGACTTCATTCCTTAGTTCCTGGCTGCCTCAGATTCATAGTTAGTTCCCCAAGTGCACTATGCCTCTGTGCACATAAAGAGTTGATCATAGAGTATATGCTTCTAGTTATAAGATGAATAAGTCTTGGGGAATTGGATGTATAGCATGGTGAATATAGATAAAAATACTATATTATATTAGTGACCCGGTGCATGGATTTGTGCACATTGAAAGAAAATTAATTAGAAGGTGGTTAATGGGACCGGACTGGTCAAGAAGGGCCGGACACACCCTCGAGCCAACCTCCCATAGTCCCTCCCTGGCATCTGAAAAGTGAGCAGGGACCCTCCAACAGGTGGGGTCCCTCAGCCTGGCCTGCAGGGATTGGGCTGAAACTGGCTCTCTGACGTCCCCCGAGGGGTCCTGGAGTGCGAGAGGGCACTCTGCAAAGTTGCTGTTGTACGGGGTGTGGAACGCAAATGCAAGTGTGCAGTAAACCAGATTCAGGGCTGACAGTGTCCCAGCAACAACATAACCCATGGCCAAAGGTGGAATCCTGTGGCCCCTCAAGGAATTGGGCTCCCTCCTCTCTGGATTCAGGGTGTGTCACCTGAGAACCATTGCTGTCAAATCACTGAAACTCCACAGCCCCTGCGTTGAGTGCCTGCCCCCTGGTGGTAAAGTGCATGTCATAGCGACCAGAAGACAGTAGGAGAAACACTTAGTATATTAGCCTTTTATATATATATATATAACACACTTGAAATTTGTTAAGAGAGATCTTAAATGTTCTCACCAAAAAAAAGAAAAAAAAAGATAACTATGTGAGGTGATGGAAGTGTTAACTAACCTTATTGTGGTAATCATTTTGCAGTATGTAAGTGTATCAAATCATCATGTACACCTTAAACTTGCATGCGTTATATGTCAACTACCTCTCACTAAAGCTGGAAAAAAAGTGGGTGGGGTGAGGCAAATATCAATAGGGGGTGAAAGCCAAGTTCTTTTCCAGAAAAAATCTATTGTAGGGGCATTAGCATACTGGGTTCCTGGGTTTTCTTTGGAATGGGAAGACTCTGGAAGACACAGCCTAACCTGGAAGCCAGGGAAACAGGTGGCCACCACTGTCTTGGTCATCATTCTAGAGATCAGTGGTGGGCATCCACAGGAGGGTGCCATGACTCAATCCAGTGCCCAGGATGATGGGCAAACATTCACTGAGGCCAGGTTCCCTCCCTCTACCACCACACACAGATAATTCAGGGCTAGAGCAGCAGTGCCCTCACCACTGCAGCAAGAGAGGAGCCTCACAGCATGGGTGGCAGGAGGCTTGTCAGCTTCATGGGATGTCTGCAGATACCTTTCACGTATGCGGTTTGGCAGTGCAGGGGTGCAGAGAGACATCATACTGGATTTGCTTGGACAGTATTGGTCATGGTAGCAGACTTCTCAGGTTGGGATCTTGACACTGTGGCCTAGAACAGTGTGGGATGGGCCATAGCATTTCCAGAAACCCTTCAGTTTTGCTGGCCAACAGATGGTGGCTCCCTTATCTGCAGTGCAGTCAGGTGCAAAAAGAAGAATATATTTAGAGCACTAGTAGAGCCATTATTTGAATAGTATGGAACAGAATGGTTTCTTTGGTAACCAAGCCAGGGAGACACCCACACAAAGTTAGAATGCATTGGGCTCATTTCTGTTCCCCACCCCACCCCCCCCCCCCCCCAATCCAACCAGATTAAAACAATATGAAGAGAAAAGTGAGATTCAGCAGCATTTTATACAAGAGGGGATTTGTTTCCTATGAGAATATATTAATGACCTATGTTTTATATTATGGACAACAAGAGATAACAGTTTTGAGCCATAACACTCTGTTTTCATGATCAGTCAGATAGTTGACTTTCTGCCTAGACTTCAGTGCTTATGTGTAGATAAGACACTGGGAAATATGAGGCAGAACATTAGAAGCATTTAACCCACTCTATGCCGCACATATTCTTAGTACTAACCAGAAAAAGGCAGCACATAAAGGCAAAAGAAATGAGTTTGAAAAGAAACCATTTGTCTTTTAAGAACAATTTCTCTTTAGCTCTATAAGTAATTTCTCTGCTCTGAGTGAGGGTTTAAAAGTGTCATATAAAAATCCAAAACACCCACAAACAAATTAAAAAATGGACAAAGGACCTGAATAGACACCTTTCCAAAGAAAACATAGATAGCCAATAGACATGAAAAAGTGCTCAATGTCACTGATCATCAGAGAGATGAAAATTACCACAATGAGATATCACCTTGCACCTGTCAGAGTGGCTCCCATCCTATCTAATAAAAGAGTAATAAGCAAATTGACCATACCTTCTATCAAGCTACACCCACAGCCATGCCCACCAGCCAATCAGGAGCAAATTATGCAAATAAACCCCAACCAAGATGGCTGCAGCCACTGAGAGCAGGAGGAAGGCTTGGGTTTCCCCGGCAACAAAGGAAGTCAAGCTTTCCACCTGCCCTTGCCAGCCTAGGACTCCACTCAATGCTACAAAGTTTCGATTATAGAAGATACATAACTCCAACAGAAATGGCGGCAGCCACAGAGCTGGAAAGAGAAGAGGCTAGGGTTGCCCCAGTGATGGAGGAAGCCAAACTTCTGCAGCCCTAGCCTAGGCCTCCACTCTAGGCCACAAAGTTTCAAACAGAAATGGCTTTTGCCACAGAGCAAGCAGAAGGCTTGCCTCTGCTCCAGGCTACAAAGTTTCATTTGTAGAACATAAATTAAACCCAGATCCTAAGGCCTCTGCTTTGGTCGCTGGGGGGCGTGGCCAGCCTGCAAACCACCACAGGCCCCTCGCCTAGGCCACCCCACACCCCAAGGGACACCCTTCCAGGACACCCTTCAGGGCAAACTAGCTTGTCCCCACCCATGCACCAGGCCTCTATCCTATCTAATAAAAGAGTAATATACAGGTTGACCATCACTCCAACACACAAGAGGGCTGTCTCCGTGTGGACACAAGATGGCCACCACAAGATGGCCAGCAGGGGAGGACAGTTGGGAGGTTCCAGGCCTGTAAGGGAGGGCAGTTGTGGGCCATCAGGCCAGCAGGGGAGGGCAGTTGGGAGGGACCAGGCCTGCAAGGGAGGGCAGTTAGAGGCAATCAAGCCTGCAGGGGAGGGCAATTAGGGGTGACCAGGCCAGCAGAGGAGGGACGTTGGGGGTAAACAGGCTGGCAGGGGAGCAGTTAGACATCAATTAGGCTGGCAGGGTAGTGGTTAACAGGTGATCAGGCTGGCAGGCAGAAGCGATTAGGGGCAATCAGGGAGGCAGGTAGGTGAGTAGTTTGGATCCTGGATTGTGAAAAGGATGTCTGATTGCCCTTTTAGGCCCGATCCTACCAGGATCGGGCCTAAATGGGCAGTTGGACATCCCTGGAGGTGTCCCAGATTGGAGAGGGTACAGTCTGGGCTGATGGACACCCCCCTTTCCCCCCATGCACGAATTTTGTGCACCGGGCCTCTAGTCAATAAATCAAGGAACAACAAGTGTTGGGTAGGATTCGGAGAAAAGGGAACCCAAGACACTGCTGGTGGGAATGCAAACTGGTATAGCCATTATGGAAAACAGTATGGAGTTTCCTCAAAAAATTAAAAATGAAACTGTTTTTTGACTCAGAAATCTTACTTTTGGGAATATGTCCCAAGAATCCCAAAACACTGATCAGAAAGATTTATGCACCCCTATGTTCCTTCCGGTGTTATTTACAATAACCAAGATTTAAAAGCATCCCAAGTGCCCATTAGTAGATGAGTGAATAAAAAAGCTGTGGTACATTTTTACAAGGGAAGTAAATATTACCATTTGTGACAGCATGGAAGGACCGGGAAGGTATTATGCTAAGTGAAATAAGCTAGTCAGAGAAAGACAAGTACCATATCATTTCACTTACATGTGGAATCTAATTAACAAAATAAACTAACAAACACAATTAAAACAGACTCATAGATACAGAGAACAGACTGACAGTTGTCAGAGGGGAGGACATTTAGGTGGCTGGCTGAAAAGCTGACGGGTTAAGCAAAATAAAATACAAGTGTAAAATAACAGGATACACATGGAAAGAGATGAAAGGAAAAGACCCTCATTCAGAATTTCTATGATAATGGACATGTTCTATATCTATACCATTCAATGAGGAAGCCACTGGCAACAGGAGGATATTTAAATGGTAATAACTTAAAATTTAATTTTATTTAAAATCCAGTTCCTCCATTTAAATGAAAGGGCCATATGTCAATAGTGGCTTCTGGAGTAGAGAGCACTGTTAGAGTTCAGAAAGAAAGGATGATTTTCATTACTGAAAAATCAGCAAATAGCAATTTTGTCCTTAATGTTTTATTTTACTGTGGTTTTTTTTTTTCTGATGTCAGACTTGATCATCTGGAAGTCACCCACAACTTACCAGAAGCAATGTTTTACTTAACAGATCTAATAACAGTGCTTCCAAGGGCCTCCAAGCACTCCACAAACATCATCTCATTAATTCCTCTGAGCTCCCAATGGAACAGGTAGGGCGTGCAGATAATTATGTTTAATTTTATAAAAGAGGAAAACAAACACTAGTCTAAAATGTAAATTATTAGCAACGAAGGGCCTTCTAGAGTCCCAGTTGTCTTCTGTTGCTTTCTTTGTCTTTTACAGCAAGAACTTGGTGTTTTCTCCTGTCAGGAACAAAAATTCTTCAAACACTTTAGGATTAAATGAAAGAACTATTACATCTGGTTATAGATGGAATATGGTTTGAGTAACATTAGGTCAAAATAGCTAAATATTTATTTCCTTCTCATTCCCACTGTAAAACTTTGGACTGTGCCTTATTTCTCAGTAGCCAAGATAATCCTATATAATAAAACCTTAATATGCAAATCAACCTAACTGTGAAATGACCAGTGGCTATGATGCACATTGACCATCAGGGTGCAGATGCTCAATGCAGGAGCTGCCCCCTGGTGGTCAGTGTGCTCGCACAGGAGGAGCGCTGCTCAGCCAAAAGCCAGGCTCAAGGCTGGCAAGTGCAGCAGAGGTGGTAAGAGCTTTTCTCACCTCTGCAGCAGCACTAAGGACCCCTCGAGGGATCTCTGCCTGCCAGCTTAGGCCCGCTCCCAATGAGCTGGCAGGCAGACATCCCCGAGTGGTCCCAGACTATGAGAGGGCACAGGCTGGGCTGAGAGACTCCCCACCCCCCGGTGCATGAATGGTGTGCACCAGGCCTGTAGTTAGAATATAAAAGAGAGCCAAAACCAGTTTGGCTCAGTAGATAGAGCGTCGGCCTGTGGACTGAAAGGTCCCAGGTTTGATTCTGGTCAAGGGCATGTACCTTGGTTGCGGGCAAATCCCCAGTAGGGGGTGTGCAAGAGGCAGCTGATCGATGTTTCTCATCAATGTTTCTGACTTTCTATCCCTCTCCCTTCTTCTCTGTAAAAAAACAATCAATAAAATATATATATTTTTTAAAAAGAATATAAAAGATAGAGAGAGGGAAATGGATCACAGAGTGGTGATTGCGGGGGCTGGGATGAAGGTAGAAGAAGGCATAGAGGGGGTAAATGGTGATGGAAAAAATAAAAAGAATATGCTATTTGGCCAAAGCCAGTTTGGCTCAGTGGATAGAGCATGGGCCTGCAGACTGAAAGGTCCCAGGTTCAATTCTGGTCAAGGGCATGTACCCTTGTTGCAAGCACATCTCCAGTAGGGGGTGTGCAAGAGGCAGCTGATCAATGATTCTCTCTCATTGATGTTTCTACCTTTCTATCCCTCTCCCTTCCTCTCTGTAAAAACTCAATAAAATATATTTAAAAAAAAAGAATTTGCTATTTGATGAGAGTAGCAAACCTTTCTTAACTTTTATTTGCCTCACTTCATGCCTGTTGCAGGGCTAAAAATACTGTTATTGAAAAATCGATTTCTTTATACATAGTCTTTATGAGAGTGACCTGGAATCATATTGATATACTTACCAAAGATGCATAGAAATTGAGGTGCTCCATCCTTTATTCATACCAGGGATATTTGTGAAGCCCTTACTGTGAGCCAACCAGTATGCTTAGGACTGTTTGTACAAAGTCAGCAAAACCAGACAAGTTTTCAGCCCTCTTGTTTAAGGAGGTGGCAAATATTAATCAAATAATCAAGTTAATATACATGCAACTGCACCTATAGCAGGTACCTGAGCTTGTAATAGGGAGGGTTAATGTACTCAGGAAGACCAGAGATGACTTGTCTCAAATAGGGTCCAAGAGTCAGAAGATGTGAGTAGGAATCAAGTAGGTGAAGAGCAGGATGAAAGAGCATTTTAGTTAGAAGGAATAGCATGTGCAAAGGCCCTGAGGTCATGGAGCATGGTAAGTATGAGGGGCTGAGAGAAGGCTGTTGTTGGGAAACACAGAGAGAGAAAATGAGTGGGGTGCAGGATAGGGTTGGAGAGGTCAGCAGAAGCTGGACTAGGCAGCACCTGCAGGCAACTTTAAGGAATTATATTTTCACTTAATGAGCAATAGGTGCCATTAAAGGGTTCTCGGGGAAGAGGGGTGCAGTCTATGACAGAAGTACATTTTCAAGATCACACTGGTTGATTGTGGCGCATGGAGAACAGTTTGGAAGTTGGTCATCTCAGGAGGTAGTTTGGAGCTGGTTTAGATTTGCAAAGACTATTCATTCTCTGCAGCTGGATTTATTCTGAGCCTTCTGGGCAGTCTCAGAACTTGCAGTTAACCATATTCTTCATCTATTTCATAGTTTGATTTAATGGCATGCCCATACTTTTCCGATAGAGCTAACCACAGCAGCAGTGGGTGGAGTAGTGGGGACATTCTGGCCTACGATGTTACAGGAATACTTTCTGTGACTGATGATTTTAGCATCTTAGCGTCTTTTCTTTTCCCTTCTTTGTTGCTTGTTTTCTCCAGAAAAGGTAAACACCATTATTTCCTTTTTCACTTTGATGTCTTGACTCATTCAACATATGCTGAATTGAAAATACTATTTCAAATTCATGTCCTGCGGTGTTTTTGTCTTATTGTGTTCCAGGTTTTTGAGACCAACTACAAATCTAATTCAAGGGTTTCTGGGTTCATGCTTGAAATATGATAATTTCAGGTGATTTATATAATGAAAAAGGAAAAAGATCCTGAGGTTCTATTGTGCTTTTTTTTTTTTTTTGGTATGTCTATTACAGTACTTGCTCATTCTGGTTTGCATTACAGTTATTTATGCACACACATTAAATTCCTTCTACAGCCACCTACTCATCCTTCAGATGTCACCATCACTTCTTCAGGGACACTTTCCCTAATCTCGCTCGGATTCTTCCCTGATATGCTTCTGTGCTGCTGTGAGCACTTACACTAATTCCTTTGCTGTTTGACCTGTGTCTGCCTATTGGGTGGGATGGGAAGGCTGCTGGTGACTTTCACTCAGGATTTGCCAATGAATGAATAATGTCCTTGAGGTCAGGGAATTTTTTCCCCCATGGTTGACATGCTTGTTTTTCTTTTTTAAATATCTTTTATTTTACAGGGAGGAAGGGAGAGGGATAGAGAGTTAAAAACATTGATGAGACAGAAACATCGATCAGCTGCCTCTTGCACACCCCCTACTGGGGATATGCCCGCAACCAAGGTACCTACCCTTGACCGGAATCGAACCTGGGACCTTTTAGTCCACAGGCCACGACGCTCTATCCACTGAGCCAAACCAGTTTCAGCTATTTGTCTTAACACTTAAGGAATTAATACAGGCTTCCTGCAGGCTCCCAGCATCCCAGGTCCGCATCTCACCCTGGTGTATGCTGGCTCTAGTAGCCCCGTGGCCACCATTGCTGCCCTAGGTGGCTCCCACCACCTCAGGTGGTGTCTTTGGCACCAGACTCTTGGAATACTTCTGCAAAAGCAGGCCCCCAGCCCACCCCAGTGCTTGCAGATTCCAGTGGTCCCAGGCTCCCGACGGGCTCTAGTAGACTCAGGCTCCCACAGATGAAGAATAGAAGATATAGCCCTGACTGGTTTGGCACAGTGGATAGAGCGTTGACCTGCAGACTGAAAGGTCCCAGGTTCAATTCTGGTTGATGGCATATACCTTGGTTGTGGGCATCCCCAGTAGGAGGTGTGCAGGAGGCAGCTGATTGATGTTTCTCTCTCATTGATGTTTCTAACTCTCTATCCCTATCCCTGCCTCTCTGTAAAAAAATCAAATATATATATATATATATATATATATATATATATATATATATATATATATTTTTTTTTTAAAAAGGTTGCCCGGCCAGTGGCTCAGTCGTTGAACATTGACCCATGAACCAGGTCACAGTTCGATTCTTGGTCAGGGCATATGACTGATTGTGGACTCGATCCCTGGTGTAGGGTGTGCAGGAGGCAGCTGATCAATGATTCTCTCATCACTAATGTTTCTTTCCCTGTCCCTTCCTCTCTCTGTAATCAATTAAACATATATAATCCTAAAGATTATAATATTAGAATCTCATTAAGGCCTTGGAAGATCTTATCTAGAAGCACCTGATCTAACAGTATTTGCAATGGGAGAAGGCCTTTGGATTTCAGGTGTCAACCAACACAATTACAGGATTTCATAGGGAGAGGGTGAGAACTTCTGACTCTAGTTTTCTGTATTCCAGTCCAGGAAAAGGGGGCGGTGAGGGGATGCCCACAGAAACCAGCATGTGAAACTCGTGGCCCAGCCAATATAATGGCATGCAAAAAACGTTTTAATAAAAATTTTGTAACTTGCCCTAGCTGGTTTGGCTCAGTGGGTAGAGCATCGACCTGCAGACTGAAAGTTCCCAGGTTTGATTCCAGTCAAGGCCATGTACCTTGGTTGCGGGCACATCCCCAGTAGGGGCTATGCAGGAGGCAGCTGATTGATATTTCTCTCTCATCGATGTTTCTAATTCTCTCTCCCTCTCCCTTCCTCTCAGTAAAAGTAAATAAATAAAATATATTTTAAAAAATCAACTTAAAAACAAAAAGAATGGGAGATATGGATAAACCCTCAGGGCACCAGGATTCCAGATCATCCTGATGCTAGCTGGCTGGCTGTGACCCCTGACGGCTTCCAAGGCACAAGGCTCCTAGCATTTCCAGTACCAGTCAGCTCCTGTGGCCCCAAGACAATTCCTGTGGCCCCAGTCAGTCCTCAAGAACCCAGGATCCAGGTGGCCACCAGTGAACCCAGGCTCCTGGGAAGGCCTAGTAACAGGCCTACCCCCACAGACCCAGTCACTAGGCTGGTCCTTGTGTGTCCATGCAGCAGGCCTGCCCACCTGCTGACCCAAGCACTAGATCTCTCTGCTCAGGGACTCCAGCAGCAAGCCTGCGCACCAACACCAGATGGCTCACCCAGAATCTCTGGAGAGGCTGATCAACGAGGGGCTTTGCCCACTAAACCAGTCTGTAAAGACTGAAAGAGTTGTTCACTTCCCGAAAATACAGACACCAATGCAAGGCTACAAGAATCCTGAATAAGCAAGGAAACATGACACTAATAAACATGAAACTAATTCAAACTCCAAGGACTGATCCTCAAGCAATGGAGATCTATGAACTGCCTGACAAAGAATTCAGAATTATTCTCTTGAAGAAATTCAGTGAGCTACAAGAAAACACTGACAACCAAAGAAATTAGGCAAACAATGAGCAAAATGAGAGGTTTAGTAAAGAAGTAGAGACCATTAAAACAAACAGAATCCTACAGTTGAAGAATGGGAGAATATTTGTAAACCATCTATTTGATAAGGGGTTAATATCCAAATTATATAAGGAACTCATACAGCTCAATAGCAAAAAAAACCATACAATCCAATTTAAAAGTGAGCAAGTCCTGCCGAGACCAGTTTGGCTCAGTGGATAGAGCGTCCAGCCTGCGGACTGAAAAGTCCCAGGGTTCGATTCCGGTCAAGGGCACGTACCTTGGTTGTGGGCACATCCCCAGTAGGGTGTGTGTAACAGGCAGCTGATCGATGTTTCCGACTTTCTGTCCTTCTCTCTTCCTCTCTGTGAAAAATCAATAAAATATATTTAAAAAATAAAAAAAATAATAAAAATGAGCAAGTCCTAACCAGTTTGGTTCAGTGGATAGAGCGTGGCCTGTGGACCAAAGGGTCCCAGGTTCAAGAGCACAAGCCTGGGTTGCGGGCTCGGTCCACCATACAGGAGGCAGCCAACCAATGATTCTCTCACATCATTGATGTTTCTAGCTCTCTCTTCCTCTCCCTTCCTCTCTGAAATCAATTATATATATATATATTTTTTTTTTAATGGGCAAAAGATTTGAATTGACATTTTTCCAAAGAGAACATACAAATGACCAACAGGTCTAAGAAACAATGTTCAATATCACTAATCATCAAACCCACAATGAGATATCACCTCATGTTAGAATGGCTGTCATCAATAAAACAAGAAACAAGTGTTGATGAAGCTACGGAGAAAAGGGAACCTTTGTGCACTCTTTGTGGGAATATAAATTGGTGCAGCCCCTATGGAAAAACAGTATGGAGGTTCCCCAAAATTCAAAATAGAACTGCTATTAGATCCTGTAGTCCCACTTCTGGGTATTTATCCAAAGGAAGGGAAATTACTCACTTGAAGATTTTTTTTTTTGCATACTCATGTTTCATTGCAGCATTATTCACAATAGTCAAGACACAGAAACAACCTAAATGTTCATCAATAGATGGATGGGAAAAGAAAATGAGGTATATGTTTATAATTGAATATTATTCAGCTACAAAAAGAAGGAAAATCCTGCCTTTTGGATAAATATGGATGGATCTTGAGGAGGGTATTATGCTAAGTGAAATAGTTCAGACAGAGAAAGACAAATATTGTATGTTTTTACTTATATGTGGGAATCTAAACAAGGTGAATTTATAAAAACAGAGAGTACAGTGATAGTTACTAGGGGCTTGAGGGTGAAGAAAATGGGGAGATATTGGTCAAAGTATACAGGGTTCTAGCTATAAGATGAAAAAGTCCTAAGTATCTAATGTACAGTATATGGTGTTTATAATCAACAATACTGTGTTATTTATATACTTGAATGTTGTTAAAAGAGTGGATCTTAAATGAATTCAGCACAATAGAATATAATTATATGAGGGGATAGAAGTGCTAACTAACCTTATTTCAATAAACAGAAAAAATTACGAGTATCAAATCATGATGCTGTCCACCTTAAACTATGTTTTATGTAAATATTATCTCAATAAAGCTGGAAAAAGGAATATATGTAACACTTGTATTATTGATTTCAGTCATCTCACATGTAATTTCAGCAGAGATATCAATATTCAAGTGGACCTAGCTTACTAATTACTATAAATACATTAAATATAGTCCATTTAGAATGGGAACAAGATACTAAACAACATCAAATATACAGGAATACAGCAAATTGGTTATGAGCACACACTCTGAAACCGTTAGGATTCAAATCATGGTTGTGGGTTTTACCAGCTGCATGGCTCCGTGCCAGTTGTCTACCCTCTCTGTGCTTCCCTTTTCTCATTTATTTATTTTTATTTTTATTTTTTTTGTCTACAAGTTATCTCACAGTTCTTTTTTTATTTTTATTATTTTTTAAATCTTTATTGTTCAGTTTATTAATTACATTGTTTCCCCTTTTTATCCCCCTATAGCTCCCCTCCACTCTGTACCTATCCCACCCTCCACCCTCACCTCCCCCTCCCCACTGTCCTCTCCCATTGTTGCTAGATTTTTGTCCAGTCTCTTGCTGCACTTCCCACAACCCTTTTCTCCCCAAGAATTGTCAGTCCATTCCCTTTCTATGTCCATGTCTCTGTTATATTCACCAGTCTATCCTGTTCAACAGCCTATCAATTCACTTGATTTTTATGTTCATTTGTTGATAGATGTGTATTTGTTGTTCATAATTTTCATCTTTACCTTTTTCTTCTTCCTCTTCTTAAAGAATATCTTTCAGCATTTCATATAATGTTGGTTTGGTGGTGATGAACTCCTTTAGCTTTTTCTTATCTGCGAAGCACTTCATCTGACCTTCAATTCTGAATGATATCTTTGCTGGATAGAGTGATCTTGGTTGTAGATTCTTGCTATTCATCACTTTGAATATTTCTTGCCACTCCCGTCTGGCCTGCATCCTTTCTGTTGAGAAATCCGCTGACAGTCGTATGGGTGCTCCCTTATAGGTAACCAACTGTTTCTCTCTTGCTGCTTTTAATATTCTCTCTTTGTCTTTTGCTCTTGGCATTTTAATTATGATATGCCTCAGTGTGGTCCTCTTAGGGTTCCTATATATTGGGGTTCGGTGCACTTCTTGGACTCCTAAGTCAATTTCTTTCACCGGGTGTGGGAAGTTTTCAGTCGCTATTTCTTCAAATAGGTTTTCATTGTCTTGGCCTCTCGCTTTTTCTGGCACCCCTATAATTCGGATGTTGGTATGCTTGAGGTTGTCCCAGAGGCCCCTTACACTATCTTCAATTTTTTGGATTCTTTTGATTTCTTGCTTTTTCAGCTGAGTGGATTTTACCTCTTTGTATTTCATATCTTTAACTTAGTTCTTGGGGTGCTCCAGGGCACTTTCAGGTCTTTGTATAATATTTTTTGTTTCAGTCAGTGTATGCTTAATTTCTGGTTGGTCCTTTTTCATATCCTTGAGAGTCTGCTTTATATCCTTGAGGGTTTCTTTCATTTCCTTGTAGGACTCATTCATTTCCACGTTGGTCTTGATCATTTCCACGTTGGTCTTGATCATTTCTTTGCAGCTCTCGTTTATATCCTTGAGGGTGTTGTTCATTTTCTTGTAGGACTCATTCATTTCCTTTGTGGTCTTGCTTATTTCCTTATAGGCCTCGATCTTTTGTTGGAGCCTCTTAAAAAACCCTATAACTGTGGTTCTGAATTCCATGTCCAGTCGTTTTTTCCCCTCCATTTCTTTCACATCTGATTTCTTTCCATGTTGCTGCATGGTGGCTGCTTCCCTGAGTTGGTCAATTAGCTTTGTGTGGTAGACTTCCTACTAGGGATAGTGGCTCAGCCTCCCTGGTTACCTGAGGTGGATATGGGCTGCACAGTCTTGCTGAAGTTAAGCTCAGTTAATCGTTGTTAGCACTTGGAGGGTTGACCTCCAGGCCAATTGTCTGTGAAGCTCAGCTGTGCTCAGGTTGGATGGGTGGAGTCTCCGGGCCAAGCAGACAGCGTTAGCTCCGCCCTATGCGGCCCCAGGGACTCTGTGCTGGGGGCAATGGCCGCCAGCACCTCTGAGAGAGAATCGCTGCAGAGTTCCACCGGCTGCAGGTTGCCGGGGAATTCAGACTTTCCCAAAATGAGTCTGCATGCGCAATGTCTCACCCAGGGTCGTAAAACACAGCAATCTGACGGTTTTCCGAATGAGAGGCAAGTCGCGGTGTGCTCTCTGCGCCGTCACGCAGCCGAGCTGTTTGCGAGAGCTGCCTTCTCCACAAGCCGGGAGACCCGGCAGCACCCAAGCTTCGGCGTGCCCTCCCACTGTCCGGTTTTCACCCCGTGTGATAGTGGGTTCTCTGGACTTCGCCCAGAGCTGGAGAATCAGTCCAGTGGGATGCCTTTGTTTTCCCGTTCGAGAAAACTGGCCGGTTTCCAGCCGCCCGCCCTCTCCGCGCGCTCCAAACCTCTCTCCGCGGGAATCTTTCAACGCTGTTCGCCGCCCCTCTTCCGAGTCACAGTGTCTTATCTTCACTTTTATTTGTGGAATTTTCACTCGGCGAGCTTTCTGGTGATTCTGGAAGGTGTTTGTTCTTTCGTTAAGTTGTAGTATTAAAATTGCTGATTATGACGGCAAGATAGGTGTTCTACCTTTGCCGCCATCTTAGTTCTCCCCCTTTTCTCATTTATAAACGGCTAATAATAATTCCTGCCTCAAATAATATTATGAGATATAAAGGAGTAAATTTCTGTAAATCCTTTATAGTGATGCTTCATTAGGTATTAGCTCTTATTATTTTGTAACTGCTATTAGAACAAAAGGGCATGCCATGCCCTGTCTGGGTGGCTCAGTTGGTTGGAGTGTCGACCCGTCAATTTCCAGTCAGGGCACATACCCGGGTTGCAGGTTTGATCCCCAGTTGAGGTGTGTACGGGAGGCAGCCAATCATTTCTCTCACATCGATGTTTCTCTCTGTCTCTTCCTTGCTTTCTAAAGTCAATTGGAAAAGAAAGACCTTTCAGAAGAGGCAGACCGAGCTATGTCCATTAGGCCCAGGCAGCAAAAATGCTCAGGTTCTTTCAAGGCTCCCTTTTTGTAAGTTGAAAACAAGGAGTTTTGAATATTCTCAGTTTATACTTTTGCTTAGTAAGTTGATTTGATTTTCTCAGTTTCCACATTTTAATATCATTCAGATGGTAATGGAATTATATTGTTTTCCCACCAGTTTACTTCAAATGCTGGAAGGCCAGCCCAAACTAAGGGTATTGAGATGACAGCCTTTTTTTGTCTTGTATATTTATTACTTCTTACAATTTTTTTTAAAAAAAGTATTTTCCTTGATTTCAGAGAGGAAGGGAGAGGGAGATAGAAACATCAATGATGAGAGAGAATCATTGATCAGCTGCCTCCTGCACGCCCCCTACTGGGGATCGAGCCTGCAACCTGGGCATGTGCCCTGACCGGGAATCAAACCGTGACCTCCTGGTTCCATAGTTCAATGTTCAACCACTGAGCCATACCAGCTGGGTGAAAAAAAATTTAAATAAAGCTAATCCTTGCTTAGGAAAAAAAAAAAAAGGTTGACAGTGATAGTGTCAAATTATTTGAGAAGCTTAAAAAATGGTGTTGGAGGGCCCCAAGGCCTCAGAATTAGGCTCCCCAGGGGAAGTGAGTGGGTGTGTATGTGTCTGTGGGTGGTATGAAGCCTACTGGGCTGAAGGTGCTACTTTCAACTTCGCACAGGAGATGACATATACACAGAAAGGTACATACACATCATACATGTAAGGATTGAATTTTCACTTTGAAACACACCCGAGCAACCAACACCCAGATCAAGAAACAAAATGTAGCCAGCAGCCCAGGAGCCATTTCCCAGGTCAGTTTGGCCTGTTTTTGTTGTTTACGTAGATAAAAATTATACAGTGTATGCTCCTCTATGCCTGGCTCTTATTATCAATATCATGTATGTGTTATTCCCCCACATTGTTATGTGCAGTTGTCTGTTATCCACTCACAATTTGTATATGACCGCATAGAGTGAAAATGTATTTCCAATTCTATTGTTGATGGGCATTTGAGTGGCTTTCCTTGGGGCTACTGTGTGCTGATGAGCACCCTAATCCATCTTTTCGTGGATTTCTGTTGGACAATGCCTCGGAGTGGGATTATTGGGTATCTGCTTTGGCAGATTTTCTGTGTGTTTTTTTTACACTCTACAGGTGATTTTGATTCCTGGCCAAGGCTATCTATGCTCTCTACCCAAAAGGAAGGTTTAAAGCCATACTCTCAAAGCATGGGTGAGCTCATTAAAGATGAAATATTAAGATGAACTACAAGGATCATTCAAAAACTGCCCCACAGATAATGCCAATATCTCTTGTTTCAATAGTTAGCTTGCCTTTTCCTCGGGGGGTTGGAATAGGTGGGTTAATGCTAGATCCTGGCACTCTTGTTTTCTTTTATCCCTTGGTTTGACCCTGATTTCTCTCAGGTTCAGCAAAGTGGAATGCCGGCTGAGAACTGAGACGGAGAGAAAGCATTGCCAAGTGCTGTTAATTATTAATGAAATGAATTTGCATCAAACCAAAGGGGATTAAAGTGGCTTAAAATGAATAGCAAGTTCTTGATAAGGCTTTCCCTACTCTCAGGCGACTGGAATGATGCACTTGTATTGAAGCACATTAATTTAATAGAAGTGCTGCTTCCCCCAGTGTAGCTTGGAGCTGGATGTGAGCCCAGCCCAGGGACAGCAGGCTCTGAAGCAATTTCTGCTTGTGTGGCTATGGTGAAGCAAAGTGACAGTGAGCACAACTGCTTTAAACATGACTCAAAGCAAATGTCCTTTCACTACTGAGCCCCTAGCACTGGGGTGAGAAAGGGACCAAGCTCACTCTGTGAAGCAGATGGTTCAAACACCAGCTCAGCTTTATCATAGGATGTCTGACCTTGGGCAAGTTGCTTAACCTCGAGGTATTATTCTTATAATCCTCATTGTACAGACGAGGAAACAGAAGCACAGAAAGGTTAAGCAACTTTCCCTAACTCACACAATCATGAATGGAAACTTTGGATTTAAATCTTTTCTCAATTCAGTGGAAATGGAAAATAGACATTGAGTTCCATTCTGGAGACACAGTGAGGGAGGAGGGCAAGACAGAGCTTATTATAATGTTTACTAGAGGCCCGGTGCATGAAATTCGTGCACTGCGGGGAGGGGGTCCCTCAGCCTGTGCCCTCTCAGAGTCTGGAAGCCCTTGGGGGTATGCCCAGGGAGTGGGTCTAAGCTGTCAGTTGGACATCCTTAGCACTGCAATGATGGTGGGATAGGCTTCCACCACTGCTGCTGTGCTTGCCAGCAGTGAGCTCGGCTCAGTGCTTCTGGTTGAGCAGTGCTCCCGCTGTGGGAGTGCACTGACCACCAGGGGTAACTCTGTGTTAAGCATCTGCCCCTTTGTGGTCAGCATGCAGCATAGTGATTGGTCGTTCGGCTGTTCAACTGATTTGCATATTAGCTTTTTAAATATATATATATATATATATATATATATATATATATATATATATATATATATTATTGACTTTTTAGAGAGGGAGGAAGAGGGATAGTTAGAAACATCAATGAGAGAGAAACATCCATCAGCTGCCTTCTGCACACCACCCACTGGGGATGTGCCTGCAACCAAGGTACATGCCCTTGACTGAAATTGAACCTGGGACTTTTCAGTTCACAGGCTGATGCTCTATCCACTGAGCAAAACCAGTCAGGGCTGCATATTAGCCTTTTATTATATAGGATAATAATCTTTTATCTGTAAAACTAGTGGCCCGGTGCACAAAATTTGTGCACGGGGTGGAGGGGAGGGGTGTGTTTCCCTTAGCCTGACCTGCATCCTCTCTAATCTGGGACCCCTGTGGGATTGGGCCTAAACTGGCAGTCAGAAAACCCCCTCACAATTCAGGACTACAGGCTCCTAACCGCTCACCTGCCTGCCTGCTTGATCTCCCCTAACAACTCTGCCTGCTGGCCTGCTTGCTCCCAACTGCACCACCCTGCCAACCTGATCACCCCCAACTGCCCTCCTCTCCTGCCCTGATCACTCATAACCACCTTTGCCTCGGCCCCACCACCATGGCTTTGTCCAGAAGGACATCTGGAATGTCTCATGTTCTAATTAGCATATTACCCTCTTATGAATATAGATAGGATATGACATACTGCCATAACTATAACATATCTACCAATATTACCTGTGAGAATACATACTTCATGAGATAGGAAGGCATCTAATACATTATATTGTATATGTTGTAAGTAGTAGGAAATACAGTGTTTGTAGCAATAATATACACCCTGTGACTTCTCTTCCTGATCTGGGAATGGTTCCCAGGTCTTTGAACATTTCCTGGCCCCTATTTTTTTTTTTTTTGCCATTCAGCGTAACTTTATTTACTGTTTATTGCACATAATTTGAGGTCTTTAATTTCTAACCACCAAAGATTCAAAGGACTATTTTTTCCATGAATTTTAACATTAACATTAGTGAATTCCTATATCCATGTGTTTTTATTATAAACATCTGATTTATTCACATTTTCATAGATCCTGAACTCATAAGCATGGACCATGCACAGGCTGAGAGCAAGCCTGGAAGCCACTCTGCAAGCAAACTGATACTCTGTATAAGGAGAAAAGTCATAGCCTAACATTTAATGTCCGACTTTAATTCATATGCTATCGGGGACTCAACTGTTTGGTTGGTGATGGGGTTGATTATCGGGAAGATTATTCCTGAAATAATTAAGGAAAGGGAGGCTCAATCTTTCTTCTTCGTTGCTTGCTCCTCCCTAGCACCTTCCTCACTTTGGACAGCTTTTCCTTCACCTTCTTCTCAGCTTCTTGGGCCCCACAGAGTGGTGGAAGGGGGAGCAGTGAAACGGCCGCCCAGGACCACCAAGGCTGCGCAGTACAGGTGGTTTCTCGAGTCCCCGCCCCTCTGCTCTGTGGGCCCCATGGAGCAGCACAATGCATGCGAGAGGTGGTTCCTTGGGTCTCCACCCCTCCACTCCATGGACTGCAGAGCAGCAAAATGCATGCACCCCTCCCCTCCGAGGCCTCATGCTGCAGCGAAACACCCACCCGGGACTGTCCCTATGCTCCTTGGGACCGCGTAGAGACCGCTGATCCCGGGCATCCCTGCCGGTCTCTCAGTCCCCACCCCTCTGCTCCACGGCCCCTCGCAGCAGCTGAACGGCCACCTGGGACCACCCCTCTGCTCCTCAGGCCCCTGTGCAGCAGTGAAACAGGCATCCAGGCACACCAAGGGCCAGGGACGCTGAGGGACCGCCCCTCCACCCCCGTGCAGCTGCCAGCCTCATCGTGGGCTCTGAGCTGGGGGGCATGCAGGGACCCCTGGGCCTCACACAGCTGCGGCCACCAGGGTATCCGCAGGGCGCTGGGTGGGGGTGTGGACCCAAACTGCCGCTGCTTGTCTCACAGCCCTGCCTCACACCTGGCTTCATTACCCAAGGTGCCCTGGGCGCTCATTTGCTTGGGACTAAGTCACAGTTTATTGTAAGGAAGGCTGGCCCTTAAATACCCTGTGGGGAGAGCTTATAGCTCGGTGGTTGCTTTCATAGCACTGTGGCCACGCCCCTGCTGGCCTTGCCTCCTGTCTGCTGGCCATTGCCCGCTGGCCACCCCCCCTCGCTACATCCATGGCCATGCCCCCTGCCTGGTGGCCATGCTCCCTGCCTGATGGCCATGCCCCCTGCTCCTGATTGGCTGGTAGCGTAGCAGAGGTATGGTCAATTTGCATGTTACTCTTTTATTAGATAGGATGGGGTCATTATATGTATCTCAACAGATTGTATGTAAACTGCCTCGTTCACAGTAGGTACCAAGCAGATAGCTATTTTTATTGCTAATGGTGCTATGAAACCCACTGTAGACAATATATCTGTGTAGTAGGAAAGAGCAATGGGGGAAAGGTGGTGCTCTAGGAGCCAGCATTTGGAAAGATTGCAGGCCAGTATTGAACATGGAAAAGTTGCCTACTGCTACAGATTCAAAGAAGGTCTTGAATCTGTAAAACATAAAGTAATCGGCTACCATAATTTTCTGTTAGTTCATTATACATCCAGGCACACAAATGTGCTAAGGAAATATGAACAATTAAGCTTGAAGACTTGTACTGAAGGATGTTAGGGTGGCTTAGCAGGGTATTCTGGACAGGTCAGTGTCATATCTATCCCTCGAGGAACACCATCCCCATTCGAAGGAAACTTACCTAGATGGCTGTGTCCTCACTGGCCACAGTTGACTAAACCTTTGGTAACTGTGAACATTGGGGCTCTGTAGTCCTCATCTTTTATGATCTAGTTCCAGGGTTATCATTTTTAGAAAGCTTTCCCTAATAGTTATGCCAGTAGGATGGAACTGACTTAGATGGGGTTGTGGTATGATGGGAAGGAGCAGGCAGGCAGAGGGATAGCCTGGTTATTCCATCCAAATCCAAGACACTAATTGTCACGGAAAGGACAAGGGTGACAATAGTGCAACATTTATTGAACACTCATTTTGTGCCAGGCATTAAGTTTAACATTTCTTATATGTCATCTCTTCTGATAACCCATTAAGGAATAAATTATTATTGCCCCCATTTTAGACATGAAGAAACTGAAGCTTTATTTAGTTTAGTGACTTTCCATGCCAGAGGCAAGCACAGATCTTGATGCTTCTAACCTTATGCCCTGAAACAATCCCCTACCCAGCCTCACCTGTAGTGGATGACAATGCCATTGCAGCCCCTGAGCTAGGAAGGCTCTGTAGTTCAGTAGAAACATGCTCAGCATGAGTGTGGCATTTTTGTATGTATTCCTTGTATTTATTTGGTTATTTAGACCAAATTATTGCAAGTTGTTAAACATTGCTCTTGCTTAGTTAATAGCAATTCATTTGTTTCACGATTAAACGATTATTCTTTTACATTTACACAACTTATAATTAAAGAAAGTCCTGTCACAGTATTATAAGACCCAGGACCATATGATAAACATTTGAAAAGCATTTGGTATTTTTTAATGGCCAGGTCATTAATTGATTCATTCAAATACCCCTTATGTTGTGGGTGAGTTATAGCACGATCTATACAGGGCGAAGTTAAAGAGGCCCTAGGAAATTAACATGTACCCAGGTTCCCCACCGAAAGAGAGAATGCAGGCTCAGAATACAGCATTACTAACCAGTTTCTTGGTACTAAAAGTAAGCGACCCCTGGAATATCTACATACATTACAAAACAATTTCAATATTTGAACTATATGCTCTTTGGAGTTAGATTTACAGACAATTCAACGCTATTCTCAGTGCTCCCCATCTATAGTTTTAATGCTGGTAGATTTCCATCAGTTAGTTCATTCAACATATATTTACTTTGTAATTATCATGTGTTGACAATTGAGCTCCGTTCTGGAGACTCTGGGCAAGACAGAGCTTACATTGGGAGGTGCAGACAAGTAAATTGTGCAGACGATTATTTGGGGCTGATGAGAGCTATGCAGAACATGCACTGAGGAAGTGGGATATAGCTGGGATGCATGAAACTTCTATCTGCTAAAAGAGCAGTTTTGCTGTCCCAGACTATTTTCTACCAGTTACCTGGACCCAGGACCCTGCAGGCCAGTGGTTCCCAAACTTTCGTGGATATAAGAATCACCCAGAACCTGGTAAAATAACAAAGCCCAGACCCTGCCTCACTTAAACAGAACTGGGCCTCTGTGGTCTTCATCAGCTCTCAGCAATTCTGACAGGGGCCTACGACAAAACCACTGCTATGGACCAACATCCACCATTTCACTGGATGTACACTGAGTGACCAGATTATGATGACTTTTGAACACATAAGCTGGCCACTCAGTGTATATCCTATATAATAAAAGGCTAATATGCAAATTTCCCCCTCGACCAGGAGTTCCATCAGCAAGCAGGCCAGCCAATTGCCCATGTCCCCTCCCCCTGGCCATGCCTACCAGACCCCACCCATGTGTGAATTCATGCACTGGGCCTCTAATACACACACACACACACACACACACACACACACACACTGAGTGGCCAGATTATTGTGTTCAGAGATCATAATAATCTGGCCACTTTGTGTAATCCAACAGGTGTGACAGTTTTTTCTAAGTTTTCTTTCTGGAATGGGGATTCGGACCTGCTACAGGATATTTGATTTCTAGAGACTATGGCTTGTTTGAAGCTGAATTACTTGAAGTGGAAAAATACAATTTTTATATCTTTTTTCATGTTGGTTACCTTTCCCCTGACCTGTATCTTTGGTTTATTGTACTCATTTTCGTTGAAGTTGCTTTCTGAGTAGAAAACATTTTATTGAAAAGTGCTCTTATGAATTCAAGAAGTGGGTTTAAGTAGGAAATACCAGCTCCAAAAGAGAGACAAATACTTGACAGAAGACAAACATCTGTTTGAGGGAGAGTCTCATTTCTTGTTTCTTTGTTGCTTTTCCTTTACCATTGAGTTGAGACAGGGTTTACATCCAAGGTTTCCATTCATGATGATGTAACTTAGGGGAAGGTGCTTACCTTCTGTGCTTCAGTTTCCTCATCTGTACAGTGAGGATGGTGATAATAATACTCCGTACCTTACAGTATTTCTGTGATGATTAACTGAGTTAACACAAGAAAGTACTAGAACCAGAACCTAGTAAGTGCTAAATAAATGTTCCTGCTATTATCTTTTCCATCATATCTTTTAAATATATCTTTCATCCTTGTGTGCCCTTGTTTTCTTTCTGGATTATGCCAAGGCTAAAGACCAATAGTATCTGTCAATATTAATTTAAAAAGGATAAGGGCCTCCTAAAGGACTAAAATGAAATTAAGCTAGCATTATGGTTACTGCCAATAGTTCTTATAAACATACTAGAGGCCCGGTGCACAAAATTTGTGCACAGAAGGTGGGGGATGTCCCTCAGTTTAGCCTGCGCCCTCTCTGATCTGGGACCCCTCAAGGGATGTCTGATCCTGGTAGGATCGGGCCTAAACGGGCAGTCGGACATCCTTCTCACAGTGCAGGACTGCTGGCTCCAAACTGCTCGCCTGCCTGCTCCCTGATTGCCCCTAACCACTTCTGCTTGCCAGTCTGATTACCCACTAACCACTACCCTGCCAGCCTAATTGATGTCTAATTGCTCCCCTGCCAGCCTGTTTGCCCCCAACTTCCCTCCTCTGCCAGCCTGGTCATCCCTAACTGCCCTCCCCTGCAGGCTTGATTGCCCCCAACTGCCCTCCCTTGCAGACCTGGTCCCTCCCAACTGCCCTACCCTGCTGGCCTGATCACCCACAACTACCCTGCCTTGCAGCCCTGGAACCTCCCAACAGCCCTCCCCTACTGGCCATCTTGTGGTAGCCATCTTGTGTCCACATGGGGGCAGGATCTTTGACCACATGGGGACAGCCCTCTTGTGTGTTGGAGTGATGGTCAATCTGCAAATTACTCTTTTATTAGATAGGATAGAGGCCTGGTGCATGGGTGGTGGCCAGCTGGTTTGCCCTGAAGAGTGTCCCAGATCAGAGTGGGGGATCTCTTGGGGCATGGGGCATTCTGGGTGAGGGGCCTGTGGTGGTTTACAGGTTGGCCACGACCCCCAACGACCCAAGCGGAGGCTCTGGGATTAATTTATGTTCTACAAATAAAACTTTGTAGCCTGGAGCAGAGCCAAGCCTTCTGCTTGCTCCCTGGGAACAGCCATTTCTGTTTTGGTTTATCTAAATTCTATAATTAAAACTTTGTAGCCTAGAGTGGAGGCCTAGGTGCTAGGGATGCAGAAGCTTGGCTTCGTCCATTGCCCGGGCAACCCTAGCCTCTGCTCTCTCCAGCTCTGTGGCTGCTGCCATTTTTGTTGGGATATATCTTCTATAATTGAAACTTTGTAGCATTGAGTGGAGGCCTAGACTGGCAACGAGAGGTGGAAAGCTTGGCTTCCTCCATTGCTGGGGAAACCCAATCCTCCCTCCTGCTCTCAGTGGCCGCAGCCATCTTGGTTGGGATTTATTTGCTCCTGATTGGCTTGTGGGCGTGGCTTGATTACAGGTATGGTCAATTTGCAGATTACTATTTTATTAGATAGGATAATGCTTAGATACTGGGAATTTAAGTTGAGGAAAGAACTTAATGTTAAGCAAGGTTAATGCACTTCAAAATTGTGGGTCAAAGGCCACCTGTATTGGTTCCCCAGAACTTCCCCAGAGGAGCCCAGCAATCTCCTAGGACAGTGGTTGGCAAACTTTGGCTTGTGAGCCTTATGCAGCTCGCGAGCTGTGGTTTGCTGCCTTGTTGACCAATGAATTTGCCGACTACTGTCCTAGGAGATATGCCTTTCTATCATAGCCACACACACCTCTCTTCTCCTTCCCAGGATATGTCTGAAGGGACCAGGTGAGAACCCTGTGTAAATTGTGTGTACAGTGGGGATAGGGGATTGCTTCAGAGGTGGAACTTCATTTTTCAATCAGATGTCTGTCTTTCCATTTTGGATATTGCAGGATAACATGCAAATTCTTCACCCAAATGCTTGATGCCTGTCTGACTCCTTCAGGATACTTGTGGTCCCATACACACAGTCCTGAGAACCTGTTCTTAGACAGGCCTCTAAGCAAATCTCAGCTCCCTCCTTTCTGGATGTCACCAAAGAGCCCAGGTCTCCCTCCCCTCAGCTTTCCTTATCTGTCCTCAGAGTCACTGCAAAGCCCACCAGTCCTGCTCTGCCATCCACTTCAATTTTTTGTTTTCTTTATAACTTCAAGTTTCCTCTTTTAAAAATGTAAATTTCTTGCTATCCACCCTCTCCTAGGAAGAATGATATATACTTTGTTTCTATACACAAATGAAACCACAACTGTAAGGGTTTTATGCATGGGAAATTTGAGAATGAGGAAGGTTTGGTGCACTATATAATTTTAAAAATATGTATTTGGTTTTATTTGTGTTTGACCATTTTTACAGCAGGCGCATTTTGTATCGGGTTCCTGTATTTTCATCTTTGCTCTCACATACCAATTCTTAAAGGGGTATTTCTTATGTTATCATAATAAATTTACTATCTCCCTATACTCTACTAGAGGCCTGGTGCATGATATTCATGCACAGGTGGCAGGGGATGTCCCTTAGCCCAGCCTGCACCCTCTCCAATCTGGGACCCCTTGAGGAATGTCCGACTGCCTGTTTAGGCCCAATCCTAGGTTCGGGCCTAAATGGGCAATCAGACATCCTTCTCACAATCCAGGACTGCTGGCTCCAAACTACTCACCTGCCTGCCTCCCTGATTGCCCCTGCTTCTGCTTGCCAGCCTGATCACCCACTAACCACTACCCTGCCAGCCTAATTGATGTCTAACTGCTCCCCTGCCAGCCTGTTTGCCCCCAACTTCCCTCCTCTGCCAGCCTAGTCACCCCTAACTGCCATCCCCTCCTGGCCTGATCGCCCAAAACTGCCCTCCCTTACAGGGCCTGGAACCTCCCAACGGCCCTGCCCTGCTGGCCATCTTGTGGTAGCCATCTTGTGTCTACATGGGGGCAGAATCTTTGACCCCATGGGGCAGCCCTCTTGTGTGTTGGAGTGATGGTCAATCTGCAAATTACTCTTTTATTACATAGGATAGAGGCCTGGTGCATGGGTGGGGGCCAGCTGGTTTGTCCTGAAGAGTGTCCCAGATCAGGGTGGAGGTTCCCTTGGGGTGAGAGGTGGCCTGGGCGAGGGGTCTGTGAAGGTTTGCAGGCTGGCCACGCCCCCCAGCAACCCAAGCGGAGGCCTTAGTATCTGGGATTAATCTATGTCTACAATTGAAAATTTGTAGCCTGGAGCAGAGCCAAGCCTTCTGCTCACTCCAGGGCAACAGCCATTTCTGTTTGAAACTTTGTAGCCTAGAGTGGAGGTCTAGACCAGCAACGGCAGGCTGAAAGCTTGGCTTCCTCTGTTGCCAGGGAAACCCAAGCCTCTGTTCTCCCCAGCTCAGTGGCTGCCGCCATTTCTGTATCTTTTATAATTGAAACTTTGTAGCATTGAGTGGAGGCCTAGGTAGGCAACTGCAGGGGGAAAGCTTGGCTTCCTCTGTTGCCCGGGAAATCCAAGTCTTCCTCTTGCGCTCAGTGGCAGCAGCCATCTTGGTTTGGGTTTATTTGCATAATCTTCTCCTGATTGGCTGGTGGGTGTGGCTGGTGGGCGTGACTTGTGGGAGTGCCAAAGGTATGGTCAAATTTGCATGTTACTCTTTTATTAAATAGGATTTAATATTAAATATTTTATGAGAAGTTTTCCATTTGCTAAAGAAGGAAGATGAAATGTGTCCATGTTATTCATTTACCTATTCAGACATGTTTTTTTTAAAATTATTTTGAAATAACAAAAGGCTCTCAGAAAACTGCAAAAATAGTACACAGAATCACATGTATCCTTCCTCCAACTTCCCCTAGTGGTGACATATCACACAGGTGGAGTATAATACCAAACAAGGAAATTGATGTTGGAACAGTACCATTAACTAAACTACAGATTGTCTTCAGTTTTCACCATTTTTATGTGCCCTCATTTATGTGTGTGTACATATGTGTGTGTGTGCTTATGTGTGTATAGTTCAACGCAACTTTATTCTGTGTATAGATTCATATACCCACCATCACAATCAAGATTCAGAACTGTTCTATTACCACCAAGTAACCTTACCCCTTTATAGTTGCACTAGTAACCCAGCACATGAATCCGTATGCCAGTAGCTCTCTGCAGGGCCTGGCTGCCCAGAGGCTTTCCGTGGTCCAGAGGCTCATCCGCAAGCATTCCACCAGGCCACTCACATTGCCTGCTCTCAGCAGCTGCTCCCCCCGGGACTGGGGGACTCTGGCGGGGCTGAAAGGACTGGGCACCACCATCTTGTGGCTATGGGTGCTGCCATTTTTTGTGTGATGAAGTGATGGTTAATTTGCATATTTCTCTTTTATTAGATAGGATGCCCTAGAAACTTCTAATCTGCTCTCTATTTCTAGTTTTATCATGTTGAGAATATCATATAAACGAAAGCATATGGTATGCAACCTTTTGAGAGTGCTTTATTTTCATTGAGCGCAATGCCCTTTCAATCTGTCTAGGGTACTAATGTGTCAATAATTTGGACTTGAGTAATATTCCATTATATGGATGGACCAGTTTATGCAACCATTATTATTTCATCCTCTTCTGTTTTTGAACTCAGCTTTGTTAGTCTTTGAAATGCTAGTTTTCTACAATAGCTTATATACATAAGGAAGCCAATTCAGTGCTTTGAAATGGGATTCTAGCATATCAGAATTTATATGTGAGACTTTATATTCGAGTATATTCTCAGCTGTGGATAGTAATCTTTTTAGTAGCATTTAGGTAGATTTTACATATCTTTGAGCTATAGGATGGGCAGTATTTTCAATTATGACCTCTTATTCTGAAATCTTTACTTCTATCATCACTTCACATTTGCTTTTTCCTGAGGTGCTCATATACATATCCTATGTATGTGGAATGATACCAATTTTTAACATTGGGTTCTTTGTTTAAAAAGATAATAATATTGTATATCATTTAAATTTATATTATTACTTATGAAAATCATATTCATTATAGGAGATTGTGGTTATCAAAGAGAAGAAAATTTTAAAACCATCCGAAATCATGCCACATAAGGAAAACTTCCATTTAATATCTTGTTGTATATCCCTCCAGGGCCTTTGCAACCTTTAAACTTTCTATTCCTCAGTATTAAACTGTTTACCCTCTTTACAGATATTAGTCATATCTCTGGGAGCAGAATTGGAGTGTCTGTATCATGTGCTGGAGGGCCTAAGATATGACCAAAGGAACCTGCGCCATATGTTCATTCCTGTTTTCTGGTCCAGACCTGTGTTGAAATGCTCATCTTCTCTCCGAACTGGTGACCTGAGCTGACATTTACAGAAACTTCAATAAATCAGTTTCTATCCTGCCCCTACCACTGTCTTCCCTGAGACCCAGGGCAGGGCCAGCTCCAAGTTGACATGTTTTTTCTTGGGAACCCCTCCTTGGCACTGCTTGGCTTTCTAATGTAAAGATACGCCCTCCCATGTCATCCCTCTCTGGGAAGCCTCTACAGCCAAAGCACTGATCCACTGGATTCTAACAGTGAATTTTCTTGATGCCTGCCAGAGTTCTCCTCCTTGATGTTACACAGAAGAGAAGAGGCTGTGGCTTGCCTTTCCCCCCTCAGTGATATGCCAGCACACAGGTAAGATGGCCTGCAGTTAGCACGAACTCCATTCCTGGCCTGAGGTGTATACCCTCTTCTCCCTCTCCGCCATTTGGTGAGCTCTGGGAGGGAGGGTGCATATTCCCATCTTGTCATTGCTGTGTGCTCAAATGTTTTGCTCAGAGAAGATGTTCAACAGTTATTGTGGGCTCATTAAGCCCCTCTTCTCTCACTCTAGAAGGGGGATTGAAATGTTTAACTGCTGTTATTACAGGGATAGCCTTAAATCATTTCTGGTTGATAGAGATAATGAAATCGATCACCAACTTGTTGCTCATATTAGTTACAAATTGCTAGGGCCCATCCCTCAATTGATCCTGGTGTATCAGTGTGTCTCAATTTTATCACATCATAGGCCTTGCCATTCTTAGAATTGCATACTTTCTGCATCCCCAAACTCTAATGTCCCAGTCTTTCACTTGAATTGTAGTCTTTTCTTTACTGGTCATGCCAGCCTTCTTTCTGGCCCTCTCTTCAAACCATTCACCATACCACTGAGACAGAGGGGTCTTCTGAAAAGCACACTCATTCCTGGTCTTCCCTATTTTGCCAGTATTACCAGGATGGCACCCAGGGTCACCATGAGCTGCCTACTAGTTCTATAGTTTCATGTCCCTTCTCCCCAGTCACACCAAGCCTCCAGCATTTCCCAGAAATCATTCCCTTCTTCCACATCTGCCTACATATCATTTCCTCGGTGAGGATGTTCTTTTGGTCTATTGTTCTTCAGAACCAAACTAACTATTACTCTCTTTTGTAAAGAGATCGTGGATGCTTTCTGAAGAAACTCTATGCTCCCATAGCTCCTTAAGTGAATCTCTGCCACAGCTGCATCAACTGTTAATTTATTGTCTTTGCCATCCCATCCCACACTGCAAATATTTTTAATGAGATTACGTTTTATTCAGTTTTGCATCCTTAGTGCCTGAACAGAGATGTTCAACACATATTTGCTGAATAAATCCATATAATTAAAAATCTGCACTTTTTTTGGTCCCATACCTATGATGATCCTATTTTGAACAAAATTCTTTCTCAACGTTTTTGTCATTAGACCAGCAATTTTCAACCTTTTTCATCTCATGGCACACAAAATTCTGTGGCATGCCAAAATATATTATATTATACTAGAGGCCAGTTGCATGACATTCATGCATTGGGGAGGGGGTCCCTCAGCCTGGCCTTTACCCTCTCACAATTCAGGACCCCTCAGCAGATATCCCCAGAGGGATCCTTAGCACTGCCTTGGAGGTGGGAGAGGCTCCCACCACCACCACTGTGCTCGCTAGCTGTGAGCCCAGCTTCTGGCTGAGCTGTGCTCCACACTGACCACCAGGGGGCAGTTCCTGCATTGAGCGTCTGCCACCTGGTGGTCAGTGCATGTCATAGTGACTGGTCATGCCACCATTTGGTCAATTTCCATATATAGGATGGGCATAATTATGACTAATTTACTATTATTATTTAAAATAATAGTAGTTGCCTACCCTTTTTGCTCCAAAGTGACTTTTAAAAAAATCAGATGTCTGTATTTGTACATAAGGATGTCTTGTATCAAGAATTACCCAATCAGGTGCAACCTTATTATGCAGTATGATCAATAGCATGCAACTCTATTGTATGACCTATACACTGAGTGGCCAGATTATTATGATCTCTGAACGCATAATAATCTGGCCACTCAGTGTATAGTCTATATAATAAAAGGCTAATATGCAAATTGTCCCCTTGACCAGGAGTTCAACTAGCAAGTAGGCTGGCCAACTGCCCATGTTCCCTCCCCCCTGGCCATGCTGGCCAGACCCCACCCATGCATGGATTCATGTACTGGACCTCTAATATATATACACCTAATAGCCATATTATTATGCTTTCAGAGATCATAATAATCTGGTCACTCAGTGTATATTTATGGCTCAAGACAAGGCATTTATACCAGATGGCTATTATTGTGTTGGCTATTGGGATCTTTTTATTTGACAATCTAAGGGAAAAGAGGTCAATTCCCCTGACTCAATAGATATTACATGTTTTAAAAATTCTTGTGGCACACAGGTTGAAAATCACTGCCTTAGATCACTGTTTTTGTGTTTCTCAAGTTTGTTTTTCCCTTTCGGAGAAGATAGCTTCACAAGCATTGGCACTCACTCCTTTTAAGTGAGTCTCTTGAAAATACGGCATGAGAAAAATTTCCAACACATATTATGAGTTGACCCCTCTTGATACTTACGATTTCTTTCATTTTCAGAATCAGAATATGAGTATCATACCCACGGTTGGTGATTCTTCAACATTGATAAAACTACCATTCAATATCATTGCCCAACTTTGTTGATCATTGAGTACGTTTTATTAACCGTTTTTCATATTCTCTCTGCTATGTTTTCATTCCTTCTGTAACCTGGCCTGAGTGTTCACTAGCTCCGTGGTCAGCAAACTGCGGCTCGCGAGCCACATGCCGCTCTTTGGCCCCTTGAGTGTGGCTCTTCCACAAAATACCACTGCCTGGGCGAGTCTATTTTGAACAAGTAGCATTAGAGTAAGTTTAATTTAAAAAAAAAATTTGGCTCTCCAAAGAAATATCAATCGTTGTAGTGTTGATATTTGGCTCTGTTGACTAGTGAGTTCCGACCACTGCACTAGCTCTTTAAAAGCATATTAAGGCTATCTAGAATGACTAGCATTTGCCACACTTGGCCTTGTCTCTTCAATTACACTTTCCATAGACTCTACTGCAGTGATTCCCAAACTCGAGCATGCATTAGAAGCTTGTGGAGGGCTTGTTACAACACAGACTGCTGGGCTCCACCCACAGAGTTCTTGAATTGGTAGGTTTGGAGTGGGGCTGAGAACTTAACAGTTCTTAAAGGTTCCCAAGTGATGCTCACCCTGCTAATATGGGACCGCACTTTGAGTCTCACTGTTCTCAGGTATCTAGCACCCTTTGCCAGTTTTCACAGCTATAGCCACTTTACTCACACCTGTTGATCCACCTGGGAAGGAATATAAAGTTTTCCATTGGGTCAATGCCACGTGACTTTACCGTTGATTTGGTGTGGGCTGCAGATCTGGGTCTTTGCTCGGTGTTCCACCTCCCATACTTGATTCCTTCCTGGATTCACTGTTTCCTTGGGGGCTAGGATACTTTGGTTCCCCTTGCTCAGTTCCTTATGATAGCTGAAGACCAGAAGGTAAGTTCACTTTCCACGTGTAGGTATTTACCTGCTTGCTTAGCTCTGTATTTGTGACTCTGCGCCTACCCCGGTGGTGTTTGCTTGTCTTCGCTGAGTCCTTCCTATTGCTTGTTGTTGAGAACGTGGGGTTTGCCTGCTCTGTACCAATGAGTCTAATGACCTAGGTCTGGTTAATTCTCACCTGGCATTCCTCAGTGTTAGCTGGGCCTGATTTCAGCGGGTACCCTAGGCTGCATTATCTTGAGCATTTCAAACATTGACTGTTGATTCAATTGAACAACTGTGTTGTTATTTACATGCCTGCGGCTTGTTCTTTTCCCCCTCGTGATTTCTGTGTTTCTGGACCCTCTTTCCCACCCTCCACCCCAGCTCCCAAATCCCTCATGCCCCAAGACTCAGTGCTGCCTTATTTCTTTTTTCCTGTATTGAATGATTATTTTTCTGGTAAGATCATGCAACTTGGCTGTAAGATTCTATTGCTATCTCTATATATATAACTTAGATCAACATCATTTACTTAATAAGTAAATTATATTCTTTCTCTTTACAACCTGTGCTGCAGCAGTCTGTGTGCTTGCTACTTCAAATTGTATGTGAGGAACAGAAGCATCAGCATGTTAGGGGAACTTGTTAGAAACACAGAGCCCCACCTCAGACTTCCTGAATTGGAATGCACATTGCAACAGAGCCCCAGGGGATTTGTATGCACATTGCCAAGAGCTGATCGGTGGTACAGCTCCCATAGGAAGAACCACTACCTGACTCAATGTGATTCACAATCTTTGCATATCACTATTGTTCCCAACCTTATCACCACTGATGTAATTTCTATGAAGATTTCTTTGGATGAGTTTCCCATTGATAATATGAGCTATAACAAACAAGCCATGATTCTGCAGGAACCCAGATGCTTTCTGTGTACGTTTGAGATTTCCTGTTGCTTGGGATATCTCTCTCGCAAGGCCTTTGCAACTATCTACCTAACATAAGAATAGCATGCTAATTGATCATACATTTGTTATGCCCACCAGCCAATCAGGAGTGAGTATGCAAATTTATAACTATATATCTATATATCTCCCTCCCCCTCCTGCCTCCCCTCCCCCTCCCCCCTCCCCCTCTTACCCCTCCCCCCTCCCCCTTCACCCTTTCTCTCCCCCTCTCTTCCTCTCCCCCCTCTCCCCCTCTCTTCCTCTCCCCCCTCTCTCCCCCTCCTCCCTCTCCTCCCTCTTCCCCCTTCTTCCCCCCTCTTCCCTCCTCTTCCTCCTCTCTCCCTCCCCCCTCTTTCTCCCCTCTCCCCCCTCTCTCTATTTATATTATCTATACACACAATGAGTGGGCAGATTATTATGCGTTCAGAGATCATAATAATCTGGCCACTCAGTGTATTTGGTTAGTGCTTCTCACTCTTGAGGTTGTGCATAAGAATCATCTGGAGGGCTTTTTAACTGAACTCTGGGCACCAGCTTCAGGTTCTGTGAATCTGAGAGTTGCATTTCCAGCACACTCCCAGGTGATACTGATGTTGGTCCGTGGACCCAGGTTAAGGTAAAGAGCTGTAAACTGTTTTCTAAAACATCATTTTCTGTAGTCTGATAGAAAAGGATGCCACTAGAGGTGGAAAAGCTGTTTGCCAGTCAAATTTGGTTTTCTTCCTTTTCCCCTCACTTGCCCTTCTCCCTAGGTAAGGTAAGGAATGACTAAGGTGACCCCTTCCTGTCAACCTGGAGTGGATTTATCCCTTACTCTAAAGGCCCCATGGCTTGGATGCCTTTCTGGATAGGCATTTTGTTCATGGAAAATAAAAAGGTTTGTTTATGCCAAAACTTCTGAATGTCTTCTTTTAATATCCTGGAGGCTGGGTGAAAGCATCAGTAGACAAGCCAATGACCAGATGTTTGTGTGATTTGTTGCTCTCCTTGAATCCCTTCGTTGGAACCCAAAGTAGAAAATAAAGATGAAAGTGACAGATGCCAAGCTTCAGTCTTGCTGACGTTTTTCTTCCAGCAGGATAGTTCCCTTTGCTATGCTGCCTGTTTTACCCTAGTGCAGTGGTTGGCACACTGCGGCTCGCGAGCCACATGCGGCTCTTTGGCCCCTTGAGTGTGGCTCTTTCACAAAATACAACGGCCTGGGCGAGACTATTTTGAAGAAGTGGCGTTAGAAGAAGATTAAGTTTAAAAAATTGGCTCTCAAAAGAAATTTCAATCGTTGTACTGTTGATATTTGGCTCTGCTGACTAATGAGTTTGCCGACCACTGCCCTAGTGAGAGATCACTGGTGGAGTGGGTTGAAGGCTATGGAATACTCCATAGTGAGGCAAATGCCTGCCTTGTTATATGTAAGTACATGTGATAATTATACTTTCTCAAAGGTACCCTGAATCCACCAGAAGGTTTCCCCAAAGCCCCCAGCACTTACATCTTCCTTAGATTTCTAAGTTACTGTATCCCTGCATTTTGGTATTGGATTCCCTTTATGCCCAAAGTAGAAGCATTATAGAAGTAGCTGCTTATATTTTCAAGGTGCGGCTGCTCCCTGGGAAGTCAGAGAAAAGGGGGCCTTGGAGACAGGTCCAGGTGGGTAAGCCCATGATGAGATGCTGCTGGCCATTGCTCCCCTGGTTGCAAGTTTCCTGGGGATTGTTTATGATGAAAAGAATTCACTTGAAAAGGAGATTTAAGTGGGCATGCCTGAGGAGGGCACATCTATAGTGATTTTTTTAAATTATTTTTTACAAACAGGAAGAGAGAGGGAGAATTAGAAACATCAATGAGAAAGAAACATTGATCAGCTGCCTCCTGCACGCCCCCTATTGGGGATGTGCCCACAACCAAGGTACATGCCCTTGACCGGAATCGAACCTGAGACCCTTGAGTCCACAGGCCGATGCTCTATCCACTGAGCCAAACCGGTTTTGGCTATAGTGTTGTTGTTGTTTTTTTTCGTTGAAGTAATTTAAAGAGCTGGAGAGGCAGCAAACACCCAGGGCTGAGTGGCATAGGTGGAAGTCTTGGTTCATTCAGTCTTAGTCTGCTTGTGAGGCTGCACATGGCACCTAATAGTACTTAATCTCAGTGAAACAACAGTTGCTCTTTATGAAGAGTAAATAATTGTATGTATATGAGAGCACATTACAAACAGAAACTAACTTGAGTGAGTTATCTTAATTCTACTGTAGTTATAACCTTCTGATTTATTAACTAAATTTGAATTAAAGTATCGATTTTATCAAATAGGATGCTCATGTTTTAAAGAAAGTCAATGCCTCTAAGACTCCTTTTTGTTTTGTTCAGGAAAGCAAGTGACTTGATTTAAAGGCTTTGGCTATATTCAAGCCAATGATTATGTTAGGCCTTACTGCTCTCTTTTTTTTTTAAATATTTTTTATTGATCTTTTACAGAGAGGAAAGGAGAGGGATAGAGAATTAGAAACATCAATGAGAGAGAAACATCGATCAGCTGCCTCTTGCACACCTCTTACTGGGGATATGCCCGCAGCCAAGGTACATGCCCTTGACCAGAATCGAACCCTGGACCCTTCAGTCCACAGGCTGACGCTCTATCCACTGAGCCAAGCTGGTTTCGGCAGGCCTTACTGCTCTCTTAAAGGAATTGTGGCACAGGCATGTACTGGGGGTGGGTGGGAGTGGCTGGGGAGAGTTTAGTGGGGGCGGGGGAGGATACATATGTAATACTTTAAACAATAAGGACTTTAAAAAAGTAATTGGTTAAAAAGGAACAAACACATCTCATATACTAGAATAAAGCACTTAGGGCTATTAGTCTTCTGAGATGGGTCTTTTCAGGACATGATTTCATTGACATTTGGCAAGTCCTTAATCCTCATGTTCAAGGAAATTGCCTTAAAGATTAAAAAAAAATGCAAGATGACTGATTTGAGGGACATTACCCCAAAGCAAGGGACGAAGATTTGCAAAATGCAGTTTTTATGGAAGTCATTTGTATTCATGTAATGACTAACTTCTGTACTGAGGTGTTCATAGATTAATTTTCTTCTATGATTGACAGACAGAGGCAGAGAGATTTTATTATTTACTTTTTGATAAAAAGATGATCTTAAAATTTAGCATTCTAGTTACTGTCCATACCTGACTGTTAATGTTAGTTGCTGAAATCATGCCTTCTTTTACCCTGAAGATACTCAGTGTTCTTTTTAAACATTATATATATTTTCCAATTCTGACACGGATTTTATGTATGGGCCACAAAATCTGGAATTGGTCCAAATGTAAGCCCACAACTGAGTGGGAACTGGATCTTGTACGACTTGCATAAACTTGTATGAAGGTAATCATGGACAAAATACAGCATACCTATAAAGAGATTGAAAATAAAGAAATTCTAACCTATATATAACAGTTTTTTCGAAAGCAGGAAGTGTTATTGGAGCAATACTTGAGGCAAGAGCTGAAGAACATGATTCTCAGAAACAGTCCAAGTTTTGAGGAAGACTTTAAAAAATATTTAGATCCCTTGGAATAAGGCTTAAGGACATCTCAAATGAAAAGCAAAGCAAAGAAGCTACTGAGGGTGATGGGTAAGGGTGGGGGGAAAGACATTATCTGCAAAGGAATAATTGATAAAAACCAATAGTAAGCTCTAACCAATTTGGCTCAGTGGATAGAGCGTCGGCCTCAGGACTGAAAGGTCCCAGGTTCAATTCCGGTCAAAGGGCATGTGCCTTGGTTACAGGCACATCCCCGGGTGGGTGGGGGTGTGTGTGCAGAAGGCAGGAGGCAGTTGATTGATGTTTCTCTCTCATCCATGTTTCTAACTTTCTATCCCTTTCCCTTCCTCTCTGTAAAAAAATCAGTAAAATGTATTAAAAAAAACACCCAATAGTTAAGTGTTTGAATGCCAATGGAATTTGGGAAAAAGTACGGTTTAAGTTTCATGCCTTGTGGTGGAGGAAAAAGTAATGATTAACTTAACATTCAGTAGAAAAAAAACATTCAAGTTTGTATATTGAAATGTTAAGGGTAATCATAAGTACAGAGATAGACTATGGTTCTTAATTGGTAAGGGGTGGTAAATTATCAGGTCAACTGAATACAGAAAAATAGAAATATAAACTAAAGCATGGTAAATAGAAAAGAAATAAGGTGGCAGAATTAAGTTCAAATATTTTTATCACAAAAATGCCAGTGGACTAATGATCCTCACTTAAAAGTCTCAGACTAGAATGTAAAATCCAATTATATGCAGTTTACAAGAAGATATAAAATACAATAGTGTAAGCTTGAAAAATAAAGGGGTTGCTAAAAGAAATACCAGGAAAACATTAACCCAAAGGAAGCTTCTGTTTATCCTATATCTATTTTGTTCGTCAGTTTATTTTGTTCATTAGATTTCACGTATGAGTGAGATCATATGGTACTTGTTTTTCTCTGGCTGACATATTTCACTTAGCATAAATACAATGAAAAAAAAAGCTTCCTTAGTGATATTAATATCAGATAAAATAGAATTATAGGGACACAAGCATTAAAAAGCACAATGGGAGATATTTCAAAATGATAGGTGAAGAAATGCAGAAGTCATAAACTTCAGTAAACCTTACAACATAGCCTCAAAATACATAACACAAAATCCAACGAATTACAAGAAATAAAACTACAATCCTGGTGGGAGGGTTCAGCATGGTGTTTCTTAGAATCAAATTCCGCAGGCAATGAGGAAAAAAAATAACAAGGTTTAAATAATGTATACATAATCTTGTACCTAACAGAATGTACATTCTTTTGAAGCATACATAGGGTACTCTGAAAAATGAAGACCCTAGGCAAGGCCAAAACTTTAGTCTCACATTCTGAAAACTCTCTCAGCGGCTTCTGTTCAGATCAAAGAAATAAAATTAGAAAAAATGTCCATCAGTAATGAGTGGATAAAAAAGCTGTGGTACATTTACACAATGCTAGTCAGCCATAAAAAAAGAAGGCTCTCTTACCCTTTGCAACAGCATGCATGGACCTGGAGAATATTAAGACAGAGAAAGACAAATACCATATGACTTCACTTATGTGTGGATTCTAATGAACAAAAGAAACTAATAAAATAGACACAGATTCATAGATACAGAGAACAGACTAACAACTGTCAGGGGAGGGAGTTGGGGGACTGGGTGAAAAAGGTGAACTGATTAAGCAAAACACACACACACCAGATGGAAAGGTGTATGGGCAAAGGTAGAAGAGGACAAAGGGGGACAGATGCTGATGGAAGGAGACTTGACTTGGGATGGTGAACACACAATCCAATATGCAGATGATGTATTATAGGACTGTACACCTTAAACCTATATAATTTTATTACCCAATGTCACCCCAATAAATTTAATAAAAATAAAATAACAGCCCTAATGGGTGTTGCTCAGTGGACAGAGCATTGGCCTGCTGACTGAAGGGTCCCAGGTTCAATTCTGGTCAAAGGCATGTACCTTGGTTGCAGGCACATTCCCAATAGGAGGTGTGCAGGAGGCAGCTGATGTTTCTCTCTTATCAGTGTTTCTAACTCTATCCCTCTCCCTTCCTCTCTATAAAAAATCAATAAAATATTAAAAAAGAGAAAACAACAAAAAATAGCTTAATTGTAGATGTTTGAAAACAAAGCCTTCCTCACTTGTGACTCCAAAAAGTGTTACTACTCTGAACCAAAGGAAAGTGAATTATAAATATTTAGAAGAAATGGTAATAAGTTCTATATTTCATAACTTCTGCAATAGAGCCAAAGAAGTATTCTGAGGGAAGTTCATGGTCTTTCTTAAAAAAAATAAAAGAATATTAGTTTCAGGTACAACTCCACTAATTGGTAAAAGAACAACAGAGGAAAACCAAGGGAAGAGAAGAAGTAAATAAAGATGAAAAAAAGATAAGAATAAAAGTCATTTTAGATGATAACCAAGCATGTCAAACTTGTGGCCCACAGGCCACATGCCTCATTTATTTGGCCCATGTTAGCTTTTGAGTTTGACATGCTTAATCTACACAGCCAAAAGTAAATAAAAGGAATGACATAGGCAAATCTCTGGCAAGGATCATTTAGAAAATTGGAGAACACTATTAAGAATTGTAAATTATTTAGAAATTTATCAATGTACTTAAATGTAGGCAATATATATTTCTTAGAAATATGCATATGTACACACCTATGCACAGTTGACCTAAGAAGTAGCAAACTTCAATAAAAAAGTCAAGGACACATTAAAACTGTGATTTAACATACATATCTCACTCAAAATAATTTGAAGACTCAAGAGTTTGAGTAAAGTTTTACGCAAATGTGATGGACCAGACAACCCCTTTCTTCTGTAAGATTTGTCACACACATATTTAAAGGAAAATTCATAAAACTTGTTTTATATGGCTATAACTAAAGTGAAATTAGGTCAGCCAGAACTATAGGCCGATCTCACTTATGAACACTGATATAAAAACCCAAATAAAAACTGGAAAATCAAGTGGGAATTTATACCAGGAATATAAGAATGTTCAAACACTATGAAGGCTATCAGTGGAATTCACTATATTAGCAAATTAAGAGAAAACAGGTGTATACATCCATCCCAATCAATGACAAAAAAAGGATAACATTAAGAAAACCCATCAGTGATAAAATCTCATGGCAAATAAAGACAAAGACTTAGTAAACATTGTAATTCTTGCCGACAGTTAAATATTCCCATTGAGGTTGTCTCTATTTCTCTTACTTAATTGTATTGTGCTAGAGGTCTTCACCATTTAATGCAACAGGAGAAAGAAAAAAGTATAAGGACTTAAAAGGAAAAGAAAGAAGCCAAAATTTCTTTATTTGCACGTAGAAAATCCAAGAGGATAAACTCATACTATGAAATTAGTAATAGAGTTGAGCCAGGTTTTGAGTGATAGGATCAGTATAAAAAATTAATCATGTGCCCATACACCAGCAGCAACCAATTAAATAGATATGGAAAGGTATTATTTTCAGTGTAAGAAAAAAATACAAACCTGGTAAAACTACAAATCTAATAAAATATATGGAACCTCTTTAAGGAAAAAAAAAGTTATTGAAGAAAAATAGAGCAATGGAAAAAAAGTTTTTCATCACACAGAAAAAATAAACAATATACTTGTTTGTAATGTAAATCATATAGAAGCTACATTACTCAATTGGGACATTCAATATTGTTAAAGATGTCAATTCTCCACAAATTAATCTATGAATTCATTGTAATGCCAAAAGTCCCAATGAGATTTTTAATGGAACTTACCAAACAAATTTTGAAATCCTTATAGAATAGTAAATGAACAAAATAGATGTTTGTAAAAGGAACTTACCAAACATTAGGACATATTATGCAGCTGTAGTAAATAACATAGCATACTGTTGATGCAGGAGGAGACAAATAGACCAGGATCAAAGTAGAGAACACAAAGAAATGGGAAAACTTTTCTATGAGGAAGGTGGCATTAAAATACATCCTTTCTACGCCTAGAAATATTTTGGTCCTTGTTCTTTTATTGAGTTTGCTAGAGTTTTGATTATATTTTTTTTACTAAATAATGAAAATTTAAAAATCAATGAGGAAATAATGGGTCATTCATTAAATCATGTTGGGAAAATACCTTTCATATGAAAAAATGAATTGCTTCCTCAGACTGTTCATAAGATACTTTAGATGAATTAAATGTTTAAGTTAAAAAAGAACCTTTAAAATAGCCACAAGAAGTAAGATAATTTCTTATTATGGGCAATGGAAAACAAAATATAAATCGCTAAAAGCACAAAACATAGAAGGAAAACAATACATTTGACTATATCAGCATAGACACTTCATGGTAATAAAAGGCTAATATGAAGATAGTCATCATGCCATGATGCCATAATGACTTATCAGCAGAGACCTGAGGCTGCATGGCACCTGGCCAGAGTGGGAGACCTCAGGCCACACCCCCCTCCTGGCGCTGGGCCAGGGCACCTCAGGCCATGCTCTCCCCCTGGCCCCTGATGCCGGGCGGGGGGACCTGAGGCTGTGCCCCCCTGCCTGGCAGGGCTTGACAGGGGATGTGAGGCTGCACCCCCCCACCCAGCAGTGCTGGACTGGGGTGGGGCCGGCCAGGTCGGGGTCTCATGCAATTTTGAGGCATGCGGTTGGGCGGGGACATGTCTTGGTCCCACAGCATGCCTCAGACTCTTACAGGAGGGAGATTTTCATATACATTTTACTAATTTTCTTTCATCTGACACTTCTATTATAGAGAAAGGGCAAATAGCCATATTAAAATACTTGAGGCCCAATGCACAAAATTCATGCAAGAATAGGCCTTCCTCCTCTATGCCCCTCCCCCCCCCAGGCTGCTAGCACTGGCTTCCCTCTGGCACCTGGGACCTGGGCTTCCTTTGCAGCCCCGTCTTCATCTGGAAGGTTGTCTGAAAGGATGTTGGTCTAATTAGCATATTATGCTTTTATTATTATAGATTTCAACTAATTCCCTTTAAAAATTTTTTCTTTACTGATTAAGGTATTACATATGTGTCCTCATCCCCCATTACCCCTTCCAGACCCCCCCACTTATGCCCTCATCCCCCTGGTGTCCATGTCCATTGATTAGGCTTATATCCATGCATACAAGTCCTTTGGTTGATCTCTTCCCCTTACTCCCATCCTCCCCTACCCTCCCTCTGAGGTTTGACAGTCAATGCTTCTCTGTCTCTGGATCTGTTTTTGTTCATCAGTTTATGGTGTTCATTACATTCCATAAATGAGTGAGATCATGTGATATTTATCTTTCTTTCACTGGCTTATTTCACTTAGCACAATGCTCTTTAGTTCCATCCATGCTCTAGTTTGGAGCAGCCATCTTTTTCTCCTTTTTCTTCTTCTTCCTCTTCTTAAAGAATACCTTTCAGCATTTCATATAATACCGGTTTGGTATTGATGAACTCCTTTAGCTTCTTCTTATCTGTGAAGCTCTTTATCTGACCTTCAATTCTGAATGATAGCTTCGCTGGGTAGAGTAATCTTGGTTGTAGGTTCTTGCTATTAATCACTTTGAAAATTTCTTGCCACTCCTGTTTGGCCTGCATAGTTTCTGTTGAGAAATCAGCTGACAATCATATGGGTGCTCCCTTGTAGGTAATTAAGTGTTTTTCTCTTGCTGCTCTTAATATCCTCTCTTTGTCTTCTGCTCTTGGCATTTTAATTATAATGTGTCTTGGTGTGGACCTTTATGGCTTCCTTTTGTTTGGGCTTCTGTGTGCTTCCTAGACTAGTAAGTCTATTTCTTTCACCAGGTGGTGTAAGTTCTCTGTCATTATTTCTTCAAATATGTTTTCAGTATCTTTCTCTCTTCTTCTGGCACCCCCATAATTCTGATGTTGGTATGCCTGAAGTTGTTCCAGAGGCTTCTTACACTATCCTCACATTTTTGGATTCTTTTGTATTTTTGCTTTTCTGGTTGTTTTTGGCCTCTTGGTATTTCAAATCTTTGACTTGATTCTTGTGTTTCTCTAGTCTGCTGTTGGGTCTCTGTAAAATATTTTTTACTTCAGTAAGTGTATGTTTAATTTCTAGTTGGTCCTTTTTCATATCCTCAAGGGTCTTGCTGAATTTATGAGCCTTTTCTAGGAACCTCTTGAAAAACCTTTATAACAGTGGTTTTTGAACTCTATATCCAGTCGTTTGTTTCCCTCCATTTCTTTCATTTGCGATCTGTTTCTTTCTCTCTGCATTTTCACTGCTTCCCTGAGTTGGTAGGGTAGCTTTGTGTGCTAGGTATCTTGGCCTCCCCTGTTACCTGAGCTGGACACTCTTGGTGCACCCCTTTGTGGACTGTGTATATAGCCTTGTTGCAGTTAAGTCTTGGTTGTTGTTAGTATCACTGGGAGGAATTGACCTCCAGTCCAATTGACTGTGAGGCTCAGCTGTGTCTACACTGGGAGACAGCCTTATGCGACAAGACTTGCAAATTTACCAAAGCATCTGTGCTCAGCTTGGATGGGGCAGTTTCAGGGTGGGGCAGAGTTTCAGGGTGGAGCCAACAGCCTTGGCTTCCAGTCAGCCCTGCCCCACGAGGTCAGTGGGTCTTAGCATTTTCAGGCAATCACTGCAAGCACATCTGGGGAAAGGTGCCCTTGAGTTTCACCCACTGCCAAACAGTCCAGTCTATCCCCCAATGAATCCAGACTCCCAGATTTTCACTTGGCACTGGGATCCTGTGCAGTCAGAGCTGGGTTTCAGCACCATCTGGAGCTCCTGTCTCCCTCCCACCAGATCAAGCCAGTGGCACAGTCAAGAGTCTGCCCTCTCTGTGCGAAATAGGCACGCATGCCTCTGGAGCTCTGCCTTTGGTTGTTCCCCTGAGATTCTGCCTCACAATCCAGATTCCCCCTGTAAGGGCCTGGGTCCCCCAGGTCTCACTCAGAACCAGAGTTCAGTGTAGTCGGAACTGGGATCAGTGCAGTCTGGAGCTTTTGTCTCCTTTCCAATAGAGCACACCAGCCAGGCACTCAAACGCCCTGTCCTCTCTGGCCCGTCCTCTCTGCATGTGCATCTCCATACCTCAGGATTTGCAGCTGCTGTGATTCTCTGTGTGCCTTTCTGTTTCCCTCTAGTTGTAGAATTTCCAGTGAGCCAACTTTCCTGTGGTTCTGGATGATGTCCGTTTTGTCTTTTAGTTGTATTCTTGAAATGGTTGTGTGAGGCAGCAGCCTAGGTGTTTACCTATGCTGCCATCTTGGTTTCCCCCTGGTGGTAGCCTCAACTAATTCCCTTTTAATATGCATAATTTCGTGCACCAGGCCACTAGTTTGCATATAATAGTACACTGTTGTACACAAGATTGAGAGAAAAGCAACAGATGAGAAGATATTTTTAACATATATAATAATGAATTAGTATCCAAAATGCATAAAGAGCCACAATACCTTAATAAGAAAAGGAGAAATGTAATAGAAACATGAGCAAAGACTAACACTTTCACCAGCATGAGTTATAAGTTTAAAATACTTGTACCCTGATAACCTATGAGTTACACCCCAAGGTGTTTGCTCTACACAGTCACACTGATGCACAAAGAGGGAACAAGGATGCTCATCTCAGGCCTCTTTATACGAATAAAATAAAATAAATCCCATAAATATCTGTTGAGAGAAGAATCACAAAATGTTGTCTCTTCACAAAATGAAATAAGGAACTGCAGATACAGAGAAAAGACATAGATTGCTCCATACAATCAATGTGGTCAGATGCTGAAAAGACACTCTTTACTATACAATGAACTCATAGTAGTGGTTATCCAGTGAAAGGGGAGATGATGGATGTGACTGAGGTTGGAGGGCCAAGGGGATTTTGTTCTTATTTGTGTGTGTTCATGTTTTAAAGAGGGTGTGTAGGTATACAATTTTGCCAGTGAAAATAAATATGCATAGGAAAAAACAGAATGCATGGAGGCATGGAACAGACTGACATACCTTAATGTGGGCGCTGGGGGACAAGGAGAGAGAAACCAAAGAACTTGTATACTTATATGGATAAGTATATATACTTATACTTAAGTACTTATATGGATAAGTATATATACTTATACCGAAGCACTGCTCACAGCAGCGAGACAAGGGGACGACCTCAGCGTGTGCCGGGGGGAAAGGGCAGGGAGATGGGGGTGTATGGAATGGGACACGATTCCGCCGTAAACAAGGACATCCTGCCATCGTGAAAACGTGGATGAATCTAGAGGGCACTGTGTTAAAGAAAACACCCAGACAATAGGGTGGTGACATGGACAATAGGGTGGTGAAGACCTGGAGGGGTGGGGAGGGGCTGGGTGACAGAGGCTAAAGGGGGAGAAATAGGAGATATCTGTAATACTTCAACTATATAAATAAATGAATGAATGAATAAATACACACATAATAACAAACTAAAATTAGATTGAATTTGCAAACTGCAAATTTGAGCTCTATTGCCTTGAGAAATAGACATTTATTATTTCTATGCTCTAGATGAGAAAATGGAAGCTTAGGGTGCCTCATGACATGGCTAGGAGACAAGTAAGAGGCAATAGTTCAGAGAAGACTCTAGACTTTTCCCATCCCCCATCTGCCACAGGGCCCATTCCCCTGAAATTGAGTCATTATCACCAGCTGTCTATTTGGGTTTCATCTGTACTCTCACCTGGCTTCAGTGACAATTGGGTACCTGGGTAGGGCTGTGCTTACTATGGGAACCAAGTTGAGCAGCCAATATAGAGACTAAACCCCCAACACCCTTTTTGCATCCAACCAGTTCCAGTAGACAAAATGGTTGGTGACAAACTGGTTGATAAAAGAAACATGCTTGGTTTCTTTTTGTACCTTATTTTTCCAGATTTCAAAATGTCATCAAGTGTGGTAATAACTAATATTGGAGAGATTTGGCACAACATAATAGTGGTATTCTTTTTAAAAAAATATATATTTTTATTGATTTCAGAGAGGGAGGGAGAAGGTGAGAGAGATAGGAACATCAATGATGAGAGAAAATCAAAGATCAGCTGCCTCCTGCACGCACTACTGGGGATGGAGCCCACAACTTAAGCACGTGCCCTGACTGGGAATCGAACCGTGACCTCCTGGTTCATAGGTTGATGTTTAAACCCTGAGCACATTGGCCAGAAAAAAAATGGTATTATTTTTAATAAGCAATTGCAATTGCTTTAAGGAGAGATCAGGGAAATAAGAGAAAAAATGAAATTTATATTTCTAGTTGGCAAAAGCAGCCAAGGAAAAGAGAAACTGGCTAGTTTGTTACCGTGATCAAGTCTTACATTATGTAGTTCTTAGGATTACTCTCAGTAGGACATGTATGTAAGCTTTTATTAGTACAGAAATATTCCTAGAAAGGTTTGACATTTATTAAAGTGTTATTGCAGGCAAAATTGTTTATATCAAAGAACTTTCAACATGTTATAATGCATTTAAAATAATTTTGACTACTAGGAAGTTTTCTATAATTGTATGCACTTTTAGGCAAAATTTTTATACATCAAATAACTTAAAAAATATAATGCATTTAAAGTAATTTTGATAACTAAAAAGTTCACTATAAATGTACCTTGTTTGAACAAAGACCTTTGAACTGAAAGAAAAAGGGCAGAATTAAGTGAATTTAGAATCTGGTAATGTTTCAAATGGACTATATACCTACATATATTTTTTTCTTGTGAATAAGAGATATATTTTACTCAGGGATTTTCATAGTCTATTGAAGTTTTTAGACCCAAGTTTTTATTTTAAGAGAAAATATTGGTATGTGAATTTACCAATAAGTGTCCTAATGAAATATTTTTCATCTATAATACTTGGTAGAGACAAATGGCCAGAAAATAAGTTTGAAATGAGAATAATTCACCAGCTATGAGTTCAGTTAAATAGATTTTTAATTTAAATGACCACTTATGATATATGGAAAAAGTGATATATATAATCCGTAGCATGAGCCAAGACTTGTCAATAAATAATACATGGTTCCTTATAAAATTAAAGGAATTATGTCTATCTATATATAAAAGGCTAAGTGTCCATCCATCCGGCCAGTAGCTATGATGCGCATTGACCACCAGGGGGCAGATGCTCAATGCAGGAGCTGCCATGATGCACATTGGCCATTTAAAAATAAATGGCACCACGGACCTGGCACCGACAAACCAACACTTTATTTCCCCCAAGTGGGACACAGGCCCCGCCACCACCCCAGAGCAACACCCCACCAAATCACAGTCAATGCTGCCAAGACCCCATGGCACAAAATATGGCCCACACCCTAGAAATAGTGGCTGTGGGGGTTAGGTAATGACATCACATAGCAATTCCTAGCTTTCTCTCTCTAGTGACTAGCCTCCTTGGAGTGTCTTCAGCCCAGGAACCCCGACTTGCTTTATAGCCAGGTGCAGACATTTTACAGTTTAACCACATGTTTGTGAAGCATTTTCCTGTGCCTCATCTCATTTGATCCTCACAAGAGTTCTGGAGTAGGTAGAATCCTATTTTATTTTCATTAGCAAGACATGAAAATTGATATTAAACTATTTCTTCTAATTAATTCCCTTTCAGTGTGTATGAATCTGTGCACCTGGCCACTAGTATTTAATAAAAAATATAACATTTATTTTAGAGATAAGTACCGTATTAGTATCTTGCACCAAGTGATTCAAAAACATGCCATCTCATGAATAAAGTACTGAAAAGAGAAAAATTTTAACACACAAGTTGGAATGGTAATTTGTTAAAAAATATCAAGAACATTCTTTTTTCTAATTATTCACAAACAGGACATTTTGAGGTACATAGTACATTTGGATTATCTGAGGTATATAAGTCCATATGGATTAGCTGCATTTAAGATGTATTAATTAATGAATTTAACTTTTTTGAGTGGCTGCTCTGTTTCTGGAGTGGAATCAAACATGAAAAAGATAGACTTCCTCAGTCCCACAACAAACTTGAATCTAGCCAAAAACTGGTTTGGCTCAGTGGATAGAACGTCGGTCTTCAGACTGAAAGGTCCCAGGTTCAATTCTGGTCAAGGGCATGTACCTTGGTTGCAGGCACATCTCCAGTGGGGGGTGTGCAGAAGACAGCTGATTGATGTTTCTCTCTCATTGATGTTTCTGGGTCTCTATTCCTCTCCCTTCTTCTCTGTAAAAAACAAAAATCAATAAAATATATATATATATTTTAAAATGGTAATATAATGGTAAACACAAATCCCATGGGTTCCCCACATAAAAAGCAAAACAAGTAAAAGCTAACTTTGAAGCATCCATTTTACTTAAAACCCCAATTCCTTAGTTTGGTATTCCAGATCCTTCTCATGCATCTACCTCTTCAGAGTTTCTCTCCCAACACTCCCCCTTTTTCTCTCATGGCCCTTCCCACTCAACACACAAACTCTCCTTTACCCACAGTAACCCTCTCATCATTTCCTGAACTTGACTCTTTCAGATGTGTATGACTTTGTACATGCCTGTTCTCTCCACCCAACTCCCACGTTCAATTCCAGTGATTGCCTGAAGTTATTTTCAATACTCAAGTGCAGTGGTCGACAAACTCATTAGTCAACAGAACCAAATATCAACAGTACAATGATTGAAATTTCTTTTGAGAGCCAAATTTTTTAAACTTAGACTTCTTCTTCAAAATAGATTCTTCTTCAAAATAGATTCACCCAAGCCATGGTATTTTGTGGAAGAGCCACACTCAAGGGGCCAAAGAGCCACATGTGGCTCGCGAGCCTTGGTTTGCCGACCACTGCTCAAGTCCAACACTACCTCCCCTGTAGCCTTCCCTGACTTTCCATTGTGGTCACAGCAACAATCTCCTGGAATCACATTGTTTGTTTGTTTGCTTGTCGGCTGCCTCCACTAGGCCATGCCTTCAGGAGGGCAGAAGTAATATTCATTTTCTACCACTGTCTAAAACAATGTTTGGCATGATGTACGAGTTTACTAAATGTCTGTTGCATGAATAAATAATTAAGTATAATAATGGAGTATACAGAGGGCTTGGGATGAATTCCGTCAAGCTTTTTGCCCAAGAACATTCAGCAGGTGCCTGCACTCCCTAAAAGCTCTCTTAGCCGGGTATCAAGATAATGGATCTGGCATCACTCTGTGGGAGTAGGTGTCAAAAATTGTGAAGGGTCTGAGATTTTTCCTTGCTTGCAAGCTAATAAGTGAAGCCTGACACAGTTTCATGGATGCTGAAAGCAATAACAGGCTCCTCAGCCAGAGACAAAGGACTTCATTACTCATGGTAAAGTTGTCAGCATGAGCTTCATATTTGTACCAGTTCCTCTCAGTTGCATGGTCGTGACACAAGGTGGGCCTGGGGTAGATGCTGCATACACTGTTGGTTTGTGATCCAGGTAAGGAGCTCTGAACATATGAAACACAATCTTTTAAAGGGGACTGTTAGCAAACTTGACCAGCCTTTGCCCCAGAGAGAGATACCATCTCATTATTCTGAAAAGCCAACATCTGTCCTCTGCTCTGGAGGGAGGCACTATCTCTACATTCCAAGGTTGTTTGCTATATAGGTCCAGGGCTAGGGTGAGGCAAATGAGGTGCTTAAGGTGCAACATTTAAAGAGGCACTCACTTTCTGGTGCTGACTCTGCACTTGCACCGCCCTGACAGTGAGTGTCTCTTTAAACTTGCAACCTTAGGTGCCACGTTTGCATCACTTTAGTCCTGGCTCCGTGATATACAAACAACCTCAGAAAGATAATCTGGAACAAAAGCTGTCAATGCCTTTATTCAGAAGGCAGAGCAGAATGTGAGATACCCATGGAGAATTGTGTCCTAGCCATAAATAATTCCCTAGTTATAAACAAATGTTGAAATGTCTCTCACCTCTGCACCTGTTAACAGGGACTCCGATGCTAATACTTTGGAAATGACTGAGCAAATCCTTTGTTTTCAAAGATATTTTAGGTTCCCAGCCATTTCACTCCTAGATATTTACCTAAGAAAAATGAAAGTATATGGAAATACAAAGACTTATACATGAATGTTCATAGCAACTTTATTTGCTGCTAGTAAAACCCAAGCACCTATCAACAGGTGAATGGATAAGAAAAATATGGCATGCTGATATGATATAATAATTCTCAGAAATATAAAGAAGGAGCTATTGATATATTAAAAATGAATGGGCATCAAAATGACTATGCTAATTGAAAGAAGCCAAAAATCTATATCTTCATTCATCCATCTATAATGTATGATTCCATTAATGTAAATATATAGGAAATGTAAACTCTAGTGGCAGAAGGCAAATCAGTGGATTAGAGAGACAGGATTAGAGGTGATGGAAATGTTCATGGTCTTGATTTCATGAGTATATACACATTAACATTTATGGAATTGGACATTGTAAATATTAGGCATGTTATTGTATGTCAACCATACTTGACTAAATCTATTTTAAAAGAAAGATTCTAGGTTCAGAAATGGAGGGAGAATAGATGCTTGGCTCTTTTGGCCCTTGGTTCAGAGGAGAGGTATTTTACCTGCAATGACTTCTTCCACATTATTTGAACTTTCTCAACTTGTAGGTGGAGTGAAATTCTTCAGAATTGAAAGATTATTTATGTGAACATGAAAAGGCAGGAGCACATGGGACACATAAGGCGCTCTCAGTGATTTATCGCTGGTGTGAATCAGCACAGTTAGATTGCTCTTCTTCCAATATGTAACTGAAATCACTGTTTGAAAAAAATACAAAAAAACAGGCCCTCTGTGGGGCCGGGGCGGGGGAGGGAAGGTAGATCACTTTGGCAATATGGAAAGATCAGGACAGAGGAAATGCAAGTTGGAACTTAGGATGGCAGAAAAACGCTGGTGTTCTAGAAAGTAGTAGAGAGGGAGATGTAGATGTATTAAGATAGCTCATAAAATAAGTTGCTCCATGCCATATTATAGGTGTCTGATAATTATTTAATTGGTGGATGAATAGGCTAATGGATGAGTACTGCCTAGGGCTGGCTTAGGGCAAAGGAAAGAAGAAGGATGCCTTTTTCTTTGCATGTTGAAATAAGTAGTTTGGATGGATTTTCTATGGAAAATATATTCTAACTCCTAGACAACTGACTAACCAAAAATTACTTGGACACCAGGCTATGTCTTATTCATAATAAACATGTATTGTTCTATGATCTAAGAATTGTACCATTTAGAATCATTGGGATCCACCTTAAGAATGAAATAAGCCAGAGAAAGACAAGTACTATAAGATTTCACTCTTATGTGGAACCTAATGAACTAAGAAGCAAAATAATAGATTCATAGATATAGGAAGGCAGTTGTCTGGGGTGGGGGGCTTGGGGTGGAGGGATTGAGGAAAAAAATGAGAGAGAAAAACTCATGGACAACCATATGGTGATTGCCAGGGGAGGAGGGTTGGAGGAGGCAAAGGATGGTATAGGGGAATAAATGGTTATGGAAGGAGACTTGACTTGGGGTGGCAAATACACAGTACAGTGTAGAGATGATGTGTTATAGAATTGTACACCTGAAATCTATATAATTTCTTTGACCATGTCACCCCAATACATTCAATAAAAAGGAAATAAAACAACACAGAAATGCTCACTCTTCTTAAGTGTTGACAAATAGTCACCTAAGCAATGTTGAGAATACAAAAGCTAACCTAGGTTCTTGATAAAAGGTCAACTCTCAACTGGGTTTCAGAAAAGGGAAGAGTTTGCTATGAATTATACTTTATGGAGGAAGTTGGCTATGGTTTTGGTGCTGAAGGATGGTTTATAATTGGATTGGCAAATGGGAAGTGAGAGGGCATTCCAAGAACAAAGACATGTGAGGAGAGCAGTCTGCCTTCAGTTGAGGGAGCATGTTTGCAAAGTATGGGTAGGCAGATGGGGACCAAGTTACTAAGGACCACGTTGGTAAGGATATGGAAAGATAGGCAGAAGAGTTTAGATGTTATCCAATAGACATTTGGAAGTCTATATAGGATGTATTCATTTGTAAGTAAAAAAACAAAAGACTTTCACAAATAAAGGTTAGGAAGGCAGTCCTGAGCATATTGACTTTCTGTTTTCATATTTGCCACCTTATAGTCATAACATGGAGGCCTGGTGCACGGATTCGTGCATGGAGGGGTGGGGTCCAGCCAGCCTACCCCAAGGAGGGTCGGTTGGGGCTGGGCCAGCAGTGAGTGGAGGGGCTACGGGAGGTAGTGTGGTGGGGGGTGATCTGGCCCTGATAAGGCTGGTTGGCTGCAGCAGTGTGCTTCATAGTGACTGGTCATTACATTGTTCCAGTCACTTGGCTTTTATATATATAATAGTCGATGTGGCTGCTATAGCTCTAGTCATCACTTCTACATTCATGTTGGGAAGCAGAGGAAATGGTGATGCCAGCCAGCTCTCTTCTCATACCTGTCCCTTTCTAAAGGGATTAAAAGCTTTTCCGAAAGCCTTTGTCAGACTTTTGGTTTTGTTTCATGGGACAGTACTGGGCTACATGCCTACCTCAAGGGCGAAGGAATCTGGGAAAGAAAGTATTGGGCTTTTCAGCCTCTCTAATGAACATGTCAAGGCAGAAGGGTATTAGTAATGGCTGTTGAGTTCATTAATAAACACATGTTACAGAGCCATGGTGGTTCTTGAGTAGGAAAATGGAATGTTGAAAGTATATATACTACCCAAGATTGTCCTCAGAAAATTCTTAACTTGAGAAAAGGAGAGTTGGGCTGATTTGGATGATTTTCCATAAGATATCCACCCACTTCTCCCTGCCACTGTGGGCATCTACTTATTTACCTCACTAATGTTGGATTTGGCCACATGATTATCTTTGAACAATGGAATGTGGGTGGAAATGACAGTGCGCTAATTCTGAGACTAAGCTTGGAAGCATCTCGTGTTTCTGCTTATGTTTATTCTGCTTATTTTTATCATGCTTCTTCCACTGCCCTGAAATCAATATGCCTTCCTAGTAGCCCACTTGTTCCAATTCAATAAAGATATGTGGAACAGGGTCATCCTGGTCAACCTGCAGACCTGCAGCTTGAAGAAGAGCTACTGTAAGTTGACCCGTAGAGCTATGAGATTAAAGATAAAGGGACATATTCTGTTCTACTGAGATTTTGTGGCCTCTTGTTATACAGAAGTAGAGTAACAATCCTTATGTTAAATTGATCTCCCTAAGACATTGTTGTTATTCAAAATTCAAAATAATATCGACATAAGGCATTTGTACCCAGCTCACACATCAGTGACAATTGATAGTTTTCCCTGGTAGGAAGGTAGACTAAGTATTTCTCCATTTTACAGACTAGAAAATAGAATAAGAGAGGTAAATTATTTCCTAAAGTTCAATTGATTAGTATTTGGAAGACCTCTGTTTTTGTTTGTTTTGTGTGTGTATGTTTTTTGGGTTTTTTTTTTGCTCAAAGCCCATTATTTTTAAAATTATCTTTTACTTTGGTGCCAGGGCTACAAAGGTGTCTGTTTTGGTTCATAATAGTATTTATTGGGGCCACTGTGCCTGGAGCATTGTAGACATTTAATTTGTTGAATGAATAAACTTGTGATGAATGGGTGAATGAATGAATAAGCCCTTAAGAATTTATCTGTAGTTAGAGGGTGAAAGCTTTCATAATCTTTTCAAATATAAAATGAGGAAACACTTCCATTGTCAAACCCTTTCCAGTTTCACTTTGCCAATCAAAATACATTCCAATTCATGAGGGTTGAACTCAACAACCTGGTTATCACCCAGATTTAGGAAAGCAAAGAGATTACATTTGTCAAGACATTAGAAGAAGACACAAAGTATTATTAACATAGAGAGAATACCATGTGTGCTACCCTTTATCATTTATATCATGTGTATCACTATGGCACCCAGGTAGAAAGGAAAAATGGGATTCTTGGTAGTGGGCCCTGGAGAGCTCTTAAATCATGTACATCAGCCAGCTTATATAATAGGCAATAGTGAGATGAGAAAGGGAATGAAGACAGATGAACCTGGAGCAGCCAAGAGGAGGGGGAAAAGAGACAAAGTGATAATACTCCTCTCTTAGGCAAGATCTCAATAGAAATGGGGCAGACACCATTCAAAACATCACTTTTATTCAGTTGTACCACTTTAATTGTAAATAAAACAAATCATTTAAAATAATTAAAATCTAATAAAAAGAAATATGTCTATTATATTACATTTGCTTTACTTCAATTTTACTAGTTTAATTTAAAAAATATATTGATTTTTTTTTTTTTTACAGAGAGGAAGGGAGAGGGATAGAAAGCTAGAAACATCGATGAGAGAGAAACATCGATCAGCTGCCTCCCGCACCCCCTCCCCCACTGGGGATGTGTCCGCAACCAAGGTACATGTCCTTGACCAGAATCGAACCCAGGACCTTTCAGTCCGCAGGCCGATGCTCTATCCACTGAGCCAAACCGGTTTCAGCAAATTTTACTACTTTCAATTCTAATTAAAATGAATCAACAAAATTTGCTCCGTAACTTCCCAGCGTGCTGAAAGCTCCACCAAATATGGGCAAGGAGGATGAAATCAACTTTGCTGGGATAACATTGTAGTGAGGGAGAGGGAATGGGTGGTGTCAGGATATCTGAATACAAAGTCAAAGGAGCTTCAATAGCTCCCCATTATTCTTGGGTAAAGGCTAAACTTTGTGCCACTGTTCTCAAGAACTTTCACAATCTGACCCCAATTTTTCTACCCTAATTTCTGGGTAGTGTTCTCACACTGCACATAGTGAACACTCTAACAGGCTGTGCAATACTTTTTTTTTTAAAGCAATGTTATTTAATGAGTTTAATTAATGCAACTTTAACCTAAGAAAATCTCCCATATTGTAGTTGGAACTAATTTCCCAACTCTTCATTCCCTTCTTGTAATAGAATTACAAATCTGTGCACCTACTTTGTGGTACCTTTGTACTAGAGGAAACACTTGATTTCCCACTTGGTTGTTGTAAAGCTTGGCTGTGTGTCTTGCTTTGGACAATGGAATAGATGGATGAGCAAGTGTGCTTGCATGGCTTGGCTTGGTCTCTTGAAATTCTGCCATCCACCATGAAAAAAACAAAAACAAAAACAAAAAACATTTCACAGATAGCTTCTGGACCCAGAATGTTGAGGACACACGTTATACACATGAACTTGAATATTAAGCCTGGAGTCTAGCATGGCTTAGCCACTGTGGAGAACAGTATGGAGTTTCCTCAAAAAACTAAAAATAGAACTCCATTGGACCCTATGATCCCACTTCTGGGAATATATTCAAAGAAACTAGAAACACCAATCGGAAAGGATATATGCGCCTCTATGTTCATAGTAGTACAGTTAAGATTTGGAAACAGCCTAAGTGCCCATCAGCAGATGAGTGAATTAAAAAACTGGTACATCTGCACAATGGAATACTATGCTGCTGTAAAAATGAAGGAACTCCTACCATTCGCAACAGCATGAATGGACATGGAGAGCATTATGCTAACCAAAATAAGACAGAGAAAGATAAATATCACATGATCTCACTCATTTGTGGAATATAATGAACAACATAAACTGATGAACATAAATAGATCCAGAGACAGAGAAGCATTGAACAGATCATCAAACCTCAGAAGGAATGTAGGGGAGAGTGAGGGTAAGGGATCAACCAAAAGACTTGTGTGCATGCATATAAGCATAACCAATGGGCATAGACAGTAAGGGGGTGAGGGCATGTGCATGCATGTGTGTGTGTGTGTGTGTGTGTGTGTGTGTGTGTGTGTCCGGAGACAGGTCAATGGGAGAAAAAGGAGACCTATGTAATACTTTAAACAATAAAGAATTAAAAATAAAAAAGTGTTAGCCTAAAAAAATAAAAAGGCAGTTTATGTTATACTGTCTCATTTAAAAGCATGCATATTTTATATATGCCAGAATGTGTTTTCTTTTTTTTTCTATTTTTTTTTAAAAAATGAATGCACATGTATTACATGTATCAGAAAAAAGTAGAAATCAAAGAACTTGTCCATTAACTTATAAATAAGGGAATGGCAACAATTAAACACTTGAGACACAATTTAAAGGCATTCATCTTATATTACCTGTTATCTCATACTTAGAAGCACAAGCCTACTCATTATTACAAATACATTTCTTTAAAGTCAGCCTATCCCATCTTATAAAAGATTAATATGCAAATTGACTGTACCTCCACTGCAACCACAAGCCATGCCCACCAGCCAGTCAGGATCAATATGCAAATTAACACTCAACCAAGATGGCTGCCAGCCACAGAGAGCAGGAGGGAGGCTTGGGTTTCCCCAGCAATGGAGGAAGCCAAGTTTTCTACCTGCCCTTGCCAGCCTAGGCCTCCACTCAATGTTACAAAGTTTCAATTATAGAAGATACATATATTTCAACAGAAATGGCGGCAGCCATGGAGCTGGAGAGAGCAGAGGCTAGGATTGCCCTTGACGATAGAGGAAGTCAAGCTTCTGCAGCTCTGGCCAGCCTAGGTCTCCACTTAAGGCTACAAAGTTTCAATTATTGAAGGTAAATACCCCAAGAGAAATGGCTGTGGCCACAGAGTGAGCAGGAGGCTTGGCTCTGCTCCAGGCTACAAAGTTTCAATTGTAGAACATAAATAAATTCCAGATACCAGGGTCTCTGCTTGAGTTGCTGTGGGGCGTGGCTGGCCTGCAAACTACCACAGGTCCCTTGCCCCGGTCACCCCATGCCCCAAGGGAACCCCCACCCTGATCTGGGACACCCTTCGTGGAAAACCAGCTGGTCCCCACCCATGCACCAGGCCTCTATCCTATTTAATCAAAGAGTAATATGCAGATTGACCCTCACTCCAACACACAAGATGGCTGCCCCCATCTGATCAAAGTTGGCCACCACAAGATGGCCAGAGGGGAGGGCAGTTAGGAGGGACCAGTCCTGCAAGGGAGGCAGTTGGGGGCAATCAAGCCTGCAGGGGAGGGCAGTTAGGAGTGACCAGGCTGGCAGAGGAGGGAAGTTGAAGTCAACCGGGCCTGCAGGGAAGGGCATTTTGGGGGGACGGGACCCAGGCCTGCAGGGTAGAGCAGTTGCAGGGGACCAGGACTGCAGGAGATGGCAGTTAGAGGTGCCTTCAGGGGAAGGCAGTTAGGGGCAAACAGGCTGGCAGGGGAGCAATTAGGCATCTATCAGGCTAGCATGGGAGTGGTTAGGGGATGATCAGGTTGGCAGGCTAGAAGCAGTTAGAGGCAATCAGGAAGGCAGGCAGGTGAGCAGTTGGGAACCTGCAGTCCTGTATTGTGAGTGGGATGTCTGACTGCCCATTTAGGCTCCATCCTACTGGGATGGGGCCTAAACGGGCAGTCAGACATCCCTCGAGGGGCCCCAGATTGGAGAGGGTGTAGGCTGGGTAGAGACACCCTACCTGCCCTCCCAGTGCATAAATTTTGTGCACTGGGCCTCTTGTTTGTCTATAAAAAGGAGATTCAGTAATGCATGCCTTATAGTGCTATTGTGGGAATCATTAAGGTAATAACTGAACTCAGACAGGCTCTGTCCACACATGCAAGGCCTCATCCCTCTAGGTACCATTCATATTTAGGGAAGGGCCCAATGAGTGTGCTTACCAGCAATACAGCTGAGTACTAGGTGGGTGACACATTTGTATACTTATGCCACTGGATTGTATGTTATGACTGATTGGCACCCCTTCCCTGCATAATGCCATGATTTGTATATACTCCTTCCCCTTCTGCTCAGTTTTGCTTCCCCCATTGGTCCCAACCAGTTTAATGGTTTCCAGATAGCATGATAGTGCAGAAGATGTGCTGGAGTGCTAAAGGTGAAAATACCCATTAATTTTTCTGGAACCTTCGTGGTCTAACTCCCCAGTTTTGACTTTCAGAAATGTGGAGAATGCCCCTTTCCTGTTTTAGAGTAATAATTACTCCAGGTGTGTACTTTCTCAGTGCTGCTTAGGAACCTATAAAAGCCCTTTTTGGTTTTTCTTAGACTTTTTTTTCTCACCCTTGTTCCTAGATAAATCCAAATGATATTAATGATAGTGTGCTCAGAATTGAACTATCCCTTTTATCTTTGGACTAGAGGCCCAGTGCATGAATTCATGCACAGGTGGGGTGTGGTCAGCCTGCCACAGTCGGGGCCTATCAGGCCAGGTCAGCTGGGGAGAGGGGCCACAGATGTGGCCGGCTGGCTGGCCCCACCTCCTGGTCAAACTCCCAGTAGAGGGGACAATTTGCATATTAGCCTTTTATTATATAGGATGAATATGGCCCAGTTTTCTTGAATGTCTATTTTCTGTACATACAGTGATACAGGTTTCACTCTGAGCATACACAGGTGTTGTGAGGGTGGCTTTATGTTCCCAAGACTCTTCTGGTCCACACCACTCTTCATCCCAGGAGTTTGCAGTTGTCTCTACCTACACTAGCCTACATAGATCCAGAGTAGTTTCCTTCCTCCTTTGATTCTTTTTTGCTGTGTCAAATAAAGCTATGATCACAAATCATTGGGAAACTGGCTGGGACTGGGGACCTGGCAGATGGACCATTGTTTTAGGACATATTTCACCATCCAGTCATCACTGCTCCCAAATTAGATTGTGCCCTTCTATCAGTAAATACAGTGTCTCATTTGTCTTCATACTCTCAGTACCTAGCATTGGGACTGGTAAGTTGTAGGCCATAGCAGTTAATTAGAGCTGAGCCAAGAGTCCTGCAATCTGGGCCCAGATTTGCCTCTGATTATTGGTATGGAACCACACCCGAGATATCTTGGAGGTATGTTTTATTATATTTCTGGCCCAAACATTTTTTTTCTAGGAGAAAGAAAGAAAAAAAGATTTAACTAGTGCCTTATCTTAAAGGGCTAAATGTATCTGGGGTTAAGTTTCTTCCACTTATACAAAAACTGTTGTTGGTTTTTTGTTGGTGTTCTTGTCTTTTCAGTTTGATTTGATATTTTATTCTAACCTGCCCTGATACTTGATTGCAAGGAAAAAATGAACTTGCTTCATTCTTCTCTCTTTCCATGATGGGAATTAGCAAAACTTAAATTCAAAGTATAGTTTATTTTAAAGTAGTTATGAAAAGGCTACTCGTGAGAGTACTTGTTTAATGTCTTTTTCTTGATTTATGAATATCCAGATTCAACAGCTCAATTCAAAGTATAGTTTATTTTAAAGTAGTTATGAAAGGCTACTTGTGAGAGTACTTGTTTAGTGTCTTTTCTTTGCTTTATGAATATCCAGATTCAGCTGTCTTATAGAAAGTTAACAGCATCAACAGAATCTATTATCAAATCAAAGAGATAATGGTTTAATCCCAGATAATATGTTAGAATAATAATGTTTTTTTGAAGCCTACCAGTCCTACAGTTCAGTCTTGGCTACTTTATTTAGAACCTTCTTCTAAACCTTTCAGGGCCTCAGTTTCTGCACTTGTAAAATTCCACTTCATTGGGGTTATTTGAAGGATTAAATGAAATCCATAAATCAACTACTCTTAATTTTGAATTTTGAGCACAGGTATCCCATAAACACTATAAATTATGGTCCCCAGTTGGCAAAATATGGCCTTCTAATTTTTCTTTGGCTTAAATTTATTTATGGTCCAATGTATGTTTTGAGAATATTTTTGAAAATGTTGAAACTGGCTTCTTTTTAGTAGTGAGCCTTGAATTTACTCTCTACAAAGTGAAGAAGCAGAAAAGTCAGGTGGTAATGACAAAAAGCACGTATCTGGCTTCAAACCAGAATGCAATCAAACCAGAAATCCAAGGGCTCATTTGAGAAAATGCATTGTATTTGAGTCTGAGTCTTCTCTCCTTAACCAATGGCAAGTTTCCTTCGTCTTTTTTCAGGACAAAAATAAAATTTGTTCACCTGGAAAAAACAGAATATTTTTGTTTAAAAATCTGCCTGATTAGATCTCGTAGCAAACATAACATCATTGAAGTGACACTTTCAGTGGAAAGAACACACCTGCCCTAGCTGGTCTGGTTCAGTGGATAGAGCATTGACCTGCTGACTGAAGAGTCCCCGGTTGGATTCCAGTCAAGGGCACATACTCTCTACAAAGTGAAGCTCAATCCCCCATGTGGGCTCGATCCCCCATGGGGGGGTGTGTAGGAGGCAGCCGATCAATGATAGTCATCTTTCATCATTGATGTTTCTATCACTCTCTCCCTCTTCCTTCCTCTCTGAAATCAATAAAAAAGAGGAAAGAACAGACATCATTTTGTTTTCTTTGGGAGCATATACTTTATTTATTTATTTATTTTAATTTTTTATTTTTTTTAATTTTATTGATTTTTTTGCAGTATAATAGTAGTACATGTTTTTCTTTCCCCCTCCCCCTTATCTTCCCCCCAGCCTCCCCTACCCCCTAGCACATATCCCCAGCTTCCCCCCCTCCCCACCCCAGTGTCTTTCATTCATTGGTTATGTTCATATGCATTCATACAAGTGGGAGCATATACTTTAAAACAGTATCTTATTTTTAGAGAGCAAAACTTAAATTTGAAGTATAGTTCATTTTAAAGTAGTTATAAAATGGCTCCTAAATCTATCGTTATAAATCTCAGCAATTCCATATGAATGGAAGGGAATATAACAAAGCATCTACCTCCTTTTAAAACAAATAAGGTACCATGCCCAGCACAATTTCTGGAATCTAACAGATGCTCAACATTACAGGCCCACGTGATGGTAGCATTTATTCATGCTAAGATTTTTGTGTTCATATTTCTTTTTCTATCTGTATTTCTCCTTTTTTCCCTCCTTCTCTCTCTCCAGGATGGCCACAAGCTTTGTTCAGCAGTGTTTCTACCACACTTAACACATGGCAGACACAGAGTAGGCCTTCAGCATTTTAATTGGGATGGATGGATAGAAATATGAACAAATATCAAGATGTTTCAAGCTTCCCTGCTTTTTATTGGATGTCTGATTTCCTCACATCCTCTGAACTACCTTGCTATCTGGAAACCATTAAGAACTGGGGAAGAAGGAAAAGGTTGAAGGAGCCACAGTCAGCTGTCTTCTTACCCCTCTGCTTTAGAAAAGGCCTTGTAAACTCAGTTATCTTCTTCCTCTACCATGTACCCAAGGAGGATGTAAGACAAGGGGCCGGGGTTCCAACTACTGAGAGGAGATACTGGTAATGTCTACAATGTCATGGGGGCCGTAAACGAATTGAACAAAGCTCAGAATATAAAACTAGAAATCCTTCAGATTCTCTGAAACGGTTTTTTTCCTCCTTTCAAGTTATTGTCAATCAAACAAATGCATTCCAAGGTCATTATAAAATGATTCAGGGATTGTTCATGCCACTGTTCTCTGATTACAGCAGTCAATCAAGAATCTGTTTTGTCTTATTTCAACATGATGCTACTCAGTTTACTCAGCTGCATACCTAACAGGGTCTTTGATTAAACATGTGGCCTGGGATTGAGAGTATTGTCTCATTCTCCGCAGACACACATCTCTCTCCCCTCTGCAAATGAACCTCTCAGCACCCCCACAGAAGCACTTCTTCTTTGAAAGAAAATGTAATCCAAGTTGATAGGAAAGGGCACATTTCCATCTAATTGCTTGTATTGTCTGTTTCCCAGTTATGTTTTTCTTTGTACAGGACATTTGTAGAAGGTGAATGCAGTGCTCTTCCACATGTATTTTAAAGGTTTTCATTTTTTGGTTCCAGTGACAATTCATTTGTTATTTTTATGGTAAGCTAGGGAATGTGGCGTTGATTGCAGCGGTTACCCTCTATTCTTGCAGTTGGCAGCACAGATTTCGCCAGGGATCACCTCCTCTGCTTACTCTCAAGCCCACAGTTGGAGAAAACTGCTTTTATTGTTACAGCAATTCAGCTGCAATTAAGAGGGCACCTGAGAATTTGCAAACTCTCTGATCCATTAGTTGGTGCAACATTAGTTATCATGATTAAAGGTTGTTTGTATCCTCTTATTTTTTTTAAAATTTTCACCCAAGGATATGTTTTTTGTTTTTGTTTTTAGAGAGAGAGAGGAAGGGAGAGAGAGAAACATTGATGGGAGAGAAAAATCATTGCTTCCTGTATATGCCCCACCTGGGAATCGAACCCACAGCCTAGGTAGGTTGGATTGGGAATTGAACCTGCAACATTTTTGATGTATGGGATGATGCTCCAATCAACTGAGCCACCCAGCCACAGCTGTATACTTTGAATGACTTCAATTCCATTTATTCTCTAACAGACTTGGCTAGATTCTTTCAAGTTCTATATCCTTCTGGAATCCCAAAGACCATACCTTGGAGAATGCCCTGGGTTTTATTTTGGTGGCTAACCATACCTACCATGTTGAAAAAAGTTTGCATTTCCTGTATTTATTTTAGGTTCATCTACATTCCATTTCTTTCTGTGGACTTTTGACACCCATTTTCAGCATTATGTGTTAGGGAACATTAATATAATGGGAATAGAATGAAAGCCCTTGATTAGCAAGGCATGTACCTGTATGAGACATCTATTACCATTAGTGATACCACATAACAAATGTCCTTGATGGCATAAAACATTATACATTTATTTAGCTGATCCAGGAAAGGCTCACACCTGTGTCCTAGGTCAGATGCTGGTTGACCAAGCCAACTTTCTTGATCCTGGTTGGGCTGGCTCTGATAGCTCTCAGTATGCCAGCTGTCAGCCTATCTAAGACGGCCTTGGCTGGAACTACAGGAGCACATCAGCTCTCCTCCATGTGCCTTTCATTCACCAGCAGCAAGCCCAAGAATGTTCTCATAGCAGTGGTCAAGGACAGGAGTAAGCAAGCCTACTTGCACAAGGACTCGTCAAGTCTCTGCATGCCTCATATTTGGTAATAATCTATTGGTTCAAGCAAGTCAAAATAAGTCGGAGTGGGCGGGCATTGCAAAATTACAGAGCAAAGGACATGGAAATAGGGTGGACTGAAGAGCTGGAGCTAGTTCTTACAATCGGTCTACTACAAAGTCTTCATTTCTCAGCCTATCTGGAGCATGATTTCACTTTGCATTGATCATGCATGCTTTCTCCCTTTCCATTCTCCTTGCAGATTTGAATGACTTGCCCCCCCCCTTTTTGTTCATGGGCTCATTTTCCTTTTTCATTCATGCAATTTCCTGTTTTCCTTCCCCCTCTCACCCCCACTTTCTTTCTTTTCTTGTTTTCTTTTCCCCTCTCCCCTCTTCTTCCTTCCTGTAGAAAATCTAAAAACAAACCAAAAGTTCTCATGCAGATATATAATTGTCTGGAAAGAGTACTTTTCTTTTGGTCCCTGGAGCTCTCATTACTGATTAACACCTTAGAAAAAGAAATGCTGAAACCTCTATTTCCCAGAAACTTAACAGCGTGGGTGGTTCTGCTGTGGGCAGGAAGAGTCAGATTGAAGTTGTCCTAAAAGTGGTGGTGGGTGGGGGGGGGGGGGAGGGAGGAAAGGGGACCTCAGTGAACCAAACACAGAATTAAGACCTAAATAGATTTTCGAACATTTTTGTGGAAGTTTTCACCCAAATTTACCAACTGGAAATGTGAATGGGGCCTTTCTTTTTAATTAAGAGTTTAGAATAGACATGGATGCAGGTGTTATTTTGGTTGGTAGTGTGTGGTGATAATCATTGTTGCCATAGCTACTCGATAAGTGTTCAACAGAATATCACTTCGTGTTGCAACTTCAAATAAAGGCTGTAAAAGTTTTATGCTTCCCATATAGATTTAATGTAAAGGAAAAAGAGTCTGCTACATTCAGGCTTGAATCTGTTTCTTAATCTGTTTCTAAAAATATGGTGGAGTGCTCAAAACAGGTCAATTCAGGTAAATTTCCTTAATAGGTTTAAACTGAATTCTTCTAGCTCCTTCCACAGACTTGGCTTACATTACACTAATTGGATAGCAACTTAGCAAAGTGAGATATATTAAGGTGATTTATTATGGTAAACATTTAGAAGTTTCAGGCTTTTGACCGATTTCAAGGAAAAGGACCCTGCATTTGTGCCAATCCTTGGTTCAGAAGAAACCTGTAAAAGTTTCACTTACAGTAACTTGTACTTTAAGAAGGCTTGCTGGCTCTATGGAGCAGGTCAGTGCCTTTCCCTTGAATTTTCCTTGCCTCTTTATCCTAAGCTCCAAGGCCCCCCCCCCCCCCACTTTTTTTGGCCTCTGTAACTCATTTCCTGAGCTCATTTCTTCTGAAGCTCACTTCTACCTCTGTGACTTTCTAAATATAATAGACAACATAAACTGATGAACAAGAACAAATCCGGAGACACAGAAGCAGTGATCAGACCGTCAAATCTCAGAGGGAAGTAGGAGAGAGAGGAGGTGAGGGGGAGAGATCAACCAAAGGACTTGTATGCATGCATATAAGCCTCACCAATGGATACAGACACCAGGGGGTTGAGGGCATGGGTGGGGTGTGTGTGGGGGATAGGGGCAATGGTGGGATAATGACACATATGTAATACCTTAATAAAGAAAATAAAAAAAATATTTAAAAAAGTGAAGGGCCTGGCCAGCGTGGCTCAGTGGTGGCATATCGAGCTATAAACCAGGAGGTCATGGATGGATTCCTGGTCAAGGGCACATGCCCTGGTTGTGTGCTTGATCCCAGGTGTGGGGCATGCAGGAGGCAGCCAATCAATGATTCTCTCTCATTGATGTTTCTGCCTCTCTCTCTGAAATCAATATAGATGATAAAAGAAGGCTCAAAAGCATTTTCTCAAACTCTGCCTCCATTAATCTACCTTGGGACAGCATGGGCTTGGTTCCATGTAGTTAATTCAATGTGATGAAGTGGCAAGTCCACTTCTCAGAATGTATAATGTTTAAAACAGTGGGGAGTATGATATGATTCCTCATTCCTCTGACTCAAGCCTACTTTTCTGCAAATTAGACTTAGATTTTTTTCCTGCCTACCTGTTTCAATAGATCACTTCCCTATCAATTAGATTCTTTGAGCCTGAATTTCCTCATGTGAAAGGGAGGCTGTAATATGCGCCTCCCAGTGTAGTGGTGAAGTTTGAAGGCTAGTGTGGATAAAGGCAATCTATATTTTAAATGCCTTGCATATAAGATCTTAAACACAAATGTTCTGATAAGCATTGGGAAAACTCAGGTTTCCCCCCATGAAGTTTGGTCAGTGGTCTGAATCCTTGGTGTAGGCCCAATTATTGGACAGCAATTAAAAATAAACAGTGAGATCTGTTTTTTTTTTTTCATTTTCAGGGCATGGATTTTATTTTATATTTTTAAATATATATTTTATTGATTTTTTACAGAGAGGAAGGGAGAGGGACAGAAAGTCAGAAACATCGATGAGAGAGTAACATCAATCAGCTGCCTCCTGTACACCCTCCACTGGGGATGTGCCCACAACCAAGGTACATGCCCTTGACCGGAATTGAACCTGGGACCTTTCAGTCCGCAGGCCAACGCTCTATCCACTGAGCCAAACCGGTTTCAGCCAGGGCATGGATTTTAAGACCTTCACAGGTAGATGTAGTATCTAAGAGGTTTTAATTTTCACATTTTCTAAGCCAGATCAAAACTCTAGGAGCAGAAAGAATTGAAGTTCCTTGATTAGGAATCTGAGAATACAGCATCTGAGGAGTTTTATGTTTTAATTTAAATATTTTTTTGAGGTACTAGAGGCCAGGTGCACAAAATTTGTGCACTTGAGGGAGGAGTTCCCTCAGCCTGGCCTGTGCCCTCTCAGAGCACTTTGGGAGCCCGCTCCCATGGGCCTAAGCCGGCAGTCAGGCATCCTTAGTGCTGCTTAGTGCTGCTGTGGAGGCTGAGCAGCATTCCCCCTGTGGGAGTGCGCTGACCAACAGGGAGCAGCTCCTGCATTGTCTGCCTGCCTCTGGTGGTCAGAGTGTATCATAGTGACCAGTTGTTCCACCATTTGATTTATTTGCATATTAGCCTTTTATTATCCTATCTAATAAAAGAGTAATATGCAAATTGACCGTACATCTGATCAAGCCACACCCACAGCCAATCAGGAGCAAATTATGCAAATAGACCCCAACCAAGATGGCTGCCACCACTGAGAGCAGGAGGGAGGCTTGGGTTTTCCTGGCAACAGAGGAAGCCAAGCTTTCCACCTCTCATTGCTGGCCTAGGCCTCCACTCAATGCTACAAAGTTTCAATTATAGAAGATATATCCCAACAGAAATGGTGGCAGCCATGGAGCTGGAGAGAGCAGAGGCTAGGGTTGCTGGGGTGATGGAGGAAGCCAAACTCTGCAGCCCTAGCCTAGGCCTCCACTCTAGGCTACAAAGTTTAAAACAGAAATGGCTGTCGCCACCGAGCAAGCAGAAGGCTTGCCTCCGCTCCAGGCTACAAAGTTTCAATTGAAGAACATAAATTAATCCCAGATCCCAGGGCCTCCACTTGGGTCGCTGTGGGGTGTGGCCAGCCTGCAAACCACCATAGGCCCCTCGCCCAGGCTGCCCCATGCACCAAGGGAACCCCCACCCTGATCCGGGACACCCTTCAGGGCAAACCAGCTGGTCCCCACCCATGCACCAGGCTTCTATCCTATCTAATAAAAGAGTAATAAGCAGATTGACCATCACTCCAACAGACAAAAGGGCTGCCCCCCTGTGGTCAAAGATCCTGCCCCCATGTGGACACAAGATGGCCACCACAAGATGGCCATCAGGGGAAGGAAGTTGGGAGGTTCCAGGCCTGCAAGGGAGGGCAATTGGGGGTGATCAAGCCTTCAGGGGAGGGCAGTTAGGGATGACCAGTCCAGCAAGGAGGGAATTTGGGGGCAAACAGGCTGGCAGGGGAGTAGTTAGACATCAATTAGGCTGGCAGGGTAGTGATTAGGGGGTGATCAGGCTAGCAGGCAGAAGCGGTTAGGAGCAATCAGGGAGGCAGGCAGGTGAGCAGTTTGGAGCCAGCAATCCCGGATTGTGAGAAGGATGTCCGACTGCCCATTTAGGCCCGATCCTGATAGGGTTTTCTAAACTCTATGTATATAGTGATTGATCCCAATAGGATCATGCCTAAAGGGGCAGTCAGACATTTCTCGAGGGGTCCTAGATTGGAGAGGGTGCAGGCTGGGCTGAGGGACACCCTCCTGCCCCCCGTGCATGAATTTCATGCACCGGGCCTCTAGTATAATATAATTGACATATACTGTTAGTTTAGGATACATAATATAATGATTTGATATTGTCTATAGAGAAAAATGATAACTATACAAAGTCCACTTAACATTCATCATCATACAGAGTCACAGCATTTTTGTGTGATGAGGACTTCTAAGTTATATTTTCTTAGAACTTTCAAATATACAATGCAGTATTATTAATTGTGGTCACCATGCTATACATTGCATGTACAGGAGTTAATTTTAAGTTTGATTCTTGAAGTTTTTATATTTTGACTACTTCTACCCATTTTACCACCCCCCCACCTCTGGCAAGCATAAATCTGTTCTCTGTATCATTTTTGTTTCTTTTTGTTTTGTTTTTAGATTCCACATGTAAGTGAGGTAAAACAGTATTTGTGTTTCTCTGATTTATTTCACTTGGCATGATACCCTCAAGGTCCATCCATGTCACAAATGGCAAGATTTTCTTCTTTTTATGACTTCATAATATTCCTGTGTGTGTGTGTGTGTGTGAGAGAGAGAGAGAGAGAGAGAGAGAGAGAGAGAGAGAGAGAGAATGCACACGCATGTGTGCATGTGCACAAGCAAGTGCATCTTGCTTTCATGTCTTGTCTAAAATAATGCTGTGATGCATGGGAGTGCATATATCTTCTCAAGTTAGTGTTTTTCTTTGCTTTGGATAAATACCCAGAAGTAGAATTGCATCATATGGTAGTTATGTTTTAAATTTTTGAGGACCCTTCATACTGTTTTGCATAGTGGCTGTACCAATTTACATTCCCCAAAACAGTGTATAAGGGTTCCCCCTTTTCCATATTCTTGCCAATACTAATTTCTTGTCTTTTGGATGCTAGCTATTCTAACAGATGTTAGGTGATCATTGTGGTTTTGATTTGCATTTCTCTGATGGTTAGTGATGTTCAGCATCTTTTCGCGTACCTGTTGGCCATCTCTGTACCTTCTTTGGAAAGGAGTCTATGCAATCCTCTGCCCATTTTTAAAATCAGGTTGTTTCTTTTCTATTCAATTGTATGAGAGCTTTATGTTTTTTATATTAACCCCTTATCAGATACATGGTTTGCAAATATTTTTTTTTCCATTCAGCAGGTTGTGTTTTCATTCTGTTGATTTTTTCCCCTATGTGCAACAGCTTTTTAGTTTGATGTAGTCCTATTTGTTTGTGCTTTTGTTGCCTTTGCTTTTAATGTCACATTAAAACTAAATCATCCTCAAGACCCATGTTAAGGAGCTTATCCCTGTTTTGTTTTGTTTTGTTTTTTGAGTTCTGTGTTTTTAGTTCTTATGAGGTAATTTTTGTGAATGATATATCAATCAAGTTTCATTCTTTTGCATGAGGCTGTCCAGTTTTCTAAATCCCATCTATATAATGAAGAGACTGTCCTCTCCCATTGTTTATTCTTGGCATCTTTGTTGAAAATCTGTTGATCATATATGTATGTATTTATTTCTGGGCTTTCAGTTTTATTCTGCTGATCTGTGTGTCTGTTTTTATGCCAATACTATACTGTTTTGATTACTATAGCTTTGTAATATAGTTTGAAATCAGGGAGGGTAATGCCTCCAGATTTGTTTTTCTTTCTCAAGATTTCTTTGGTTATTTGGGTCTTTTGTAGTTCCAGATACAAATTTAAGGATTGATTGTTCTCTTTTTGTGAAAAATGCCTTTGGAATTTTTGGAGGGATTGCATTGTCTCTGTGGATGAATTTGAGTAGTATGACATTTTAATAATATAAATTCTTCCTATTCATGAGTACAAACATTTTATTTATGACTTATTCAACTTCTTTTACAATGTCTTATAGTTTTCATTGTACAGGTTGCACACCTCCTTGGTTACATTTATTTCTAAATATTTTACTCTTCTTGATATAATTGTAAATGGGGTTATTTTCTTAATCACTATTTCTTATAGTTTATTAGTGTATATAATTGCAACATGTTTTTGTATATTAGTATTTTTTATCCTGAAACTTTACTGAATGCATTTATTAGTTCTAATAGTTTTTTTTTCTTTTTTGTGGCATCTTTAGGGTTTTCATATCTTCTGAAAATAGTAACAGCTTCATTTCTTCCTTTCCAATTTGGATGCCTCTGTGAGAGATTTTAAAATGAGAGCCTGAACAATGTTTCCACCATCCTTTTGAAATAATAACATCTTTTCTGTTTACTTAATTTCTCACACGATGAAAAGGGGCTGAATGGCATCTATTTATTTACCTTTGTGAGAAATGCTCACCCGTCCAAATTCAAATGACAGACTCAGAGACAGAAGCATGGCGAAAATGAGACTTTTAATACATTCTCGAGAGTGGGTGTCCTTTGTTGCAGGCACACCTGAATTAGGCAGCACAAGCAATATGTATCCTATTGCATGAGAGTCCCTCCTCCAGGTCTTCACTGGCTGAGTGCTATGAAGTTTACATTCTATCCTGTACAGGTCTTACTGTCTCCCATTGGGCCATTAAAAAAAGTTGGGCTGAGGACTTTCTCGCTGAGGCAGGTGCCTCAGGGGGGTTTCCACCTTGAGGCTGGCCCAGGTGCATAGTTTTTTTGTTCCTATACCCTCCTTCCTCCTCCCTACATTCTGCTTGCCCTGGGGAAATTCAGCAAATTCCATCAAAAGCTGACCATGCTGGAGATGGATCACAGAGGTCCATTTCCTATACCTTGAAATTAAAGTGAGCTCAAAGTAATTTTGATTTGAGATGTTCTTAAATTTTGGGCATCTCTTGAGATCCCAAGCCATTGCCAAAACAGGAATTGAGATCATTTGTTTAGAGACTGGAATAAGAGTCACTGGTTAGTGACCAGCGGAGTTCCGATTGATTGTGTCTACTAATGAATGACCGGGATGTGTTCATGCTGCCACTTTGTAGTCCCTGTTTAAGTGGAACAAACAGAGCTGGTCCAACAGATAGACATAGATGGTTATACTACACCCTGGACAAAAGGATTTTAGCTCCTAGGTGTCTTGTAGAAAAATCTCTTCATCATTTGACATGGCTTTATTACAAATTATTATTATCATTATTATTACTAGTGGTAGTATGTTAACTTAAAAAACAACTCATACTGGGTCAGTATGGCTCAGTGGTTGTGTGTAGACCCATGAACCAGGAGGTCGCAGTTTGATTCCAGGTCAGGGCACATGCCTAGGTTATGGGCTTGATCCCAATAGAAGGCCCATGCAGGAGGCAGCTGATCGATAGTTCTCTCTCATCAATGATGATTCTTTCTCTCTCTCTCTCTCCCTCTTCCTCCCCCTCTCTCTAAAATCAATAAAAACACATCGAAAATAAAACAAAAACACAAAACAACTCCTTGTGCAATTGTAAATCAGGTTCATAAAAGGGATATAGAAATAGATGGGTTTTAATTTCTATTTTGATGTCAAGGTGATCTGGCATAGCTTGAGAGATTTTAAAAGATTTATGCACCTTATATATAACTAGAGGCCCAGTGCATGAAATTCATGCATGGGGGAGGGATGTCCCTTAGCCCAGTCTGCACCCTCTCCAATCTTGGACCCGTCGAGGGATGTCCAACTGCCCATTTAGGCCCAATCCCAACAGGATTGGGCCTAAACGGACAGTCGGATATCCTTCTCACAATCCAAGACTGCTGGCTCCAAGCTGCTCACCTGCCTGCCTCCCTGATTGCCCCTAACCGCTTCTGCCTGCCAGCCTGATCACCCACTAACCCCTACCCTGCCAGCCTAATTGATGTCTAACTGTTCCCCTGCCAGCCTGTTTACCCCCAACTTCCCTCCTCTACCAGCTTGGTCACCCCTAACTGCCCTCCCCTGCAGGCTTGATTGCCCCCAACTGCCCTCCCTTGCAGGCCTGCTCCCTCCCAATGGCCCTCCCCTGCTGGCCATCTTGTGGTGGTCATCTTGTGTCCACATGGGGGCAGGATCTTTGACCACATGGGAGCAGCATTCTTGTGCATTGGAGTGATGGTCAATATGTAAATTACTCTTTTATTAGATAGGATGTTAAAGGTAGATAATACAGAACTACGTTCAATATGGTAGCCACTGGCAACATATGGCTACTTAAATTTAAAATCACTTACTTCCTCAGTCACACTAGCCATATTTTAAGTGCTCAGTAGCCACATGTGGCCAATGGCTACCAGGTTGAATAATAACAGAATCAGAATATTTCTGCCATTACAGAAACTTCTACTGTATAGTGCTCCTGCAGAGAAAGGTGGAAATATTTTTCCTCATTACACAAGATGGGGGAGTTATCCTAGGAAAAATATCAAGAACCTTTAGTATTTTATGTCCTTAAAGAGAAATATAAAATACTCCATTTACATGCTTCAAAATTCAGAACATGAGTCACAAAGCTTTATTAAATAGCTACAGCAAATTCTATAATCTGAAAATAGTTTCCTATTGTAATAATGTGTAAAGGGGGAGAAATTGGGGATAGTAAGGGAGGGACAGAAGCAAACTCAATCATCTAAAGACCCACATACATGCTCACACTGGGGAAGAAGCCTCCATAAACATGTAGGCACTGAAACAGGGAAAGAGAAAGCCCGGGGGTGGAATGGAGTGGGCTTGGGAGGGAGGGGGAAGAGAAACAAAGGAATGAAAGGAAAAGATACAGATTTCACTTGCTCTAAGGCAGTGGTTACCAAACTAATTAGTCAACAGAGCCAAATATCAACAGTACAGTGATTGAAATTTCTTTTGAGAGCCCAATTTTTTAAACTTAAACTTCTTCTAACGCCACTTCTTCAAAATAGACTCGCCCAGGCTGTGGTATTTTGTGGAAGAGCCACACTCAAGGGGCCAAAAAGCCACATGTGGCTCTCGAGCAACAGTTTGCCAACCAACGCTCTAAGGTGAGTGTTCTCTGGGGGGAGGGTCACTCATCAGAGCTCAGTGTTGCTGAGAGTTTGAACCTTGTATCTCTTGCCCTATGACTGACTTGTTGATGGATCCCTGCTCCCAGCATTTGAAATGCTCTCAAGTAGGCTCCTTGGACAGATGTTTTCCACCTGTACTTGTAGAGTCCTTGAGTGATGGTTCTCAGCCTGTAGTTCCCAGGGCAGCAGCAGCTGCAGTGCAGAGGACTTGTTAGAGATACAGATTCTCAGGCTCCACCCACTCAGTGAATCAGAAACCCTGGAGGTGGGTCCCAGCCCTCTTCTAACAGGCCCTCTAAGGGATTCTCATTCACATTCATGCTCTAGTGTGAAAACCACTGTTGCAGAGTTACAGATAAGAATTCCTTGATTTTTTTTCTGTAAAGAGGATTTCTAGCTTTCATCAAGTTCTCGAAGAAAAAAAAAGTGATCCTGCTACCCCCTAGAATCTAAAACATTCCCTTATATTCTACACTATAATGAGCAGAACACTGTGCCAAAGTAAAATTTATTCTTTTGTGCTCTCTCTTTTAGCTGCAGTGAGCAGCCCATTCATTACCAGGGAGAGCAGAGAACCAACTCAAGTTGGGGGTCTGACCTGTTTCTCTCCTCTTTAGGAATTTAACCTGATTTGCAGTCTCTAAAAACTGATGTCAGAACCTAGTGATAGAGGTTTTAGAGTCAATGCATGCAGGCCTCTGACTTGAGGATTAGAGTAGGGCTGCTTTCAGAGCAGGAAAGATCTTGATTTGCCTCAGTGTCCTACCTCAAGGACACACAGAAGCATTCCAAGGATCTAAACGAGAAATCCAGACTTCCCCACCTGGTATATTGCATTACTTGCCTTGGGTAGGTGGGGATTCTCTAGGTGTAATTAACTGAAATCTATTAAGGCCATTTATTAAGTACTACACCATGTGGAACCATAATACATTTTAATAGATGATGACAGCGGAGGCAGCGTCCTTTGCAGTTGGTGAGGTCTCAGGGTAGCCTGGTGTTTTTTTGACTCCCTGGTGATTTGAAGCTTGGGAGTTTTTTTTGTGTGTGTGTGTGCTTGTGGATATAATGCCTGATAGCGAGTTCTCAGAATTTTCAATTTAGAGAGCGATTGGGTACACTCCAGTGGTTCCAGCAGCTGTTGTAATGGTGACTTATCCAGTTCAACATTAATCCCAGCCCTGTGGGACTCTAGATCTTCAAAGGAGTACTTAATCAGCATGTATAGTATTAGAATTGGCTGACTCTAAGGACTGGTTTCTGCATGTTACAGTGTATAGAGAGATATTACCAAGCAGAAGAAATTATATCATTTTCTGTTTTTGTAATTCATATACTAGAGGCCCAGTGCATGAAATTTGTGCACTCAGGAGGAAAGGGTCCCTCAGCCTGGCCTGTGCCCTCTCACAGTCTGGGAGCCCTCAGGGAATGTCCCACTGATGGCTTAGTGGGAGCGGGCCTAAGCTGGCAGTCAGACATCCTTGGTGCTGCTGCGGAGGTGGAAGAGGCTCCCAGTCACTGCCTCTGAGCTCACCAGCCATGAGCCTGGCTTCTGGCTGAGTGACACTCCCCCTGTGGGAGTGCACTGACCACCAGGGGGCAGCTCTTGCATTGAAACCAGATCTCCAACATTCCCTGAGGGGTTCCAGATTGTGAGAGTGCACAGGCCAAGCTAAGGGACCTCACACACTACACAGTTGGGGTTGAGGAGGGACACAGGAGCTTGACCAGATGGTGAGGGACTGCTGAGGGCTCCAGGATGTGTCCAGCCCATCTTGCTCAGTCCCGATGGGCAGGACCCGAGCAGCAAGCTAACCTACCTGTTGCAGCGTCTGCCCCCTGGTGGTCAGTGAATATAATAGCAAGTGATTGAGCAGCCTTAACATATTATTAGCATATTATGCTTTGGTTGGTTGAACGTGGATGACTGGACACTTAACATATTAGGCTTTTATTATATAGGATTGCAATAGCTAATATGATTGTAGAACTATTCTCAGAGGTAACATTTATTGATCATTCAGTGTGTCAACCGTTGTGCTCAGCAGTAGACATTTTCTTAATATATACTAACACCCACTGCCTAAATTGGATACACCATTAATCTCAGTTTATTGCTGCTGCTGCTGAGTTTAGAGAAGTTTGGTTACTTTGCCACTGTCACACAGTGTATTTGTCAGTATAGGCCAGAAGCAGGAACAAACAACCCAACATATCTGTGATTTTAGGTTTCTTGCTCCCACCCAGCCCCATGCAGGTTAGCGGGGATGGAGTGGAGAGGGAACCGGAGTTCTGTTGCATGCCGCTATTCAAGGTTCCTGATTCTTGCCTCTAACCTCCTCATGGTTTTTAGAGTCCACTCTTTAGAGGTAGCAAGTGAGGAAAGAACATGGACAATTGCACTTGGAAGGTTTTAATGGGGCAGGCCCGGAATGGCATACATCACCTCTAGTCCAGAACTCAGTCACAGGGCTACATGGAACTATGATGAATGCTGAGGAATGTAGTTCAGATGTGGCACTTAGGATAAGAGCACAGGGAGGCTACTGCTGGGCACCAGCAGCTTGTAAGCAGCAGAGCTAGGTCCCAAACTCAAAAGCCCTCTTTATAACGGAGGCAAAACTGACATTGTGCTGCCTCACTTATACGTGTGCCATGTCTCAAAGTTTGGGGGGAAATCACTTTGCACCCTGCAATAAATCAAAAATAGTGAGATTCCCCAAGGAGTGGCATCTTGTGCCCATCCTCTAAGACTGGACTCCTCTAGCCAAAAAAACCTCCAGGCCTGCCTTTAGCAATGCTGATGTCTGAACAGAAGGTACAACCTTTATGGATTTGATAGTCACCTGAAAAAGTTGCTATTTTTCTACCACAAACGAAAGGCAATCTTCCTTTCCTGTTACACGCACACATACACATTGTCAAACTATTCCTTCTGAATTTGACTCCTTCGAATTTTAAAAAATATATTTTGATTTTTTACAGAGAGGAAGGGAGAGGGATAGATTCATAAACATCGATGAGAGAGAAACATTGATCACCTGCCTCCTGAACACCCCCCACTGGGGATGTGCACACAACCAAGGTACATGCCCTTGACTGGAATCGAACCTGGGACCCTTCAGTCCGCAGGCTGACGCTCTATCCACTGAGCCAAACCAGTTGGGGCTGACTCCCTTGAATTTTATTACAAGTAAACTTATTATTTTATAAAGGTTTTTTGTCTTTTAGGATTTTGGGAGGCATCATGTCAGCTCTCACTTTTGAATTTTCTTTTTCTCTTGATAAATTTTCCAAGTATTTCTCTTCATGCAATACTTGTTTCTAAAAACTCAGTGTGAAACAAATGATTTTCCAGTTGAATCAGTTTGCAGTACAGCAGAGGAGCTTGGTGTTTAAAGCAAAGCCCTTCTTCATTTTTTCCTCAGCCAAGTAAATGGCGCCAGCACTTTAACCAAGTAAATAGTTCCTACAAAACTTGTGCATCATTATGAATAGTAGAGATTTCAAATTCAAACGCCTTTGTGGGTCAAATTCACATGCCTTCATGGGTCATACATTTAACAAATATGTAAAGTGGCTACATATAAGGCAGTAAGGAGTGGTAGGCCCTATGGGTGACTGGAAAATACAAGTCCCAGCTAAAGGTGTACAAAGTCAACATTATTAAAATCATTTCTGTGAGGAGAAAATATGTATATGGGTTGTATTGAGCCAATGCACTTATATGTAATGTAGCATGATATAATTTTTATTCCCTGTCTAAGGCCAGCATACATATTTGAAAAGACATAATATGCAATGAACAAATTGCTGTTGAGAGCACGTCTGCTTAGGGATTTGTTACTCATTATAATCAATAGCTAGATTATGGAGACTCTGTATTTCCTTCTTAAAAAAACTGTCCTCTTTTTCAAAAACCTACCTTTTCGAATGAAATATTTAAAGTATTTAAACATAGCGCTCAAAGGAAGACCTATCATCTTACTCCTTACTGTTTCTCAGGAAATAATCTATTCTCGTAATACTTCCCTATGTGCTGGATAGTCAGTCTCTTCTCATGGGAGCGCAATTGAACTACACGGAATCGCCAATATTTAAACACTTTTTTTGTTTGTTTATAAAACCAGAAGCTTCAAGTATTCACAGAAAACTTTGAAAATACACAATTTCCTTTTCTGTCCAGGAGTTACTGGTTTACATTTTTTAAGCCTAACTTTAAGAAAGGTAAACTGGCTTTTTAGCAAATTGATCTACAAGTTGTAAAGAAGGGGCATAGCAGTTCTCATCTTCTACTGTGGGATTTTGTCAATTGCAGAAACAACTTCATCAGAGTCAAGAAGCAGGTCATTCAGGGATTGCTACACAGCATGAAGTAATTGATTTGGCAAATGTCTGTTTCTTTAGCCCAAATATTAGAGGCCAGCCAATTCCACTTTGCCTTTTATTGGGAAAGTTTACAATATACCTTTATCATTTGGCCACAGGACTATTAAAATTTGCCTTCCAGTGATAGAACATTCTTTGAGACTTAGAGGGCACAAACTATTCTCCATTAGGTAAGTTCGTCACTACGTCCCTGAATTTCTAATTAATTGATAGGTGGACATAATGATGTAACACAACCTAATCATAGTGTTGGACCATATACAGTATAGAGTAGCAAATTAAATAAAAAGTATTCAAGGACTGATAAGTTCTGTTACATTCTTTGGAATTCAGTGAGTAAAAATATATAAACTAATCCCAATTAGAATAAATTAATAGCTTTAACACTACCTACCTTAAAACATATGTGTTCTCCAGAACTCAGAATCACACAAACCCCATTTGGGGAACTTGACTACCAGCAGTGAGAGCTATGTTGAAAACACACAAATTGGAATAGGTCACTGCTCTAGAAAAAATTCATACAGACTGCACATTATATGTACCCAATGACTTCAGATATTGATCAGGCCTACTTGAACTTTTGGCAAAACCAGTAGGGAAACGAAAGAGGTGACCCCTTAGAATTCTGAATCTCATGTTTCCTAGAAACTCAGATTTTGAGAAAGAGCTGTTAGTATATTGCTGTTCATGGGTATCTCTGAGAAGAAATAAAGGTGTGTATTTCCATTCTAGATTGGGCAATGCAGAACTGTCCTCACCCAAGTTTGAACAGGCCCAAATGGCTTCCATGACCAAGAAGAGGTAGTATACAGAGCATTATGCTAAGTGAAATAAGCCAGGCAGAGAAAGATAAATATCACATGATCTCACTCATTTGTGGAATATAATGAAAAATATAAACTGATAACAAAAATAGGTCCAGAGACAGAGAAGCATCAATCAGAACATCATACCTCAGAGAAGGTAGGGGAGGGTGGGGGTAAACTGGAGAGATCAACTGAGGGACTTGTGTGCATGCATATGAGCCTAATCAATAGACAGGGATTGGCTAAGTCTGTCCCCACAGAGGTTTGTGCCTTCCAGAAAAGTGCCAGATAACATGTAATTATCAGAGCATTGAGTCTCCCCATGTCACATACAACCCCAGAATGACATTGGCTCTGGAAGAGCAAGAGTGAGTGTAGTTTACTGATGAGGCAGCCAGGTATCTTCAGGGCGCATGTCATTGAAAGTCAATGGCTACTCAATAATTAGATGCTCCCAGACAGATGGGAAGACAAGGAAGTGAGCTCAGTGGACAGAGAGAAATGTTACAACACTGTTCTATGAATAAGCTAGTCAAGAGAAAATGATAACACCATGATCTACAGATACCTGGGTTGTCACAGTAGCTTTGACAGAATGACTGGAACCCAGAAAATACAGATATGAATTATTAGAAGAAACTCTTCTATTGGGGGAAGGAGTATGGCAAAACCATACTTAGGTTATAATATAGCAAGTTATTGTACTCCAAGACCATCAACTTGGCTCACAGGAATGCTCATGAGTTTTGCTGTACTACTATATGACAGATCATTAACAATCAGTATAGAGAGGATGTGTCATGATGCGGCTCTGGGTTCAAGATCACATGGCTCTAATATTGAAAAAAATGAATGGGTGCATGACTGGAATGTGTCCTGAATTCTAGTACTCATGACCCATCAGTATGACCATAAATTGACTTCTGAGGGATGGGATTGGCAGGTAAATTACACGGGCAGTAGAGTGTAGAGTGTAACCACAGTAGACATCCTCTCCAGATGAGGAGCTCCAGCACATATGCAATTGCAGCAGCCACGAGTGCCAATATCAACAGTGCTCCTGTTCTCGTCGCATGCCTTTGTCCAGCAATGATCTCTGTGCTTCTTTTTTTGCCCTGCTCTGCACCCCAGGGAGGCTGATCTCCTTTAGCTGTACTACCCAGTCTCCCTTGCTGGCTGGCTTCCGCCAAAGAGAAGCCTCTATGGGAGATTGGAGGGTGGGGAATAAATCATGCTGGCCTAGTTCACTTGCTTACTTGACATCTTTGAAGAGTGCCCTTGCCCTTCCGAGCCTTATGCTTAGTGAAATTGTTCATTTGTTGAGAGAAGGGCAGGCACTATGGCTCTGAATGCTTCCTAATGGCATCCATGGTGTACTATGATATTACCATAGTAACTCTCTTAAGTGAAATGCATTAAAAAGCCCTGTGGCTTTTCATATCTGCAGTGGCACACATATGCTGTGCCTCAGGGTTTTAATATTTGCCTGGGTATAGTTAACAAGTATCAAGCCTGGTGGTGCATGGCTTATAGTTGAGACAATTTTAACATTCATTTATTAATTCAACAAGGACTCATGGAGATATCTCTACGGGCAAGACATTGTGCTAAGCACTGTGAAAAATAAAAGAGATGGATAAGACGAGTTCTTCCCTCACAGAAATGACAATCCATTAAGATGGGGATGGGGATTGGCATGGGAAGAGGATATAATCTACAAACACTACATTTACTATGCATAGCGCTCTTATGTGTCCCATGATTAGAATAAAAGTATAAAATTCAGAAAGAAAGTTTAAAAAGGAGGGTGCAAGTTCAAAGGAGAGAGAAATAACCAAATAGGAGGGAGCAGAAAGATAATTAGAAGTTGTAGTTTACCTGGGTCTCAAAAGGAGGGTAGGAGTCCAAAAAGGTGTAGACGAATGTGGGGGAGAGCATATTCAAGATGACAGGAAACATGGGGAGGGACAGTTAGGAAGGGCAAAGGGAAGCACCACGTCTTCTATAACCCAAAGTTAACAACTTTCGGTCTTGAGATTCAGATCACCTACAAACATGTGCGCAAACACACAATTATCCGGAACAGATCTAAAGATTTCTAGACAGAGACTGGATGGAAAGAGGCCAACATGTTCACATACCTTTTTTATGTGGAGGATCTTGGAGTGTGTATTTTATATTCTTCTTCCTTTCTGGGTTGATTTGAACTGTTAAGTAGAATAATGATAGTAGACAGGGGCATTTAGGGAAGAGCTTAAATTCAACTTTGATGAATTGCGTCTGACTCTTAAATTTTTTTTTTCTTTTCAACATTGGAGCTGTATCATTGTTGACATTGTTTTTTTTATTTATTTTATTTTATTGATTTTTTACAGAGCAGAAGGGAGAGGGATAGAAAGTCAGAAACATCGATGAAAGAGACATCGATCAGCTGCCTCTTGCACGCCCCCTACTGAGGATGTGCCCGCAGCCAAGGTACATGCCCTTGCCGGAATCGAACCTGGGACCCTTCAGTCCGCAGTCCAAGGCTCTATCCACTGAGCCAAACCGGTCTCGGCTTGACATTGTTTTTTTAAAGAGGACTCATCTAAGATGGCATTGTACTAAGCGTAGATTGAGTTCCCTAGCGAAGTACTCACCTGAGTTTCTAAAATAATTGGCTTCTGATGGCTTTTGGATGGTATCTTGCACACCTCTTCAGAACCTCCCCCATCATCTTAGCTCACCTTTTCTCCAGTGTTTGGCACATGTAATCCTCCAGCAAGTGGGCTTGACTTGCCTGGAGCTTGCTGCTTGGCCCCTGACTACATTGTACTCAAATCTGTACAGCTAGGAAGTACATGGTGGTTAATCCCCGGGGCAGCCCTTGTCACGTAGGAGTTGGAAGCCAGTGGGTAAATGCTCCTCTTTCACTTCTTAAACAGACAATTCAGAAAGATGGTCTGCACATCTCCTCAGTGGCTCCCAATGGGATTAAGCTCAGTTGCCCACTGGAGTGACTTTTTCCCTCCCCATCCCACTTTTCTCAGTTCCCATTTCCTGCTGCCTGGGCTCATGGTCCCAAACAATCTTGTCTCAGACTCTGCTTTCTAGAGGAGGGGTGTTCACTGAGGAGGGAGACCCAGGCCAGCGCAAATAGTGTGCTGTCCTCCCCACTTACCATAGTTCAAACTTGGTGGAATTTACTTTGTAACTGTGATTTTAAAAAATATATATGCATATTATTGATTTCTTTACAGAGAGGAAGGGAGAGGGATAGAGAGTTAGAAACATGGATGAGAGAAACATCAATCAGCCGCCCCCTACACACCTCCCACTGGGGATGAGCCCACAACCAAAGTACATGCCCTTGACCAGAATCGAATCTGGGATCCTTCAGTCTGCAGTCTGACGCTCTATCCACTGAGCCAAACCGGTTTCAGCAAGTAACTGATTTTTTTTTTATTGTGAAATCTAGCCTTCTTCCAACACAAGGTCTTTTGCTAGGGACACTGGGAATGACCAAGGAAGCCAAAGCTAAGTCAAGGGAGCCTATATATTTAGCATATGAGTCACAGATGCTAAATGCAATTCACAGATCGGGAGTCTCAAACTGGTCTGCATGCTGGAGTCTCCTGAGGAGTTTACAAATGGCTTATACTTGTGTCCCTCCGAGATTGTGATTTAATCAGTTTTTGGGGTGACACGAGTGCTGCAATTTTAAGATGTTCATTCCTTAGGTGATTCTATGGGTAGACTTTTGGGAACCACCGTTCTAGTTCAAGGGATTAGCAAACTCTGGCTTGTGGGCCATGTCTTGCCTGTTTTTGTGTAGCCCGTGAACTAAGAATGGTTTTTAAAATTCTAAGTAGTTGGTAAGTATCCAAAGAGGACTGTTTTCATGACAGCTCTCCATAATCGGGGACCCTCCAACTGTAGCTCCTGGGGCAAAGCCCAGAGTATGCTGACTGAATGATGTGATGGCTGTATTTGATTGTGTATGAGCACATCAGGGCAGACCTTTAGTGTTGAAAAGATTAGTGAAAACAACCCACCCACATGTACTTGCTCCACATCTCTGCTTTCTCCCAGCAAAAACAAAAACATAATCGAATATGATAAGAACAATAGATTTGCAAAGCTGAAAGAGAGGAAGGAATTTTCCAGTGTGTTTCTTTTTTTCGTAGTCTTGTGTGTAATTGTGTAGTTCAGTTTTAGCACTGCTGGGAAGCATAGTTCTCAATGTTGAAAGCTTTAATGTGGATTTTTCTAGCTTTTCCAGTGATGGTAGAGATGGGTGTGGGAGTAGAAGGGTAGTCTTATAGAAAGGTAAATTTATGGTTGTTTATATTTATTGTTTCCTCTCATTTGTATGACTGAATTACAGGAACAGGCACACAATGCATTTGTCCTTGAACTGCATAGGGAATGAAATCACCCAAGCTGAATAACAGAGGCTAACAACAATATCAATAATGAAATAAACTGAAGTCTATGAATCAGTGGACTGAGTGGATTTTATAATTATTTAAAAGCTATTGGAGACCAATAGTAGACAGATTTAGAATCTCTTCTTTATTCTATGGCACCCTCTTGTCTATTTATATCACTGCTTAGAAGTATCTGGAAATAAAGATACAATACAGCTACAATCAGTGATAATTACCTATTTTGTTTTCAGTCCATACTTGTAGGGGTAATTGGATGTAATGTGTGCTCATGCTAGTGTTTAGCTGCAAACATGGAAATGCAAATAGGCTTAGGATTTTGTCACAGAAGCAATGTCAAAGGTATTCTTCCCATTGTACAACTACCCTGAGTGGCCAGCTTATTATCTCTGAATGCATAATAATCTGGCCACTCAGTATATATATATATATTAGAGGCCCAGTGCATGAATGTGCATGGGTGGGGTCTGACCAGCCTAGCCAGGGGGGAGGGAACATGGGCAGTTGGCTGGCCTGCCTGCTGGTCAAACTCCTGGTCGAGGGGACAATTTGCATATTAGCTTTTTATTATATAGGATATACACTGAGTGGCCAGATTATTATGCGTTCAGAGATCATAATAATCTGACCACTCAGTGTATATGTACAACACTCCTCTCAGATATTTTATTATTTTAATTCCAAAGTTTTCTAGCCTTACAAATAAAGGAAGCCTATTGAATTCAAATGGAGTGACCAATTTCTGAGCAATAAAATGACATATGTCTATAAATGACTGCCAGTAGTTGATGCAATAAATCTGGTAGGTGCAAATATGGTGTCTCAAAACCTAACTAAATGGTGATTTCTGAATTCCATTTACAAATGATTCCCTTGGGAAAGCCATGCCATCTGACTTGGAGACCACAGATTGCTTGGGGAAGTTGCCTTAGCTTTAGAGAAGAGTTTTGGCTAAATATAATGTACTGTTACATTTTAAACTTTTCTTAAAAGGATGAATGTTTCAAAGTGGTAAAAAAAAAGAAAAGAAAAAGAAAAAGACTCCATTCCTCCTGAGATGTGAAATGGTTGGCCCACTTCACCCAGAACATTCTGAATGATGAGGAGGGCCACTATAAGGAAACAGACCTCTCTTTGTTAAAACAGAATCCAGGACTCTAAAGTTGATCTCCAAAAGGTGAATCTCCCTGGTATGGGTGTGGTGGTGGACAAAGGGTAGCTAACTCAGTGGCCTGATTAGTTCTCCTGAATTTAACTTTCTTTTTGGGGTCTTTGGTTTGGCTTTCTGTTAGTTTTATCATGTAGGTGGTAGGTGTACATACTACACCTCTCTTAAACTCTCTGGCTCAAGCACTGATTGGCTGTAATTTACACATACATTTTATACAATAGAATAGCAGAGGCGTACTACAGATACAAGAAATGTGAAGTGTCCGACTTACAGAAGACTTTCTTTTTTAAAAAAAAATATATATTTTATTGATTTTTTACAGAGAAGAAGGGAGAGGGATAGAGAATTAGAAACATCAATGAGAGAGAAATATCGATCAGCTGTCTCCTACACACCCCCTATTGGGGATATGCCCACAACCAAGGTACATGCCCTTGACTGGAATCGAACCTGGCACCCTTCAGTCTGTAGACTGATGCTCTATCCCCTGAGCCAAACCAGTCAGGGTAACTTATAGAAGACTTTGATCCTACTACAGCCAACCTGCTCTTGCACGCTCTCAGACCTCATTCTATCCCACATGGACCCAGGGACCTAACTCCCTCTCCCTTAATCCCTTGGCTCTTTGCTCTTCTATCTCTGCACCATTGCCTTCCATGCTGAGGAGGGTCCCAGTTACTGACTATAGTGGAGGGTGTGGCACTTAAAGATCTCCCTTCAGGGTGAAGGACCTCATTCTCTAATTGGCTGGGAGTGTTGGTTACTGACATGGATGTCATCTTACTTCCTCTCTAGGCATTATCCTTGGCTGACACTGCCTTACCCAAGGTTATGTCCGTTCCCTCGAGGTAGCCTTCATCCGGTGATTTATTTATTTATTATTATTTTTTAAATATATGTTTTTATTGATTTCAGAGAGTAAGGGAGAGGGAGAGAGAAAGGTAGAAACATCAATGATGAGAGAGAATCATCGACTGGCTGCCTCCTGCATGTCCCCGACTGGGGGTCGAGCCCTCAACCCAGGCATGTACCCTTGACTGGAATCGAACCTAGGGCCCTTCAGTCCACAGGCTGACACTCTATCCACTGAGCTAAACTAGCTAGGGCCTTCATCCAGTGATTTAGAGGTTGATGTAGAGATACAAATCTGTGGCCCCCTTACCTTGATTCTAGATAATTCTAGATGGCAATATCAGTTCTAAAGTGCCCCCCATGGGATTGGCTGAGGCTTCTGCTGCAACAGCATCACAGCTTAACTGCTCCCCATGCCCAATCTGGCTTCTTTGACACGCCCACTGGTACTGTTTCTGAGATTACTTCCTAGTGGAAGTCCCACACACATTTTTGTCTCAAAGTCTGTTTCCAGGGGAATCTGATTAAGACATATACTCATATCTTATCTCCAATCAAACATGTCAAACTTGTGGCTGGCAGGCCATATGCCTTGTTTAAATAATAGATAGTACTCACCATTCAGATTGGAGTAACTATTATTCCAGTTCATAACTATTATTTTATAGACTGAGAAACTAACATTTAGAGAGATTGCCAATATCATGGAACTACTAAACAGCAGCACCACGTGTCTTAAACAAAACCCCACATTTTTATTATGAAAAATTGCTTGCATACTTTTACCAAAAATATCATTTTTTTCAAACATAAAAAATAAGTCCTGACCAGTTTGGTTCAGTGGATAGAGCGTCAGCCTGCGGACTGAAAGGTCCCAGGTTTGATTCCGGTCAAGGACATGTACCTTGGTTGCGGGCACATCCCCAGTAGGGGGTGTGCAAGAGGCAGCAGATCGATGTTTCTCTCCCATTGATGTTTCTAACACTCTATCCCTCTCCCTTCCTCTCTGTAAAAAATCAATAATAAAAAAGATAATAAAATAGACGCACACATACCTACCAGCTATATTTGATGGATGTTATTATTTTGCCATCATTTTTTCAAACATTTTTTGAAAAGTAGTAAATCTTTACAGATACAGCTAAGTCCTTCTCCCCCCAACCTCTTTCTCTTACATTATTTCCTGCTTTAAAAAAATACTGAAAGCAACAAATGAACAAACAAGAAAAACAGAAACTCATACAGACAAGAGTGTAATGGTTACCAGAGGGAAGAGAGGTGGGAGGTTAGTAAAGGATAAAGGGGGCCAAATATGTAGTGACAGATGATTTTACTTTGGCAGGCAGGCACACAATGCAATCCTATCTAATAAAAGAGTAATTTGCAGATTGACCATCACTCCAACACACAAGAGGGCTGCCCCCATGTGGATACAAGATGGCCACCACAAGATGGCCAGCAGGAAAGGGCCTTTGGGAGGTTACAGGCCTTGCAAGGGAGGGCAGTTGTGGGTGATCAGGCCAGCAGGGGAGGGCAGCTGGGAGGGACCAGGCCTGCAAGGGAGGGAGGGCAGTTGGGGGCGATCAAGCCTGAAGGGGAGGGCAGTTAGGGGTGACCAGGCTGGCAGAGGAGGAAATTTGGGAACAAACAGGCTGGCAGGGGAGCAGTTAGACATCAATTAGGCTGGCAGGGTAGTGGTTAGCAGGTGATCAGGCTGGCAGGCAGAAGCGGTTAGGGGCAATCAGGGAGGCAGGCAGGTGAGCAGTTTGGAGCCAGCAATCCCAGATTTGAAAGGGTGCAGGCTGGGCTAAGGGACATCCCCTGCCCCCCTGTGCATGAATTTAGTGCACTGGGCCTCTAGTATATAGATAATTTAACATAGAAATCTGCACTTGAAAATTAGGTAATCTTATTGACCATTGTTTCCCCAATAAATTTCATAAAAAGAAAGGGAAAAAAGGAATCTATGAGTCGAATAACATATGTATAAATAAATTAAAATTATATTCTTACTGAAGACTTTATTGTGGAATTGTCCGATTGGCTAGAAGCAAAAACATATAGCCATATATAAAATTTGAATAAGTGTATCTCCCTTAATAGATCCTGTATATTCAGCACAACTCATGAACATTTTGCCAAATGCTTTTCTTCTACTCTCAAGTTTCATAACTACAGTTATTTTTAGGGAAATTAATCTCCATATGTTTCTAATTAATATATACTTTCTTGCTCATCAGAATGTTGCCTTGTATGGGAATTCACATCCAAAAGAGCTTTGTCAGCTTTTATCTGTAGGTTTGAAGAGGCAGAATTTGTGAGCAGGAAATAAAATTGAGCACTAAATTTGAATCATAAACTTGAATATTATAGAATTCCAACTCATTCTCAACTTGAGAAAACATATTATTGTACTCCTTGCTCATCTATGTTTCCCTGTTGGCATTTTCTTCATTTATTTTTTTTCTTCACCATTACAGTATTAAGAATTTGAGCTCTATCCGGTGTGGCTCAGTTGGTTGGGCATAGTTCCATGCACGAAAAGGGTGCTGTTTGATTCCCAGTTAGGGTACATGGCTGTGTTGTGGACTGGAGGCAGCCAATCGACACCCTACTTTCACATCAATGTTTTCTCCCATTCTATCTCTTCCTTCTTCTTTCTTTGAAAATCAATACATTTTTTTTTGTTACCCTCATCCGAGGATATTTTTCCCTAGATTTTTAGAGAGAGAGAGAGGGAGGGAGGAGGTGAGACAGAGAGAAACACTGATGTGAGACACATAAATTGGGATGGAGAATGCAAATAAGGTATGTATCCTTGACTGGAATTGAACCTGGGACCCTTCAGTCTTTGGGCTGACACTCTAGCCACTGAGCCAAATGAGCTAGGGCCAATACAAAATCTTAGACAGAAGGTAGGGTACTGCTCATGGCTTATTAGTGGCTTTAGGCTTAAGGTAGATCCTATTGTCATTGACTTGAGCAAATTAAAATTTCAGGATGAAAGCTCATTTATCCTAAAAAGGCAGATGTGTTATCATGGTATTAAGCAAAAAAATAAATTAAAAATGCAGTAGCATTTGTGTTTTATATCCCACATGACTGTGTCAGGAATTACGGGGTCAGAGGGTTGTACAATGTCCTGTTTGCTGGGATAGCATCATCAGGAATGATGTCTTGGAATAATGCCTCTTGCCTACCACCCCTGAGATGCTGATTTTTCTCAATCTTACCCAGGGCTGTAACAGTTGAGCCAAAGATAGCAATGGGACGTTAGCCATACAGGTCCTTGTGGAAGGGACTTCTACAAATTAGAAGAAATGCTTTAGTGATATATAAAAATAGAGTTTCAAGTCATTGCCTGGTGACACATCCCCAGCAAGAGTAACAAACAGGGTGCAGATGAATAATTAGGGATTAAATATTATAACCTATGATTTAACAGTAGTGAGGACATGTGACTCAAGAGATAATATTTGATTGAGATGTTGCTTAGATGGCTGTTTGTTGGTGATGATGATAGTATAAATGAATAGTCCTCAGTTCAGTTATCCATTTCACAATACTTTTGATACCTACTTTGGACCAGGCTGTGAACACGGGAGCTGAAAGGTGATAAAGCGATTATCATATAGTGAAGTGAATACAAGCTTCTCTGGGATCCCACGAGAGGGTCATTTAATCTAGCCTTCAGTTTCGGGGAAATTTTTTTTTGTAGTTAGAGCCTCAAAGGATGAGCAGGAGTTGTCTAGGAGCAAGAGACAGGAATAGGAGTGGGCAAGGGTGTTCCAAAGAGATAGTAAAGCAAGGATAAAGGTCAGGAGGTGAGAGAGAACATAGCTCTTTTGTAAGATTTAAAGTATAGCAGTTTACTACTGTACTCAGTCTAAACTTATAAATAAAATAGAATCATATAAATAAAATAAAAATGGGAATAAAATAGAAATTTATAAATAAAATAGGAGATAAGCCAAACTCTAGGAGTTTGGAACAAAAAATTAATTTAGATTTATCAATAATTGACAAAATCCCTTGCTAAAGTTATGCACACACAACCAAAACTCACATAATTACAGACGTAACCCAGAGAATGCCTCCTACCACTATTTTCACAGTAGTACACTTCCTACTCCTTTTTATTACCTAACTTCACAGAAGGCATGTATCTCTCAAGCCAATGTTTTCCTAGCAGTGTTTCCTATGGTACATTTTCTATCTTGTCCCCCATACTCAATGCAACATCATTAACAAAAAGATGTGTAGGAAAAAATCTTGAGTTGTATTCCAAATTCATCTGTCATGGTGGTACTTAACCTTGGCTATCCATTGGAATGATCTGATATGGATGTCTGGGATCCCACCTAGATATTCTGAGTCAATTAGTCTGGGATGCAGTTGGGTATTAGGATTGTAAAGAACTTCCTAGGTGATTGTAATGTTCAGCCAAATCTGGGTACAAAAAAATTGGTAGAATGTCAAAATCATGTGTAGAAGTTTGGAAACATGCACCCAAGTGTCAAGAAATGAGATGTACTTGCTTTGCAATCCCTATGCTGAAAGGGTTATCAGAGTTACTGCCAAGAAGCTCTATTAACTAGATGAATTGCTAATCATAAAGCAAGAATGTGAGCATTGTGCAGCCTAGTGTGTGTGTGTGTGTGTGTGTGTGTGTGTGTGCATTTTACTGTGTTTTAAGCATGCTTTAAGAAATTTGTTGGGGATTTTAGGTTGAGATGTAGTATGCTATACACATTGAGTGGCCAGATTATAAAGATCTCTGAACGCATAATAATCTGGCCACTCAGTGTATATCCTATATCAGTGGTTGGCAAACTGCGGCTGGCGAGCCGCTGCAGTTTGCCGCTCTGTTGACTGAGTTTGATGACCACTGTCCTATATAATAAAAGGCCAATATGCAAATTGCCCACTCAACCAGGAGTTTGACTAGTAGGCAGGTTGGCCAACCGTCCATGTCTCCTCAGGAATCCCCAGGCTGGCCGGACCCCACCCAGGCACGAATTCATGCACTGGGCCCCTAATATATATGTGTGTGTGTGTGTGTGTGTGTGTGTGTGTGTGTGTGTGTGTGTGTATGTGTGTGTGTGTGTGTGTGTGTGTGTGTGTGTATATATATATATATATATATATATATATATATATATATATACTGAGTAGCCAAATTATTATGCTTTCAGAGATCATAATAATCTGGTCACTCAGTGTATATTTTTGTTTAAAATAATGAGAGACACATAGAACAGATAATGTAAAACTCAAGTACTAGATGTCTGTATTCATTTAAGGTACAAGATGTTTCATTTGATTTCTTGGCCTGTTCTATCCTGTCGGGGGAGGTAATTGAGGTATGTAGGGTACCCTTTAATTCCAGACAAGTGATGGGACTTTAGTGCTCCTGGACAATGAAGAGCAAGTTTGCATACTGTGGTCAGCTTATGCTGTGAACATGGCAGATGCTGGTAGCAGCAGGCCTGATCTGCTTGTAAAATGAAGGATGTGATATAGAGAATCTCTGATTTTTCAAAGTGCAGAAGACTCCTAGGGGCTGTCTGGGGTGGGGTGGGGTAGTGGGATGGGCATGGCTTTGTCTGCTTCCCCTTTTGTTTGTAAGGTGATCCTGTGAAGGTTAGATGGGGCAGGGAGGAATCCAAAAGAAGGTACATTATCCGAAGATACTGCTTGTAGGGAGCAGTCATAGGGTTAAATCTCGGACTGACCTGTTGCCAAAGCCACAAACAAGTCCCAGCTTAGAAGGCACAACCCCCTAGTACAGTGGTCAGCAAACTCATTAGTCAACAGAGCCAAATATCCACAGAACAATGATTGAAATTTCTTTTGAAAGCCAATTTTTTTAAAAAAACGTAAACTTTTTCTAATGCCACTTCTTCAAAATAGACTCACCAGGCTGTGGTATTTTTTGGAAGAACCACTCCCTAGGGGCCAAACTGCCGCATGTGGGTCCTGAGCTGCAGTTTGCCGACCACGGCTCTAGCATAATTAAGCTTGACCTTATGACACTCCCTAGATCCTTCCTGGGGAGCTAATGGACTATGGGAGGTGCAGCAAGTGCTGTCAAAACAAGTGAAACTTATAAGAACACTGTAAATTACCTTGGTTACCTCTGACTATAAAATAAAGGCTCAGCTTGCAATCTGGATCTGTTCTGTGGTCTCAACCATGCACAAAAGATCCACCTAGACCCAGGTTGTTCTCTTTGTCTTTTCTTCATTCTTCCCTGGCCCTCTCTCAGGCTTGCTGAACCCTTGGATGTGCTGGTGCGGCACAACTGCTATGGGAAAATTAGGCTCAGTTCCTTTGGGAGGCCTCTGAGCAACTCCATCGAACACACCTCAGAGTTGGCCTGCTGAGGGGTGAGGAAGATGGACTGGTTATCTACCACTTCCCATCTCTCACTGGTGAAAGGTGGCACCTGGGGCATTCGTCACCCAGCATTTTCAGCCTGCTCTATGCATGACCCAAACATGCTGCTGAGGGGGGATAATGCCACTCAGCAGAGAGATACAGAAAGCTGCTGTGTATGTGATCCATCTGAGGGACCTGCAGGGATGCTAAGAAGATGTGGATGAACACCACCATCATCTTCTCTGCTCTACACTTCCACTTCAGTCACAGAGGCTTGCTTTACTTTATACTTTGGTCTCCTGTGTCCATTTTTCAAAGTGTTCCAGAGCTTTAAAAAAATTGAAGAATCCCCTCCCCTACCTCAGAATTTTTAATTTGGCAAACTTTGGCAGGAAGATGGCAAACTATAGCAGAATCTAACTTTATTTTCTCAGGTCACCATTAGTTGAAAACATACATATTTTTGAAACAAACTAATCAGCTTGGCTGTAGTCGGTTTGAAAATAGTATCAATAATCATGATTAATTTCCAACTGTTCAAAGCTTAGTATAATGCACAAACCTTTTTTTTCTACCACAGATTTTAAGTCAATAAATATAATTAGAGACTAATAGTTCAGGTTTTGATTCATCTTTTATACTAAATGATCATGACATGGCTGATTATGGCAAAATTGTTGACTCAATGAATTATAAAACTGTACATGAAAATGATTAAATGAGATGTCCTAGGTTTTATTTGATTATCATGAAACAGGATCAACAGTTCAAAATTTGGTTCAAAAAGTTTGGAAATGATTTCTGCTTATAGATAAATTGGGACGATTTATGGAATGTACGTTGTCAAAGGGTTTTTCCGGTTTCTTTAATCTCTACAGCTCTTTCCTTCATTAATAACTTTAACAAAGGTTTTGCTGTTGACAGTACATAATGGACTCCAGTAAGGGCCCACCGTGGCTGAAGAGAGGGGAAGGCTAAGAAAAAAACGTGGTAAACTTAATAGCTGGGTTTTTCAGCTTTTCCATCTGTTGCCTTCTAATTGACTTTCCAATATTTTGTTTGGAGTTGCCATTTGGAAACTGGAACAAAATAGCAAGGATGGATAAAGCCTGAAATGACCAGCTCTGATAAGAAAACCTAGCACTAGTGTCCTATTACTTTTACATGAATGGTCTCCACCACCTGTTTCAACCAGAGCTCACATGTTAAAGAGCCTGTAAAAATCACAATGTATTCATTGCATACTCAAATTGCCTCCTCTTATTTGTCCTTATTTTCCAGCCATAAAGGCCAAAAATAATAAGAGAGTCAAGTTAGAAGATTGATTTTTTTTCTATTACAAGGGAAATATATTTCATTACTTTTGGCCAATTTTTTCATAAATGGTAAAAAAAATCTGATTCAGAAAGAAGTTGAATCTAGTTCTTGGCAACAGAGATGACTTAAATCAATAAATTATGGTTGTTGGGAGGTTTTGTGTGTGCAAATAGTTTATATAAACAGTTGGCCAGATGGTTGCAAAATTTTCCTTTTTGAATAATAACATTAAGATAACTAGATCAGCAAATTCATTACTCCACGATTTTGGTTGTCTTAGGGAAAGACTAGCTACAATATATGTCCTGTACCCAGAATTCTGTCTATATAATCAGTACATTTATTAATATTTAAGAAATTGGCCAAGTTTTTTTCTAAGGCATTGTTATCATGATTTACTTTTAAAGTTGGGGCTTCCCTTTATTGGTGCATAAACAAAGTGATTTTTTAAAAAAATATGATTTTTTACAGAGAGGAAGGAAGAGTTAGAAACATCAGTCAACTGCCTCCTGCACATCCACTCCTGGGGATGTACCTGCAACCAAGGTACATGCCCTTGACCAGAATCGAATCTGGGACCCTTGAGTCTGCAGGCTGATGCTCTATCTACTGAGCCAAACCAGTTAGGGCAACAAAAGTGATTCTTGTGATGCTGATGGCTTTTCCTTGAAGGCTAGTGTTAGTATTCTATTTATTTAGGGGTGGAATCATCATGGTTTTAGAGCAAGCACCAACACATCAACAATTTGAGGGAAATTATTTTTTTGAGCTTCCCTTCATTAGATCCCTCTTATGGGATTATCTACTATATCAGGGACAATAGCTCTTTCTGTTGGGACAATTTAAATGTGAAAGGCAAAGTCTTCTTAAAGGAATGCTAAAAGAACAGAGCGAAAAAAGAGGGATGAAAGCCAAATACTAAAAACTTCTGCAAGTAGTAGTACAAATGTTTTGTGTTGTTATTGCTTTAATGGCCAGTTTAGGCCTTAAACAAATGCACTTGCAGGCCTGGGTTTCCAGGTGAGATGCCTGTGGGGAGAGTGAGGTGATACTCTGAATGTTTCTTGTCTGGGAGCCACCAACAGAGTCCCTAGGGAACTGAATTTGAATCAGGTTCAGACAGGTCCACCTGACTTGCCTGCCATGTGGCCACTGCAAGTGCACAGAGTTAACCCCTTGACACTGGCCTTCAACAAAGGGATTTCCTCTTCATTGCTAGTTAGATTTTTATCACTCAGCAGGCTAGTCAGTATTGATCAGGTCTTTGATCTACTCATAGCCTTGCTCGTGGGGAGTAGAGCCCTGTGTATGGATACAGCCAGGTTGTTTTCAGAATCACAGGGCCCTGCCTGCACCTGTCATCCTGATGGGAAGTTGCTGTGGGATGGAGGAAGAGGAGGCTGGAAACTAAGCACCTTGATGACTGCTGACAGATAGGGTAACCTGGTGAAATACAGGATGCCAAGTTAAGTTTAAATTTCCGATAAATAATCATTCCAAATATTGCATGGGGTGTGCCCATGCTAAAAAAAAAAGTATTATTCTTTATTTGCAGTTTAAGTTTAACCAGATGCCCTATAGATTTTCTTTGCTGAACCTGACAATATGCTGAGAAGATCTGTGTAGGAGCCTGTGGTCAGCAAAGAGAATCACTGTGAGCCAGCAGTAGCTGACAGCCGAGGACCAGAGACAGAGCAGAGCCCTACTGAAGCAGAAGGAGCAATGTCCGTGATAGACATCACCATGGTGGATGACGTTTCTGGGCCTTGCTCTCCTTTCCCATCTCCCCAAAACTGACCATGTGGGCGAAGGTTTAGAAATAGTTAATTTGATTGGAAAAGTAAAGGAATGGGCACTTTTGCACATATGTCTCATGGATCAAATGACCATCGTCTCAATTTCTTACCAGGTAAAATAGGAATCATAAACATTACCTACTTTATACCCTTCTCTCAAGAAATGAGCTAACGTAGTTGAAACCGCTAGTACAATGCCTGCCCTTTAAGTCTTAGAGGCTCAAATATGTCTGTCATGGTCATTTTCATCATCATCATCAGGATGAAGGAAAACTGAAGGACTTTCAGAAGATACTGAGAACTATTCCTAGCACAGCTCCTTTCAACTACACTAGCCCTATTGAACAGTTTCGTTCCACAGCCCAGGTCTTTTCTGAATTTCAGTTCTTTGACCTGTGCCTTGGTAGATGAGAAATTTGCTTACTTTGCTGCAAGGAGGAATGCACCCTTGGCTCCGGTATTCCACAAATGGAAACACCTCCAGTATTTCCCTTTCAAAAATATGGTGGTATTTGCCAAGAATCCAAAAGGAAATTTCCTGTGTGGGGTTTTGCTAAATATTCGGAAATAAAATCTTCCATACTGCCTCTGGGAGAAGTCAGGTGAATACCACTGAGGGCTGAATTCTTGTTAAAATCATCAACCACAGGGAATTTGTTTTACAGTGCTGTCCAAAGATTGATGTGTGATACAATTTAAAATATAATAGAATTAGATACATTTTATATATTCAGACAATAAAATAATACAATTTAAGTATCCCTTTGGGAAGATCTTAATTTCTAACCAACTTCTTCAGTCTCTTTATGGCTAACCATCTTAAACTTTCTAACATAAACCTGAAGTATCTAAAGTGTTTAAAAACTTATTTTGAAATAGTTTTAAATTTATAGAAGAGTTGCGAAGATAGTAAAAGGAATCCCCATGTACCATTCACTCAGCTTAGGAAGTCGTTTTTACTTAACTAGAATTTCCCTGACTGCTGATCACAATAAATTAGGCATGTTCATGTCAAAGAGACTTCTTTAGAAGGAAACTCAAAAATGTCAACAAGCATATATTATACAAGTGGATTCAAACCTTTCCCTATTTTTTTTCCGTTCCAACAAACCAAGGAAATAACTGGAAGAAAAAGCAACAGTGTTTACTGTTGAATTTGACCAAAATCCAAGTGGCTCCCTTTGCCAGTAATGAACAAGAGAGTTGAAGTTCAACTCTTTAGAGTGTTGGCAATCTTGGATGGACCATTAGGTGTTGAAAATATAAATTCTCTGCCTAAAGCACTTAAATATTTTTAATGAGTAGTGATTATTTTATAAACAAAGAAGATCTGTAATTATCAAATTACAAGTTAGCAAAATGACTGATAAAATTTGCTAACTGCCTCTTAATTCTGTACCACATCCTGTGGTTAAGACTCGAGTCTCATTCCTAGTCACCAAGTAGCACTTGTCTAGCTCTAGTCTCATCCCCATGAACAATGGGATCTAGCTCTCAAAGTTAGCACAAATCATTTTGAGGTTCAGGATGTGTCTTATGTGTGTATTGAGTGAAAATCCATTGACTTTTCTGTGCAACCTGCCATCTTCTTCTTTCTCTTTTGTTTATGGTTATCACTGAAAATGTCAAAAACTATTGCTAGGGGAGAAACCAAGATGGCAGCATAGGTAAACACCTAAACTGCTGCCTTGCACAACAATTTAAAAACTACAACTAAAAGACAAAATGGACATCTTCCAGAATGGTTTGAAGGCTGAGTGGAAATTCTATAACTAGAAGGAAAGAGAAAAGCACACTGAAACTCAGAGGAGCTGCAGGAGGCAGAGGTACTGAGATGCATGTGCGGAGAGGACTGGCAACTGAGTGCATGGCTGGTTTTCTCAAGTGGGAGGGAGACAAAAGCTCCTGGCTGCACTGAACTCCAGTTCCAGGTGAGACTCTGGGAATGCAGACTCATTCAGGGAGAAACTGGACTGTCTGGCAGTGGGCAGAACTTGAGGGCGGCTTTCTCTCAGAGCTGCTTGCTGTGATTACCATGGGACACTGAGACATAGGGGCCTATTAGGGCAGATGGGAAACCAATGCTATCTGCCCCACCCTGAGACTCCACCCAATTCAAGCTGAGCACAGAGGCTTTTGCAAGTCTTCTCCCATAAGGGTGTCTCCAGCACAAAAGTTCTCCCAGCATAGGTACAGCTGATCCTCACAGCCAGTTGGCCTGGAAATCAATTCCTCCCAGTGATACCAACAACAGTCATGGCATAACTACAACCAGACTGTGCACACAGCCCACAAAGGAGTGCACCAAGAATATTCACCTCAGGTAACTGGGGAGGCTGAGCCACTGGGCCCTATAGGACACCTACCACACAAAGCCACTCTATCAATACAGGGAAGCAGCCAAAATGTGGAGACAAAGAAACAGATCACAAATGGAGGAAAGCAAATGACTGGATATAGAGTTCAAAACCATGGTTATAAGGTTTTTCAAGAATTTTCTAGAAAAGGCCAATAAATTTAGTGAGATCCTCAAGGAGATGAAAAAGAACCAAGTAGAAATTAAGCATACACTGACTGAAATAAAAAATATTATACAGAGATCTAACAGACTAGAGGATCACAAGAATCAAGTCAAAGGGTTGAAATACAAAGAAGCAAAAAACACAAAACTGGAAAAGAAAAAAGAATCCAAAAATATGAAGATAGTATAAGGAGCCTCTGGGACAACTTCAAGTGTACCAACACCTGAATTATGGGGGTGCCAGAATAAGAGAGAAAGCAAGATACTGAAAATCTATTTGAAGAACTAATGACAGAAAACTTCCCCCACCTGGTGAAATAAATTGACTTACAAGGCCAGGAAGCATAGAGAACCCCAAACCAAAGGAATCCAAACAGGACCACACCAAGACACATCATAATTAAAATGCCAAGAGCAAAAGACAAAGAGAGAATATTAAAAGCAGCAAGATAAAAACAGTTAGTTTTACCTACAAGGGAGCACCCATATGACTGTCAGCTGATTTCTCAACAGAAACTATGCAGGCCAGATGGGAGTGGCAAAAAATATTCAAAGTGATGAATAGCAAGAACCTACAACCAAGATTACTCTATCCAGCAAAACTATCATTCAGAATCAAAAGGCAGATAAAGAGCTTCACAGATAAGAAAAAACTAAAGTTCATCAACACCAAACCAGTATTAATATGAAATGCTGAAAGGTATTCTTTAAGGAGAGGAAGAAGAAGAAAAAGGTAAAGATAAAAATTATGAACAACAAATACCTGTATATCAACAAGTGAATCTAAAAATCAAGTGAATTAAAAATCTGATGAACAGAATAAACTGGTGAATAGAATAGAATCAGGGGTATAGAAAGGGGGTGGACTGACAATTCTCAGGGGGAAAGAGGTGTGGGGGGTGAGGGAAGAGACTGGACAAAAATTGTACACCTATGGATGAGGACAGTGGGAGTAGGTAAGGGCAAAAGGGTCGGGTGGTAACTGGGTGGAGGGAAGCTATGGGGGAAAAAGAGGAACAATTATAATAATCTGAACAATAAAGATTTCTTAAATTTTTAAAAAGCTACTGCTGATGAGGCCCACTGAAGATTCTGCAACTTGTGGTGCCAAAGAAGAGGTTACACTCTCCCAATTCTGGCTGGCCTTTTCCCCAAGGGTGCCAAACACCAGTTGCCACCCTGGAGTCAAGGTCCTATGATGTGTACCAAGGGAATCAGCCCCTGTTACTGCTATGATTAATGACATCAAAAGAGCTGGCTCATGCCCTGCAGCTCTTTTAGTATTTCCTTGTTTTTATAAATGATCTTCACTCCAGTAAAGGATTTGAGTATAGGGCTGCAGATCCATGGGAAATAATTGGAATTGATGGGCAATACTTCTCTCTACCTATTGTTTTGGAACTCTTTAGTTCCTCTTAAAACATATTCCTGGTTGTATTTTCCCCACAGTTTTCATTGTGTGTCCCAATTCAAGTTAAAATTGGGCCATAGTTTCAAAGCACATTTGGTGTTTAATTATCTCTTACGGTTTCTCTGAATATATATATATATATATATATATATATATATATATATATATATATATACACACACACACACACACACACACACACACACACACACACTCTGAGTGGCCAGATTATTATGACCACCTGATGTTTATAGGCAGATTAGCCGTACACTGCATCATATGGGATATGGAAGCCGAAGGCCTGTTCTAACACTTTTGCTGTTAGCAGTTACCAAGAGAAAACGTCTCCAATTTTCACAGGAACACAAGGATTTGACAATCAAGCATTGGAAAAGTCATGTGGTCTGATGAATCATGTTTCCAGTTGCATTATGCAGATGGCAGAGTGAGAATTTCACAGAAACAGCAGCATGAAAGCATGCACCCCACATGTATGAGTACAACCCTCCAAGCTGGTGGGGGCAATGTTATAGTTTGGGGCATGTTTTAGGCCATTTAATTCATGTGGAACAACTTTTGAATAGCACAACATACCTAAGTTGCTGATCAAGTTCATCCTAACATGTTGATGACATATCCCAATGGAGATGGCTTCTTCCAACAAGACAATGCGTCATGCTATGGTGCTTGTATTATGCAGGAGTGGTTTCAAGAACACGAGGGAGACTTTACCTTGTTTAGGTGGCCCCCACAATCACCAGATATCAATCCAATTGAGCATTTGAGGGATGAAGTTAAAAGAGCCATCAGGCAGCTGGTTCCACAACCATCAGACCTCACAGAACTGTACATGCTATTCATCAGGCATGGTGTCAGATTCCTTGCACCACCTTTTAACATCTCGTGGAGTCAATGCCAAGAAGAATCGCTGCGGTATTGAAGGCAAAAGGTGGCCCAATGAAGTACTGACACACACACACACACACACACACACACACACACACACACACTGAGTGGCCAGATGATTATTATCTCTGAATGCATAATTATCTGGCCACTCATTGTATATCATCATCATCATCATATATATAATAAAAGGCTAATATGCAAATTGTCCCCTCAATTAGGAGTTTGATCAGCAGGCAGGCCAGCCAACTGCCCATGTCCCCTCCCCCTGGCCAGGCTGGCCAGACCCCATCCATGCACGAATTCATGCACTGGGCCTCTAATGTATATATATAGTGGCCAGATTATTATGTATTCAGAGATCATACAATCTGGCCACTCAGTGTGTGTGTGTATGTGTGTGTGTGTGTGTGTGTGTGTGTGTGTGTGTGTGTGTGTATATATATATATATATATATATATATATATATATATATATATATTCTCCCCATAGAGTAAGGGTCTCAAGTGACTATAAGGGCCACTTACCTAATTTAATGTATGAAATGGATTGGGTGGAGACGATGGCAAATTGAAGAGAGCATGGCCTATCTAAAGGGGCCAGTACTTGCTTTTCAGCTTCAGCTGATGGCTGCCATGTATGCTGGGGAAATGTTGGCAGATTTTCTGATTTTTAAAAGCTAGAAATCCAAATATTTATATTAAATCTTCTGATTTTTGAATGCCATGAATTTATTTAACATTTTTTTGATTAGCACTGTAAATCAAATGAAGCTAATTTATTTGCTCACTTTCCACCATGTTATGCTGCCTAGTGCATAGTAAGTAGAGGTTAGGAAAGAACCCATTTTTTCAGTAATGACAGGTTACAGGAATTCTTAACTTCTAGCAAGGAGATACACTATTATTTATGTCAAAAAAGAACTCTCCAGCCACAAATACCATGAGAATTGTTTTACCTTGGAGAGTTTTTCATTCCTTCAATTTGTTGGACTCTTCTTTCTCCCCCTCCTTCTCTTCCCTCTGACTTTTAGTATTTGATACTTAGGATACAATCTTATTAATCATTTAATTACTGTACAAGGGAATCCCAGCCCCACTTACACCAACATGTCACTCCTGCATTCTTCCCAAAAGCATTTAAACATGACTTTGATATTTGGTCACAGTAAAAGTTAATGGAGTTAAAGGACTATTGAGACACTTGAATTTACCAGGCATTTTGCCATCAAGAAGGGAGAAAGATTCCAAAGAAGAAAGAATGTATTTATATTTCTCTTCAAATGTTGTTCAGGAATCAATATAAAAAGGTGGATCTCTGCTAAGAATTCTTGCTTTAATTGAAATGTTGCAGTTTGAACTCTTGAAAAGGTTTGAATTGCTTTAAAGTTATTTATGGCAGCAATCTAGGCGTTGGGGATTTTGAAGGCACATTTCTCTCTAAGCCCAGCTTTCAAGTGCAAATGACCTTTCATTCCCTAGACAAAGGGGAAATATGAGTTATGGACTTGCCCATGGGCAGGTTGACTTCCTAACTGCCTTCCAATTCTGTTTCCCTGATACACCTTTCTTCTTTTCAAAACCTTAATCTGTACGCTTTTCCCTTTTGATTTTCACAAATGTTGTATTTGGCAAATCTTATTTTCTTACAGTTTTCTTAAAATATTCCTAGTATAACTATGTGTGAGATTATTGTTGAGCAAACCATAACATTCTTAGAATGTTCTATAAAGGTGACTTGAAACAGTCTATGGATTTTTAAAAATAGATTTGAAAACTCTTTGTAAGGAAGGAGGTAAAGATTATAAAAACTGCAGGAGGCCAGCATTTCACAGAATTGTAGATTTTGTTCATTTGTAGGCATACCGTGATACCCTGGACTGGTCATAGGATTCCCTCAGATTTCAATTCTCCATGTTACTCAGAGTGGAGCCCATGGACTGGCAGAATCTGCATGTTACCCGGGAGTTTGTTAGAAATGCAGACTTGGGCCCCACCTTAGACCCATTGCATCAGAATTTGCATTCTGACAAGATTCCCAGGTGATTCATACACACATTAAAATCTGAGAAGCATTTCTCTTTCTATATCTACCAGTTGTCTTTTTCATTCTTGCATTTCCAGTACTGAACACAGAGCCTAGTGGGTAATAGGAACTTTTATGAATATTTGACTGATGAATTGGTTCTCAGTGCTTGGAGATCTAGTCTAAAGCCCTCGTTTAGAAATGTTCGGAAGCCTAAGAGGTACAGCTAACTAACTGTGGAACTTCATCTACTCAAGGGATCCTCAGTGTTTACTGCACATTGGAAATATTTGGGAATATTAAAAAAATACTGATACCTGGTTAGCACCCATCCATAGAAGCTTTTATTTAATTAGTAAATGGTGTGACCTGGCATTAGAATTTCAAAAATCTCCCCAGGTTATTTACTATGCAGCCTAAGTTAAAAACTGTTGCCCTGAAAATTTCTCCCAAAAAGCTTTTTGAGTAATTGAGTTACTAGGTCCCAGGTCAGAAAAATATTGAAACCAATCATTGATGTAAGTTTCATTTTGTATCATAAGGCCCTAATGAATCAGAACATGGTGGTACTGAGACTGAGTTTGTGTGCCCAGGCAATTATGGAATATTTGGTATTTATAGTAAGCTAATAGCTTATATACATTTTTATCAACCTAATGATATAGGTGACAGTAGAAAGAAAGGTTTGATCAAGAGAGTGAGGAGTGACACTGATGAGTCTTGGGAGAAACTCAACTTAAAAAACAAAATATTTTTATGTTTCATCTAACTGGATTGGTTATGTTCTGTTGGATGAGTGGTCATTATACAGTTTATCAATTTTAAAGCTATTACTCATGAATAGAACAGTTTTAAATGATACCCTTTAGAGAAGAGTACTGTGCCTGTTTGGCATACTTCATACATGTATCTTTCTTTAATGCCTTTTGGAGCTCTCCTTTTTTTGTGCAACTAAAAGGTTAGGAAACAATCCTATTTATAAGTATCTTTATCCTTTTCCCTCCTTGGCCAATTCATCTTGATGAGTATAACCTTTCACTCAGATGCAGGCTTTCACTGAGAAAAATTACACCATTTCCGATGGTGTCAGTGTTATCATATGGCTAATTTGGTTGAACTGTCATTATGAGCACATGAGAGATATGCTTGATCAAGTTGAAATCCATTTCCATTTTTTCTTACTCATTCTTAGCTGTTTGGGAATTTTAAGCAAGCCTGAGATTGGAACTCAGTGGCTAAAGTTCCTGCAAAGGGCTTCATGCTTCCCTCAGCATGTTAAACCTCATGAGACCTGGAGATAACATTGGGGAGACTATTAACGAGTACAGATGTGATGGAAGTGAGTGAGAGAGGGGTCTCAGAGCTGTTGGCATCATCACTGTGTAAATGTGGCATTTGCTTAGAGGTTCTCCCTATAGTGATGCTACATCCTCACATGGTAACTTGTGGTTGAAGATGTCTTTTGCTCTTCTTCGAATATTATATTAGGGTAAAACAAAAATGGCTGCAACAAAGAGAACACAATGTAGTGGCAGGACATTCCTGTTCTGCTTCGTCATTCAGGGTCCTTTCATGTCATTGCTCTTCAGTGCTCTAAAACATGGTTCTCATATCTGTGCGGTTAAAGCTGGCCTCTAGAATATCCATGTTCCTGCTTGCAGAAAGAATGAAGGAAAAGAAGAACCTGTCACATAGCCACACTTATCTACAAGGGAGGCTGGGAAATATGGACTTAATTGGGGCAGTCACATGAGTGTGTGTGTGTGTGTGTGTGTGTGTGTGTGTGTGTGTGTGTGTGTGAGAGAGAGAGAGAGAGAGAGAGAGAGAGAGAGAGAGAGAGAGAGAGAGAGAGAATATAGAACATGTTTCCTGGGTAGCATAACTTGGAATCAAGAGATCAGGGGTATGTATATACCAACTCCTGACAGTGATTGATTGAAGCTGTATCTGGTGGAGTTCCTTGGCAATTCTGACTTGCTTTCTGCATGTGAAACTAGTAGACTTTGGAGATCAGGAAATGTTTTCAGAAACTGATAAGGATAGGAAATATGGGTGGGACACCGACAAATATCTGGTACATATTTTCTTCCCAAGTTATTGGCATACCATTGATTTCACAACTTTACCTCTATTCACTACCAGCCTTTCAAGAACTAAACCTTAAATATTAAACACTGAAGAAACACACATATATTATGTCTTCAAGCAACATAGAGCCATAAAAACTCTTGGTTTTAAAATGAAGGTCACCAATTATATAATCATAATAATAATCTTTAAAAATTGGACTCTTGTTTTCCATGCTTCACATAAGTATGTTGAAAAATTATTTGGGGTGAGTGGTTGAGTGTTGGCAGTTTTCATTGTGAGTCATTTAGAAAGGATTTTCAAAGGAGTGGGTAGTTAAAAACTATCTTAGTTTTAATATTGGTTCTTTAATTTTTTTAATTCATTAAAGTAACTAATTGCTGACTCATTTAGCTTCAACTCATAATGTAGTTTGGTAAAGTTAAAACTGTTTTAAACTTAGAAATGTATATGTACAAACAAGTTTAAAAATAAACTAATGAACAAAATAGATCCAGAGACTTAGAAGCATGGAACAGACTGTTGAACCTCAGAGGAAAGGTGTTGGGGGTGAGTAGGTGAGTGAGAAGAGATTAACTGAATATATTGTACGTCTATATGAATAATCCATGGACACAGTCAATAGTCTGGTGAAGAAAACTTTGGTTGAATTGTATCCCCTGCAAAAGACATGTTGAAGCCCTAAACCAGTGGTCGGCAAACTATAGCTCATGAGCCACATTCAGCTCTTTGGCCCCTTGAAAGAGGCTCTTCCACAAAATACCACATGCGGGTGCACAGGTACAGTGAGATTGAAACTTCGTGGCCCATGTTCAGAAGTTGGTTTTTGGCTCTCAAAAGAAATTTCAGTCATTGTACTGTTGATATTTGGCTCTGTTGACTAATGAGTCTGCTGACCACTGCCCTAAACCATTGTACCTGTGAAGGTGGCCTTATTAGGAAAAGAATTGAAGGGGTCAATAAGGGGAAAAGGGGGGCATCTGTAATACTTTCAACAATAAAGATTTTAAAAAGATATATATATATATATATATATATATATATATATATATATATATATATATGTTTTGGTATGAGCAATGGATTCTTAATTTTTATCTAAGAATCATAGGTAATAGCAATACTTGTTCAATGGCATGGTACATGTGGGCTAGTTTGAAAACTAAAATTTGCCTGTATATGAAAGTTCCCATGAGCATTGCTCTCTTCTTGATTGTTCTTATCCTATATAATAAATGCCTAATATGCTAACTTCCTGGTTGTCTAGTCAGCCATTCAACCAATCAAAGCATAATATGCTAATGATATGCTAAGGACACTCAACTGCTTGCTATGATGTTCACTGACCACCAAGGGGTGGATGCTCTGACTGGTAGGTTGGCTTGCTGCTGGGTTCCAGCTGAGTGAGATGTGCTGGACATGCCCTGGAGCCCTCCCATAGTTCCTCCCTGGCTGGCCAACCTCATGCATCCCTCCCTGGCCCCAATCATGTATCTATGGGGTCTCTTGGTTTGGCCTGTGCCCTCTCACAATCTGGGACCCCTTAGGGGTGTTGGAGAGGCAGTTTCAGCCCAATCCCACAGACCAGGCCGAGGGACCCCACTGGTGCACGAATTCATGCACTGGGCCTCTAGTATGAATATAGCTATAAACAGTCATTATCTGAGGACAGAGAAAAAGGATAAAAATGTAAGATGTTTCTGTTTGAACTCACATTTAGAGAGGAGAGAAACATAAATCAATTACCAAATTTTGAGGTCAACATGGGAGTATTTGTAGAATTGGAGGAAATGAACATTCCTAATGTGATTCCTTAACAATAAGTAACTAAAATAAGTTAGAAGGTTTATGCATTTTCCCCATTTCAGTTGAAGTTAAGAGTTCTGCCAACAATCTAGCTGGGGGGAAAAGCTCTTTGAAAAGTGAATTTAATTCTAGTTTCAAATAGATTGACATGCAAACCTAGCTTATTCATAGATTTCTGAAATGTGCTCAATAGAAACTTTAAATAGAGCTATTATAATATGAAGGAATTTCACCAATTGATGCAAAGCATATTTCAGACTGAAGCAACCTCATACCCCCAAGTTATAATGTGATCACACTGGGTTTGGGAAGACTCTTGGAGAAGAAGGTGCTAGAATATGACTTGGGACCCTCACCCAGGCTCCCAGCAGAGATTCTGCTGTGAGTCGTTTTCAGGTTTGAAATTTCCACTCCACTGTTTTCACCCTTTCCTAGCAGGCCCTCAGAGAGGTAACAGTTACTGTCATCTCCAATTCCCAGACTTACAAATAACTGATACTAAGGCCTTTTATTGCCATCAACTTGAAATGCTATGATTCTGAAATTCTCTCCGGCCAAACTAATTTCTCAGGAAATTTGGTGGCTTCCAAATAAGAATTTCCAAAAACCAGACCAAAATTAGTCCATTGCTTTTTAAAAAAAACTGTGGTAAAATACACTTAATACAAAGTTAGAATCTTAACAATTTTAAAGTAAATGATTCAGTGGCATTTTAGTACATTCAGTGTTGTGCAATTGTCACTTCTATCTAGTGCCAATACATTTGGATCATCCCAAAAGGTGACCCTGCACTTGTTAAGCAGTCATGCCCCATTTCTTCTCCCCCTAACCCTTAGCAAACACTAATCTGCTTTCTGTTCCTGTGGATTTGCCTATTCTGGACATTTAATACAAATGGAATTATGCAATACATGACCATTTGTCTCTGCCTCTGTCACTTAGCATAATGTTTTTGAGGTTTATCCATGGTGCAGCATATATTAATACTTTATCCCTTTTTATAGCTGAATAATATCCCGCTGTGTGTGTGTGTGAGTGTGTGTGTGTGTGTATGTATGTATGTATGTGTGTGTGTGTGTGTATATATATATATATATATATATATATATATATATATATATCTCCATTCATCCATTGATGGACATTGGGATGGTTTTCACCTTTTAATTACCATGAATAGTGCTGCTATGAATGTTTATGTACAAGCATTTGTTTGAGTACCTGTCTGCCATTCTTGGGGGTATATACGAAAGAGTGGGATTGCTGGATAGTAAGGTAATTCTATGTTTAACTTTTTAAGGAATGAGGCCTATTGCTTTTAATTCATAGATTATAATACATTAATGTCTTAAGGATGCCTTGCCTGGCAGAAACTTAAAAGTTTTCATAGTTATTGTTCTCTCCTGGCAAAGGAAATACTAATTTTTTTTAAATAAAGGAAGCCTGAATCACACAATGCAAACATTTTGTTTAATATTCACCCCAGTTCTTATGCATGTGACATATAACAGTAAGAATGATGAAATAACCATGATTTTGAGAATTGTTGCAATGTGTACCAGGGATTACATTTGATTGCTAACAACATAGGCCTGAAATAAGAGAGGTTTTTATTCTGAAAATACAAGCCTGTCAATCTCAGAATTCTGGATAGGTGATTTTTTGGTTGAGGGGCTGTCTTGTGCACTATAGAATTTTTAGCCTTATCATTGATCTTTATCTAACCACTATATGCCAGTAATACCCCCTTCCCAAGTTTAACAATAAAAAAATTGCTAAATGTTAGCAGACATTGATTGCTAAATGTCCCATGGGAGGCAATGTTAATGAAGTCCTGGCTGCTTTGGTGGCTCCACAGTGTCCCGATAGCCAGGTTCCTTCTATTTTTTTACTCTGTTATCCTAGGTGTGTAGTGTTCATCCTCACAGTCATCTCATAGTAGAAAGATGGCTGCTGAAGCTACAGCCACATGTCCCAAGCAAGAAAAAAAAATAGCTGTGTCAGACCTCTGTTTTAACATCTCTACTGAAAGACTTGCGTCTACATTGGCAGCCTATATCTGCAATGAAAGCTTGGATAAATATGTTATTGCTGGGCCTATTTCCATACCCAACAAAAGAATTGTTCTGTTACCAAAGATAAGGGAGAAATGTATATTGATTACATAATCAACTCGTAATCAAGTCTTAATCACAAAATAACAGATTCCTTTCTGTTTATGGAGACCATGGGACAATATCACATTCTAATGAGCAATTGATATTCACAGTATCTGTCCCCTTAGGGAAAAAAGTTTTATTTTAGGACAGGAAAGGAAGTGGGTTATTTTTGTATGAGGTAGAGTGATGCTCCCACTAAGCTCATCAGAACCCAAGGTAGCCCAATGGTAACATGATGAGAAGGCCAGAGAAAAAATAAAGGGAGGACTCTTTCTAGAATACTCTGCCTTCTAGAATACAGAAATCTCAGGGACACTTGCAGCAAAATCACAAGACACAGGTGTGTGAGAAGCAGAGATTATAACATGAAGTATGAAAAGAGAGCTAGACTTTTGTTGTCAGTGGTAAAGCTGCAGTTGTGGTTGAATTGTATCCCCTGCAAAAGACACGTTGAAGCCCTAAACCATAGTACTCGTGAAGGTGACCTTATTAGAAAATTGGATTTCTGCAGATTTAATCAAGTTAATATGGTCACACTCCATTAGAGTGGGCCCTAGTCCAGTATAATTTGCACCCTAATAAGAACAGCAAACACACAGAGACACCGGGAAGAATGGCATGTGAAGACAGTGGCAGAGGGTGGGATGATTTTATTTTATTTATTTGTAATGATTTTAATCTTTAAGCCAAGGAAGGCTAAGGATTGCTGGCAATGACAAGAAGCTGAGAGACAGGCATGGAATAGACTCTTCCTCAGAGCCTCCAGTAGAAACCTGCCTTGACAACAATACCTTGCTTTAAGACTTCTAGAGAATCCAATGAACCAAATAAACTGATGAACAAAAAGAGACCCAGAGACATAGAAGCATGTACAGACTGTTTAACATCAGAGGGAGGTTGGATAGGAAGAGACCAACCAATGAACTTGTTTGCATATATGCATAACCTATGGAATAGACAATGGGGTGGTGAGGGCCAGGGGGAGGGGGCAGGAGCTTGTTGGAAGAGGTTAATAAGGGAAGAGGGGGGACCTATGTAATACTTTCAAAATTAAAGATTAAAAATACTTAATTTTTAAAAAGACTTCTCGCCTCTAGAACTATGAAAGAAAGAAATTTCTGTTTTAAGCCACCCAGTTTGTGGTACTTTGTCACAGTGGACCCATGAAACTCATACAGTTGTGATATATGTATATTTGACACACAGAAAATCAAAACTTGCATTTATTCCAAATTTATCTAGTCACATTTGTCTTTGATCTCTTGTTTTTTTTTAATATATATTTTTATTGATTTCAGAGAGAAAGGGAGAGGGAGAGAGAGACAGAAACATCAGTGATGAGAATCATTGATAGGCTGCCTCCTGCACGCCTCCTTCTGGGAATTGAGCCTGCAACATGGGCATGTGCCCTTGACCAGAATGGCACCTGGAACCCTTCAGTCCGCAGGCCGAGGCTCTATCCACTGAGCCAAACCTGCCAGGGATTGATCTATTATTTTATGTGAATTATTGTGATGGGTAGTACAGACAGATACATCTCATTAGCTTACCTCTAAAATACCCTAGACTATTTTCACTTTGGGGGTTTCCAACAAATGTTTGTTTTTTTTTTATGGTAACATTCATTGCAGAAGCTTCTACCCCTGGGATTTTCCTTGAGATGATGTATATGAAAGCATCTTATCAATGATAAAATGCCATACAATTGTTAGTTACAATTGTGTTGTCAGTGAAGTTTTATAATTGTGCACCTGAAAAATAAGTGGTTGAAGTGGTTGAAGGAATGTCAACACATATAATTAGATTTTTAGTCTGTGTGATTCCAGGGGCAAAGCAAATAATGGTGAGAAATGAACATCTAAGCATGTCCTTTCAAGAAACAGTCAGCCGTTACAATTGCATCCTTTTATAAAATTCATCGGTAAAAGAAAATGGTCAGGGAATCAGCTGGAATGGGAGCACACTGGAGCTTTGCTTCTCTGTGATGTTGAAATAGTCAAAGCCTGCCATTCTGTGTGCTTGACAGATCATTTCAGAGCCACCTTAGGCTACAGACCAGCAACACATGGCCTAACCTTTCCTCTAATGGGAAGCCCCAAGAAGATACGGCTTCTCCCCTTCCCAGAAATAGTCTGGTCAGCCCAACCATGTTTAGGTGAAATAATCATAATCTTAGTCTTGAGAGAATGTTCTCCTTAATTATGTTGTTAAATAAAAGAAAGTAAAATGGAAGAAAATGAAGGATAAATTTTAAGTCCCTAAATTTAGGCTCAGACATACTAGTATTTATGCCCTGAGCTGTAAAGGCCCTAGTGGCACAGCTCTAATAATATGGTCTAATGAGCTGGAAAAATGATGGCTTGGTTGTTGCTTTGTTGAACCCTACGGCTGACAGCCCAGGCAGAGTCCTAGCCAGTGCAGTAGTCTAGAAAGATCTGTACAACAGACAGAATAGAATCATGATGGAAGAGCCCCTTTAATGACAAAAAAATTGAGTGATGTTTTATTTTCTATGGTTTGATTACTTCCTATGGGCTACCTAAATCCACCTTAATCTTTCTGGAGTCCTTTAAAAATTGAAAAGATAGTTAATTAGCAGATTCTCTAAGAGGTTGATCAGATATGCTATTCCTTGTTTATATTAATGATATAAATATTTACTGTGCATCTATTACATGTCAGAAACTATGCAAAGGACTTTACATACATTATTTCAATTAACACTCAGACACATATGATAACTAAGTTTTTTTCAGCTTTATTGAGACATTGACAAATTATTTATATATATATATATATATATATATATATATATATATATATATATGCCTAAGCGACCATTGCAACTGAACGGATGACCAAACAGGCTGTGTGGGGCCTGCAGGGGGGTTAATGAGGGGTGACCAAATGACTGAACAGCAGGCTATGTTAGGACCAGGCCCACATGGGGGGGTACTTGAGGGTGACTAGGCCATTGGGGGGGCACTGAGGGGCGACCAGGCCAGCAGAAGGGGGCAGTAAGGGGTGACCAGGCTGGTGGGGGCTGGCAGTTAGAGGCGACCAGGCTGGTGAGGTAGGGGACAGTTGAGGGGTGACTAAGCTAGCAGAGGGGCAGTTGGGGATGAACAGGTCAGTGGGGGGCAGTTAGGGGTGATCAGGCAGGCAGGCAGGTGAGCAGTTAGGATCCAGTGGTTCCAGATTGTGAGAGGGATGTCTGACTGCTGGTTTAGTCCTGATCCCCACAACTGGGCCTAAATTGGCAATCAGACGTCCTCAGAGGGGTCTCAGATTGGAGAGGATGTAGGCTGGGCTGAGGGGACCCCCCCATGCGCGAATTTTGTGCACCAGGCCTCTAGTATATTTAAGGTGTACAATGTGGTGAAATGACACATGTATCCATTGTTAAATAACTACCACAACCAAGCCAATTAACACAGTCGTCACCTCACACAGATACCATTTTATTTTTTGTGGTGAGAACACTTAATATCTACTCTCTTAGCAAAATTCAAGTATATAATACAGTATTATTAACTATAGTCACTGTGCTATACATTAAATTCCTAGAACTTATATTCATTTTATAAGTGTAAGTTTGTACACTTTGTACCCATCTCCCCATCCCCCCTGCCCGCATTTCTCTTTTATTGATGAAAAAATTGAGGCATAAACATTTGGGAGAGATACCATGTCCTTTACAACATCTATCCTCTGCTTGATTACTGTTGGAGAGCTCACCAACTCCCCTGACAGCATTTATGGACAGCTCTGATTCACCATTAGAAAAGTCTTCCTTACCACTGTTTAGAAATAAGTTATCCTATATCCACTGGCTTATTATTCTTCCTTTTATATGATGGTCCTTCAAGTGCTTGGAGACTTCTCTCATGCAGACCCTCAAATACTCTTTTCATATTAAATGTCCTTTGATGCTACAACTATTCTTCATGTAAAAAAAACCTTTCTGACTTCTTACCATATTGGCTCACTCACATCTGAGCTTTAACTGATCAAATCCCCAACCCGTTAAAATATACTTTCCACATATTGTGTAAGTCTAGCATTGGGATGATTCTCTCCCTTGTTTTGGATGCTAGATATTTGTCAAGGTAGGTTAATTTTGAATGTTAGCTGTGTTGGAAATTTGGTCACATTTTTGAGTAATAGGAAGCTCAAATTACTCTCAACTAAGACCTTTGAGTATTTCATATGTAGATTTTTATGTTAGGTCTACTGAAATTGTGTGACTGATTTTTGAAAATATGTTTTTGTCTTCAGAGAGAGGAAGGGAGAGAGAGAGGGAAATGAGGGAGAGATAGAGATAGAAATAGAATTATTGATGAAAGAAACATTGATAGTCTGCCTTCTTCATGCCCCCTACTGGGGATCGAGCCCTCAACCAAGGCAGGGAGTCAAACTGGTGACCTCCTGTTGCATGGTACCATGCTTAACCAACTGAGTGACACTAGCTGGGTGCGTGACTGATTATTTTTTTTATTGTAGGTTTTATTCCAAAATGTTACTTTCAGTTCTGGTATCCTGCTTACTTGACATATTTATTTTTCTTTTTTTAAATTTGTACATGAAATTTCTTTTTTTAAATTTATTTTAAATATATATTTTATTGATTTTTTTACAGAGAGGAAGGGAGAGGGATAGAAAGTCAGAAACATCAATCAGCTGCCTCTTGCACACCCCCGACTGGGGATATGCCCGCAACCAAGGTACATGCCCTTGACCGGAATCGAACTTGGGACCTTCTAGTCCGCTGGCCAACACTCTATCCACGGAGCCAAACCAGTTTCAGCTTACTTGACATTTATATTTCTGTTGTCACAAAGGCCTTAGCTGTATATAATATTAAGCATTTTCTTTATCTTTCTAAGAGGCACTGATGAGAATTAAACAGAATGAGACTAAGCAGAGAATGATGTGGTTCAGATCTAGGAACCTCCCTGCAGGGAGACAATGATTTGTTAATCTAAAATCTTGTTATAAAACAGATTCAGTTCCATCAAATATATAATAACAATAGAGGCCCATTGCAATAGGCCTTTCTTCCCCTGGTTGTCAGCACCAGCTTTCCTCTGGCACCTGGGAACCAGGCCTTTGCTCTGGCCGCAGTGGAGAAGCCAAGCCTCTTTAGATTTCAGTTGTCTTCAGCCTCAGTCTTCACTCCATGCCTGTGTAAGCAAATTAATCCACCATCTTAGTTGGGTTAATTTGCATGCACATTCCTGATTGGTTGGTGGAGGTATGGTCAATTTGCATATTTCACTTTTATTAGTGTAGATAGTATACAATTTTTTCATTTTATGAAAGACAGGGGAAACCATCTGATGTCCTTGATATAAACAACTAATACATGGGATGCTGATGACTGTAAGAGGAACTGGGTTGCTTAAGGGAACTCCCTACTTGGATGACTAATAAGCTTCCCAAAATTAGGGGATGATACAACTTTATTCCAATTCTGAAAATATTTGTTGAATAGAATAGGGGTTGGCAAACTACTGCCAATTCTAGCCAGCTTCCTGTTCTTGAAAATAAAGTGGGATTGGAACACAGCCATGCTCATTTGTTCACATATTGTCTAGGGCTGATTTTGTGGGTTACAATGACAGAACTGAGCATGAAGCCTAATTTATTAATTTGGCCCTTTATAGAAAATGGTTGACCTAGGAAATACAAGAACTTTATTATAAATAGTATGCTATAGTATCTTCCATCTTTATAAAACCACTCATTTTGATCTCTCCCCTTCTAGCTATAACCCTCCCCCCAATTTTTCTATTAATGTTTAAAAAGTAAACATGTTTTTTTATTTTCTATCTCCCCTTTCCTTCCTCATTGTCACTTGAACATTTGAATGTGGCATTCATCCCTAACCACACCTCTGAAATGACTTGTTCAAGTTCCCTGAGTGAGTTTCATGTCGCCAGTCTGGGCATTAAACATTCTCACTTCTCCCCTTACTTAACCTATCATGTCCCTTCAGATGCGGTGGAGTTTCTCTTTCTTAAATCACTTTCTCCCCTTGGCCTTCAGGACACAGCTTTCTCTCACTTGCCTTTGTGTTCTTTTCATCTTCCTGCTTTTAAACATCGGAGTGCCCTAGGGTTCTGTCGTTAGATCTCTTCTTTTCTCCATCTTCACTCACTCCCTAGGTGCTCTCATTGCATTTCACAGTTTTGAAGGCAGTTTCTGTAAGTGATAACTCCTCAATTATATCTTTGGATGGAATCTCTGGACTGAAGTCCAATTCCAAGCAGACATCCCCACTTGGATGACTAATAAGCTTCCTAGACTTATAAGATTATAAAACAAACTCTTGAGTTCCCTTAAGCACACCAGCCCCTCTTACAGTCATCTGCATTTTAGTAAATGTGAATCCCATCTATTCATTGTTCATATAAAACATATAGGATTGTTTCCTCTGTTTCTCATACTCTATGTCAATCCATCAGAAAGTTCAGCCAGTTCTGACTTTTTTTCAGTTCAGTTCTGACTTTTAAAACAAATCCCCCAGTTTAGACCATTTCTCATCTTCTCTACTGCTGCTGCGCTTATCTAAACTGCCATCATCTTACATTTGAAATATTTCAAAAGTCTCCCAAAAAGTTTGTCTTCTTCTACCCTTGACCCATGCCCTACTCCAGGCCCATAACATTTTCTAAACATGGCTGTCACATTGATATTAAAATATAAGTCAGGTCATATCTGTTCTTTGATCAGAACCCTCCAGTAGCTTTCCCTCCTATTCAGAATAACTTCTCAAATCCTCCTGTTGCCTAAAAATGCTCACCTGATCTAACCCCCTTTCATTTCTGATGTTATATGCCGTACTTTATAAGTTGATCATTCCTCTGCATCCACGAAACCCTTATTGTTGGGTTGAAAACAAACCAGACGTGCTCTAGCATTTGCTTATGCTATTCTCTCTGCCTGAAACCCACGCAGATATTCTCATGGCTTTTATACTTAATTCAGATCTGTGCTCAAAAATCACCTTAGCAAGAAGGCTTCCCAAATACCCTTCCATTACTCCCTATACTCAACCTGTCTTATTTCCATAGCATGTTTATAATACTTGACATATTGTAAGGTAAATATAAACCAAAATAAGTATATAATATACACCAAGTCGCCAGATTATTATGATCTCTGGCCACTCAGTACATTTGTATCTCAAATGGGTACCAAAATATTCTAGACTTTGGCTGGAGATCACCTATTTTCGCCGAGCTTTCTATCAGCTAGTGCAAAGGGGAAAACTAATCAGGTGCACAATTTATAGTATCTTTGATATCAAATAAACGAGGTACTCAAGAGAAGTACACTGAGTGGCCGGATTATTATGCGTTCAGATATCATAATAATCTGGCCTCTCAGTGTATATCATATTAATATCAGACAAAGAGTTTGAAACAAAAAGCCTTAGTAAGTGAGGATCATTACATAAAGATAAGCTATTCAATTCATCAGGAATATATGCAATTAATCACATGGCCTCAATATAAGAAAAGTGGGTAGAAATGCAATAGAAATTTCACAAATTGACAAATACAACTCTGATAATAATTGATAGCAAATAGGCAAAAATAATTAACAATGGAGAATTTTAATATCACAGTAAAGTCTTGATCTATTAGATATATGAAATTTTACACTCAACAGCTGTAGAATATAGTCCTGTAGAATACAATTTAACAAAGTATGACCACCACCTATCTATACAGCAGGGGTGGGGAATGCCTGGCCCATGGGCCGTATAAGGCCTGTGAAATCATTTGGTCTGGCTCTGCCCAGGCATTAGGGGTGAGTTAATTAAATGATTGGCCAAATATAGCAGGCTAATTTTTAAGTTGATAACTTTGTATGGCCCGAGAATGATACTATAAATATCCCAATGGCAGAAACATGGTTCCCCACCCCTGTGAGTGAGCCTAACTACAATGCCATTAAGTTAAGAATTAAAAAAAAAACACATGAATTTAAAAACTTATAGTCACCATCTTTACAATGAAAGGAATGTAATGCCAAGTCATCAAGCATCCTAGTTTTTGTCCACTCAGGATCTTTTCTTTGGGTTGATTGTTCTTGAATTCCATTTTTCATAATTTTCTTTGACTTTGTCTCTGAAATTCCTTCATCCTTGAATTAACTTTTACCCTTCAGTTCCTGTGTTGAAATCTTCATTTATTATTTCTTTGCTTCTCTTCACCGAGTTGTGTTTCAACTGTCCAGCATGAAAAATTACTGAGAGCAAACGTTTCAAAAAGAACATACCATGAGTGCTAACTCCTGGTTTTTCAAGATTCATACAGGAAGTTGAATAATGATATAGTTGTTAGAAACATTGTGTTCTTTTGAGGTTCCTGTATTTCACAAAGAGAAGAAACCAAGTGGATGCCTGTGGTTCTGTATACTCCGAGAATGGGAGTTCTATATATTTTGAGATCTAGGATTTACTGGATGAGCTTTTAATATTAAAAGGTACATGTATAGGTTCATAATCAATAAAGTTATCATATCTTCATCTCATTTTTGTATTGCATTGTTAATCTGTAATGTTGCTTTTTATAATGTTTTGTCAATCTTTAACATTTTAGATAACTTTATGCCTCCAAATATTTAAGCTAAGGTGGGCACCATGGTCTGACGTCAAACAAGGTAAAAGATCTGAATTCAATTCCCCTATTTATTAATCACTGCCTTTTGCTAAATCTCAGCTTAGTTGGGTTTCAGTTTTGAAATATATATATATATATATATATATATATATATATATAACAATAATACCCTATTTCCCCGAAAATAAGACAGTATCTTATATTAATTTTTGCTCCCAAAGATGCACTAGGTCTTATTTTCAGTGGATGTCTTATTTTTCCACGAAGAAGAATATGATACACATTTATTGTTGAACACACACAAAAGAAATTTATTACATGTATATGGTACGGTAGTAGTTGTCATCACAAACCAGCATAAACAGACAAACTGTGAATCATACAGTATCAAGAATTTCTTGTTACTACCATTATTTCCATGTACAACAATCTATGGTACATTTACTGATTCTGATATTTACCGGTATGAACATAAAGTAAGATTTATTCAGTGGCAGTCATGTCATCATCTTCTGGAACATCATCATAACAATCCAAACCCTGACTTTCCTGGTGAATTTCTTGTGACTCCATTTCTTTCAGAATCAGTAGACCAAATCTCTCATGTTTAGCAATAGCACTGTCCTTAAATGAGTACTTCTTGTCAAGGTAGCCTGGTCATAGTGCATTTGCAATGCAACTGTCAGTGATTTTCTCCCATGAATTCTTCACCCAAGTCACAACCTCTTGCAGTTTAGGTTTCACAAAGTTTCCATGCTGATTTCTCTCCATTCTATTTTCAATGTAGTCATTAATTTCCATGCGCAAATTGTCCTTGAATAGCTTGTTTATCAAGAGTCTGGAGATAGGCTGTCATTCCTGTGGGAATCATTATTTGATCGATTTTTCTTTGGTGAAGAAATTTCTTCATGTCTTTAGCGAGGTGAGTGCTGGCTACATCCCAGACTAGCAGACCTCTTTGGCTTCCTCACATAACAAGCAGCAGCATTAAATCAACCCACTTCCTTATAACTGCTTGTGTGGACCAGGCTTTTTCAGTTTCAAGAATAAAAATATTATCGGGGAGGCCTTATTTTTTGGGGGATGCCTTATATTACAGTGAGAGGCAAAATTGGAAGTAGGTCTTATTTTGCAGGGATGTCTTACTTTTGGGGAAACAGGGTATCATCTTCCCTGCCTTCCCTTCATTATAATTGTGAAGATGGACTAAATATACATAGAGAAGTTTATAAGCACTAATGTGTTAAATGAATAGAAGTTTTTCCCATTGACTGACGTAGCAGGCAAGATTTCACTCCTGTCTCTATGATTTAAAGGACCTCATAGTTACATATTTGAGAAGAAAACGTGAGGAATTTTTATTGTCCTTGCATTCTGGGTGGTTTTGTCCCACCTCAACAATTAGGTAGTCAGAAATAAAGTTATAGATGATCAATGATGTCCTTCATTGGCACAGTGACAAAATTCTTGGCACGAAGAAAACTTTATCATCTATATTCAAAAATAGGCATACACTTATACATAATATAATATACTAGTATTCCATTCAACAGAATAGTTTGACGCACTCTGGGATGTTTTCTAAATACAGAGAATTATAAATAACTGTTTCTAGTTTTAGTAAGAACTGTTCTAGTATTGTATTTTCCAAATAATATAGCCTCCAAATACATCTACCTTTCTAAATCATTTGCTTTATTATTATTGGAAAAAGTTTTACCATGTTGTTTAGCAAAGTTCCAATAAAGCTTCTATGCAGAAACTAGAATAAAATTTCCTTATAATGAACAACATAAACTGATGAACAAAAAAAGATTCAGAGACAGAAAAGCATAGATCAGACACTCAAACCTCAGAGGGAAGGTAGAGGAGGGTAGGGGGAGAGATCAACCAAATGACTTGTTTGCATGCATATAAGCATAACCAATGGACAGAGATAGCAGGGGGGTGAGGGCATTTACAAAAGTGGGGTCGGGGGTCAGTGGAGGATATGAACACATGTAATATCTTAATAAAATCAATTAAAACATATTTCAAAATTTTAAATATCCTTCTAAGTAATTAATAGGTTAAAAACAATTATGTATGACTTGAACTTAGAAATAAAATATATCATTGAATACATCAAAACATGTAGAATGCAGTTGAATACATATTAAGAAGAATATGTATAGCCTCAAATGCTTATATTAGAAAAAAGAAGGAAGGCTGAACATCAATGAATCACTTTAAGACAATATTTTTTAAAAGGTGAAAAGATTTATATAATCTGAAGAGAAACCAGAATGTATTATAGAATATTTTTAAAAAGAGAATAATCTTATAGAAAGTAGAATGGAGGAAATATAAGGATAATTACATAATCTAATGAAAGAGAAAACAGTACATTAGGGATAAAGGAAACCAATACATTAGGGATAAAGGATATATATATATATATATATATATATATATATATATATATACACACACACACACACACACACACACACACACACACACACTTCCCAGTCAGGGCACATGTCCAGGTTGTGGGCTCCATCCCCAGGAGGGGGAATGCCGGAGGCAGCCAATCAATAATTCTCTCTCATCATTGATGTTTCTATCTCTCTCCATCTTCCTCTCTGAAATCAATAAAGGGGTAATATCCATCATATTAGGAATGAAAAAGAAGATATAATGACTGATAATATTGACATTAAATAATACTTGAATTCCTTTGTCAGTAAATTTGTATATTAGACAAAATTTACAATAAAAAATGTTTATAAAATCCGATTGAGGAAGAAATATAAATTTGAATAAACTTGTCAGTATAAAAATATAAACAGTAGTTACAAATAGACATGCTTAGGCAATTTTGCAAGTGCAAATACTTTTCTGAAAGGAAAACTATTGATTATTCAATTTATTCAAAAGGAGGTTCTGATGGCTCACTATGATGCCCATGTGCACAGAGGTGATAAAGACCAAAAGTGGGGTCTCTTGTGATGTAGAAAATATACAGTTTGGAATTGAAGATGGAGTGGGAATTTAAGCTGTTTTTTTTCTGGTATTACCCTCAGTTATTGCATGCACTTTTTGTCACATTTCCTTACACCATATGAACCTTAAGCTTTTGGGAAGATGAAACAAATATGTGTGAAGTTTCATTTTGTATTGTTCATTAATACACCTTCTAAAAGAACTCAGTATGGGCACATATGTGTGTGCTTCTGTGTGAAACATTAAAAAACACACTAAATTTAGAGCTATCCACTATCTAATTTTATATCCTATTCTTTCTCTGTGAAAAAAAATCCAGTTGTACTACCAAGTGCTGAGTTGTAAAATAGAGCAGAAAACCTGACAATGGTATCAGGTTGCTATTGTTTGACTGAAGTGACTTCTCATCTGTACATATAAGAGCACCAAAATAGAGTGATTGGAAGTTTATGTGTGAATTATACCTAGAGGTTTGAGGGAAAACAGAATATAAAAGAATTAGGCTTATATTCTAACAATTATAATCCCATAAAAATGACAATACCATAACATCTGGAGTGAAAATCGTGGAATTGTGATTTAGAAAATCTAAGAGACAAATTCCATTCCATTTTATGTTTCAAAATTTCAGGTTGATATTCACAGCTATTGGACATTGTTGAGGAGGAATTGCTAAGACCCATTCAGTCTCTTCTTGGGGTTCTTTTTAAAAAATATCTTAATTGATTAAGGTATTACATCTGTTCCCTCATCCCCCCCCATTACCCCCCAATCCCCCTCACTCATGCCCTCACCCCCCTGTTGTCTGTGTCCATTGATTAGGCTTATATGCGTGCATAGAAGTCCTTTGGTTGATCTCTCCCCCTCACCCCAACCCTCCCCCTACCTTCCCTCTGAGGTTTGACTGATCTGGACATCATGACATCCAACTGCTGATGTGTCTTTGAACCTGAAGTTTAGTGATCACTCTTAACTTTCACCCTGAATCTGGACTTGTGTGAAGCGTTTGGGATCTGTAGGGCAGTTTTAGAGGCCATTGGGAAGGGCCACAGGTCTGCTCCACACACTTTAACCAGCAGGGCAACCCTCCCCCTTACCTAAAACCACAAAAAGAGTCTGCCATAAAGAATTAGCGAGCAGAAGAGGAGGAGGGCATGCACCACTTGAGAGTAATTTGGTTTTGGTGAGGGCAAGAACAGAGAATAGCAGCCACCTTTAACCTCCTTATTCTCATTGCAAGAAAATGTAGCCCATCAAATGTTCAGCTTTTTACCCATCAGCCTAGCTATGCCTGTTCTACTAGCAAGGAATGGAGAAGGGATAAAAAGAAGGCTAGAAGGTTCCAAAAGTATGAAAATCTTGGCAGAAGCTCTTTCTTGAATAGGAATATGGAACTTTTCCTATCCCAGTGTTCCTCCTATGCATTCATTAGATTTTGCTGTGTAACAAAATCCCCCAAACCTTATGAGCTTTCAAACAATAACCATTTATTTAGTTCCCGATTTTGTGGGTCAGCTATTTGGGTTTGTCTCAACTCCATGTTCTCATGTGTCTGTGGTTAGCCATGGGGCCTGCTGGGTGCTTGCTAGCTGGTCTGGGTTCACCTAACCTTGTCTCTGCTCCATGAAGTCTCTCAGCCCCCAGCAGTATTGCCTGGGCTTGCACAGATGGCAGCTGATTCCAAAAGAGCAGAGCCCAGGCTCAATACTGCCACATTCTAGTTGCCAAATCAAGTCACTGGGGTGGCCCAGATTCAGAGGATAGGGAAATAGATAGCACCTCTGGCTTGGTGGAATTTCCAAACCATACCACAAAGAATGTGAAAGAATAAAGGCCAGAAATGTGGGGCCAAGTCTATCACATCCTAACAGCTCTATTCATACCCAGTGAAGTATGCTGCTACCCTGAAGCTACATTTATTTTTATCAAAATCAATTAAGTATTTATTGAGTGATCAGTGTGTGTTTAGGACTATGTTGGGAGCCACAGATAATCCCATAAGACATATATATATATATATAGATAGATAGATATAGATATAGATAGATAGATAGATATAGATATAGATATAGATATAGATATAGATATAGATATAGATATAGATATAGATATTTACACATATATATGTATATATATGTATACATATACATATATGTACATATGTATACATATATATAATGAATCATACTACAGGTTTATGTGTGAATTGTACTTAGAGGTTTGATAGGGAAAAGAAATATAAAGGAATTAGGCTTATATTCTAAAAATTATAACTCCTTATATATGATGGCCTTTGCCCTTGTGGATGACATTTGCAACCCCAGTGTGAAATGGAAGCATTTTATTTCTGAGTCCAGTGTAAACAAACTTGAAATAGTGTCAATCTTTTGGAGGTCTCAGAGGTGTGTAATTTCAATCAGCTTTTCTATCCTTCACTCTAGGTCACATCTTGTCAGGTAAAGCACAAGAGACTCTAAATAAACCTTACCCTATGATATGAGGAAAACACCACTTAAAAGCCTGTAGAAAATTCGCTAGCCTTCCATGATCCCAAGGCAAGGGGTCGGGGGGAGGGAGGGAGGGAGGGAGGGAGGGAGAGAGAGAGAGAGAGAGAGAGAGAGAGAGAGAGAGAGAGAAAGAGAGAGAGAGAGAGAGAGAGGAGAGATCAGTGGTATAATCCCAGAAAAAGAAAAAAACATGTCTTTGTGGTGAATTATTTTTCCAGTATATACAACATTAGTTAACTAGAAACAAAAGAAGAAAAAAGAATTCATTCTCATTGCAGCATATGCAGAATTTGTTGACTATAAACAATGGAAGAAACAAGAATTTATTCATTTTCATTGTGTTAGATATTTTGGAACCAGAGAGAAAACAGTAACCCAATTATTTCAAGCATTTTGAATTCAGTTTGCCTTTGAAATAGGGCAACCCTTTCATTGTGTAATTGAAACCACTTTCTCTCACCACTTATTTTTTAATGACAGTAGTTGAATATTGCATGAGATCATACTCTTTCTTGATTATAGACTATGTTTATAACCTTTTTATTTGTGGGAAGTAAACACAATTTAATAGAAAAATTAGACAAAGAACCCACTATCACACTCTTTATGAAAATAAAAGTATGTAACATTTAAAAGCCAATATAAAACCAAGGTGGTGTTCTATAAACAATACTGGATTTGGAGGTAGGAGACCTTAATTCTTATCCCAACTCCATCAGTAACTTATAGTGTGGGGTTTAAGTAAGCTAGATTACTGCTCTAGATATCATTTGATTTCATCTACAGTGGAAATTATAACTCCAGCCTTATCCCCTCACTGGAGAGTTTTAAGTGCAAATTAGCAATTGTGAAAGACTGTGAATTGTATGATGCACCATGCATATACGCTGAGTGGGCAGATTATTATGATCTCTGAATGCTTAATAATCTGACCACTCAGTGTATATCCTATATAATAAAGGGCTAATATGCAAATTGTTCCCTCGACCAGGAGTTCAACCAGCAGGCAGGCTGGCCAACCGCCCATGTCCCCTCCCCCTGGCCAGGCTGGCCAGACCTCACCCATGCATGAATTCATGCACCAGGCCGCTAATCTATCTATCTATCTATCTATCTATCTATCTATCTATCTATCTATCTATCTCTCTCTCTCCACTCAGTCAGTGTATATGGCCCAATTATAGGTGAATTTTCCCAGAAAATTTTCCTTTCAAGTATGAACCTAAAATGGAGCTATAGCTTCTGTTTTATATAAAAGAAGTAAAGCTGCCAAAACCGGTTTGGCTCAGTGGATAGAGCGTCAGCCTGCGGACTGAGAGGCCCCGGATTCGAATCCGGTCAAGGGCATGTACCTTGGTTGCGGGCACATCCCCAGTAGGGGGTGTGCAGGAGGCAGCTGGTTGATGTTTCTCTCTCATCGATGTTTCTGACTTTCTATCCCTCTCCCTTCCTCTCTGTAGAAATCAATAAAATATATTTTTTAAAAAAGAAGTAAAGCTAAACTTTTAAGTAATGTGAACTTTACAATTTATAAAAAAACATTGTATCTTTATTTGTAATTTTTGTAATGAAATTTAAAAGGAACTGACTATCATTGCACTGCAAAACTGTGACTATTTAAAACATCACGTTTTGAGAAAGAAAATTATACTGATCTTTATTTTATTCTACCCAGTGGATTGTTAAGCCATCCCATTCTTGGAACTCAAATTTGGGATGATTTGTAAGTAGGACATGAATTTTTTTTTCTCTTCCAGCAATATGCCTTCCTAAAGAGGAAAGGAAAAAAGAGCTTGCCTTTCTCTTTATTCTGCATTTTCAGCATTGTACCCAAATGCAAGGCATTTTCACATGGTCACCAGCTCAAAAATAATGACTCCATTACCTTCTCCTTAAAAATGAACTTTAAAAAATTATCTATTTTTGAAAATACTATCGACATTCTTGGATTCAAGACTCAAAATGTTAGGCTCACTTTAGAGTCCCCCCCTTCCCTCATCTCTCATCAAGTGCTTCTGTGCCATCTCTCTTCCTTGTCTCACTAAAATTTGGTCCTATTTATTTTCCCCAAAAGCTTTCAGATCTATTTCTCCACATCTCAAAAGCCTTCTGCCTGTAATGGAGTTAGCATGCATCCAGCACAGAACAATGCCTCCCTCATTAGCTCATGTCAGACATTGCTAATTGATCATGAAGATATTAGTAATACTGAGTACTGCTTGAGAATTTTGCTCAAAATATCTCTTTGTCTTAGTTCTGCCTGATGAAGTTTAAGACTCTTGGGCTGACATTGAGAATTCTCTGTACTTAAGTTCTAGCCACCATTTTTTAGAATTAACTCCAGTGCTTATTAATAAAAAACATTCTACTCCAATGCACTCATCTTTTATTTTTTTAAAATTTTAATGCTTGTTTCAAGTATGTCTCCTTTTCCACCTTTGACCTCTCCCCAGCCACTCCCATCCCCCAGCACATGCCTTCACCCTCTTATTGTCTGTGTCCATTGGTTATACTCACATGCATGCATACAAGTCCTTTGGTTGATTTCTTATCTCCTCCTCCTCCCACCTCGCCACCCCATCTTCTACCTTCCCTCTCAGTTTTGACGGACTGCTTGATGCTTCTCTGTCTCTGGATCTATTTTTGTTCATAAGTTTATTTTTTATTTTTTTTAATTTTCTTTATTAAGATATTATATATGTCTCCTCATCCCTCCATTTACCTCCCCCTCCCCCCCCAATTCATGCCCTTACCCTCCTGGTGTTCATGTCCATTGGTTAGACTTATATTCATACATACAAGTTCTTTGGTTGATCTCTCCTCCTTACCCCCACCCTCCCCTACCTTTCCTGAGGTTTGACAGTCTGATCAATGCTTCTGTGTCTCTGGATCTGTCCCTGTTCATCAGTTTATGTTGTTCATTATATTCCATAAATGAGTGAGATAATATGGTATTTATCTTTCTCTGACTGGCTTATTTCACTTAGCATAATTCTCTCCAATTCTATCCATGCTGTTGCAAATGGGAAGAATTCCTTCTTTTTTACCACAGCATAGTATTCCATTGTGTAGATGTACCACAGTTTTTTAATCCACTCATCTGCTGATGGGCACTTAGACTGTTTCCAAATATTATCTATGGTGAAATGTGCTGCTATGAACATAGGGGTGTACATATCCTTTCTGATTGGTATTTCTAGCTTCTTGGTTCATCAGTTTATGCTGTTGATTATACAATGCACTCATCTTTTAAATATTTTTACTTCTTTGATTATACACTTTACACTCATACTTCCTCTTCGTGTCATCCAAACTTGACTAGCTCCATCCTGTCCTTTTAAGGTAACTTTTCTGGAGGTTTTTTCCTAAATTCCTTTCCTACAGACCTATCAGGAGTCTCATACACATATGTTGCTGTGATCTCTTAACTTTTCATATGCATATTTTCTTTTCCTAAGTTGTATGCAAGCAGTCACCATAGACTAACTGCAGTTATAACTCCAAAAACTCTGAGGCTAAACTTAGTAGAGGTAAATTTCTTAAGCAACAATCCAGAAAAGGAAGAGACAGAGAGAGAGAGAGAGAGAGAGAGAGAGAGAGAGAGAGAGAGAGAGAGGGAGGGAGGGAGGGAGGAGGTTTTTATCAAGTAAATTTTATATGCATTTATTGATATGAAAGGAATATGTTTATTATACTATTGGTCAAAGTTCACATTAAAATATAAAAATATGTATATGTTTACCATAAATACATTTTTAGAAATTATAAGTAGTTGCAAAAAGGAAACTCTCCTCCATTGCCAATCCTCAGATGTAACCATTAACAGTTTGATCTGTATGCCTCTTAATTTGTTTACTATTCATACATGCATGTATGTAGTTTTTTTCTTTATATTGAGTTTATTGGAGTGACACTAGTTAACAAAATTATACAGGTTTCAGGAGCACAATTCCACACCACATCATCTGTGTGTTCACCACCCACATCAAGTCTTCTTCCATCCACCATTTATCTCCTCTATACCCTCCTTCACCTACCCCACTCTCTTCCCCACCCCCCACAATAATCAAGTACTATGTGATTTCACTCATAGTGGAATCTAATGAATAAAATGAACTAACAAACAAGATAGAGATAGATTCAGATAGGGAGCAGGCTGACAGCTGAGGGGGATGGAGTGGGGTTGGGGTTGTGGGGCTAAGAGGGAAGTGGAGAGATTGAGCAAAAAAGAAAAGGAAAAACTATGGGCACGGGTGTGTATGTAGTTTTAAATCTAGAGAAAAATATTTTTATTAGTTCATATGCATTTCTTCAATTAGCTTTTCTCATTGTAACTATTTAAGCTAGACGTTGTTGGCATTATTACATACAGAGCAATTTCCTTGTTTTATAAAGCTACATAGCAGTCTATCATATAGATGTTTTAATTGATTTATTCTGTATTTTATTGATGGGGATTTGGAACCAAGGGTTGACTTTTTAAAATAATGGTAGTTTGGACAATATGCTATGACTTAGGAAAAATATAAAATTATACTGTATATTCAGCTCATACCATAGCCACAGTAAATTTCAGCTAGATTGAATATATATTTTAAAGTACTAAAATGACTCAAGGGAATATTTTAATTGATTTATGGGAGAGGAAGACTTTTACAAGAGTTATATAGAACACCAAAATTCAGAGAAAAAGAATGAACAGATTTGATTTTATGCAAATTAAGAAGTTCTGAATTATAGACTCACCGTAAGTTCCAAGAAAGGATACACGATCTGGAGGAATCGATTTAGATTTTGGATGGTAGACAATTCATAGAATGCCAAGAGGAAACCATACATTGTGCGCTGTGGCATTGTGAGCATATAGTGCTTTTGAATGCTGGCAACTACTCATGTTGGTAGCTTATATACCCTGTGTTGGCCTATCACCTCATAACCAACTCTAGTCAGAAGCTAGTTGCTCATAGGTCATGATTTGTGGATCCCCAAAGACCAACATAACACCCAAAATTTTGTCCTCATTTCCAAGCCTAACAATTTAAAAATGTGGTTATAATATTGGGGAATACAAGTTTTTATTGAATTATTCTCAGTTGTTAATTCTTGGGTCTGGCTTGGTTACTGAGAGTAGCTTGTGAAGATCTAGATTCTGAGAGAATGTGATGTTGGAGCAGTATGTTTTGCAAGAAGTTTGAGGAAAATAAATGACTGGAGATCCGTTCCAGAGAAAGTGGGCCCAAATGGGGCATTAAGTTGAAGGACTCTGGGAAGCTTCACAGGACATGTTTATGTTGAAGAAAGCACTAGGAAGAGATCCCAAGATCCCAAAACAAAACTCACTCGCTTCAGAAGTACTCCTGTGGTGGATATTGCATTCCTTAATAATAAAAAAGGGTTGCATTTTCAAAGAAATATTGGAAATGAATAAAATTTAAATTTAAAATGTTTTGAATATAAAATGAAATGGCTTATTTGAGTGAAACTTGAGAAATTGAAAAGATAGCTGTGGAAGGCTACTTCATTTTATAAAATGTCTGATGGATTCTCAATTCTGGTTATTAATAAAGTGCTGTTCATCTTAAATGCCTCCAAGCTTATAAGCCAGTGCCAAATTAGTCCCTTTCAGGCATTGGATAATATAGATGATGAAGAATATTTTCATTGTTTATTCCAAGGATTTATCCCAAGCATGATTAATGTCTTGGAATTATCTGTAGCTAATTATGCTACTTAGCAGTTTGAATTTCCCATCCGTGTGAAATCATTGGCACACATCACAATGCCCTGATTTATTATCTGTCACTGATAAGTTTAGATTCACACCATCTGGGATGATTACTGATTATTTACTATCCTGGGAGGAAGCTGGTGAGCATGTCCTTTGTGTGGAAATAGATTACATTGCAGATGCACAGGGCTAGCTCCCTGACTAGCTCTATGGATGTGACTGCATTTCCCTCGCAGCTTGACAGAACTTTATTTATAAAGGTGTAAGCAAACATTTCACTCCTGCCTTAGGGAGGAATCTCTTCTAGCCTCTGAGCGATTTACATGCTTGTCTTTTGACTTCGACTTGACAGAACAGTGATTTATAACTCTATCCTTGCTTCTTTCTCCATGGTCTAATTTGGGGTCAGACTTGAGGCAGGTGGAAAGGACTCTCACCGTATAGGTTTAAGAGAATGGACATATAGTAGGGAGTCCAGTGTTTGGATGGAGTTGGTACCACTGTATTGCTTTAAAAATAAAACACCTGGACAGTTAGGCATTTGGGGATTCATCTGTTATTATAAAGGTGGCCAACATTTGTCTTTAAAGGATGTTTTTTTGGTGGTTGTATTTTAATTGGAAATAAGGTTTGTTTTCACAATTCCTGTCATTTTTCATAAGACACTTCCCTCCTAAATCTTATTTGTCCAAAGAACATAATTTGATTCATCCCATGACTCTGAAAATACTTTGTTTTGGGTTTCTGCATTAATGCTAATGGATTGTGTCAGTTAGAAAATGTAATAGAAAGCAAATGTTATATGTTTAGCAAATTACCTAAATCTTTTTGACACCACCCTGTTATTTTTTAAAGGGCAGGTGCCATTTTCTTTGCAAATTCCCATAATCTTATTTTATGGTGCTTACAGTGTTTTATTTGATACCAAAGTAGCATCTTTTTCTGGCGGGTTCATAGAAGTGTAAAAATATATTTACTATTTGTTTGCTTATTTGTTTTTACAAGCAAAGTCTCAGGTGCCTTCTTGAGGCGTATTTCATTGACCATTTCTTATATTAATGGTTGACCCACGTCATAGAGGATGGATAGTATTATATCTTGACTTTAAAGCTCTCTGAAATTTCCTTGGTGTTTAAAATCCTTCTAAGTCAGATCCTCTTTTATACCCAACTCCCAATCCTTCTGGTTTTAAATGAATTAGATTCCCTTACTCAAAATATTTTTGTCAAAGTCATTTTGGTGGTGGTCTCTAGGGAACAGAGAAACAACCTGCCCTGTAACAATTAACATTTTATGTCTCTGGACTGTAAACCTCTATCCACATGCACGAACTCACTCCCATGGTTGAGTCAGTGTGCCTAACTGAGCATGTCTGCAAAGTCATGTAAACAGTGAGGGAAAGTACAAGCAAACATGAGAAATTAAATTGTAGGGTTACTGATTCTCTATTCCTTTCACTGTTGGACAGTACTAAGACCAATATAATATGCCCTTGATGTAAGCCTACAGGTGATGTTGCCACCTGGCCATGTGCACATCCTATTCGTTATCAAGTCCTTGCATTTGAAAGATATAGAGGGCCTGTTTGGGGATATACTTAGGAGTTTGCACTTTTTATGTTGACCTTTGGGGGCACCAGAATCTGTCTTTTGAACTGATGGAAGATAATGCCCCTACCTGCCACAGGCAACCAGACATACAACCTGCAGCCACAGATTGAGAGAAATCGTTATTGGGCCACGTGGCAGTTAGGTCGCCAGACCATAAACTCACATGGGGAATGTCAGTCAAAGAGTTGACTATAGAGGTGGAGACAATGTTGTCAGAAGGAATTACCCCCAGAAGGCTCTAAATATAGCGGCTCCAAATGGAGGCTTCTATCTAGAGGTGTTGGGAGTGAATTGTAATATTTGAATAGCAAGCATTTATACAAAGTTAATAAATACTAAAACAATTATGAATTATAGATATACATTGAGACATAGCTTTTCTTTACCCAGATAGTTCATACTGACAGGAGAGTATCACCTCAGAAATTGTGTCTTATTATCAGTTTAAATAGCTTAATAATTAAAGTCCATTAGATGTGGGCCAAGATAGAATCCTGTATATTTATTATACTATATATTTTGGCTTCAAAATATTATTTAATACAGCCAGTATAAATGTTCTTTTAGTATTAAAAAGCTGTGGATATAAGATAAAGTAAAAAGGCACAGGCAGAGATTGAAAAACACAATTATGTTAAGGTTGCCCCCATTCAGGATCTAATTGTTCCTTTAGGAAGAGATTAATGTATAGCTTTGTGGGCAAAAACAACTTAAATAATTCTATTTTTCCTATTATGACGTTAGCAGTATTATTTAGATAAATAAAAATAATAGCTATCTGGTGGGTATATTACATTTAACTTTTCATTCCTATTTAGAACAACTTTCAAGTTCATTTCTGTTTTACTAAGATCTTGAAGGAATAAGAGCCAAGTCGGGCAAGTAGGCTGTCAGATCTGATTGGATACACACCTTTATAAGAAAGAGTCATGCTAGAAAGAATTAATTATGATCCAGCCAATTCACAGTATGAGTTTTAAGAATGAACGCATTTATACACTCAATAATTAATTTTCTAAAATGGATTGTGTTTTTTTAGATGATGGGTAATTATGTATTAAAATTATTGCAAAATGAAGGTGACATTTTTGTAGACCATTTCCTCAGTTTATAAATGATCTTGATGGTAAAAAAAAAATGCAACCCGAGGGAAGGAAAGTGTTAGGATAGGAGAGACAAGGATATTTTACCCTAGATTTAGTCAGTTGCACATTAATACTTTGGGCAGTTACATATCTTTTCTCTGTGTAGTTTTTATTATAACAAGTGACAGATGGTATAGATGCCTTGCTTTAAAAAGAAATGCTCAGAACACAGTGGCTATGGGACACACGCAACACAGCATTTTGTCTTTGGTTCCATATCATCTAGGCTACATGGGCATCAAGTCGCAAAAAAATAAAAAAAATTCAATTCCACCAGTTTTATACAGTGCAGTGAAAAAATGTACTGACTCACAAATGGAGAAATGTCACAGTAAGGAGGGCCACAGGGATCCTTCATGCAATGGCTTTGGCTCCATTTCTCTGTGATTCTCTTTGCTCTGTCTCCTTCTGAGTGTTGGCTTCTTCCTGTGACTGGACAGCACATTGATCACATTTGTGCATGACACCGAGGGAAAGGAAAAGAAAGAAGAATTCATCTGAAAGCTCTCCCAGAAAAGTGAATGATTGACGTAGTATTTTCCCCTTCCCAAGGTCTGTCATTGAGAATATCATTGGCCCTCAATGAATCATGTGCCCATTTCTGAACCAATCACTTGCAAGGAGGAAGACTAGATGACCTGTAGTCCAGTTAGGCCTATCTAAGGTTCTGGTAGTGGAGTTGCCTCACCCCTGGGAACATGGGCTCTATAGGGGATAGGGACCAAATTGGGGTGCTGTTTGGAAGAAGGAATAGGGAATAGATGCTGAGTAGGAAAGCAACACTGTACACTGAGTGGCCAAATTATTATGATCTCTGAATGCATAATAATCTGGCCACTCAGTGTATATCCTATATAATAAAAGGCTAGTATGCAAATTGTCCCCTTGACCAGGAGTTTGACCAGCAGGCAGGCTGGCCAACCACCCAGGTCCTCTCCCCTTGGCCAGGGTGCCTGGACCCCACCCATGCATGAATTCATCCACTGGGCCTTTAATATATACACACACACTGAGTGGCATGATTATTATATATTCAGAGATCATAATAATCTGGTCACTCAGTGTATATTGGAAGCTTTAATGATATAGTCTCTTTTGCTGCCTTCTTACTAAAACACCCATATGTACACACTCTCAGTTGGGTGGTGCATTCTAAATCCAAGCCACTAATCTCTCAAATGTTAAATGTACCTCTCTGTATCCCATATTTACCTTATGATGTAACTTTTAGTTAAGAGCTGAAAAAGTCATGTGAGTTAAGGACAAGGTATGATAAAAAGTATCTTCAAGTAACTTATATTTTTATGTAGATGGCAGTTAGACACTTAATGTTTGTTTGACCAAAACTATAAGACTTAGGCTGACCAAGAGAAGGAAGAATTATATGATAGGAGAAACTTCCTGGGGTTCTTTAAATCTGTACCTCACAGTCAGATGAATATATACCATCAAAGCTGGAGAACATTAACATTGTAAGGCAAATTGCCAGATGTGTGCCCAGGCAAATTGGGAAGTGGGATGGAGTTAATAAACTTGATGGGCTTATGCTTTAGAAGTACAGTATCTTTATATATAAAAGACTTAAGTGACCGTCCAACTGGTAGCTATGATGCATACTGACCACCAGGATACAGACACTCAATGCAGGAGCTGCTGAGCTGTGGTGACTTGGCAGTGGTGGTTCTTGGGTGATGCACCCTAGAACCAGAGAGGAAGGGAGCCTGATTCCAGGGTGCATCACCTGAGAACTGCCCTCTTGTAGTCTGGGATACCTCAAGGGATGTCAGAGAGCTGGTTTCAGCCTGATCCTCACAGACCAGGATGAGGGACTCCACCTGCCAGAAGGACCCTCCTCTGCAGTTGCTCTTGGAGCTGCAGCAGCGCCACAGTTGCTGCCAGCTGGGGAGGGACCACAGGGGGTTGGCTCCAGGGCATGTCCTACCCATCTTGCCCAGTCCTGCCCCACTGGGCACCCTCTAATTAATTTACTTTCAATGTGCACAAATCTGTGCACCAGGGCACAAGTATAGAGTAATAAATAATTATATCTAAGTCAAGGACAGTGTATGTTATTTTAAATGTGCTATGTGTCTTCTTTGTGACCAGGAAATGCAAAAGGAAAATACGTTTTGAATACTTTGAAGTCATAATTTCCCAGCTTTCTAGATAATTCTCAAAGTTATAAAAATGGATTTTATAACACATTCATTATATCAGATGAGTTGCTTTATCTTTGTAATGCTAACAATAAATTGTAAAATTCATGAGGCTCCTTCTAGAATAACAACATTGGTAGAGGAAGTAACTTGATTTTAGAAGATAAAAACCTCTAAAAGCAATCAGCTGAAAATATTAAGAATAATGACCATCCCTTTCCTGAAATGAAGTTTTATCTCATTTCATCTTCACTCTAACAATGTAAATAAAAACTTCCATTCTTTAGATGAGGAAATGGAGACTTGGAGTCATTTGGTTTTAATTTTGGTCACACAACTTGTATGTGGTAGAACTCAACCTTCTTTTCCTCTTTGCACTTTACCTCAGCTCGCATCCTAAATTGCCGAGAATGCTACATGGGGTCAGCTTCATAGGTAGAATAAATGACCCTGCAGTTGTATGACTTGAAGACCCCCACAGTATTTCTTTTCCTGTTTTAAGCAGTTCTAGAAATATCACCACTAGTTTATTTCATTGCTTTTTAATTATTGTATATTTATAATCCAATGATTTTAATTTTATTTTTTATTGACTTTGTTCGGGTGACATTGATTCATAACACCATATAGGTTTCAAGTGTACAGCTCAAGAAAACATCATCTATGCAGAGCATTGCGCATCTACCACCCCAAGCAAAGTCTCTTTCTATCCCTAGTTCTCCCCACAATTGCCCCCCTCCACCTAGTGCCCCCTTTCCCTCTTGCTATTACCATATGTTTTGTGTGTCTATGTGATATACACTGAATGACCAGATTATTATGATCTCTGAACGCATAATAATCTAGTCACTCAGTGTGTGTATGTGTATGTGTATGTGTGTGTGTATAAAATATATATATATATATCTTAGGGGCCCGGTGTGTGTGTGTGTGTGTGTGTGTGTGTGTGTGTGTGTGTATGTATTAGGGGCCCGGTGCACGAAATTTGTGCACTGGGGGTGGGTGGTCCCTCAACCCAACCTGCCCCCTCTCACATACTAAGAGCCCTCAGGGGATGTCCAACTGATGGCTCACCCCCAGCCTGCCCAAGGCCTAATCACCCTGCTCAACTCAGCCCCGGCTGCCTGCGACCACCTGGCCCAGGGGCTGGGTGCTCGCCGCCACCTCTGCTCACAGCACCTGGGGGCTGGGTACTCCCTGCCGCCACCGCCACCACCACCACTGCTACTGCCGCTGCTTCCCCTCACAGCATCTGGGGTCTGGGAGCTCGCTGCCACTGCTGTTTCATCTCCACCCCAGGGGCCCAGAGCTCACGCCACTTGGCCCTGCCCCCACTCCTGATTGGCTGGTAGCATAGCCAATCAGGAGCGAAGGTAGAGTCAAATTTGCATGTTTCTCTTTTATTATATAGGATATGTGTGTGTGTGTGTGTGTGTGTGTGTGTGTATTAGAGGCCCAGTGCATGAATTCGTGCATGGGTGGGGTCTGGCCAGCCTGGCCAGGGGAGGGGACATGGGTGGTTGGCAGGCCTGCTGGTTGAACTCCTGGTTGAGGGGGAAATTTGCATATTAGCCTTTTATTATATAGGATATACACTAAGTGGCCAGATAGTTATGTGTTCAGAGATCATAATAATCTAGTTAGTCAGTGTATATGTTTTTTTGCTTAATTCCTTCACCTTTTGTCCAGCCTCTAGTGGCTCTCTCAGCATTCTAAGTGCAAAGCCAGACTTTGAGGGCCTCCTCAGTATCTTTCTAACATGTTTATGAATATATTTTCTTTCTTCAGAGAGGGAGGAATGTCAGTGAGAGTATTAGGAAATTCTGGATAGGGAGAAGGCTGAGAGGAGAGTCAAGTTGTGACTTAAATATGAATTCTGCTGGAATTTAGCTTTCTTCTTGAATCAAATTGTTATTTGTGGAAGTCAGCAAGACATACAGGTGGCTTTGAGTCAGATTTCTTCATTTAAGTTTGGACTCTGCTACTTTAGAGCTCAGTGGCAGCTGGTTAGTTAAATTCTTTTTCTCTCATATGTAAAATGTGAATAATAGTGCTTGCCTTATTTCTTCAAAGGATTCATGAAATTATTATATGGAATAAAAGAAATGAACATGTTTTGAACACTATAAATTACTCTACAAAATGTAGTTATCAGTACTATTATAAAATGTAAGCTTTGTTGGTGCTAATCTTGCATTTAAATGTTTTTCAAGAAAAAATACAAAGTACAGAGAATGGCACATTAGTTCCATTGACTTACCACAACTGTAGAAATGTGCATTCTATTCAGTATATGTGGACTAGAAAATTATAATTTTGTGTTCATTTTCCCATTGTTTTTGTCTTTCCCTAAAGACAAAACCTAGAATCCTCATTTTTAGTGCTGTCAGTGTTGCATCCTACTAGTGAGCTTTTAGTATTCCCTAGCTACTCTAAATCAAATAAAATCTGGGTCTCTGATTATAAACCATCATCAATAGCTCAGCCATTTTGGCAAAGGAAGTAGAACTCCTACCCTGCATTCATGTAATCCCCTGACACACATTACATGTAAGCACCGAGATGACAGTTCACTCTATGGTGTTGGTCTCTGAGTTTGGCTGATTCATTATTGGCCTCTAGTCCTAGCTTTTTCCAGAAATGCTGAGCTGACATTTATTTGATCTTAGACTGCTGTAGGATCACTCCCCCTTAGTAATTAAAATAAATTTTAGAAGAAAACGGAATGACAGCATTGCTTCCCCTGTCTCTGTTATATAAAGGTATTATCCCTGATCTCCCATCAGTTTGGCATGTCCTTACTTATTTTTATACAAAGTAGCAGTATTATAGAAATTTTAGAAAATAGAGAATAATTGACCCAAAATTTCCTTTCCCTAATACTGTAACTTATATTTTCATATTTGTATATTCTCATTTCATTTTTATGTGAATATATAAATACTTTAAAATAATTGTAATCAAGTCCGTGTTCAACCATTGGGCTATCCCAACTGAGCTCTTTTATTCTTTTTTCTTTTGAGGGGGGATGCAATAAAATTCTATTTGTACAATAGAAAACAGTATGATAGTGCCACCAATTCCCTTCCAGCATGCCTGGCCAGAGCATGGAACTTAATTTGTAACTCCATGGAGTCCTTCTTCCTTCATGCTTTCCTCTCTCTGTCAAAAGCACCCTTTCCAAATGCACTCTGCTTTCAATGATGTAGATATTTTTCTTAATTATACATGCATGCCTTTGTCTTCATTGATCTTTGGGTCTTCAGAAGTTCTCCATCACTACAAATCCTGCCCATTATAAGCGCAGAAGATGGTCTTTATATTCAATTTATGGGCGCTGTTTAAATTACTCTTGGCCCAGCCACACTAATTTGTACAGCTTTTAAAAAAATTGATTAAGGTATTACAAATGCATGGTTATCCCCCTCATTGCCCCTCAACCCCATAATCTTACCCTCACTCTTACTCTCTGTTGTCTGTGTTCATTGGTTATGCTTATATGCATGCATACAAGTCTCTTGGTTGATCTCTCCCCTTACCCCCACCCTCTCCTTCCTTCCCTCTGAGGTTTGAGCATCTGATCGATGTTTCTTTGTTCTTTAAAAAAAGTTTTAGCAGAAGGCTTTATCAGATTTTTATTTCTTCATGATTCAGTGTTGTGTGTTACTAGGAATTTATGCATTCCTTCTAAGTTTTTGGAGTATAGTTGTTCATAGTAGCCTTTTACAATTCTTTGTGTTTCTGTTGTACAGTTGTAATATCTTTGTTTCATTTACAATTTTATTGATTTGGATATCCTCTCTCTTTTTTCTTGGTTTGTCTAGCTAAAAGTTTGTCAAATTTGTTTACCCTGCAAAGAACCAACTTTTAATTTTGTTAATCTTTTCCTATTCTCTATTTCATGTATTTTTTTCTCTAATCTTCATTTATGTAGAGGTGTTTAAATGTAGTAGTTCCACCACAACCAAGTCAATCAGGAACTCTAGGCCCAGGCATTATCTTTTGTAAAGACTACTCTGGGAGTTATTCTAATGTTTAGCCAGGGGTAAGAACCCCATCTATGGATTTTATTTTTACTCGCAGGCAAATATAAGTTTAGCTCAGACTACTCCTTTTATTTTTCTGTGCCTAATCAATTCTTTTTATAACAAATTCTTTATTGGTGAAAGTATTATGTATGAATCCTTTTCCCCCATTGACCTTTCCTCACTTGTTCCCATCCCCCAGCACACGCCCTCACCCCTGCTACTCACTGTATCCTTGGGTTATGCTTATATGCATGTATACAAGTCCTTTGGTTGATCTCTCATCCCCCTCTACCTTCCTTAGACTATGTGTGTTCAACTGCCCACCCAATTTCTCTTGTAGAATGTCTCAAAGGAAGCTCAAACTCACATATCTGATCTATTCCTGTTAGTTAGTAGACTTAACACACGTTCTATAGTTTCTGTATCAATTCCACCACAAAGTCCTGTCAGTCTTCTTAAATTTCTTAAATCAGTAACATCTCCCTATCGTCATAACCCATATCCTAGTCTCAAGCAGACTACTGCAATAGCTCTGAACTAGCATTTTCATTCCTTCTAATTCTTCTCTGTACTATAATGATTATACAATTGTTTTAAAATGCTTATATAATTCCCTCCTCACCTCAATAGATTAAAAACTTATCCATTAATGTACATTGTTATGAACATAAAACAGAACAACCATAACATGGTTGTATCAACTTATAATTCTTTTAAAAATATATTTTATTGATTTTTACAGAGAGGAAGGGAGAGGGATAGAGAGTTAGAAACATCAATGAGAGAGAAACATCGATCAGTTGCCTCCTGCACACCCCCTGCTGGGGATGGGCCTGCAACTAAGGTACATGCCCTTGACCAGAATTGAACCTGGGACCCTTCAGTCCTCTGACCAATGCTCTATCCACTGAGCCAAACCAGTTAGGGCCAGTTTAGAATTCTTATGTTTCAAGCAACATCACTTGACTTGGGTTAACGCATGTGAATTGAAATGTATTAAATTAATATTGGATGTTCTCAGAATTGATGGAAAGATGAGATAACTTGAAAGCAGATAGGAAGACCACTGTGTATGTATTGAGGGTGGATATGGGTGAGAAGGTAAGCGGAAACAGCAGGCATTTTTTGTCTGCTCTGGATATAACTTCTTATTAGTTCAGTGGTTATTGTGCAATTCAGAGCACTTTTGTAAATGAAAGGGAATATTCATTATAATTATGCCAGAAAAAGAGACATAGCCAGGATTGTCTTGGGTGAACTGGAACCTCCAGTGAACCTAACCAATGACTACAACCCTGGCTGTAGAGACCCTTTGTCAAAACCATCTAGTTAAGCCACTCCTGAATTCCTTATCCATAGAAACTGCGAGATGATAAATACTTATATTTAAGTTACTACTAGGTTTTGAGGTAATTTGCTCTGCAGCAATAAATACCTAATAAAATATGTTTTTATTTATGTGATTGATAACAAACGTTTTCCTGACTAGATTGTTGCCCCTGTGAGGGCATAAATTGTATTCCTCTTGCTAGCTTATGCCCAGAATTTTTTTTGAATGAATAAATGAATGCCCGAGTCATTGTAATTTGAGTGTATCTTGGTAGCCACTATGCTACAATTACCAACTGGTTATCTTAGACTCAAACGGAGCTTTTCAGAAAAGCCATGAACCTATGGATATTTGTAAATTAAATGTGATAACTGTGAAAAGAAAACCGCAGTTTTTCATCTGCTTAATGACCTCGTAAGATTCAGACTTTATTTTAGAGAGGGGCATTGTATTCAATGACGAAAAAAATGAATCCATCATGCAGATGCTGTCATCTTTAAACCATAAAGGTTTTGGAAAGGAAAACACTGTCCCAAATAGGAGGGATGCTGTGAATAATGGAATTTGAAATAAACTCAGGCAAAGAGCTGGGCCCAGTTATACTAGACAGTAACCTTCCCTTTGCAAAGGTGTTTTATATGAGTGACTTTTGCAGCTTTGGCTCCTTGATCTTCATGCAAAATTAACTGTCATCAAAATTTCATGGTCTATAAACGAAGCCAGTTTAGCTTGGTGTCACCCATATGACACACTGAAGTGTGACCAGAAAAGAGAGAATAAACCGTGGCAGAAATCAGAAAATGGTGGTGGGAGGACTATGCTATAAAGTAAATAATAAACAAACATTGTCCATGAAGATATACACAAAGCATTGGCAAATTGGCATTCTATTGCAAAGACTTTCTCCCCCACTGTGAGAAGTGGTGAGTAGAAGCAACGAGAGAAGTAAAAAAAAAAACACACACACACAAAATTTTATACAGTTACTAAGTGTATGGGTTAATAATGTGGACTTTTTTCAATAGATGAAATTACACATATGTTGATATACAATGAGTGGCCAGATTATTATGATCTCTGGAATGCATAATCTGGCCACTCAGTGTGTGTGTGTGTGTGTGTGTGTGTGTGTGTGTGTGTGTGTGTGTGTTTGTGTGTGTGTGTGTCTGTGCGTGTATAATTAGAGGCCCAGTGCATGAATTTGTGCATGGGTGGGGTCCGGCCAGCCTGGCAGGGGGAGGGGACATGGGCAGTTGACCGGCCTGCCTGCTGGCCAAACTCCTGGTCGAGGGGACAATTTGCATATTAGCCTTTTATATAGGATATACACGGAGTGGCCAGATTATTATGTGTTCAGAGACCATAATAATCTGGCCACTCAGTGTATATACGATTTGATATGTATGCTATTTTGTTGTATTGATAACAAGCTTCAAAACTTCATATGTCAAATTTGCTGAAGGTGTTAACATCATAAATATTTTAACACTTAAAGATGTCAAATTTCGTGCCAAAATTAAAAGAGCATTTGTAGGAAGTTTTAATTCATTACTTTATTTTGAAGAAAAGTGCTGCTGAATACTCTGGGAAGCTTATGGTGAACATGTCCACAAGTATCTTGAGATGGAGCACTGGTTTAAATGCTTTAAAAGTGATGATTTTGATATGAAAGACAAAAAACATCCAGGTCACCGAAAAAGTTTGAAGACCAACAATTACAAGTATTATTGGATGAGGATGTGTCAAACTCAAAAACAACTTGCAGAAAGATTAAATGTTGCTCAGCAAACAATTTCCTATGGTTTACAAGCAATGGGAAAGTTTTTAAAGGAGGGAAAATGGATGCCACATGAACTTAATGAAAGACAAATGGAAAACTGAAAAGTCATCAGTAGAATGTTGCTTCAGCGGCATGAATGAATGTCTTTTTTGCATCTAATTGTGACTGGCAATGAAATGTGGATTTATTTTGAGAATCCCAAATGCACAAAATCATGGATTAATCCAGGTCAACCATCAACATCCACTGCAAGGCCAAATTGCTTTAGAAAGAAGACAATGTTCAGTGTTTGGTGAGATCAGGAAGGTGTGGTGCATTATGAGCTTCTAAAACCAGGTGAAACCGTTAATACTGATCGATACCCACAACAAATAATCAATTTGAACTATGATTTAATTGTGAAAGGACAAGTATGTTCCAGAAGACATAGCAAAGTCATTTTGCTTCATGATGATGCACCATCACACACTTCAAAACCAGTTAAAGACACGTTAAAAGATCTTGCCTGGTAACCCACCTGCCATATTCACCAGACCTTGCTTCAGATTACCACTTGTTCCGATCTATGGCACATGCACTTTCTGAGCAGCACTTCAAAACATAGGAAGAAGTGGAAAATTGGGTCTCTGAATGGTTTGCCTCAAGACAAGAAAACTTCTATTGGGACGGTATCCACAAATTACCTGAAAGATGGGGGAAACGTGTAGCTAGCCTTAAACATTACTTTGAATAAAGCATTTTTTATGTTTTTATTGAAATTATGTTTTCTTTGAATTATTTGAATTATTAACTGGTTAATAATTAATCTGCATTGACCAGTTAATAGTTAATATGTATCATTAACCAGTCAATAGTTAATCCACATCATTAACCGGTTAATGGTCAATCCGAATTTTTAACCAGTTAGTGGTCAATCCGCATTTTAACCAGCTAATAGTTAATCTGCATTTGTAACCAGTTAATGGTCAGTCCACATTATTAACTGGTTAATAGTTAATCTGCTTCTTACCTTATTAAATGTTCAAACTAGTTTCAGAGACAGAAGTGATGTTTTCCCTCAATACCATAGTATCCAGAGATACTTTATTTGAGTTCTCTGATACCATGTTTTTCTGTAAGATTATCTTAAGTATTTTTTTTTTTTTACTTTGGATAACTTAAACTCTGAATTTGACATTTATTTTTTTCTCTCCGAGGAGAGCATTGAAGATGATTTCTAACTAACAAGATGAGGAGAGGTGGAGAGTAGGTAGATGGAGATGACTATTGACTGAAACACACACCCACAGAACCAAAATCTAACCTGAAGTACTCTTAGAACAAAGGAGAGAAGGACCTGGCTCATCCTGGAAAAAGCAGGAGACACCATAGAAAGCCTCACAAGATAAGATTGGACAGCAGGACAAGGTTTGAAATGTGAGGAGACTGTCAGATGAGTTCAGGTCAGGTCAAATGAATTGGTCAAATGAAAAACTGCTTTTGGTTTCTAGAACATTTCAGATTTCAGAATTGTGGATTAGGGATTGCGGATATGTGATACCTTTATAGGTAAGCAAGCTAAAGCCTGCAAATTTGAAGTAACTTTCTTGGAAGACTGATACATGACTCAGACAGTAGTTATGGATGACAAAGAAAAATTGAGAATGTTATTGACCAATCAAACTTTTCCATGAAAATAATTTACTTTAGCCCATTGCTTCTATCTCTCTTGTGAAAATGTCATTTCATTGGGATAATATTTAATTGTGATTAAAAATATAGGTTCTGGAACTGGACTGCCTAGGTTTGAATCCCTCTTCTACTACTTCCTAGCTCTTTGACCTTGAGTATGTTCATATCACAGTTCCTAAGGTTCTGTAAAGAGGGTATAACATTGGCACCATAGAGTTGCTATAATGGTTGAATGAGTATATGCATTTAAGTACATAAAAGAGTATTTAGCCCTGACCCATTTGGCTCAGTGGATCAAACATTGGCCTGCTGACTGTGGGTCCCAGGTTCGATTCTGGTCATGGGCATGTACCTTGATTGTGGGCACATCCCCAATGGGCCAGCTGATCGATGTTTCTCTCTCATCGATGTTTCTAGCTCTCTCTTCCTCTCTGCAAAAAATCAATAAAATATATTTTAAAAAGGAGTATCTGGCACATAGTTAAGTATTTACCAAAGTTTATATATATATGTTAGTTCATATTATTGTCATTGGAATTTCTTCTTTAATTACAACTACTAACCGGGAGAGCATGATGTGAAATTTCCCTTTAACTACCTCTTAATAAGTCTTTGCTTGAGGAGACCCTAATGTCTACATTACATTTTGAAAAATTCTAGTAAAGATTAAAGAGGGAAGGGAAGGGTATACACACTGGACTAAAAGATTTGGGGAGACTGCAGTTGTTATTTGGGAAGATTTCAAAAACGTTTCTCTCCTTTTTGCATGATACCAACTCAAAGTATTTTGTTACTTTGGGGAAACTATTAAATGTAAATATATGCTAAAAGGAGACAACCCAAAATAGAAGGTCACTCACAAAATGTGAAGTTTTCATTGGGAATAGAAGTCAGATCTCCTGGATTGCTTTCTGCTTGTGTTTAATTGGGGACTTCACAGATGTTCAAATATCAGCACTTCGAAGCATCGGGTTGCAGTGGCATTTAAAATTTTTTTTATTACTATGGCTAATTCATATCTCTGTGTTTTTTCTCCTCCTCCCCTTTAGCGTTTTAGGGAAGTAAAAATCAGCAAATGTTACTGTTAGTGACCTTGAGAAAGAGGCTGAATGCAGATTATTCAAATTTTTTCAGGCTCTGAATGGGAGAGAATAAAGGATTCAGGGCAGTTTTTATTTTCCAGTTTCATTAGGATGCTTCAGGGGTTGAAAGTTAAAGTTAACCTTTTGTTAAATCTAGAAAGGGAAACCTAGGGCCATGGCTGACATTTTAATATTTCTTTTACCCCAAAGAGCTAATATTCTCATAGTATTTTTGTGCAGCTTGAGCTCTGTCTCTTGTGACAGTTCTACAGCTGTGACTACATTATTAAATGAGAATGCCAAATAAAGAGAGGTACACACTAGGCAATGAATACTGAACTCAGATGTCTTAAGTTAGATCAAGGAAGTAAAATAAACAACTTGTGATTGTTTTAATACTGCTTTCAGACCTGTGGTTGTTTTAATACTGTATTAAATCAGATTCAATCCCTGGACTTCATAAAGATTATAAAATTTAAAAATATAGGAATGATTAAATGTTTAAAATATTTACTAGTAACTTTCCTCTTAGAAATATAATTATTTTTGTAAAATATTTATTTGTCTAATTCAAAATCTAAAGGTAGATGTGATAACTTAAGTAGTTAATGAATTATTTCTCTCCGAATGTACTTCTCCCTCATTACCCCATAGGCAGACATTTAAATGTTTATTTTTATTGCAATATGTTTTGTATATGTATATTTTAACTAGTTTAAAATTTATTGCTGTTTTGTATATGTATATTTTAACTAGTTTAAAATTTACTTTAAAATCTTATTAATTTCTTTTTCTTAAGCACCGTATTAGGAACCTTCATGTTGTTACAATCTATTTTTATAAATACTCATGTTCTAGTCTTAATTAAAGTGACATCTTTGTGATGCGTTAACTAAAGACTTCTGAAAAACCTATTCTGCCTGAAAACATATTTCTCATTGATCCCTGGTCATTGACTATATTTCAAAACATATTTTGAAAGATTAATAAGGTGAGTTACAAAACCATCTGTAAGTAGGCCAGTGTCACTCTCAATTCCTAGAAGGTTTTTGACTAGAACCCTTATCCAGAACAACCAGTCTTGCTATGCCGTTGGAGATTGTTATTAAATCAGATTGAACGGGGAGAGTTAATTGTATTCTTCAGGTTCAGGCACATGTCCCTGTCTTGTTCACTTGACCTCTTTGCTTTCCTCCTTTTTCCTCCAGTCCGTACTCTCAATCTTCTCCCTAGCACAGAGGCAAACATTGAATCATTGGAGGTCCACCCCTCACTTCTATGTGCTCTTGAAAATAAAGTTTGTTTGGTGTGCACGAATTTTAATAAAAATGTTGCTAATGTTTTGCTATGTATCTCATTTTGCTTAATTTTCAGCACCATAATTTTTACATTCTATTCATGTTCCTGTGTATATATCTACTGTACTGCTTAAAAATGAGGTATGGAAATCCATTATAATCATTCATTATATCTCACTTACTCATTCCCTTGGTAATGAAACAGAGATTACCTCCAACTCTTTGCTACTTCAACTGTCTTGTGATAAATATCCTTGTACATGGCCTCTTACAGTTATAAACTTTCTCAGGGATTTATATATAGCCAGGAGTGAGAATTCTGAGTCAAATAATATAGACATGCTTAATTTGTTTCAGTGCTGTAAGATTGCTTTCTGGGATAGCTGTGCTTTCTATACTCTATATTACCACATGTACCCAACAGTGGAACTACCCAGCTGTCATATTGCATTTTCCAATGATGGCTGCGACAATATTTTTCATCCTGCATGCTTCTCTAGACACTTGCCAGTCATCATCAAGAAGTCAAGTCCAGTATCCTCCGCTTCAAGGTGAGCAGGCTTCTGTGAATATTTTGGCCAAAAGAACATGGCAGAAGTAACAGTATGTGCAACTATGGAGTCTAATTTATACAAAGGGGTTTAGCTTCCACCTTGCTTGCTGGAAAAACCTGCTCCTGAGCTACCATGTATGAGATCTGGGTATCCAGGCTGTGAGGATCTCAAACTAGCCCTTGTGCTTGACCATGAGGGAAAGGCAACATGAAAGGAGAGAGATGTCTGGTCATTCCCTGTTTTCTCCAGCTCTGGGCACTTTCTGACCCTGGACCGGAACCCCCCTGCCAAGCCCTAACTTAATGCCATTTTCGTAGAGACCATAAGCAATAAAACGATTGTTGCTGTTTTAAGCAAGTAAGTTTTGTAGGAATTCACAAAACTATTGCCTGTTACAGCAATATTAACAGGCATACAAGTTTTCTAATTTTTGCTAATCTGATATAAATAAAGTGTAGATTTCTGTAATTACTAGTGAGCTTGAGCATCTCTTGATATGCTTGACTTAATTGCTTTCTTCTTGAGGTAATTGCCTATTCATTTCCTTTTACCCATTTTTCCTTTGGGTCCTTGTTTGGTAAGTGCTCCTTTTATATTACAGATATAGGGCCCTGTCAGTTTTAGACATTACATATTACTTCTGTTCTTTCATGTATCTGTTAACTTTTCAAGGAACAGAAGGCTTCATTTTGATATAATATTCACAAGTATTTTACCTTATACTAGTACATTGGGCTCTTTGACTTTGGTTTAAATCCTTGAGCATCTGTAGGCTAGCTTTCTATGTTATCTTTTATTACTTTACAATTTTCTTTTTCAATTTAATAAATATTTATTGTTCAGATTATTATAATTTTTCCTCTTTTTCCCGCCATAGCTCCCCTCCACCCAGGTCCCACCCCACCCTCTGGCTTTACGTCCCCACACTGTCCTCATCCATATGTATAAGATTTTTATCCACTCTCCTCCCGCACCTCCCACACACCTTTCTCCCCAAGAATTGACAGTCCACTCTCTTTCTGTGCCCCTGATTCTATTATATACACCACTTTGTTCTGTTCATTAGATTTTTAATTCACTTGATTTTTAGATTCACTTGTTGATAGACATGTATTTGTTGTTCATAATTTTATCTTTGCCTTTTTCTTCTTCTTCCTCTTCTTAAAGAATACCTTTCAGCATCCTATATAATAAAAGGGAAACATGCAAATGTGACCATACCTTCGCTCCTGATTGGCTATGCTACCAGCCAATCAGGAGCGGGGGCGAGGCCAAGTGGTGTGAGCTCCAGGCCCCGGGGGTGGAAATGAAATGGCAGTGGCGGCAAGCGCCCACCCCCAGATACTGTGAAGAGAAGCGGCGGCAGCAGCAGTCTTGGTGGCAGTGGCAGGGAGCGCCCAGCCTCCGGGCACTGTGAGCGGAAGTGGCAGCGAGCACCCAGCCCCTGGAGCCGGGTGGTCACAGGCAGCTGGGGCTAAGCTGAGCAGGGTGATGGCTGGGTGCCCAAGGCCTAAAGCCTTGTCAGAGGCTTTAGGCCTTGGGCAGGCTGGGGTGAGCCATCGTTTGGACATTCCCTGAGGGCTCCCAGTATGTGAGAGGGGGCAGGTTGGGTTGATGGACCACCCACCCCCCAGTGCACGAATTTCATGCACTGGGCAACTAGTTTCATATAATACTGGTTTGGCAGTGATGAACTCCTTTAGCTTTTTCTTATCTGTGAAGCTCTTTATCTGACCTTTAATTCTGAACCATAGCTTTGTTGAGTGGAGTAATCTTGGTTGTAGGTTCTTGCTATTTATCACTTTGAATATTTCTTGCCACTCCCTTCTGGCCTGCATAGTTTCTGTTGAGAAATCAGCTGACAATAGTATGGGTGCTCCCTTGTAGATAATTAACTGTTTTTCTCATGCTGCTTTTAATATTCTCTCTTTGTCTTTTGCTCTTGGCATTTTAATTATGATGTGCCTTGGATTCCTTTTGTTTGGGGTTCTGTGTGCTTCCTGGACTTATAAGTCTATTTCTTTCACCAGGTGAAGGAATTTTTCTGTCATTAGTTCTTCAAATAGGTTTTCAGTTTCTTGCTCTCTCTCTTCTGGAACCCCCATAATTCTGATGTTGGTATGCTTGAAATTGTCCTAGAGGCTTCTTACACTATCTTCAAATTTTTGGGTTCTTTTTTCTTTTTGCTTTTCTAGTTGTTTTTTGCTTCTTTGTATTTCAAATCTTTGACTTGATTCTTGCATTCCTCTAGTTTGATGTTGGGTCTATGTATAATATTTTTTATTTCAGTCAGTGTATACTTAATTTCTAGTTGGTCCTTTTTCATATCCTCGAGGGTCTCATTAAATTTATCGGCCTTTTCTAGGAAATTCTTCACAAACCTTATAACAATGGTTTTGAACTCTATATCCAGTCATTTGTTTTTCTCTATTTCTTTCATTTGTGATCTGTTTCCTTGTCTCTGCATTTTTGCTGCTTCCCTGAGTTGGTGGAGTAGCTTTGTGTGCTAGGTGTCCTCCAGGGCCCAATGACTCAGCCTCTCCAGTTACCTGAGGTGGACAATCTTGGTGCACCCCTTTATGGGCTGCATAGTCTTGTTGTAGTTAAGCCTAGATTGCTGTTGGTATAACTGGCAGGGGTTGACCTCCAGGCCAATTGGCTGTGAGGATCAGCTGTGTCTTCACTGGGAGATCTTCTGTGCTCAGCTTGGATCAGGAGGAGTCTCAGGGATGATCAGACAGCCTTGGTTTCCCATCAGCCCCGCCCTAAGAGGCCCCTGGTTCTCAGTGTCCCGCAGCAATGGCTGCACGCACCTCAGAGAGCAAGCTTCTCTCAAGTTTTGCCTCCTGCCCAATAGTCCAGTTTCTCCCTGAATGAGTCTGGATGCTCAAAGTCTCCCCCGGAACTGGAGTACAATGCAGCTGGGAGGATTTGTTTCCTTCCTGAATGTGAGAGCCTGCTGCACATTCAGCTGCCCACCCTCTCTGTGAGCCAAAGGAGAGATCCAGCCATGCACTCAGCTGCCCACCCTCTCTACAAGCTTGCATACCTCCGTCGCTCCCCTGAGTCTCAGTGTGCTTTCTCCTGACAGTCCAGTTTCACCCTGCATGTGTCTGGGTTCCCTGAGTCTCATCCAGAACTGGAGTTCAGTGCAGTGGGAAGCCTTTTTCTCCCTCTCCATTTGAGAAAACCAACTGCCTATTCAGCTGCCCATCCTTTTCATGCACACGTGTTTCTGCATCTCCGCACCTCTGCCCTCCACACATCCTCTTGAGCCTCAGTATCCTTTTCTCTTTCCTTCTAGTTGTAGAATTTCCACTCAGCCAGCCTTCCTGTGGTTCTGAATGATACCTGTTTTGTCTTTTAGTTGTAGTTTTGAAATTGTTGTGTGAGGCAGCAGTATAGGTGTTTACCTATGCCGCCATTTTGGTTCCTCCCGATTCATTAATTTTCTCCAATTTACTTTTCACATTTAAGTCTTTGGTCCTCTTAACTAAAGCTCTTATAAGGTGTTATATAGGAATTCAGTTTAATTTTCTTCAAAGAGGGTTCCCAACACTGTGCTGACTGCTTCATTCGTTATTCTTTTATTTGTGTATGATGCTATCTTTATTGTCATATTTTAGGGATATGGGTCTGTTATGACTCTCTCTTCCACTCCACTGTTCTATTTGCTCATTCTGGCACTAAGATCATTTTGTCTTAATGTGACTTTTAGCTTGTCTTAATATCTAGTATGACAATTCCTTGCCGTTTGGTTATCTTTTTAAAAGTTGACTAGGGTATTTATAGAATCTTAGACTCCTATGCTCATTTTAGAAGAGATTTATCAAGTTTATTAAAATGAATGCAATTAAAATTATTGGGATTGATTTGAAAATAGTTAATTTGGGAACAATTAATTCATACCTTCAAGAGCAAAGAATGCTCTTTATTTAGTCAGATTTTCTTTTGTGTTCTTTCAGTGAATTTAGAAAATTTTCTCTATATTGTCCTAAGCATTTTTGGTGAAGTTAATTCTTAGAAGTTGTATAGAATTTGATGCTCTTGTTAATGGTGTAATATGTTTGATTATATTTTGTAGTTGATTGTTGATATAAAGATTCTATTGATACTATATCCAGTTGCCTTGCTGAAGTCTTTGTAGTTTAGAGTTTGTGACTAGATTAGATATTTTCATGAGGCCAATGATATCATCAGCAAATAATGACAGTTTTAATATTCCCTTATAAGGAGGTGGGCTGAGTTAATTTCACATTTTTTAAAAAAAAATATTTTATTGATTATTTACAGAGCGGAAGGGAGAGGGATAGAGAGACTTCGATGAGAGAGAGACATCGATCAGCTGCCTCTTGCACACACCCTACTGGGGATGTGCCCGCAGCCAAGGTACATGCCCTTGCCGGAATCGAACCCGGGACCCTTCAGTCTGCAGTCCGACGCTCTATCCACTGAGCCAAACCGGTCTCGGCTTAATTTCACATTTTAAAACTTTGTGTATTTGAAATACATTTCAAGAAGAATGTTCAGTACTGCTTGGCTTAATATGTAAACAAGAGTTTTCCTAAATCAAAACATGAAGCAGGCCTGTGTTGCTCAGTGGTTTAGCCATGGTTCGATTCCTTGTCAGGACACATATCTATGTTGCAAGGTTAATTTCCAGTGGGCTGGAGGCAGCCAACTGATGATTCTCTCCCATCATTGATGTTTCTATCTTTCTCTTCCTTTCTCTCTTAAATCAATTAAAAAGATATTTTTTAAAAGTTAAAAAAAAAACAACAACAACCCTGTTACATGCAGAAGGAAATATTTCCCACTTATTTTTTCAGGAACACAAAGTGAAATTTTTATTCTAACATTTTCTTCAATTTTGGATGATGGAAATGTAAATTAGCCTTTGGGACTTTCGTGGCATTTTAATTTAATTTCAGCAAATGCTAATTGAATATTACTATGTGTTAGAGGACACAAATAAGAACAAAAAATGACAAAATTCCGTGCTCTAAAGTTGTTTCCAGAGTGGAGCAGGGGGTTGGAGAGACAATTAAACACTTATCCTTGTGAAAAATGCTATAGAGTGTTACCTGAGCAGGGAAGAGACAGCGCCAAACTTTCTGGCTATTCAAGAATGGTTTTGAGGACATATTTATAAAGTGTTCAGGTTTTAGTAGTCCTCATTCTTTATCACAGTTTCCTTTGGCTTGACCATGAAGGTGATGGGAATCAGGTAATAAATCTTCCTAATTACTTTTTGTTAATTTTCTAGATGACATTTATTAAAATTCTAAACAGCCCTTTCATCACTACAAACATACTATTGATTAATAACCTCTCGTTAGGGACAGAGGAAACTTGGCTAAAGTTCATCTGAAGTTGTTGAAGATTCTGCCAAGCAATTCAGAGAGTTTGCTCAATCTTAACTTTCAAAGATTGGAGCAGACATAGAAGCCGGAAACCAAAATAGCCAACCAAATGGCTATGATCAAGTTAGATGTGAATAAAAGATTCACATAATTTGAGTTTTTTTCTGCATAATTGTACAAGTGTGCTCAGATGGGAAATTGTTGCTCTCAAGATTATGCACACAGAAAAGTTGAACTAGATTGATGGACTCTATCAGCTACATCTAACAATGTAGGTTGAAATCCTATATAAATGGTCAACAGTTTTGAAAGGACACTTTCCAAATGCCAATTACAGGCAAAATAAATTGCTCTGAACACGAGTTGTCTCCAAAGAGCACCCCAAAGGGTGTACCAGTTGATCCATTGAGTCTATTCAACCCTATACTTTTAAAACATAAAAAAAGGAAAGAAGGCTTTACTGATATTAACCAAAAGGAGCGATCTGGAAGCCCTCACCTGTTCCGATTGCTGAGTGGTCAGATATGACATCACTCACGTGAGTTTCCTTTGGGGAAATATGAGCATTCTACTGCATGGAGAACTTGGCAGTGCTCTCATTCCTTCCTTCCCCCAGTGTACTGTTAGGTATTATATCAATGTGCCTTAAATTTTAGCAACAATGCATTATTACTTAAAACAATGTAATTATGTCACATAGAAAAATTTTTCATCAGCATACTTTGTATCAACTTGGAAACATCTTTAAAAATCTTTTGCAAGCTTTAAATGAATTTTTATTAATTTATTCAGTCAGTCGACAAATGCTTATTTACCTTCCTGTATTTACAATCCAAATTAGTTGGCAGTAATAACTCATTTACACTGAAGATGGTATAAATATATAAGCCAAAAATTTAATGAAATTCTTTGCATGCTTGGGAGATGAAATTTTTAAATGGTGATCATATTTTAATAAGCACAGCCAATAGTATAATTCTCCCATTTGGAGCTAGGTATCATTGTGAGATCAATTTCCCATTATGATAGCCATTGAAAACATGTATCTGAAGCAATGGACTTAAAATTGGATTAAAAATCAAGATTTTAAAAATTTCACTAAAATCTAATGGTAATAATAATTCTGATGAAAAGTGAATAAATAATAAAAGTATTAAGAATTAAAATAAAACATAAAAATATTGTCACATTTATTATAATTTATAGTATTGCATACGTTTTATAATATATAAAATATGTTTATATGTTATTATACACATATACTTTAGAAATAAATACAGTATCTTTATTTGGAGTACATGCTAAGTATTGTACTGATTTTAGTAGGTTATAAGCTCCATGAGAAAGGGATATTTTTTCTGTTTTGTCCATTGATATATTTCAGTGGTCAAGACCAAGGATTGGCAAATTATTGAACACAGGCCAAATTCTCCCACTTCCTGTTTTGTAAATAATATTTTATTGGAACCCAGCCACACTCACTTATTTGCATATTGTCTATGGCTGCTTTCACATTATCATGGGGGAGTTGAGTAGGTGTGGCAGGGACCATATGGTTTGCAAGCTGCCCCATTTACTATTTGGTCCTTTATAGAAAAAGTTTGCTGATCTCTGGTTTAGAAGCATGCTTAACACATAATAAGTGCTCAATAAATGTCTATTCAGTGAGTTAATGAAGAAACTGTATGCATGATCACAAAAGGCTGGAGACTATACTTTAAGAGCACAGATCTAGTGGCTTCTATAACTCAGGGTTTTTGTGCCCAGTTTTTGCTTGAATTTGGAGAAAATGTGAAGAGGCAATGTCTAAATCTAATGCTTCTGCCCCCTTTCTCTTCACATTATAGAATAGTTCTGAATTCTCATTTTGGCTTTCTAAGGAGATAGCAAAGAGCTTGCCTTCTACTTCTCTGCAGTTATTTTCTTTGAAGAAGAGGAGATAGATGGGTAAGAAACTGACTTAAACATCTCTGGATTCAAATGTGGGATGGTCAAACTAAAACTGCAAAGTTTAGGTGCTGACCAATCTAAATAGAAATCTATAATAATAAAAGCATACTATGCTAATTAATCTGGGCATCCTTCATCCTTCGGGAGGAAGCCAGGGCTGTGAGGGAAGCCCAGGTCCTGGGTGCCAGAGGGAAGCTGGTGCCAGCAGCGGGGGAAGGAAGGCCTACTCTTGCACGAATTTTGTGTATCTATAATAAATGAACGTATATCTTTACCACCCATACTATTGAATACCATGACTTTCACCACTTTATTGAAAGTATTGTGTGTCATGTTAGAGGAGCTAGGCTCTTGATGAGGAGCTTCCATTGGGCATTGTAGGACCTTGGATTTGAGAGCAAGAGCTTTCATTCAGCCCTCTCTTTTTCAATCAGCAGAAACTTCTAGACCACATCTATAGAAAATGACTGTAAGGCCTGGTTTGAGGTTTTTTCATGACAGAGAACTCATTAATTTACAACAAAGCCCGTTCTATTATTGGCACTCTAGTTATAATAATTTTTCTCTCTTGGATTGAACCAAAATTATAATTGCAATATAATTTCATTTTTTGTTTAAAATTTCAAACTAATGGCATATGATAATATTTTTTCTTTTTTCTTGAGATGTAGGTATTTCTGTAGTTCTTTAGAAACTTGTAAAAAGAAGTAGCATTACTATCATTATATTCAAAATTGTAGTATAAAATAGAAATTTGAATATACCAAATTATAGGATGTTCAACTAAGTAGCCAGAAATTGGTGACAAAAACAAAATATGTAATCCTCCCTTTGCCATCTTTCAATATAATTAGTTTTCTCAGGTACCTTAGGTATCTGATCTTGATATTTTACAGAATGTTTGATATCATAGCTGCAAGGTTGGAAGACACAACATGAAAAGAAATTAGATTAGAAGACCTGCATTATTTTTTGCCCCGCCTTTTAATGTCCTGGAAAGGAAGGTGAAAATCATTAACATGCCCTGCAAACTTGAGCAGAGAGAATTTCAAAGATTGGATGGTGAGTATTTGGATAATTTGACCATAAACCTGCTGGTCAAAGAGCAAAGGCCCCTGAGATCTCTGCACAGACGGGCAATTGGATCAGTTACCCACTTCGTAAAATTAGCTTTGAAAGCACCAGTGTAGGCTATTTTTACTTTCTCATATGTATTGCCTATATTTTTAACTTGTATTTTCTGAACATTATCCAACAAGCATAAAATAGTTACATAATCAGAAAAAAAGTGCTGTTTTCATTTAAAACAACAGATCTTAGAGAACCTACCAAAACTTATCAACCCTGAAACAAAATGGAAAAATATGCCTTTTTCTCTTTATTGTTTCTGATAGCACTCCACATCACTGGCTTATTTAACCAGGCTTTTCTTTATAGATTGAAAAGTATATTGTATAAAAATGTGTTTACCCTTTCTGCATGATTGCTTAGAATATGCATGTCAAAATAGCACTTTCAGGTTGTGGGGCAGGGAGGAAGTGAGCTGAGATTGAAGTTCAGCGTGATCTCTAAGTAACAATTGGCATGGAAGAACTTCTGATTTCCAGAGAGTGCTGGAGTGCCGGTCACGAGGTTCAAGGGGCTGTAGTGAATGCATGTTTGATCATTCATATTTGAGTGGTTCAATGAAAGGAAATGGTGCATGGCAGCAGGGCCATCTACTAGCAAGTTGTGTGTGTGTTGTTGTTGTTTTTACAAAAGTGTGGATCAATGGCACCGAATCCAAGGGAGAAAAATATATGAATTCAGGTTGGCCTCTGGACAGAATATGAAATAGAAGTGTTACATGGTGAGACAGTCTCTTTACTATTTTCTCTCAATCTATCTAATTTACCTTAAGGAGGAAGTCTTGGTTTGATGCTAGTGTTCTTTACGGCCTGCCTGGTACTTGCTAGCTTTCTTATTTAGCCAAGAAAAAGCAGGTTTCAAAGTAGGAACCTTCAGCAAGCCAAAGAATCCAGCTAGCATATAATCTCAATGTCATTTTTCATTGTAATTAAAGTTGACCCTTGGATAACACAGGTTTGAACGGTGCGGGTCCACTTACATGCAGCATGTAAATTCAAACCATGTAGTTCAAGAGTCAAGGTTAGTTTCTGTATATCACAAATGCTACTGGATTTCAATTCATTTATTTAATTTTATTTTTTATTGCATATAAGTGGTAAATATGCATTTTCTCAAAGGGCGCATACTTCTGTAACTGGTAACCATCTAGAAATGGAACATTATTTGGATTCCAGACTTCTCTTATGGTCACTAATTCCTTTCATCCCAAGGTTACCATCATCCATTAGTTTCTAACAACATCCTTCATTTTGCTTATTTTTTGAAATTGATATAAAATAGAATCACATGGTAAGTGTTCTTTTGTGTCTGGCTTATTTTGTTCAATACGATGATTATAAAATTTATCCACATTGTTGCATGTCTGTCTGGATAGTATTAACTTTATTCTAAAGTGTCCCTGTCCCTCCTCCAGCTCCAGGCAGGAAAATTCCAGATTGAACCAATAAATTGACAAGCCGAGTGTTACTAATACTTCCTGGAAGCTATACACAAAGGATTGAGGGTAGGGGATGGAAATTAAAGAGGAGGGACTCCAGGCTACTTTAAGGTGGGATCTATGTGTACTGAATGGATGAGTCAACGGGGAAAGTGAGAGCTATCTTGTACTATCTTGTAGCTATCTCCTGGATGAAGCAGACAAGTGCTAAAGGATGAATGATGAAGTTAAAACAGAGATCTTATTTCAGTAAATAAATTTCATCTAAAGAAGTCTAGTTGAGTTTGATATATCCACTAACATAGCTGCAGCAGCATATTTTACAAAGAAAGTCACAATGACAGATTTAAAGTTTGATAGAGTTGTTATTTTATACCTTTGAAACTGATGTTTTTATAGTTCACCTCTGATAAGTAGCAACAATAATGTGTTCTTGATGCTACAGAGAATTTTCATGTGCTAATTCTTTTAGCTGGTCTTTATTTGAATGTGCTTTAGGGATATGTTGTTGGCAATATTTTTAGGATATCATGATTTTGAAGTTGCATTTTAATTTTAATAATGAGGATTGTATTTATATTTTGGATCAGATTCTGAATTTTACCTTTACAGATTAATTATTAGGAATGTACTCTTCCTAAGAAGATAAATATATTGAGTGAAAAGTCCTTAAGAAAACATGGTATGTTTCCATGTCCATAGACTTTTGTTAGCAACATCAATTCCAAACTCTACATTGGACAGAAGTATAGATGAATCACTATTCACCTTTTAATTTTTAAATCTGTGATTCATTGAAAATGTACCTAGTTTTTAACTGCTCAGCTGAAAATACTCTGATGAAAAGCAAAACCAAAACGTTAGAGCCTATAATTGGCTATTTGTATTTTTCTCTTCCTTTGTAGTAATGTCCTTTAAGGTTTCTCCTGGTTTGAAACTGGCAGAAGTATCCCATATAATCGATAGGACTTAAAATGTGGAGTTAAAAACTGAAAAAATAATTGAGTCACAGTCATTCAGGACTGCTTTGTATACATATTTAATGTCTATTACATAATAAGAATTGTGAGGAACACAATGTCTCCTTGCTTCCTCTTCTAGAGACATCAGGGCCTCTGTATTTAAGAGACCAAGTGGGTATTTGACTGAATGAGTAGGTAGTAGAATACAGTGAACATGGAATGGGCTTTGAGTAGGCAGTTTGAGGTCATTCACTTACTCCCATTTACTAGTTGAATGATCTTGGACACTGTCTTAGTTTGGGGTTCCTTCCAAAGCAAACTTTGAGACAGGAGTTTACATATGTTCTGGTTATCGCCGAATAACAAACCACTCCAAAACTTAGTGTCTTAAAACAGTGACCGTTATTTTGCTCATAAGTCTGTAATTAGGCATGGCTCAATGGTAAAATCTCTACTCTACTTGACTTCTAGTGGGAGGCTAGAATCATTTGAAGACTCACTCACTCGTATGTTTGGTATTGATTATGGCTGCTGGCTGGGAACTTAGTTAGGACAATTGATTGGAGCGCTTACATATGGCCTTTCAGTATTGCTGCTTGCCTTCCTCACAGTATGGTGGCTGGGTTCCAAGAACCTGTCTTTCCAAAAGTCCAGGCAAAACACTATAACCTCTTAAGACCAAGTCTCAGTAGTTGGGTGCGTCTCTTCGGTCATAATTACAGGCCCTGCTAGATTCCACTGAAGGGACATATACTCTACTTCTTGAAGGAAAAGTGGCACTGTCACTGAAAGAAATGATGTATCAATTCTTGGGATGGGATATATCAATTCAGCAATCTTTGGAAAATTTGTTCTTCTGTAGGGTATAAGTAATTTATTGGAGACATGGCCCCAGAAGTCTGACTCAGGGTATGGTGAAGTAAGACAGGAAGTAAGAAAAGCCACTAAAGGGTACATTAGTGGGCAGGTTACTACTCAGTGATGGGATCAATCCCACCCAGAACCTCTTAAAACCAGTGTGGAGCACACACTGGAATTGCCTCACTGTAGGGTCGGAAGGTGGGGTATTGATCCATCAACTCCTGTACCTCATTGGTTAACGTGGAATGTTCACTCCTTGGCTCTTCAAGTCTGCCTTGGAGAGTGATCATACTCCTGTAGTCAGAAAAATCCCTTCTATTGTAACATAACTGCTTGTCATAGGAAGCAGTTGACATGTATAGGAACCAAACACAAAGCTGTAGGTGACTCCTGAAGTGGGATTTTCTACCTTTGAAACTGATCAAAGGATGATGGATGATACTTCGAACAGCATTTGCTACTGAAATACTTCCTAGTCTCGTGGAAAATAGCATCTCATTGCAGGGTTTATTTTGTAACATTTATCATAAAATTGACATACAATCACTTTTTGCCATTCCTGTTGATATTTTCCTATATTTAACTTCAGAGTTAATATGAATATGGTCTCATAAGACCATAGTTATCAGCAAGCCTAGTTCTGGTCTACCGTGGAGCTTCTTTATAGTCACAGAATTATATGAACTTGTAAAAACTGGTTTTCCATTTTCTGTGAACAATCTGAATCTTGTGCAGTTATGAGAAATACATCTCTAAGTAGCCTGGGCTAAAGGAGGGTATATTAAAAAGACTATAAACATAAGATAGAGCATGATCTTGGTTACTACTTGAGAAAACCTACCCTTTTGGAACTTCTGTTTTCTCATCTGGCAAATGGATAAAATTATGCCTAATTTATTAGGCTATTGTAAGCAGTATGTCAAATAGAATGACATTGTCTAGATGGGGCAACATGAAAATACATACTTAGTAAATATCAGATGGGTAAATGATGGGATAATTTATCCAGTAAGTAGCATTTATAAAATATTTGTGGTTTGTTGTGTTTATGTTCAACTTAATAGTTAATGTGCTTGATTTTCATATTTTATTTAGTAGGTCAGATTTTTCTTCAATGTGTATGACATCTTAGTTCTGAAGGTTTTAAGTAAAGAGATGTGGCCATTAATAATATATGTAAATGCTTAGTGACTTAACATTGTGATAGTGTCTGATGGCTTTAACAATAGAAGCAGGCCTGAAGACTCTGCCTCTTTTGCTACCATTGTTAATTGTTTTGCATGCCTGTGTGTGTGTAGAGGGAGTGTATGTGCATGTGTGGATGTTTGGTGTATTGTAATTGTGTATTGGAAAGAAGTAGCGAGGATAAGATCAAGCAGAGGAAAGAAAATATCTTAGAGATAGAGTAGGGATGAGATTTGTGCTGTGAGGCTGGGCAAGGTCAGGAGTTATTTCAAACTTTCTGCCCATAATTGAAGAAGGTCATGGGGGTTTAGAGATGAGAGAGGCAAATAGGTTCATTAGTCCCGAGGCAAGACCCACAGCTCCTACCCAGAGAGGTACGGACACATTTTCATTTTGAGAAATTTAGCAGATGTGGATGTGGTTAATATTAACATAGCTGCACAAATGTAAATGTGCTTTTGTGTAACTGAAATCACCCACACAGTTTTCCTTCGAAAATTCAAACATGTGACCCTTTGAAAATTCTCACCCACGCTCATTGGTTGTGCTCTGGATTCTTGCAAATTCATTGAGCAATCAATGAAGTGACCTTCCTGAACTCAGGGACTATGAATGCCCCCAACTTTTAAGCCAAGAGCATGACACTATTAAAAAACCCACAAAATGTAAACAAGGTGGTTTTTACAACATGCTACCTGTTTTCTTTATTATTTTTCCTGGTGGTATAGAACTTTATTCTAGGGATTAACTTTCCATGCCTAGGTATGTTGTGGGGCATGGAAGCCAGTGTCTCTTTGTTCATGATTTTGTGGGTCAGAAATTCAGGCAGGCCTCATTTGGATTGTTCTTCTCCATGTATGGTTTGATTGAGGTCACTCGGTGCTCTGTACCTGGTAAACTAGTCTGGTATGGAGAGTTTCAGACAACTTCACTCGTTCCTGGCACCTTGTAGGCAGGGATGTCTGGAAACATGGGCTCAGCTTAGTAATGTTCCCTTTCCATTCTCAGTGTACCCTCCACATGGTTTCTCCACTAAAGTAGTCAGACTTCCTTCATGGTGGCTCAGGGCACCAAGAGACAGAGCAGAAGCTGCCAGGTGTCTTTTTTTAAAAGTATGTTTTATTGATTTTTTATAGAGAGGAAGGGAGAGAGAGAGCTAGAAACATTGATGAGAGAGAAACATTGATCAGCTGCCCCACTGGGGATGTGCCCACAATCAAGATACACACCCTTGACCGGAATCAAACCCGGGACCTTTCAGTCCACAGGCCGACACTCTATCCACTGAACCAAACCAGTTTCAGCCTGCCAGGTGTCTTTAAGACTAGGCCAATAGCTAGCACGCTAGCACTTCTGCCATTGTTTTTTATTTGTGAAAACTGGTAAAAGGCTGCCCAGAATCAAGGGATATGGAAATAGATCCCACCTCTCAATGGGAGGAATGTAAAATACTGTTTATCCATCTTTAATCCAACATAACTGTGATATTGGAGGAAAGCATGGATGGTCTTTCTCTGTTGCTAGTGCGAGTGGGGTTCTTATCATACCACTGGAATAAGCATTTCTGGAGGTCCCACAGGATATGAGATGTAGTGGAAAGCTTTCTTTTCATGGAATTACATCCCTTTGTTTCTAAAGTCCCATTTCCCTTAATCCAGTCCTGGAACATGTGCAGCTGGAGATTCAGCAGAGCTAGAAGCAGAGCCAAGAAAGCAAACTCCTTTGTTTAAGAGAATAAATATCTCAAATCTTCCTGTGCTTGCAGTGGCCGCATCTATTCTGGCCAATGACCTGTTTCCAGTGTGACTGTCAGGCAAGTACCTTTCCTATGTCATCCAGACTTTACTGGGCATGCTTCTATTTCCCATTCTGTTCAGTCCTTTCCCCTAGCTCTCTGCAGGGAATAGACCCGGGAGGTGTTAAACTGTGGCTTCCTGGCAAAGCTTCACAAATGGCATGCCTATACTGTTTGGCCTTCCCTTTGCTTCTTTCCTGTTATTCATATCTAGGTTAAATTATAATGGTATCTATAATAATAAAAACATAATCTGCTAATTAGACTGGACGTCTTTCTGGACAAAGCTGGGGCTGTGAGGGAAGCCTGGGTCCTGGTTGCTAGAGGGAAGCCGATGTCAGCAGCCAGGGGAAGGAAGGCCTACTCTTGCATGAATTTCAAGCATCAGGCCTCTAGTCATTATATTAAAAACTCACAGAATCCTGGACCTTCTTAATCCAAAGTGTGTAGCATAAGTCTCAAAAGAAAGATCACAGGCCGATTTATAATTACAGAAGTGAATCATATCATGCATTAAAAAATAGAATGTGAAGCCCATGTATTGGGTCTTAAATCCTGGCTCTGCCACATTTCAGCTGTGGGACCTTCAGGAAAGTTGCATAATCTTTCATGTCTGAACTTCTTCATTTGGAGTGATAGTACTTGAGTTGAGAGAAGTGCATGAAGTTACACATGCAAAGAATTTAGGAATTGTACCTGGATCATGACAAATGTTCTGGGAAGGAAGGGGGTTCACCAACTGGTCTGTAATTCACTTTTCTCTTGGAATGGGGGGGGGGGGCGGTGGGGGCATGTACGGGAAAGCAAGAAAGCAAATGACCTGACTGAAGCTCCTTATAAACATGCTAATAAATGAGCTTGTGGATAGAGCAACGGTGTTTGCAAGAGGGAGCAGTCATGTTTATGGACTGCTTTCAGAAGGTTTAGGATTGCTTATAGTAATTACATCTTGGGTCCATGGATTTATGGGGCATCCTCTGGATAATATCATGTAAGTTATGTAACCATCTGCCTGTAAATGGAGACATTGCATAACCTAAAATGCTCCCTGCTGTATGAGGTGACTGTATACCCAATTTGGAGAGCTCATCTTTGATCACAAGTCAGAGTGCATCTCTAATATGATTTAGAAGGCACTGTGAAGCCTGTACTCCATGTCCTGAATCTCTCCTTGCTTCCCCTATGCCTCTGAGTGTTTATATCCTTGAGATTATTAGCAAAGAATGTTACTGGATAATACCTCTGACTCATATGAGTCAGATTTGGTAATCTGACCCTTTGTATTAACTCAAGCTAAGTAAACTTGAAGTAAAACAATTATTAAGATGATACACGATTATAATTTTTGTTTGTCCTCTCATTTTTGGAAAAATGAGAGAGGAAGAGCAGTCTTAAATATTTTTCCACCTTTCCTAATTTTATTTCAATTAAATTACTGGAGGCACCACAAGATGGTGTTTACTTGAGGACAGAGTATGTTCCTCTTTTGTGGGTATTCACTGTATCATAGACATTTATTGTATTTATGAGCTTTAGTTTGATCTTGAGCTGGTTGGCATATTTCAAATAATTCAAAAAGACCAATTGTGGTATGAAGGGATTCATTTCTATGATTTTTTAAAAAATCATATTATTATCTACTAAAGGCCCAATGCATGGGATTTGTGCACTGGTGGCGGCATGGCCTGCGGGGATCAGCCTGCTGTGGGAGCGATGCTCAGCACTCCCACTGTGGGAGCACACTGACCACCAGGGGGCAGCTCCTTCATTGAGTGTCTGCCCCCTGACAGTCAGTGCTCCTCATAGTGACTGGTCAACCAGTCTTTCTGGTCATTCTGCCATTCAGTCGCTGAGCTTTTATTATTTAGGATACTATAGCCAAATTATTTAGGATACTATAGCCAAATTCTGAAGTAAGGCCTTTAATTTAGAATATATGTAAGTACAGTTCCTATGTTTTTTATATTGTTTATAATGCCAAGTGGTTTCTAATTCTAATGCAAGGCCTTTTTGGTTTTTGAATTTTCATTCACATTTGCATTTGGATATGCCAAAGTCCTAAAATCCTCCACATGTCAAAGACATGCTGATTAAATGCAGCCCATAAAGAACTTACTTGTAGCTCTATATATGCAGTTTGCAGAGTGCTTCTACACTCACTTACAAAACAGTCATATGTATGAGTCAGGGAACCCACCTTCCCCATTTTGTTCCCTTCTTGCTGATGATCTTGAGTTACTGATGCTAAGGGCTTCTGCAGAAGATGTGTGGGATGCCTCTACTTAGTCTCTGAGCTTACTTTTTATCTGAAAGAAGAGGTAGATATAAGGAGGAAGCTAGAATTCTTTTCTGCTGTGAGAAGGGCACCAGGAGACAAGTGACCACAATTTAGTGTGGGTGGAATCAACACAATGACTGTGCTGCAAGGTGTACTTAATTGGAGGATATGATTTCACAAACATAGCCAAGATTCAGTAGGGCTAAAGAGAAAACTAACAGTCACAAATAACGTGAAAACAGAAGTATCCCGGCTATACTTAACTGCAAAGACACATAAAAAGGAATAATAATATATTACAAAAGGTTTAGATATTTACCTCATATGATCTACGCAACGACACCAAGAGATGGGCTGAACAAAATGTATTGTTGAGCTTTTGTTAATGAAAAACCAAAGCTTAGAAGACTATGAAAGCTCATTGAGCTTTTCAGTGGTAGTGAGTGGCAGAACTGAGGTTCTCTGTACCCTGAAACTACATCTCTCTCTCTCTCTCTCATAAAAGTCACCACATAAATATGCTAAACAATTGGGTGAATTCAATTCAGCAACTTTTAGTGAATGTATTATATACAAATCAGAGTGCTAGATGCCATTGGGGATAAAAAGATAATTGAGCTGCTCTTTCTGTCTTTAAAGATCTTGTAAGTTTGAAGAGAAAAAAGTGATATTCATCCAAATAACTGTAATCAAAGGCAGTACATGAGGGATTATGCAAGTGACTTGATTTATCCAATTTTTAAATAATACAAATTAGAAACCCTTCGTATGTAATGATATCCCTTTAGACATAGAAAAATGGCATAATTTGTACTCTATTCACAGAGATGCCAGCTCATCACAATAAGAATGATGCTTTTATGTCTGAAAATGAGTGGGACTAGGGCTTAGTTTGCTGTGCATTTAAACTAATGCTAGTTCAGTATGGTGAGTAGCTGCCATTGAAATTTGGCATTAATATAGTTAGAGAAGAACTTGGACTAGCTGCTACTAGATATTGTTATCACTATATAAAAACTGGGTGCTTGAACTGAATGGCTTTGAAATACAAGTTCGTCCTTATTATGTAAATCAGGACTCAGACATCTCAGCTGTTTTCTCTGAGTATACACAAAGCTTGACTGCAAGGCTCAATGAGCGTTCATAGTCTTCTCTGCCTGTCTTGGCAACATGAAGTCCTACAGAAGCCAATAGAATATGTTCTGCATTTGCCCGGAACAGTAAAAAAAAAAGAAAATAAAAAATAGAAAAACAAAACTATACTTATAGAAGTTAATTAAGATAATGGGTCAGGGAGTTTGATGTGGAATCATCTTGAATATAATGACGTGATATTTTATTTGACTCAAGTTCATTTTTCTAAAATAGGACCTTATTAATGAATTTTAAACCTTTATTACATAATAAAGTCTCAATAATATACAATTATTCAAATAAGACTGAAAATGGATGCTTGTGGGTTGAAGTCCAGGGCAAGGATGCTGGTTTCACCAGCATTTCCTATCATTCTGCTTGCCACTTTAGTACTTGGCTTCCATCTGGAAAAGATGGTGGCCATAACTTTGGTCTTCACAGCCCTGTTCTAGACAGTTGGAAAAAGGAAAGATATTTGATTCCACTTGAACCATTCCCCTTTAAAAAGTTCCTGGAAGACCCACCTAGAAATGCTCTATCTCATTGGCTGCCACTATTGATAGTAGGCTGAGAATTGGAGACTTCCTCACACCCCCATTCTCCCTCCCTCCCTCCTCCATCTCTTCACACTCCCCCCTTTCTTCTTTCCTTTGTTGCTACTATATATAAAACAAGATTTGTTATGAGGAAGAAGATTACATAGGCAGTAGGCAACTAACAATCTCTGCTACAGATAGACTTTATAAAAAGAAATTATACTTCTAAATATTAATGGGTAAACTTTATTGTGATCGAAGATGTATGATTTTACCATATGTCTTGGAGTAACCTTGGTTTTTCTTCTTTAAAAATATCATCCTTTTTTTCTCTACCAGCATGGTCACATTTTATTATTCCTACACTTCAGGGATTTTTTTCCTGCCCTATAACTGACATCTCCCAGAAAATGAATCCCTCAATTTTGCATAGTTCTTTGTTGTTCACAAAATACATTCAAATTTATTGTCTATTTTTCCCCCTCTCAACAACCCTGCTATCCTGGAGCTATCAGGACAAAAATCATCATTCCAATTTTATAGCTGAGAAAAGTGATATTTAGAGAGTGTTAGTGGTCTGCACAAAGGAATTCAGGTAATACATGTCAGACCTGGGATTTGGAAAAAAAAATTGTTTCATCCTTAAAACGATCTCTCTTTCCATGACAAGTTATACCATTTTTGACAGTTTCCAGATGGCTTGTCCCAATTACTTTCTCTGATTCTCCAAGTTGTAACTCTTCATTGCTGAGTTCCCTCAGCTTCCTGAGAGTCCACACTATTTTCTCTTAGACCATTTCATATCCTTTTGTGACCCAGCAAAAGACTGTGGTCAGCTAACCCTGAAAATGGGTTTTTGAGCTAGATTTGGAGGGTTGGTTTTTTTCCCTTAAGAACTTTGATTCCTCCAGCTATTTGTGTATATTGAGAAGTTCCTAGAGACAGGACACAAGTAAGAACAAGGTATGAGTGAAAATTATATTTGTGCAAAACTCCTGAAATAAGGCTTGGTCAGGGAAATTGCTAGATGGGCTGATGGCCTGTGTCATTTCCTGTTGGCATTTTCCGTGGAGGTGACTGTGTTGCAAAGACTTTCACTATGATAGAGGATTATATTTCTTGCTGAGGAGAACAGAAAACTATTGGACTGATATATCAGACCAAAGGTTAGAAATAAAATCAGTGGCCCCGAGCCTACTCAGAACTGTCTTCCAATTCCCTGAATCTTTCTTGTGATCAGAATATTGGCTTTATTTATGTATTAAAAACATGTATTTATTGCCCTGACCAGTTTGGCTCAGGCTCAGTGGATAGAGCATCGGCCTGTGGACTGAGGGGTCCCAGGCTCGATTCCGGTCAAGGGCATGTACCTTGGTTGTGGACACATCCCCAGTAGGAGGTGTGCAACAGGTAGCTGATGTTTCTCTGTCATCGATGTTTCTAACTCTCTATCACTCTCCCTTCCTCTCTTTAAAAATTCATATATATATACACACACACACACACACACACACACACACACACACACACACACACATATTTCAGAAAGAAAGGAAGAGGGAGAGAGATATAGAAACATCAATGATGAGAATTAATCATTGTCTGGCTGCATCCTGCATGCCCCCCAGTGGGGATTGAGCCCACAACCCAAGCATGTGCTCCTGATCTGGAATCTAACTGTGACCTACTGGTTTATAGGTTGATGCTCAACCACTGAACAACACTGGCCAGGCTAGAATTGACTTTTAATAAAAGGTGTGAGCATTGACATATATAAAATATTTCTATTTTGGATCTGGTTAATCATATGGTTTCTCTTTGTTGTGTTCATATATATTTTTCACAGTGATCTATTTAGTAACTCTGCTGGAACCCCTAACAGGATTTCTTCCCAGGTAAGTAATGGAGATCCCATTGGTTGCTGGAACTAAGGGTTCCTGGGGCTAAATTTGGGGCCTTTTTTTTTTTAACTTGCAGCACTTCCAAGAATTTTCCTGTGGAGTTCACTGTGGATGTTTTTCTCTCTTTTCCACGTCCAGCATGGAGAGAGAGATTGGGTCCAGTTTCTGAGTAGAGTAGCTGGGGATTAAGAAATAAAAGTGTAGAAGAACAAAGACGCAGTAATAGGAAAAATAGCTGGGCCGGGGCGGTATGTCTGTTCTCTCTGATGGAGAGGCAGCATCTGACACCCAAGCAGCAGCAGTTTATTTATATTCCAAAAATACAAAGGTGCTGAAAACCAATCCCCATCTCACTAATAGAAAGATGTGGATAGGAAGCCCGGAAGGCTGGTAAACAACCTTAATTGCTCTGAAAGGTCAGAGCTAAAACATTGTTAATTAAAGCAGCTTCCACCTCTGTTTGGTTTTTGTATATTTCTGTCATTAGGATTTCCTGGCTAAAGGCTATGGGCGGATCTCATAGTCTTAACAAAAGGGATAGCCAGGCGCCTTGGATTTAGCCCACAAACAGTTAAGAAATGCTCAAGGTGTCTTGCCTGAGGCACTCCCCACAGTCCACTCTCAGGTTCAGCAATCCCCATCCTTCCACGGAAGTTGAATGAAGTGGTTTTGTATGACAGGAGGAGGAATCAAGCGTGTTGGTATGGCACAAGAAGCCTTGTCTAGGCTTCTTTGTAAGGCATGCATTTACTGGGTGAACCCGATCAGGTTGGGTGGCAAGAGACCTCCCGCCATCCTTGCCTGGTCTCTGAGCCCTTTGTCTGATCCACTTTGGGATGAGAGGCATTGCTTTTCTGTAGTGGTGTTTTTAAAAACAACAAAAAGAAACAATGCAGGGCATTCTGAGGTTTCTGTGGCTGGACAGACAAGGAGCATGGTGTGAAGCTCTTGTCTGTGGGTTTTGCGTGCTTGTAAACATTGTATGTAGAGTGTTTCTGTTTGTTGCTGCTTTGTGTCTTTTTGTTGTTTGGCTTCATTTGTTTAAAAATGGGGCACATCCCACTTGTCTGGGGGCCCCAGCTGCTTGTGGCAGGCTTAACCCATGGCATGGACTGCAGGAACTTCCCAGCACCTTTTGGGAGAGTTCTTTATCTTGGGGAACCTCTTTGCTCTCCCTCTCAAGCTATCATCCATCCATGTAGCTAAGTGAGAGTTCTTGTCTGCTTGTAATGCCACTTTGGTTACAGATGTTCTTTGCTTGCTTTCCTATGTTTGGGGGACCTGGTTTGATCTTTACTGTTTTATGAACACTGGGAATACTCTGTCTTTGCTCTTTTAGGCTTTGTACTGCCCAGACATTGTGAAGGTCATTTGCTATGCAGGTTGGTGTGATGAGATTCTAATACTAGTATCACAGTCCCTTCTTTTCAGAGTATTCATTTATTTTACTTTAGAGGGTGTTTCTGTTTCTCTTTTAAAAGGAGATAAGATCTCTTTTTTATTTGCAAGATTTCACGTTGTTACACCATAAGGATTCTACTCAGAAAGAAAATATGGGAAATAAATATTTTACCCCCCCCCCACTCGCCTTTTTCTCCAGCCTCCTAAACGTTGTCAAGGTCATGTTGTCCCTTTCATAAAATTTTCTAAGAAAATGCCTTGAGCAATAATTGACTTTAAAATCATTAAGGCATAATGAATAGGTAGAAGTAAAATGAAGGGTTTTGATAAAGTTTTATAATATAACTAGAGGCCTGGTGCACAAAATTCGTGCACGGGGAGGCAGGAGATGTCCCTCAGCCCAGCCTGCACCCTCTCCAATCTGGGACCCCTTGAGGGATGTTCTGGTAGGATCAGGCCTAAACGGGCACTCGGACATCCTTCTCACAATCCAGGACTGCTGGCTCCAAACTGCTCACCTGCCTGCCTTCCTGATTGCCACTAACCGCTTCTGCCTGCCAGCCTGATCACCCCCTAACCACTACCCTGCCAAACTGATTGATGTCTAACTGCTCCCATGCTGGCCTGTTTGCCCCCAGTTTTCCTCCTCTGCTGGCCTGGTTACCCCTAACTGCCCTCCCCTGCAGACTTGATCGCCCTCAACTGCCCTCCCTTGCAGGCCTTGTTCCTCCCAGTTGCCCTCAACTGCTGGCCTGATCACCCACAACTTCCCTCCCTTGCAGGCCTGGAACCTCCCAATGGCCCTCCCCTGCTGGTCATCTTGTGGTGGCCATCTTGTGTCCACATGGGGGCAGGATCTTTGACCACATGGAGGCAGCCCTCTTTTGTGTTGGAGTGGTGGTCAATCTGCACATTACTCTTTTATTAGATAAAATAGAGGCCTGTTGCATGGGTGGGGATCAGCTGGTTTGCCCTGAAGAGTGTCCTGGATCAGGGTGGGTGTTTCCCTGGGGCATGGGGCAGCCTGGGCAAGGAGCCTGTGGTGGTTTGCAAGCCAGCCATGCCCCGCAGCAACACAAGCAGAGGCCCTGGGATCTGGGATTAATTTATGTTCTACAATTGAAACTTTGTAGCCTGGAGTTGAGCCAAGCCTTCTGCACACTCTGTGGTGATAGCCATTTCTGTTTGGGTTTATTTAAATTCTATAATTGAAATGTTGTAGCCTAGAGTGGAGACCTAGGTGCTAGGGCTGCAGAGGCTTGGCTTCCTCCGTCGCCTGGGCAGCCCTAGCCTCTGCTCTCTCCAGCTCTGTGACTGCCACCATTTCTGCTGGGATATATTTTCTATAATTGAAACTTTGTAGCATTGATTGGAGGCCTAGACCGGCAATGGCAGGCAGAAAGCTTGGCTTCCTTCATTGCTGGGGAAATCCAAGCCTCCCTCCTGCTCTCCGTGGCCACAGCCATCGTGATTGGGGTTTATTTGCTCCTGATTGGCTGGTGGGTATGGCTTATGGGTGGTATGATCAATTTGCATATTACTATTTTATTAAATAGGATTATATTTATCTAAATATAGCTTTTCAAAGTCTTTGTTAACTTATGTAATTTAAAACTTTGAAGTCTTGCTGAGTTAAATAATGAAAATTATGAAATATCTAGGTATTTTGAAGTAATAGGATACTGAAATATTAATTGATCTGAGTTTGCCTCGTTTGGGCTTCTTATTGCAGAAAAGCTGGAGAATGATTGAGATGTGTTAATGAATGTATCTTACATTTTATTTGAAATACATCTACATCTCTTACAAAGGTGAATGTATTGCTAATCTGAGGAATGTTAATTGTCACCTAAAATTGTTTCTAAGAGTTAAGAATTCTAACTAATTGGAAAGAAGTTGTATGGTTCTGGTAATAGAAGGAAGGCATGAGGTATGGAGATGCATTTTAAAGGAAAAAATAAAGTGGGTTGTTCTGTAGCTAGTTATTTATAAATGGGTAAGAAGGTTTGGGAAAATCATAGAAGGATTGTGAAGAGAAATCTTAAAAAGAAAATACAAGTATACTGAATAATAAGTCTAATTAGATAAATAAATCTAAAGTAAAGTAATACAGATTTTTTTCTTTTCCAGTTTTCTAAAAGGGAAAACGTTTTTCCTGCATTTACCTATGAAAAAAGGTTTTATATATTATTAAAATAGTTATGGCATGTTATTCAGGAATTTGATTACTTGAAAGCTCATCTTCTTAATAATAAGAATTGAAATTTTACTAGCCTATGTTGTGTTTTAGTATCCTTGGTTGATATTTTAAATAAATAACTTAATACTGTTTACTACTACTACTAATACTACTAATATAATCTTTTGGTCCAATGTAGTTGACCACCTTTCCATGGTTTTAGTTTTAAGAAACTTTTTCTTTACCTAGAATTGGCTTTAGGTCATCCCAATAGGCTCTGTGTCTGTGTATGTCATACAGGCCTCGACACCTGAACACATCACCAGAAATATTCTAACTGCAGTTTTTCAGGTTGTCACTGTGTGATTTTATGCCAGCAGAAGCCTTACATATGGAAATCTTCTCAACTGGTTTATAACTTACAATATCCATTAATCCTTATGTTTTGTGTTCTGTTTCATACAATGGATGCTTGTGTCCCTGCTTAACTAATTATTTCCTCAGACAGTATGGGCCTCACTGTAAAAGCTATCTATATCACTGTGTCCTAAAAATAAGACTCAGTGGTTTGGATTTATAATGGAGTCAATGAAATATGAGTGATCTATTAGCTTCACTTAAAACCTCCCTCCCCTATTTGTCTCCCTCCTTTACTTGTCAGACAGGGAGGACTTCAGCAAACACCCCGTCCCTCCCCATCAGTAGGAAGCAGTCACAAAAGAGACCCAATGCCTCTTTCCCTGGAAGAATTTAGAGCCAAAACCCATAAGGGGAAAATATAATAGGCTAGGACTAATACAGTTCAATAAGACACCTTCCATATAAAACTAATCTCATATATATGAGATGATGATACTAATGAGGGTAAATGGTATTGGGGAAGGGCACGTAATAAGAATAGAGCCACAACCCAGCTGGGTGTAGCTTAGCAGTTGAGCATCGACCCAGGAGCCAAGAAGTCACCAGTTCAATTCCCAGTCAGGGCATATGCCCAGGTTGTGGGCTCCATCCCCAGTTGGGGGCGGGCAGGAAGCAGTTAATCAATGATTGTCTCTCATCATTGATATTTCTATCTCTCTGTCCCTCTCTCTTGCTCTCTGAAATCAATAAAAATATATTTAAAAATAATAGAGCCACAGTTGTCTAATAATCATTTGCCTTACTAGCTATACATAAGTTGGCTTACAGACCCTGGTAAACTGGAGGATGAAACAAGGCTGTAAAAAGATAAGATTCCTCCATGGGCCCATTACTCAGAAAAGAAATACATTTTGAGAACAGAAGAAGGACAGAACACACTTTGATTTCATTGCTGTGCCCGGACCCTGACCCTCTCTGGAAGTTTTTTCTCTGGATCATTGTCCATTCTCCAGTCCCAGGAAGGGTTTGAGCTATTGGTAACATCATAGATTAACTACCTTGTTATTAAACTTTGAGCTCCTGCAGGCGGAACTGCAGACCCTCCCCTACCCTTTCCATGTTACACTTGCAGCTGCACGTAGCTATCTTCTCCCTCATGTGTATATAACCAGCCAACTGGCAGGGAGAGTCAGGGCAGATTTTTGTGGATGACCTGCTGCTCTCCCATCCTGCTGGCAGTATTGGAATAAATGATTCAAACCTTTCTCTGCTTCATTGGCTCAAGTAGTGATAGGCAGCCCGGACTCCTTGGTTGTCCAATTACAATCTCACTCAAGATAAAAATGTCTTCATTTTTATAACTCTCTAATACCTAGCGCACTTCTGAGCATAAACACTCAAGAAATTGTTTTTGTTTTATTTAAGCAAACAGTGTGTGTGTGTGTGTGTGTGTGTGTGTGTGTGTGTGTGTGTGTGTGTAGTGGCAAGATTATTATGACCTCTGAACACATAAAAATCTGGCCACTCCTATATAATAAAAGGCTAATATGCAAATTGTCCTCTCAATCAGGAGTTCAACCAGCAGACAGGCCGGCCAACCACCCATGTTCCCTCCTCTTGGCCAGGCTGGCTGGATCCCACCCATGCACTGGGACTCTAATCCATTATACACATACACAAACACACACACACACACACACACACACACACACACACACATATTCATTCACATCACAGAATTGTCTAGGCTATGTCACATACCAAATATTAAACTAAATGGTATATTATTCCTGTCTAATATCTTTGACACCTTAATGTGTTACTGATGTTAACTGAATGTTTTAGAATAGCTTGATTGTGTGCATTCTTGAAAAAATATAATTCCATTTGAACATTTTATTTGCAATAACATTCTTTTAATTGTCCATCCATGATTTCCCTGCATAAATTATAAAAAATCCAAATAAAGGAGGATTTTAATTCATAACGTTGTTATACTATTACTTGATCTAAAAATGAGAGTCTTGGTTATCATTTTTATCTCTTAATGGATTATTGAATTGTTTTTCTTTAGGCACAAAAGACCCCTTTATTCTTTAGATTTCATGTGCTAGATTCAGAAATCCCTTTCGTTTGTTTGTTCTATAACTACAACCAAGAACAAAATATGAATTGAACAAGAAGATACCTCTGCAGTTTTGGGATCCAAGGCAGAAGGTGAAGGTTGATTGGAGCAAATATTCTGGCCCATGGCTTTGGTAGGTTGTGGGAAGCCTGAAAGTTACTTGGTAGCTTTTCTTTTCACTTCTCCCAGCTCTTTCCAGTTGTTTTGCAAGAGGGAGATAATTGCTCATTAATGTTTGTTGTTTGCTCTGTGGATCCCTGCTGAAATCACTACAGGTGGAGAAGGATGGCCTTCATCAAAACAAGTCAGAGAAACTCCCAGGAGAGAAGCCAAGGTGTTAGTTCCTGGACCAAATGGTCATTGTTCTCTTCATTTGCTCTTCCCCAGCAGGCTTCTCTGCAGGTCACCTGGAAAATGCACTTTCCTCCTCAGATCTAGTCTGAATGTACTCACAACTGACACCGTAAAAATGGCATGCCACATATACATAATTGCCTGTGTCAGCTGGCAATTGATTTTGTGAGTGACCAGTCAGCTTCTTTGACTAGAGTACAGAGTAAATTATAAATTCAATTGAGGTTACTGGTTGATTTTTCCTTTGTGGTTACATATTGGATCAGCATCAGGCCTGAGTTGTCAGACCCAAGGACAAGTGCCAAGAGAAGAGATAACAGAGTATTGCAGGAAAACAGAGTATCTAAGATGTTCTCACAAGTGAGCAGAACATTGTGATAGAGAACCTGGAAAGGGATCAAATCAAGCAGAGTACAGATTTCTAGCCAGTTTATTTTTTATTTTTTATTGATTTTTTTTTTGTGTGTGTGTGTGTGAAGAAGGGAGAAGGATAGAGAGTTAGAAAAATCAATGAGAGAGAAACATCAATCAGCTGCCTCCTGCACACCCCCTACTGGGGATGTGCCCACAACCAAGGTACATGCCTTGACTGGAATCGAACCTGGGACCCTTCAGTCCACAGGCCTACGCTCTATCCACTGAGCCAAACCAGTTGGGGCTCTAGCTAGTTTATTGAGCTTTCCCCCCAGAAATAATCAAAGTCAGTGGGGTAGGAACTAGTAGGATAGCTTCCTAGAGGGCCTACAATGTTAGGAGGATTATCAAAATAGGGATGAAGTCAAGTGTCCAGTTATCAGAAATTGAATATTAATAAGGAGACAAAGACAGGGTGAATCAAAGAGCTCCAAACCTAACTCAAATGACCGTTGAACCTGTCTGTAAATAGTACCTTTTGAACCTAGGACTTGGGAGAGGGGCTTGGTCTTCACATGGCTATCAGTGACCCTTAGCTTAAGATGGAGTAGGGGTGCAACTGTAGGAATCACAGTGATCCGGGCCAATGGCACTGCAAATAGGTGCCCTTAGCCATAGGGATATGGATGAGCATGTGTGTTGTTCAGAGATTCTCAAATATGACCATGTCACAGATCAACTGGAGGTCTTGTTCAAACAGACTGCTGGGCCCCACCCCAAGAATTTCTGATTCAATAGACCTAGTGCCAGAGAATTTTCATTTCTAACATGTTTTAAGGTAATACTGATGTCCATGTTCTAGGGACCGTACGTTGACAATCACTAGTCTAGATCAATTCTATATCAGTGAATTAGAAGAAGAACCAAATGATACTTTTTGGACTCTTGTTTATTAAAGCAGACAAGGCCTTTGTGTTTTTCTTTTCTTCTTAAGAGGACATTAAAATGATGGTAAAGAAATAAGCTCTAATACAGAGAAGAATGATGTATATCATCTAAAAAAGATGGTGACTGGTAGATAAAACAGAATGGAAAGTAGCAGGCTAAGACCGTGGTTGGCAAACTGTGGCTCGTGAGCCACCTATGGCTCTTTGGCCCCTTAAGTGTGGCTCTTCCACAAAATACCACAGCCTGGGTGAGTCTATTTTGAAGAAGTGGCGTTAGAAGAAGTTTAAGTTTAAAAAATTTGGCTCCCAAAAGAAATTTCAGTCATTGTACTATTGATATTTGGCTCTGTTGACTAGTTTGCTGACCACTGGTAGGAAATAAGAGGGGATCAGCATCATTTTTTTAGATGATCTTTGGAGAGCTCCAAGCTCAAAGTTAGTAGCAACATTGGGAAGTGAACGTTAGAAAGGCAATTTTAAAAGGGAGAGGTGTGTGGGAGGTGATTACATGAGGCATTGCCTAGAGAATGATTGTGCCAATTTGCTTCCTATAATCAACACACCGCCCTCAAAATGCTCAGCAGGAAGAGGGTAGGGTAGGTCATCCAGCATTTTAATCTTAGACAAAAATGAAAACACACCAAAAAAAACCCCATATAAACCAACCACAAAGACTTGAACAACTTTCATTTAGGGAAAATGAACAAATTGCCTGGGAAGAAAAAGCACTATTGTAGTGGATGTATTGTGGAGGAATGTATCCTCATTCTTGAATTTGGGGGCCTTCTAAAATGAAGTCATCCAGTTAATATGCCCCAAATATGTACAAAAAGGTGTTTATCCAAAGAGGATTGAAACAGGGTAAGGTTTACATGTAGTTTAGCAATTGATTATAATTATGAAAGTATAACTAAAGTCTACCAGGCATGTACAAAAATAGCAACAGATATGAGACCAGTTGACCCTAACAGAAACAGAGATAGTGCTAGAAACTGAGTAACATAAAGAACTCTCTAGTTGATATCTTCAGAGTGACAGGAAGATAGTGAGTATAACATAAGAGCAGAAAAAATGTGGAGAAGGAAATAAAATTAAAGAATAAGAAAGCTTTTGGAGAATAAAGCTGTGATTGCAAACATGTAATTTTATTTTATTATATTTTATTAACAGAATTACAGATGTTCTCCAATTTACCCCCCGCCCTTTACTTCCCTCCTCCCAGCCCCTATCCCACCCCAGGCCTTCACCGCACTATTGTCTCTGTCCATTCCATTGGTTATGCATATATGTACACTGAGTGGCCAGATTATTATGATCTCTATATATTAGAGGCCTAGTGCATGAATTTGTGCATGGGTGGGGTCTGGTCAGCCTGGCTGAGGTGAGGAGATATGGGCAGTTGGCCGGCCTGCTTGCTGTTTGAACTCCTGGTCAAGGGGTCAATCTGCATATTAGCCTTTTATTATATAGGATATACACTGAGTAGCCAGATTATTATGTGTTCAGAGATCGTAATAATCTGGCCACTCAGTATATATGAGTTCTTTGGTTAATTTCTTCCCATCTTCTCCCCCGTTATCTCCCCCCATCTGAGAATTGGCAGATATGCCAACATGTAATTTTAAATGGAAGTTTAAGAACATGAAATTAATGAACACTCTCAGAATAGAGAGAAAATATGTAGAAAATAACAGAGAAGTTAAGCAACACAAAGGATTCATCTGGGAGGACTAGCGTCCAACTAATAAGAGTTCTAGAAAGATAATGAAAAACAAATGGAAAGAAACAATCAAAGATACATTAGGAGAATATTTTCTAAAACTGAAGAAAAGGATTGTTCATCATATTGAAGGAATGCAATGAAGTTGAGTAAAAGAATTAAAAAGACAACCGTGATACATTATAAAGTGTCTGGATATGGCTGATTAAAAAGATCACAGAAGCTTTAAGGTTGGGGCAGGATTTTATGTGCAAAAAATATAGAATCAGATTTGCATCCCATTTCTCTATAGCAATCTGGAATATAAGAGACAATGGAGAGATGAATAAAAGGCAAAACCATTTTAAATTTAGAATGGTATACCCTGCCAAGATGACTAGAAGTTAATACTACCAAAAATTGGAAGGAGGATAGAGTGAAATACATTTTGGGGTAGATTTGGGAGATAATTCCCAGAAAAAGTATAAGTTAAACCTATTATAGTTTGCTTCTGAAGAGTGTATGTGTGTGCCAAGGAGTAGGAGGGATTGTTGCTTTTCATAATCCTTCATATTCTCTTTTTAAAAAAAAACCAAATACATATATTACTTTCCCAAAATTAAAAGGGACTAAGCAAAATCCCAAAGTCCTTTGCCACTGAAAGGGAACTGCAGCTTTAAGATAACATGCATGATGAACACACAATTTTTATTATGAATTCTTCCATTAAGAAAACATTGGCTGAAATAGCTGCCCATTTTAGAAAAAATATGCTAAGAATTATAGTGTGGAACTGGCTGCATATATCAGCAGCAACAGTCCCAGTTCTTTAAACCCCATCTGTTCAGCAGTATAGGAAACCAGGAGTCAAATTAAAGAGCAGTACCTTCTTTTCTTCCTATAATAAGTGGGCTCAAGGTTTACTATAATTTTGAGAACTTATAAAATGTGCAAATACAGAAGAAAAGTATTCCAGTATAGAGTACCAGTACTTAAAAGGAACCTACAAATCAATAAATTAGCTTCTTTATATGCCAAAAGAAGGGAATGCCCCACCATATGATAAAATTGTACATATCTTGAAACATAGAGTATATTGCTCAATAACTAGTGCAGTTTTAGAACAAGTAAGCACTCTTTAATCTAGTTTCTTTCTGTGACAGAAAGACAGGATTGGTAAATGAAAGAGAGGCCAAAATGGTAATTTCCCCTGAAGGGGAAAGTGCATAGATATAGAGGGGAATGTTGTGTGTGTTAAATTACTATGAACCAGTACCAATTTTCCAGAAGAATGTCATTCACTTAAGAGCTTATTAATACATTGCTATCCCCCACAAGAATTAAGTGAGATTTTTAAATTATAAGTTTGGAGATAACTGGTTTGGTAGCCTCATCTGGGACTTGTGATGGAGTAGAGGATGTTTCTTAAAAGGGCAATTGGAAAAAAGCTGAGTAGGAGGGCAAGAATGAGCAGAAACCTTGGACAAAATCTGTAGGTAAAGCTATACATTGGCCAGGTCGGTCCCCAACTAGTTTGGACCAGTTTGACCCCATTGGGTTTTTTCCATATTAAACAAACTACTGCAACAATAATTGAACTGGCACATGTAGGCACAGACACCAGAACTTAAAGCAAAGCGGGTATCATGGAGAAGTAGTGGGAAGAAAGGATGGCCAGGGAAGGGAACAGGCTCAGAGAACAAGGAGCTTCCCTCTAGATAAAAAGACATCTGTAGGAGGTATCTGGTTTCTAACAAGTAAACTGACCACAGCTTGGGAGCTATTCTTTGTTTAGTTGAATGTTCTCCAATTGATGATTTATTAAACATTAAGGATTGGGAGAACATGGATAGGGTTAGTATTATAACAAAGTTAGCCAAAACAGGTTTGGCTCAGTGGATAGAGTGTCGGCCTGCAGACTGAAAGGTCCCAGGTTCGATTCCGGTCAAGGGCATGTACCTAGGTTGGGGCACATCCCCAGTAGGGGGTGTGCAAGAGGCAGCTGATTGATGTTTCGCTTTCATTGAGATTTCTGAATTTCTATCCCTCTCCCTTCCTCTCTGTAAAAAATCAATAAAATATATTTAAAAAAAAACAAATGAAGTTAAAACCTATGAGGAGAGGGTGAGGTGAAATTCTTCAGAATAAAGGAGACAACACTAATAGTCTCCACGAATATGCTGCAATCTTCCATGGAACAGAGGCCTTCTTTTCTACTGAGAACAAAGCAGTAGGAAATACTGTTAAGACTCAGAAACTCTGCTCTTAAGGCTAACATACAGTGGATAGCAATTGAGCCTCTTTTGACATTTAAACAACATGGCAGATGTCATTCCCATCCATAACTCAAGTCATTTAGGATTGTCTAAGAATCAATTGGTGACTTTTAGTTTGTGATTATATACAGTTCTCAAGAGAATGAAACAACATGTGTGTGGATAGACATAGATAGGGAATAATAGATTGATTGATTATAAGGAGGGAATTGAATGACATGATTATGGAGACTGACAGATACCAATATGTGCAGTGGGCAAGCTGGAGACCCAGAAGAGTCAATGATGTAGTTTAATCCACAGGCTGGCCAACTCAACACCCAGAAAGAGAGATTTCAGTGTGAGTCCAAAGGCAGGAGACAATCAATGTTCCAGCCACAAGGAGTCAGTCAGGACTATTTCCATCTTATGCAGCCTTTGTGTCCTTGTCCGGTCTTCAATTTATTGGACAAAACCCACCTACATTTGTGATATTTCCCAGTTACTCAGAGGCATGTATTGGCAATAGCAATAGATATGTATATTAGGAAATATTGGAAATAATTGAATTAACATGTACAAGAGAATGCTTCATAAAAATATTTTATAAAATGTAAAGCTTCAGACAAATGTTAGTGAATACAATGATGTTAGAAAAGTAGATCAAATTATCTTCTGGCTCAGCCTAAGGATTTTGAAGGCATCTACAGAAATACATTAATACAAAGAGCAAGTCATTGAAAATATTTACAGTGGTCACAGAGTGATAGAGAATGATATAAAATCAATCATACCATTAAATGTGAACAAGAAAGGCCATCAGCTATAATAAAATACCAAATAAAAAAGACATATAAAGCTAATATGTATTTACAGATGAAGAAAATAAATGAATCATCTAAGGTCTATTCTATGAATAAAGAATATGAGACTAGAGGTTGATATTTTGGTATTATAGAAAATAAAAATTTACAAGCAAATTGATTATTACAATAAAAGATAAATTAACCCTAACCCAAATATTGAATTCTTGTATAACAACTGTAGTACCACAAACATCTAAAACAAACAAACAAACAAAAAACACAAAAGAATCTGGCCCCAAATGGACAGAATTTTGATTATCATCAGAGTTTAATCCTGCTCACATTTCACTTTTCTCTTTGATTTTTGTATTTTTCTGCCACTGTCTGGTCACTTGGTACTATTCTCACAAATCCACCACAGTGTATTGTTATTCCTTTTGTCTAGCCCTGAAACTCAGGAACCCTTGTCCACAATTGGTTTCTGTTTACTGTCATAATAAGACAAACTAAGAAAAAGACTCAAACTAGAAATTATATTTTTCAGCATTGTTTTTGTGTATAGAAAAATATGTTTGATGTAACTTTTTAAATAGGAAATAATCACATATGTGATTATCATCACAAGGATGCTGAGGTAATCTATCCCATTTTAAGATAAGTAATTTTTTTTTAAAGTTGTAAAATAGAGTACCACATAGAACTAGCATACTTTATAAATCTTGAATCAAGAAGGAAATCCAGTACAATAATAGCAATAAAATGAACATATCAAAATTAATGTTTCAATAGATTTGCATAAATGTATTTCATATTTATGCCAATTTATCATAATGGAAAGCTTCAGGGAATATATCTTTGTTTTATAGAAGAGGAAATAGATCCTAGTCAGTTTGGCTCAGTGGATAGAGCACCGGTTCATGCACCAAAGTGTCCTGGGTTCGATTCCGGTCAAGGGCATGTACTTCAGTTGCAGGCCTGATCCCTCTTCTGGTTGGGGCACATATGGGAGGTAGCCAATCGATGTGTCTCTCTCACATTTATATTTCTCTTTCTTTGTTCCACACTCTCTGAATGAAAAACCAATGGAAAAAATATCATTGGGTGAGGATTAACAGTAAAATAAATATCTTTAAAAAAAAAAAGAAGAGAATAGGCCTAGAATGTCTAAGTACTTATTTAGAGAGTACTCTCTTTCTCTAAAATCACAAAGACCATGAGTAACAGAACCAAGATAAAATTTCAGGTCTGTTGATTATAGAGACTGAATGTGAAACAATGCTTGCCAAGGGAGCAGGGGAATAGGGAGGTATTAGTGGAAGGGCACAAAGTTTCCTTTATGCAAAATGATTAAGTCCCAGAGATCTACTTTATGGCTCAGCATAGTTAACAGATCTTATGTTGTGTTCTTACCACACACACAGAACTAAGACGCAGGGAAGAAACTTTTGGAGGTGATAAATAGGTCTGTGACATAGATCATGGTAATAATTTCACAGGAGTATACATGTCTCTAAACTCACCACGTTGTATACATTAAATATATACAGTTTTGTATGTCAATCATGCCTCAATAAAGCATTTAAAAATATAAAAGAAAAAATTAGTATTTCATCCAAAGCAGTAACGTTCTTTCTCACCAAATATGCATGTTAATAAAAATACAAAAAGGGAATTTAGACTAAAACACAGAAAAATAAAAATGAGAAAAAATAAGAGATTAAATAGTACAATTGATAGTTACAAAATAGTCATAGGCATGTAAAGTGCAGAAAATAAAGTCAATAATTTTGTAATGACTATGCATGCTAGGTACAGGAAATATCAGGGGGACTACTCTATAAAGTATACGATTGTCTAACCACTATTCCGCACACCTGAAAACCAATACAAAATAATAAAGTAAACTGTAATTGAAATATAAAAATAAAAAATGAGGAAAGGGAAAAGTTACACAGAAAGAAATAAAAAAAACTACAAATGGATTCATAAACAGTAGGCAGTTTATGACCAAGCCTGACAAAATGTATACATCATTGACTCGATTAAAAATATAAATAAAATCACAAAAAATAAGGTACTAAATAATGCCATCAAAAATAATTGAATGTGAAAGGTCTACCCCTAGAGTAGACACTAGATCCATATAGTAGACATGTAAGTTCTACCAAATCACTAAGGAATAATTTCCATATTATAGAACCTGTTTCAACATACAATAATTAGATTTTAAAAAATGATAATACTATTCACTGAGGTATGAAGTAAAACAAAAAAGCAGAAAGTTGGGGCGTGGGAGATGATGAATTCAGTTTTTAATATACTAAGTTTAAAATGCTTGATGGACTTCCTATTTGGTGATGTGTAGTGGGATATTGGCTTTTTTATTCATTTGTACATGAACTATTTTTGAAAGGCTTTGTGTCAGGCACTGAACACAAAATAGTCTGCATCCACAAAATTATTATGTAATAAAAGAGACAGAGAATTGACAGATATAAACTATGTAATGCTAAAAATGCTGTTATGTCATAAAGGCCAGCAGTTTGTTGTAGTGAGTAGCAGGGGAGACTTTCAGAGTGGCATCAAGGATATAATTATTCATCTGGCTTTAGAAATGGATCTCGTACCTATTAATCATTCTTCTAGTGTATAGTGCCTAAGGAAACGGTGGCACATGAATCTGATCAAAACACCCAAATTAGCCAATATTTTGAGGAGAGCAGGGGTGGTATAGCTGGTGAGCAGTTTGGAGCCAGCAGTCCTGGATTGCAAGAAGGATGTCTGATTGACTGTTTAGGCCTGATCCTAGTAGGATCGGGCTCTAGTCTTCACTGCCATTCAACTTGATACCAGTCAGTTCTGACATCTATCTCTTTAGTAGACATTTTGAAGTTTAAATACATGCATTAACTCTTTTGGGGACCATCCACCATCATTACATTTTATTTTTTTAATATGTATTAGTATTATTAGCCATATATTCTTTCAGAGGGCTCCTGGGCTAACTTTTGCCACTCACAGTCTTCATCATTCCCACTACAAACATATGCTGACATGGAAAAGGGACTAGGAAGGTGCTCCTCATGGATTTGGGCATCCCAGATATCAATGTGGTATTTGCTGAGGTTTCTTCCACATATACTTTGCTAATCATTAGCAAATCAGAATGCTGAGCAAGATTTCTGTCATATATGAATCTGACTGCCAGCTAAGCCCTCTGTGTAATCATAAGTAGAACATGCCATCCTGGGTTTTTCCCAACCCCTCCTTAGCAGATAATAGTCCCATCTGTTTCCTAACCAATACTACAGAAGCCAATTCAGTTCAATAGATATTAAATTTCTGGATGTGTGCCAGGCATAGACTTGGCCCTCAAAATACAAAGGCAAATCAATTACATGTCTGGGCTTTATTACATTACTAGAGGCCTGGTGCATGAAATTCATGCACTCAGGGAGGGGGCAGGTCCCTCAGCCCAGATTGTAAGAGGTCACAGGCCAGGTTGAGGGACCCCATGGGTATACAACTGGGGCTGGGGAGGGACCACAGGAGGGCTCCAGGGCATGTATGGCCCATCTCACTCAATCCCAATCGGCTGAATCCCAGCAGCAAGCTAACCTACTGGTCTCAGCATCTGCAAAGAAGCAGTGAACAGACTGTCAAACTACAGTGGGGAGGCAGGCGAAGGTGGGGGGGGGGGCAGGGGCTGTAAGAGATAAACTGAAGGACTTGTATGCATGCATATAAGCATAACCAATGGTTACAAGACACTGGGTGGAGGGCAAGTGAAGGCATCTGCTGGGGGGTAGGGGAGGCCAAGGGAAGGTCAATGGGGGGGGGAAACATGTACTACTATTCATAATACTTTAAACAATAAAAATTATGTATATAAAAAAAACTTATTTGAAGAAATAATGACAGAAAACTTCCCCTACCTGGTGAAAGAAATGGACTTACAAGTCCAGGGAGCACAGAGAGTCCCAAACAAGTGGAACCCAAGAGGCCCACACTAAGATACATAACTAAAACACCAAGGATTAAAGACAAAGAGAGAATCTTAAAAGTAGCAAGAGAGAAGCAATCAGTTACCTACAACAGAATGCCCATACAACTGTCAGCTGATTTGTCAACAGAAATTTTGCAAGCCACAATTGTGTGGCAAGAGTATTCAAAGTGATGAATAGTAAGGACCTACAACCACGATTACCGAGCAAAGAATTTAGATTTATCAGATAAGAGGTTCACAGACAGGAAAAAGCTAAAGGAGTTCATCACCACCAAAACCAATATTATATGAAATGTTGAAGGGTATTATTTAAGAAGAAGAAGAAAGAGAAGAGATGAAAAGAAATGAGCAATAAAATGCCAACAAATACATATTTATCAACAATTGAATCTAAAAGTCAAAATAAATGAACAAGAATAAAGAACAAAAATAAACTGGTGAATAAAAAACAGAATCAGAGGCATGGAGTGTGCAACAGACTGACAAATCTCAGAGGGAAGGGCGAAGAAGGGGTAAGAAAAGATTAACCAAAGATCTTACCTATGGATATGGACAGTAGGGTGGTGGAGGCCTGGGATAGGGCGGGGACTGGGGACACTGGAGGGGCGGGGAGAGGCAGGGCATCTGTAATACTCTCACAATAAAGATTTAACAAAGTAAATAAATAAAAAGAAAAAATATGCTGTTATAACCAGTGTCAGTGGAACATTGAAAAAAAACTTCATTTAAATAATGGTAAGTTGCATATTTTTTAAATTTTTAATACATTTGGAATCAGGATGCTTCTTATGATAGATGGCATTATAATATTGAGTCACTGTTGAATTAGAAGCATCTTTTACTGTATAAATGATGTAGAAAACAGTGGTATACATTACAACTGATGGTGCCTTAGGTTTGATTAAATCCAGTGAGCATTATTACCTGCACTTTTAAAATAATTTATTTTATTTTATTGATTTTAGAGAGAGTGTTGTTCCACTTATTTATGCTTTTATTGGTTTCCTCTTGTATGTGTCTTGTCTGGGGATCGAACTCAAAAACCTTGGCAATATATTGGGACCAACTGAGCTACCCAGCCAGGGCCACTACCTGCACTTCACATTGATTTTACCTTGTGGGCAACGCACAGCCTGGTAATCTATTACAAGATTCATGACACTTGACCCTGAAACATATAATTTTGAAAACATAATCAGATGTAAAGTCTCAAAAAGAACTAAATTATACACTAGTTGGATAAAATCACCAACTATTTTGGGAATGAGAAAATCTGTAATACATTGACATAAGGAATGATGCACAAACATTAAAATGACAACCATACACATAATGTTGATCCATGGAAATGTGTTTGTTAATCATTGAGATATAAAGAGAATATAAAAATTATATAAACATTAGTTAAAACTAGTAAAAGTAGTTTATATGTATAACATGAGAAGTAACTTTCAAATTTATACAAATAAAATGTAATGTTCATAAGATTTTTTTCTAAGTCAGTTGAGTTCATAAAAGTGTATTTTTACCAGATAGCCTTGCTTCCCTAGAGCTATATCTTTTAATATATCCATGAAAGTATTTAAATATTTTTAATATGGAGAAAAGCAGTACTTAAAATTTTTCTATATTTCTCCAGAGGCAACTATTCAATTCAGAAATTCTAATATAAAAACAAATCTCAAAATTTTGAACACCTTGCAAAATTCTATGTTATAATAATAAAACTTAAATCTGTATTTTCCTTTGCTTCATATTTGGAAAAATTCTGAAAATTGCTTTGATTAAATAGTTAAAGTTGAGCTTTTTCCTTCCCAATCTAGCTAGGACACAACCCTGTTTAAAATATCTTTAAACTCTATTTTTAGATTTGAGGCATATGGCAGAAATTACCATATTCTGATGGTTTTGGTACCATTATAACTATGTTAGACCTGAAAGGATTTTCCAGTATCATTCCTAGTGATCATAACCACATCTGAAGTACCATGTGTCAAAAAGGATTTGGCTGGAACAATTCTGACAAATTCAGATAGTATACATATTAGTAAGATAGTATAACTTCTTTAGAAGCCTATTATTGAACTGGTCTTATTGTCTACACATCGTTCATAATAAAATGAATTATTTACCCACATTAGGTGAGTAGTTCTCAGCAGTTATATTTAAAATAATAGTGTGATTAGAATGAGAGAATCCTAATGGATGAAATTAGTTACAAATAGTCATAGGGATGTGAATAATGTGGTAATAATTATGTATGGTGCCAGGTGGATACTGGGAATATTGGGGGAACACTTTGTAAAGTATATGATTGTCTAACAACTATGATATACACCTGAAACCAATACAAAATAGTATTGAGTGTGAACTCTAGTTAGAAATAATTTTAAAAAATAAAAAAATAGAAATTATGTTTCAGTCAACAATGCTGATTTGCTTCTAAGGCATATCCATATGTATTTGTCTAGGTCTCAGAGAGACACCCTGGGGATACTCAGACAGGTTAAAGGCATATAAGTTTAGCCTTCTTAGTTCCAGGGTTGGACCACTCTGAGGGATAATTTTATGTTTGCTTGGTGCATTCCCCTGGTCTAATTAGGAGTGAGGGAATCCCTATGACAGGCTGCAAATATTTGTCATCCATCCATCCACTCATCCATCTGTCCCTTCTAATAGCACTTATAAGACTCTGCTCTTTCTAGGAACTGAGCTAAATGCTGGGGATAAATATAAATATGAACAAGAGATGGTCCCTGCCATTGATGAGCTCACATGGAAGGGGAAAATAGATGACATCATTGCAGTAAAACAGGGAGTGTTAATGGAGGTGGGAGCCAAGCATAGAGAATACAGAGAGAGAGAAAATATGCACTGTCTCTAGCAGGGTGCCCTTGTGTACAGATCTACTCTTCTGACTCTTCTATTTGGGATTTCATTGTCTTCTTGAAATACTGTCCTCACTTTGCTTTGTCTACCTAGACCCAAAGGTCTAGGTAGACAGATTGGATTATATTTCCTTGTGGTGCTTCCTCTGTGTCTGAAGCTTGTGTTATTTTGTTGCCCCTCTCTGGGCAGGAACTCTTCCAGATTTGTGGTGGTGGTATTTTTTATGACACCTGACATATACTAATATTTATTACTGGACACCCAACGTATGAAGATTCATGCAGAATGGGCCTTCCTTACCCTGGCTGCTGGCACAGCCTTTGCTTTGGCCCAGAGCTGCCTTTCTGCCTTCGCTCCACCCAGAGCAGCCTTTCCACCTTCCCAAGCTGCCCAGAGGCCCAGAGTGTATGGTGTGGTGCAAAATGCCTGTGTCATGACACAAGTGTCCCACCCCCGGCTGCTGGGTGCCTCTGTATGCAAATTAATCCACCATTTTTGTTGGATTAATTTGCATACTCAATCCTGATTGGCTGGTGGGCATCACAAAGGTATAGTCAATTTGCATCTTTCTCTTTTATTAGCATAGATTGTTCAAGTCATGTTGGGCCCAGATATCCATTTCTACCAGAAATGAAGAACTTTCTTTCCATTTTGTGTATATTTAATATTGTATGTGGGTCATGTTTATGGTCACTATATTTTCTCATTAAAAGCCAGAAATATTACTTGACACAGTCTACCATTGAATTGAATACCAACAATTTGGTCTACTTTATAAATTTAGATTAGTTTTTTAAAAATTTAACTTTATTGTTGAAAATATTACAGATGTCCCCCTTTATCCCATTGAACCCACACCCTAGGGTTCATTCCTAAAAATTTTCTAGCTCTCATCTTTTCTCAGTAAATTGATTCAATAGCTGAAGGCAGTGGTTTGCATGTCACTTCTGATGAAATATTTTCCAGTTTCTAATTGCTTAATGAGTATTTTGAATATTTTGTGGAGTGAGTGAATGAGAGTTTTATAGCATATGAAAAGAGGTAATGAAAAGATTGTAAGGAGTGTGGGTGTGTATAATTTACTTCCCAGTAAATGTGTTATTTTAGTTGTACACATTCATTTGGGGAAGCTAGTACAGCATTTATTCTCCTATGGGAGTATGGGTCTGTTGTGGAGAAGGGTGAGTGACCCACACTGATTCTTCTTCCCAGGTGCAGAATTCCATTCACTCCTTGGATTGCCAGCACAAGAAAAGCTTTATCTTACTCTGGCAATTGCCTAACAATATGAATGTCAGGCAACTTTATTCTTGGGGAGATTGTGACTCTGACAGCTCTGTAATGTGACATGCCTCTGCCTTTGATCCCCTGCAAAAAATGATGACAACTGTAGTATATTAGTTAAGGTGACACTGATTGCTGGAAGACAAACCTCCAACTCTTATCCTATCTAATAAAAGAGTAATATGCAAATTGACCACACCTTTGCTGAACCCTCAAGCCATGCCCACAAGCCAATCAGGAGCAAATATGCAAATAAACCCAACCAAGATGGCTGTGGCCACAGAGAGTAGGAGGGAGGTTTGCGTTTCCTTGGCAATGGAGGAAGCCAAGCTTTCTGCCTGCCATTGCCTGCTCAGGCCTCAGCTAAAGGCTACAAAGTTTCAATTATAGAACCCAACAGAAATGGCAGCAGCCACTGAGCGAGCAGAAGGCTTGGCTTTGCTCCAGGCTACAAAGTTTCAATTGTACAACATAAATAAATCCCAGATACCAGGGTCTCTGATTGGGTCGCCAGGGAGCATGGCCAGACTGCAAACCACCTCTTGCTCAGGCCACCCCATGCCCTAAGGGAACCCCCACTCTGATCCAGGATACCCTTTAGGGCAAACCTGCTAGCCCCCACCCATGCACCAGGCCTCTACTCTATCTAATAAAACAGTAATAGGCAGATTGACTATCACTCCAACACACAAGATGGCTGCCCCCATGTGGTCAAAGATTCTGTCTCCATATGGACACAAGGAGGCCACCACAAGATGGTCAGCAAGGGAGGGCAGTTGGGAGAGTCCAGGTCTGCAAGGGAGGGCAGTTAAGCGTAACCAGGCCAGCAGAGGAGGGAAGTTGGAGGTTACCGGACCTGCAGGGAAGGGCAGTTGGGGAGACCCAGGCCTGCAGGGGAGGGCAATTAGGGGCAAACAGGCTGGCAGAGGTGCAGTTAGGCATCAATCAGGCTGGCAGGCAGAAGTGGTTAGGAGCAATCAGGAAGGCAGGCAGGCAAGTATTTGGGAGCCAGCAATCCTGGATTGTTAGAGGGACATGCCTCAAAGAGTCCCAGATTGGAGAGGGTGCAGGCTGGGCTGAGGGACACCCACCCCCACTCATGCACAAATTTCGTACACCAGGCCTCTAGTTGTAAAATAACTGTGTATTTCTTATTCACAGTGCTGCTCATTAGCAGGCAGTTTAACTCTTAGTGCAGAAGGATCACATATAGGATGGCTTTTATGGGTCAAGCTTAGAAGTGGCTTGTGGCTCTTCTGACACTTTATTGAATAAAATGATTTGATAGTGGCATCCACCTGGTGGAATAGCTGGGAAATGTAGTCTAGTTGGGTGGCTAGGAAGAAGAAATGTATAGTCAACTAGCAGTTTCTTTTAGACATAGAGACATGCTTCTCTGATTCAAGCCCAAGATAAATGAAACACTTTAACCTTTACAAAGAGAGTTCCAATTTAGATCTGGAATTCTGGCATATGCTCTCTCATACTCAAAAAACCATGTAATCACATGGCAAGAGTTAATCACCTGCTGAAAAGTAGCACAAAATATTATCAGAACTATTTTGAAAGTCAGGCTTCCAGGAAATAGGTATTTGTTGAGAGACACAAGGATTTCTCTATCTAATAACAGAGTGCCTGAGAAGCAACTCTCCCCAGCTTAGGTCAAAAGGGTAACTCTTTGTTAATCAATATTCAGTCAGAGCACCTTTTATACAGTGATGGCTTTTAGGTTATCTCATTGTCCTCTGAGGTCCTTTTACATTTTAATACATTGTGGTTTTTTTAATTGACTATCAATTTGTTTCTCTTCATTGTCTTATAAACATGGTTGCTTAGTTCTGTGCATTATGTATGTGGGAACAGTCAACATAGAATACCTTAAGGATAATGGAAACCACAAGTAGTTTTTTAAAGGCCCTAAAGTAAATACCAATGCATTTTAAAGTTGGATGATGTCAAACGAGGGGGAAATTGCTTTATAGGCCATTGGCCAGGGCTTTCCAAGTTGGTTAATACCTCACATTATTATTGTTGAACAGTCATTAAAAATAGGCCTGATATAATGGAATTTCACTTTCTAGAATAATAACCATGTAATTCCCATGTTCAATAGTTTTCCGAAGTCTGGACCACTGTGCAATGTCTGATATCAAAGCCTTTTTGTGAATTTTTGCTTTCAGCCTTTGGAACTTGTGTTGCCTCTTCACTATACACATCAAAGTGCTTTTTCCTGTGACATAAAATAGTCAAAGCAGAAGATACAGAGGAGTTGCAGTATTTTTGTATAAACACATGAGAAATTAAAATATTAGATTAAATGATTGCAAGAGGAAGAGAGGGAGAGGGAGAGGGAGAGGGAGAGGGAGAGGGAGAAGGAGAGGGAGACCTAAGACTAGACTAGCCATGGTTTCATTTCTTCTTCCAAATCCTTGAAAATAAGGGGGTATTTCTTCATAAATTGGGATAAAAAAAGAATGAGACATACTGTAACTCTCACCATTTTTCTTACTGAGAATATTTATTCAGAGTAAGCAAGAAGTTTCTGAAAACCCCATGCTCAAAAATTTGGAAGTCTTAAGCAGGCTAGTTAATCACACCTTCTCTGAATTCAAGTAAATCTCTAAATTTAGACTTCCTAAATCGTGATCTATTGGAATTTTGATGATTTAAGTTAAGAAGACACATAGCTATATGTAAAACCCCAATAAGGATGGAGGAAAACACAATAAAGAGTGAAGATAAAAGGAGAAATCCAAAGCACAGAATATCTGACAAGTATCTTACTATTGATGGTGGCCAAGACATGAAAACAAACAAACTGCCCTTTGATAAATGATTTGATAAAGATGTGGTACATGGAATACTACTCAAATGTAAGAAAAGGTGAAATACTGCCATTTGAAAAACATGGACGGACCTTGATAATATTATGCTAAGCAAAATAAGTCAGTAGGAAATAGGCAAGAATCACATGATTTCATGCATATGTGGGATATAAAATTGAAACTCAGAGACATAGAGAATAGTATGACATTACCAGAGGGAAAGGGCATTTGGGCAAGTAGTAAAGGGAAGAAGGGGCCAAATATATGGTGACAAAAGATGATTTGACTATGGGTTGTGGGTACATCATGCAATATACAGGTCATGTACCATAGAAATGTACACTTTTTTTTGTCATTTGCTTTTTGTTCCCTTTTTTTCCCACCCTATAATTCCCCTCCACCTGGTACCCATCCCACCCTCCACCCTCACCCCCCTCCACTGTCCTTTCCCATAGTTGCATGATTTTTGTCCAGTCTCTTGCTGCACTTCCCACACCCCCTTTCTCCCCAAGAGTTGTCAGTCCATTCCCTCTCTATGTCCGGGATTCTGTTACATTCACCAGTTTATCCTGTTCATCAGCTTATTAATTCACTTGAGGTTTAGATTCATTTGTTGATAGGTGTGTATTTGTTGTTCCTAATTTACACTTTTATCATTTTCTTCTTCCTCTTCTTAAAGAATATCTTTCAGCAATTCATATAATATTGGTTTGGTGGTGATGAACTCCTTTAGCTTTTTCTTGTCTGCGAAGCACTTTATCTGACCTTCAATTCTGCATGATAGCTTTGCTGGATAGAGTAATCTTGGTTGTAGATTCTTGCTGTTCATCACTTTGAATATTTCTTGCCACTAACGTCTGGCCTGCATCGTTTCTGTTGAGAAATCCGCTGACAATCGTATGGGTGCTCCCTTATAGGTAACCACCTGTTTTTCTCTTGCTGCTTTTAATATTCTCTCTTTGTCTTTTGCTCTTGGCATTTTAATTATGATGTGCCTTGGTGTGGTCCTCTTAGGGTTCCTATATATTAGGGTTCGGTGCACTTCTTGGACTCCTAAGTCAATTTCTTTCACCAGGTGTGGGAAGTTTTTGGTCACTATTTCTTCGAATAGGTTTTCATTGTCTTGCTCTCTCTCTTTTTCTGGCACCCCTATAATTCGGATGTTGGTATGCTTGAGGTTGTCCCAGAGGCCCCTTACACTATCTTCAATTTTTTGGATTCTTTTGGTTTCTTGCTTTTTCAGCTGAGTGGATTTTACCTCTTTGTATTTCAAATCTTGAACTTGGTTCTTGGGGTGCTCCAGAGCACTGTTAGGTCTTTGTATAATAATTTTTATTTCAGTTAGTGTATGCTTAATTTCTGGTTGGTCCTTTTTCATATCCTTGAGAGTCTCCTTTATATCCTTAAGGGTCTCCTTCATTTCCTTGTAGGACTCATTCATTTCCACGTTGGTCTTGATCATTTCCTTGCAGGTCTCATTCATATCCTTGAGGGTCTCGTTCATTTCCTTGTAGGACTCATTCATTTCCTTTGCGGTCTTACTTATTTCCTTATAGACCTCGACCTTTTGTTGGAGCCTCTTGAAAAACCCTATAACCGTGGTTTTGAATTCCATGTCCAGTCGTTTTTTTTTCCTCCATTTCTTTCACATCTGATTTCTTTCCATGTCTCTGCATGGTGGCTGCTTCCCTGAGTTGGTCAATTAGCTTTGTGTGGTAGACTTCCTACTAGGGACAGTGGCTCAGCCTCCCCAGTTACCTGAGGTGGATATGGGTTGAACAGTCTTGCTGAAGTTAAGCTCAGGTTAATCGTTGTTAGCACTTGGAGGGGTTGACCTCCAGGCCAATTGTCTGTGAAGCTCAGCTGTGCTCAGGTTGGATGGGCAGAGTCTCCGGGCCAAGCAGATAGTGTTAGCTCCGCCCTATGCGGCCCCAGGGACTCTGTGCTGGGGGCAATGGCTGCCAGCACCTCTGAGAGAGAGCCGCTGCCAAGCTCCACCCGCTGCTGGGGAATTCGGACTCTCCCCAAATGAGTCTGCACACCCAACGTCTCACCCAGGGTTGTAAAACAAAGCAGACTGACGGTTTCCCGAATGAGAGGGCAAGTCACAGAGCGCTCTCTGTGTGGTCACGCAGCTGAGCTGTTCACGCAAGCTGCCTTCTCCACAAGCCGGGAGACCCCTGCAGCGCCCGAGTTTCGGCGTGCCCTCCCATTGTCCGGTTTTCACCCCGTGTGATAATGGGTTCCCTGGACTTCGCCCAAAGCTGGAGAATCAGTGCAGTGGGATGTCTTCGTCTCCCCCTTCGAGAAAACTGGCCGGTTTTCAGCCGCCCGCCCTCTCTGCTGGCGCACGCTCGAAACCCCTCTCCGCGCGAATCTTTCAACGCCGTCCGCCGCCGCTCCTCCGAGTCACAGTGTCTTATCTTCACTTTTCTTTGTGGAATTTTCACTCAGCGAGCTTTCTGGTGATTCTGGAAGGTGTTTGTTCTTTCGTTAAGTTGTAGTATTAAAATTGCTGAGTATGACGGCAAGAAAGGTGTTTTACCTCTGCCGCCATCTTGGTTCTCTAGAAATGTACACTTGAAACCTATATATTATTAACCAACATCACCCCAATAAATTTAACAAAAAATTCAAATTAAAAGTATTTTACTACCTCTCCAGACAATTTTCTTTTCCACTAGGTGGGAAGACATGGGCAACCTGCTCTTCTGGACTTCTTTTTAACTAGGGGCCAAGAGATGGTTGCCACTATGTACAGAATGAGGAATTTGAGGGAAAAGGATTGAACATGGTATCTGAAAATTCATCAGCAAGGAAAGACAATTTTCAAAAAACAAATAAAAAAACCACATGTAACTCATACAGAAACTTTTTGAAAGGGGAACAGGGATGGAAGGGGTTGGGAGACTCTGAAAAATGAATTTCCAATTTATCATTGTAAATAATTTCTTCAGGGAGGAAAAGGGGGAGGGTCACTTAAAAAAAAAACTAATGAGGCTGCCCTTGCATTTTTTTCTGATGAGTCAACCTTAAAAATTAGGCTAATTATTATATTTTTATTTTAAAATAATCTCAAACTATTGGAAAAGTTTCAAGTTCAGTAAAAAGAACCTTCATTCTGAAACCCTTTGAGAGTTAATTGCCAACATAGAGCTCCATCTTTCTTGAACACCTTAATGTGTATTTCTTAAAAGCAAGGACATTCTTCTACAACAGTCAACATGATGAACTAAACACCTTATGCACTGACATGTGACTATGATTCAAGCTTCACCAATTCTTCCAATGATATCTTTATAGCAAAAAAGATCTGGTTGGGAATCATGCAATGCATTTAATCGTCTTGTGTGTTTTCTTGCTCTGATGTGCCCAAATTTTAAAAGGACATTTTACCAAAGTTATAAGAAAGAATGCACAATCAAGGGCAAACGTTTTCCATCTAAAGGTGCATAGTGATATCTCATTGTTGTTTTTATTTGCATTTTCATTATGACATATGATGTGGAGCATCCTTTTATATACTTACTTCACATTTGTATTGCATCTTCAGTGAGGTATCTGTTAAGGCCTTTGACCCATATTTTGATCGGATTGTTTTCTTATTGCTATGTTTTAAGAGTTCTTTGCATAGTATTTTGTGCAACAGTCCTTTATCAGTGTGTCTTTTGCAAATATTTTCTCCTAGTCAGTGGCTTGTCTTTTTCTCTTAACATTGTGTTCACAGAGCAGTTTTTTTTTAAATTAAGTCCATGCTTACTTATTATTTTCTTCATGTATTTTGCCTTTGCTATTGTATCTAAAAAGTCGTGGCCTTATCAAATGTCAGCAAGGACTTCTGTATTGTCTTCTAGGTATTTTATAGTATTGCATTTTTAAAAATATATCTGATTGATTTTTTACAGAGAGGAAGGGAGAGGGATAGAAAGTCAGAAACATTAATGAGAGAGAAACATCAATCAGCTGCCTCCTGCACATCCCCTACTGGGGATATGCCCGCAGCCAAGGTACTTGCCCTTGACTGGAATCGAACCTGGGATCTTTCAGTCCGCAGGGTGATGCTCTATCCACTGAGCCAAACCGGTTTCGGCTATAGCATTGCATTTTTTATTTAGGTCTATGATCTGTTTTGAGTTAATTTTTGTGAAGGTATTAGGTCTGTGGTCTAGATTAATTTTTTTTGCATGTGGATGCCCAGTACCATTTGTTTAAGCATTTGTCTTTGCTCTACTATATTGCCTCTATTCCTTTGTCAGAGACCAGTTGACTGTATTTATAGGGGTGAATTTCCAGACTCTATTCTATTCCATTGATCAGGTTGTTTACAAAATATTTTTAGTTACCTTCTATGCAACAAGAACAAAGAATGAGTTCAGGAGAGTGATGTAATGATAACTAATAATGTGATGCAAAGAGAGCTACATAACTTTGCCAATTGGAAAGAGTAACAAAAGCTTCATTGAGGGCAAACTGAAACCTCAGATATGAGGTAAAAATTTCAGAGTATTTCCTGATTTCAAATGAATTCAACTTTGTCCAGATGGATGATCTCTGGGAAACTTTCAGAATCTACATATGCATGTACATCATCACTGTTTGTATAGTTTAAAGAATTATGAAAATGGCAAGAAAGCCTTAAATCTCGAATCAACATCTGCCTGGAGGAAGTTTTTAGTGAAATGTTTCAGGGCTCTGTCCACAATACTGAATGGTTGAGCATGATTATCAAATGTTTGTTGGAGAATATAGTTATTATTTTATTGTTGATTTTAGGATAAAAGACATACTGGCTGACAAAATGAAGATGTAAAACTATTTCGACTATATGAAATGCTGGGTCCAAATTAACAAGATAAAATATTATACAAGATATAGTCAAATGATTTTTTTTACAACTGACAAACAAGTGGTGAAAGCTAGAATGATCTGTGTGGTAATGAATTAGTTTTGGAGACATCTGTATGAACTCACATTTAGCTTAATATAGATGGATGCATTTGAAATATCTATAAATATGTGAACATACACAGGTTACTATACACACATATTTCCTTTCTTTATCAGCTGAATAGACCTAGAAGCTATAACTCCCTGATAGCAATCAGCACATCTCATGCCCAACTCTTGGTTTCAAATATTATCTACACTAATAAAAGAGATTTCAAACACCCACCAGCCAATCAGGAGTGAGCATGCAAATTAACCCAACAAAATGGTGGGTTAATTTGCATACATAGGCAAGGAGCAAAGACTGAAGACTGTGGCTGGAGCCAAGCCTGAAGGCTGAAGGCTTGGCTCTGCTGAAGTCTGAAGGCTTGGATCTGCTTTGGCCCAGGTCCCGAGTACTGGAGGAAAACTGGTGCTGGAAGCCAGGGGAAGAAAAGCCTATTGCACGAACCTTTGTGCAATAGGCCTCTAGTTTTCTAATAAAAGGAGCCATGGCTCTTTGGAGAAGTGGCTGATTCTAGTGCTGGGGCAGGTAATGTACAGTATGAGCCTGGAGCATCTTATAGTGCAAGAACGTATGGAAGTACTTTAAAAAATTACCAAAAAAACAAACAAATGAAAACAGTGACAGTAATGATGGGGGAATGGGGACATGTCAAAGAACAAAGGGGCTGACTGACAGAGCTGTCAATGGCTAAAGCTGAAACAATTTTAGCAACAAAATAAATGATATAACATTGGATTATAACCCAAAATATAAAATAAATATCCAGAAGTCCAAATAATATAAATGCATATTAAATACATAAATGAAAAGAAACAAATCTTTTGTGCCAAAATTTTTATATAGATAGTTCCCTGTCAAGGGGGTGGGGTTTGAATCCCTGCCTGTTAAGTGTGGGGTTGCACATCTGAATTCCTTCTAAAGATTACTGTAAGGAAAGGGAAAATAATAATTTTACAGTGAAGAAACATGACACTATGACAGCCAGGTAATCAAGGTTAACATCACCCTGATAAGTCATGTTGAAAACATATACTCTTGATAGGATAGGATGAGAATAATACTTTATCTCTTGATTTTCCTCCCCAAAGCCCATTACTCAAGTTTAATCATGAGTAAAACATCAGATGAGTAAAACATCGGATGAGTGAAACATCAGATTCCCATTTGAGGGAATCCTGCAAAAGGCCTGAATAGAACTCTTCAAAGCTATCAAAATGATGGACAACAGGGAAATTCTGAGAAACTGTCATGGTCTAGAGGAGTCTAAGGAGACATGACAATGAAATGTGATGTGCTCTCTTAGTTGGTATCTGGGACATAAAAATGGATATTAGGGAAAAACAAAAGTAATTTGAATAAAGTATGGACCTTATTATTTTTGTGTCAATATTGTTTCATTAGTTGTGACTAATGTATCATACAGATGTAATATGTTAATAAGGGAAGCTAGGTGTGGGGTGTATATGATCTCCTGTACTATCTTTGCAACCTTTCTTTAAAACCATTCTGAAATATACAAGTTTAATTAAAATGTAACCAAGTAGCATCAAACAGACTGTCAAACTACAGCGGGAAGGTAGGGAAGGGTTGGGAGTGGGGGTAAGAGATCAACTGAAGGACTTGTATGCATGCATATAAGCACAACGAACAAACACACACAGGGCGGGCAAAGGGACAAAGGCAAGTGCTGGGGGGTAGGGGAGGCTGGGAGGGAGGTCAGTGGGGAAAAAAGACATATGTACTACAATAAAATTTAAAGAAATAAAAAAAATGTAACCAAGGTTAATACAAAACCACTGATCATATTACTGATAATGATATTTATTTATTTGTTCATTATCATGTTTTCTCTTGTAATACAGTTTTGTTTAAAGACAATCTCAAATCTTGAAAAAATGCATGTATACAAGAGCAGGTTTCTGGCATGTGTTATTCATTGTCTACAACAGTCTGGGCAGTGAACTGGTAAATGAATAGATTGAAAACCTGGCTGTTTTAATTAAGTGCAAGGTCTATGTAAGCTAATAGTGGTATTGTAAGACATGCTAACATATACTTTGATTCTGTTAATAGAAACATAATTCTTTAAATACAGGAAAGAAATAAACCCATTTTACCATTGTTTCATCAACCAATTTTTGGAGCTATTTGTTCAATTCTGATTGTCACATTTTCACAGGGTCATGTACAAATTGAATTTGACCAAATAAGTGCATCAATTATAATGTGTTTAGAAGCCATTACTTGAAGATTAAGAGAATCCAGTATGATTGTTCTAAAGACCTGGGGAGAGGTTGATGTACTGTAGAAGTCTTTAAAATTTTTATTAATTTACATTCTTCAATAACTTTGATAGCCTATTATGTGCCAGGAACTATGCTTTGTCCTGGAAATGAAATGAGAAAGCACATGGAGAGAAAGATTGCTTGGATACATCCCTATTGCTTCCTAAGAGCATTCCAACTGGTGGAATGTTTTGGTTGTGAAGAATTCTAAGGAAATATCCCATATAATAAAATGCAAATTTGACCGTACTTTGCTCCTGATTGGCTATGCTACCAGCCAATCAAGAGTGGGGGTGGGGCCAAGTGGCATGAACACCAGGCCCCGGGGGTGGAGATGAAATGGCAGTGGCAGCGAGCGCCCGGCCCCTGGGGCCTGGTGGTCACAGGGAGCCAGGGCTGAGCTGAGCAGGGCAATGGCTGGGTGCCCAAGGCCTTGGGCAGGCAGGGGGTGAGCCATCAGTTGGACATCCCCTGAGGGGTCCCAGTATGTGAGAGGGGGCAGGTTGGGTTGAGGGACCACCCACCCCCAGTACATGAATTTATTGCCCTGGACCCCTAGTATTTTAATAATAAATGCACTGTTAAAGAATACTTAACAGCTCATATTCAGTTCTTTGACACACTAGAAAATGCTTCAGCAGTGACTGCCTGGTTATCTTTCCTAAATCTTAAAAGAAAAATTCTTCATTAGGAAAAATAAATACTGAACCAGTTGCCTCTATATTTGTAAATAGAAAGTTCTATGTTTCTAGAGGCTTGTGGGTTTTGTGTGGGTAATAACATAAGCTATTAAGTACAATAATCCTAAGACCCTACTTAGAAAAATGCCACATTTTTTCTCCTGATGGAAATAGAATTCTTAAACAATATTTTCTTTGTGTGACATTCTGACAGCCTCAGATGCATGAAGTATTTCAGCAGAGAGGAGATTAGATTAACTACTGTTAAAATACTTTACAAGGAAGTGGAGGAGGTCCAAAACTTGATTTACAATCTGGTCTCCTTGGCCTAAAAATAATGAAAGACAGAAAAAAGAAACACATTGAAAATACTCTCTTCATGCTCCAATTAGAGTTACAATCTTCCCTTCAAATGGAAAGATAATGAAGAAGATCATGACTACTAGATTCCTGGAGCTTCAGTCCCCTTCAACCTTCACTTTCACACAAGATTTCCTGTAGGAATGGTAAAAAATACTAAACATTTACATAGTTATTTTAAAAAGAATTTGTGTTTGTAGCTGGAGAGTGAAATAAGACATATGACTTAAAATCTCTATGATTAGAGAAACTTAAGAGTGGAAAGAGTGTGTTTGTTGCTCTTTCCCTTCATATTGATAAGGAACACAGCAGTAAACATGACAGACCCTCACGAGTAACTGAAGAGTTTGTGTGTGTGTGTGTGTGTGTGTGTGTGTGTGTGTGTGTGTGTGTGTGTTAAGTGACTATTTACAGAAGGGTAGCAGAGTTAAAGGAAACAACAACGAATGGTCAAGTACTCAGTGTTGGTAACAGCAAGAAGCCATTGTTAACCCTAGGCCTGAAAAAGAATGGGGGGGGGTGTTCTTATTAGACCAACTGAGAAATGTGACTATGTCTGCAATGTATGGGATGCACCAGCAGGGGTCCCACCCACCCTAATACTGCTACCTAGGTTAAGGTGAGAAGAGTGGAAACAAAGGAAGAATCAGAGTAGTCTGATAATGACATGGGCTTTGGCCTTTTTAATTAAACCTCTTTTGTAACACATTAAAAAAAGCTAAAGTCTGAAAATAAACAACCTTCATCCCACTAAACGATGTTATGAGAATACTAACTAAAAAAATTACAGAATCTCGAAAGCAAAGGGGTGGGAAAACATATATTATGTAAATACCAACACACTGATATAGTTCTACTGGTATATAGGTTGTCCAAACTAGTTTTAAGGTAAAAGTATTATTATATATGATAAATTCAGTACATAGTAAAAGAAGAGTGAGCTCATCAGAAAAATACAGATTTTTATTTGTATGTTGCTAAAGCTCCAAATATATAAAGCTCCAAATATATAGCTCCAAATATATAAAGCAATATGGCTACAAGTAACATTCTTTTAATAGTTTATCAATGAAGAAAATTTTGATATATTCCAAACTAAAGAATGTATGTTACTTTCTTAGAAAATATATGTGACCTGGCCTCGTATTAGATTACCAAAATGTATCAATAAATGTCAATGAATTTATGTCTCATATTTAGAAATACCTCTTGATTACTCATACATGAAAGCAGAAATAATGTACATAAAGTCAAGTGATGGTTACAATGCTAGATATCAATATTTGTGTCATGCAACTAAAGCAATAGACTGACATTTCTAACATTAAAAATGCACAGTAAAGGAGAAAAAGTGAACTAAATGAAGGAAAAATAAAATGAAAGCCAAATTAAATAGGGAATAAAGATATAGTCGCCAAAAGCCATATATTGTCTTCTGTAAAAGAATAGAATTTACAAACCTCTGGTAAGACTGATACAAAGAGAGAGAGGCTACAAATGTACAAATAAGCAATAAATCAGGGCCATAACTACAAATGCTAGCAAGTTTAAAACAGATAAAATGAATAAACTCCTAGCAAAAATATTACTGAAACTGAGTAAAAATACACATAAGTGGTCCTATAAGTATTTTTAAAAAGGTGAACCATACATATACTTTACAAAGTGATCCCTCTGATATTTCCAGTACCAGCCCAGCACCATACATAGTTACTACAATATTATTGTCTATATTCCCTTAAAAAAGTGAATCTTTACATGTAGAAACTCCTTCTACAAAGTACCAAGCCCAGATGATGTACTAAACACTGCAGGACCTGGTAAATCTAAACTTTCACAAATTCTCTCCAAATTCCTCAGCTCATTTCAGTGGTAGGTATAGCCTGGCTTCCCATACTAATAAGGATTGTGTAAGAAAGAAAAATTATAGGGCAACTCCCTCATGAGTGTGGATGTGAAAACTGTAAACAGGTTATTAATAAATGAAACCAACAATGTACAATATTCATAACATGTCATGACTAAGTTGGGTTATTCTAGGAATACAAGGTTGTTTTCACATTGGAAACATTAGTTATGTAACTCACCACATTTACTATGTAAGGGCTGAAAAAACATCTCGGTAGATGCAGCCAACGGATTTAATACAATTCAACTATTCCTTATAAAAACTCTTAGCAAAATAGATATGAAAGGGAATTTCCTAACTTGATAAGGGGTATTGCAAAATATCACAGGCTTGCTTAGTCATCATGTGTTGTCCAGATAAGACTGCCTGCCCACTCTCATTCAACATGATCACAGGGGTCCTAGGCCATGTATTTGAGACAGCTAAAGGAAGCTACTAGAAGGGTTGTAATTGAAGAAACACATTTATTGTTCTCAGGCGACGTGATTTTGTACATAGAACCGATAGCCACACTTTTGAAATAAACAAGGATGTTTGACAAGGTTGCAGTTACATTTAAATACACTGCAAGAAACAGAAACTAAAAGAATATGAATGGAAAGATAGCAAGTTTTATGTTTTCAAACTTAGTGAAGGGGCACAGGTGGCTAGCTCCCTCCCCCAATCTCAGCTCTAGAGAAACCACAGTAAAGGAAGCCAGCATGGGTTAGAATGACTAAAGGAAAATCTGTGGGCAATCCCTGAGGACATGGAAGGCTCTTGGTTGGCGGCTGTAAGCTGGAACTAGGGTCAGCAGATGCAGTGGTGGAGTCATATTTTGGGGGAGAGATTTTAAGTTCTTTCTTGCCTCTCTCCCACATCGTGGGGAGAGGATTGGTGCTTGTTTCATCTCCCTGAGACGAAAATCAAAAGTGATTGGTCAGGCTTGGCCTTTGTCTAGAACTGTAATAGCACTGCTGGGGGGCGGGGGGAGACTGATGAAAACAATTACAACTCTGCCAGCATATCTTGGGCCAGTGGTCAGCAAGCTCATTAGTCAACAGAGCCAAATATCAATCGTACAATGATTGAAATTTCTTTTGAGAGCTGAAAACCGACTTCTGCGCATGGGCCACGAAGTTTCAATCACACTCTAAGTGTACGTCCGCATGTGGTATTCTGTGGAAGAGTCACACTCAAAGGGCCACATGCATATGGCTTGCAAGCCGCAGTTTGCCAATTACTGTCTCGGGGGAACTCCTCCACTGGTCCCCAGCCAACTCATAGGACTTCAGTGCTGCTTCTTTCAAGTGTTTTCTATAGAAGAATATTTTTAATTGTTTTATTTTTCAATTAAAGTTGATATGTTATTTTATACTAGATGCCCAGTGCATGAAATTCACGTACAGGTAGGGTCCCTCGCAGCTGCCAGCTGCCAGACAGTGCCTCCCTTCCCTCAGTCGCCTGCTGCTGACACTGGCAGGGGGAGGGGCCACAAGAGGTTGGCTGGCCGGCCCCGCCCTCTGTTTGAACTCCTGGTCGAACTCGTGTTCAAGAGGACAGTTTGCATATTAGACTTTTATTATATAGGATTAGTTTTAGGTGTACAGCAAAGTGATAAGGCATTTATAAAATTTACAAAGTAATTCCCCCCCCATAAGTCTAGTGGAGAGGTCACAATGGTGATAGCCAGAGGGAAGGTGGGGTGAGTGGATGGCAGTGAATTAATGCATCTCTCCCTTGAATCTTTTATGGAATTACTATTGGATACATGTTGGACCTTCTAATTATACTCTCCGTTCCTTAACCTCTAATCTTTTCTCTTCATAACTCTGTATTGTTTGTACCTTCTTTTTCTATTTTCTCTTTAAAATATGTTGTTTATCCCTCCTTTCATTTCAATAATTTTTTTTATTTCTAGATTTTCTAATCAGTTCTTTTTCAAATGTGCCTTCTTGTCATAATTTTGTCTTTTTACTTTATGAGCTCATTATTTTATATATAGGTTACTTTCAGTTTTCTTTCTGGTTGCTAGTCTATTATCTCAAGTTACTGTGTTTTAATTTCTCTGTTGTGTGTTATTGTGAACTCTCACTGATAGTAATCAATTCCTATTGTATTTTGTAACTTTGAATTGCAGACTAATATCTAGTGAGACTTTGTCTTGTCCTCCCCCCTCCCTCCTTCCCCCATGATGCCTGGGTAAAGCAAGCATTCATCCAAAGCAGTTTCATCTTTGCTTTGACCAGGAGCTTAGGGTGTCACCATCCTAGGACTAATGTTTACTGTGAATTTCTTAATTTGAGGGTTTGCAGCCTGTGTGGATATGAAAAATTAAACTTTCATGAGATGCAGAGCCCAAGCTGAGGAAGCTTCCCCCTTAACCTTTTGTATTGGTGGGCAGATCTTTTGTTGTAGATCCTTTTAGTAAAGGTGCAGTCCTCCCAAATTCTTGTATTCCTTTGTCTCAGTTCCATCTTGCTCTTCACATGGACATTAAAATCCAGCCCCCTTAGTTACTGGTGCCAACAAGCACCACTACTTCCACTTGTTAACATTCAATATCAGATGATAAGTTTATTATGGTTGATATAGGACAGCATAGAGAGCAAATGAAGATATTTAGAGGAAAATATGACTCTTGGGTCTCCCATCTATTAAATACTAGAGGCCTGATGCATGAGAATTCATGTAAGAGTAGACCTTCCTTCTCCTGGCTGCTGGCACCCGGACCCGGGATTCCCTCAGGCCACTGGCAGCCACCTGGACTTGGGCTGCTTCCCTCAGGCACCCACAGGCACCTGGGACCCGGCTGGTTTCCATCCCAGCTGGATTCCTTAGGAAGGACATCCGGAATGATGGCCTGAAGATATCTAGTCTAATTAGCATATTACCTTTTTATTATTATACATTAGTTCCTCACTCAATGCACATAGGATTATCCCTGCAGTGTATTTCTTTCTGGTAGGGAGGTGTCTTGGGCAAATACTTTTAATTGTATACCCAGAGTTTGAGCACCATTCAGTATATTAAATATAATACTTTGTATGAGTTCACTAAGCAGAAAAATGGTTTATTTTCTTAATAAATTCAGATATTCTAAAGCTGTTATCTAAGAGGTACAATTGTTTGAGTGATGTGAAAATTACATAGTTGAATTATTCCAAGGTAATTCAAATGCAATAAGTGAAGTGTGTGTGCATGTGTGTATCTTAAGTAATGCAGCCCAACTTTGCCATACTACTCTATATAAGAATCTTAGGATTTGTAATGCTCAACTGATAAAGAAACATGCAGTTATAAAATTTCAATGATACAGATGAAATTTTTATTGGGGGTCATTTTATTTTTCAGGTGTAATTTATGCATTTAATAGTACTACTGCTATTAAATGCATATCCTGTAGCATTCTACTATTTTAAAAATATTGTATATGTTATTTTAAGATGGTGTTTCTGTGATCCAATATTGCATATTATTTTGGAACTAAATTATTTATAACATTATAATGGTCAACAATATGGAACTGTGCTCCGTCTATGCTGTTCTTTTCTTTCTAGCTGTGTTTGCTTAACATTTATTTTTAGCAAGTCTATATCTTTCTACTAGTATTCTGTTTATAAACACTTTTTAAAGTCATCTAAAGCCAGAACAAGGAAGCATTAAATCCAAGTTATACCAAGTTTAGGACTACACAGAGAAATAATGTTTATAGCTAATTGAAGTGGCATTTACTTGTAAAATTTCTGTGTTTTCTTAAATAATTTATAAAAATGTTAAAGTTTGGCTTAATTGCAAATGCCACTGAGATAAAACATACAGGTATATCACAGTCTTCATTATTTCTAAGGTATTTATGACTCTAGAAAAGCAGCCATGCTAAAATAATGTAGTTTGGGCCTGTGGTGAGTCATAGATTAAATGATGCCTGGGTTGTTGCCGATATATAGATTTTTATCAGATTTATAACCTTCTTTCTGTTTATCTCTCAGATGAGCATATATTAGGACAGTAAGCAGGCTTTGTGTGACTATAGTTGTGATTCTGAATCATATTAATAAAGCTGTCCTGAACTGGTAGTGTTGTAGTAAGACTATTACTACGTAATTACCATGAACATTGATACCTGTTTCATTAGTGTGTATGGAAATGACAAGGCTCTATAAACCAGAACAAATATATGAAACTAGGGGTTCCTCAGCCCAGCCTGCACCCTCTCACAGTCCAGGAGCTTTGGGGGGATGTCCGACTGACAGCTTAGGCCCGCTCCCCAGCCATCAGTCAGACATCCTAGAGCTGCCATGGAGGCGGCAGAGGCTCCCACCACTGCCGCTGCACTCACCAGCTATGAACCCAGCTTAGGGCTTCTGGCTGAGTGGTGCTCGCCCTTTGGCAGTGCACTGACCATCCGGGGGGGCAGCTCCTGAGTTGAGTGCCCCCTGGCGGTCAGTACATGTCATAACAACAGGTTGTTCCACCATTCAGTTGATTTGCATATCAGCCTTTTATTATATAGGATGACCTCTGATTTTCTTGGTGAGGGCAGAGGAGTAGGGGGAGAGTATCCTCATTGGTTAAGAATCACTTTAGTGGTATGACTTGAAAACTGTGTGTTTGCAATGTGTGAATCAATGGCTTATTGCGGTAGTTATTTTAACACTTGCTATTTCCTAATGGGTCTCACAGGCTTTACTTATAGACCTCTGAGATAAGTAAGAAGAGATTGCTAAACTATGCTACCTGTCCTAATGGCAGCTGTTTGTAGTGATTCTAAATGGCAAATAATTTTGGAGGAAGTTCCACTGAGAATTTTTAGTAAAGAAACATAGACGTTACTCTGCATTCCTCATTAGACCAGCACATCTTATTCTGCAATGAAAAAGTCACTGCCTTGATAATGGCTTTCTTTTCTGTGAACCAAGAGTTTTATGTTGAATGTTGGTTGGTTGGTGGATAAAAGAGCAATACAGCATTCTCTACCCTTTCCTGGGGAGAACGGGGGAGAGATCAACCAAAGGACTTGTATGCAGGCATATAAGCCTAACCAATGGACACAGACACCGGGGGGGTGGTGGTGAGGGCATGAGTAGGGGGTTGGGGGACAATGGGGAGAGTAAGGACACATATGTAATACCTTAATAAAGAAAAAAACCCCAAAAAACATGGACCTGCTTAAAAAACAACAACAACAACAAACAAAAGCAAACAAACTAATACAAGTACACTATCACTCTCACATTATGCACATTTATTCCCTGCTGAAAAAACGGTTACACATGGTGAACTAGCAACCAGTGAGTAATTCCTTATTAGGATCCTGGGTCCATTTCTTCTTTTACTAAATCAAACCATTGATGCTTATGAGTAAAGAAGAGTGCTTCTGAAGTACTTAAGTCTTGCATTTCAGGAAAGAAATACAGAACTATGCAACTTTTTCAAGCACCAATGTCTATAAACAGGATTTATGTAATGCACTTTAGCTCATTAACATATGATAGCTTGAAAATTTTATATAACCAAGTTAGAAAATTCATGAAGGTAAAAAAAAAAAAACTTAGAAGGATTTTAGGTACTCATATGGAGTAAGAACTAAAGGTCACTGTGATTGTTGCTTGCAATAGGCTGACTTTAGGATAATGTAGTTTTTGTAAAATTTCACACAAAATAGATGTTTTCCCTTATTAAAACTCAATATATTAGAAAAAACTTCAAAAAAAATTGGGTATATTTTTTAAAAATCTAGATGCTGACTCATTTTCTTTTAAATCTTCCAACCTTTTCATTTAGAAAACAGTCCGTATAAAGGAAATTTCATCTTTGCTCTAGCTGTTTCAGAACAGCTTCCTGTAGGTAGGAAACAGAAATTGGAACTGCAATAAACATATGGCATTTAGCAGGCAATTGACTTTTCAACCTGAGCCATAGCAGTCTCTTCCAGACACAGCATTACATTTTATTAACATTTAAAATGGGGCTGTTCTGGATTGTCATTTATGCAGATGAAAGTTCCCATCTAATGGACATGCAAATATCTGCTCATTTACCTATGTTATAGCTCTTAATGACAGGCTTTATGATGGTCCTTCAGCCAGAAAAGAGGGCAGGGCTATAGCTTGTACAAAAATAGACAATTGCATGCCGTTCAGAAATCTTTGGGCTGGTGTCAGGGCGTCCTCTCACTCAGCAGTGGGGACTCTTCAGTAAGCTTTCTTGATTGGTTGATGTTATTCCAGGAATCAGCAGCAGCTCCCTCTCTCCCCAGTTAGCTGCTTTAGATTCCAAGAAATTGACAATTTGTGTGCAGAGGGGAAAGGGTTTTAACTGGACATTTTTCAGTCAAAAACTGTTTCTAAGTGAAATAAGTCAGAGAAAGACAAGGACCAGATGATGTCACTTATATAAGGAGTCTAAAGAGCCATATAAATGCACAAACAATGTAGAAACAGACTGGTAGATACAGAGAGCAGACTGAAAATTGCCAGAGGGAAGGGGGTTGGGGGATGGATAGAAGAGGTAAAGGGATTAAGAGGGACAAATTGGTATTTATAAAATAGTCAATGATTCTTGATTGAAATAGGCTAGCTTTATTGGTGATTGCCGTTCTGACAGGTGTAAGCTGATATCTCTTTGTGGTTTTAATTTACATTTCTATGATGATTAGTGACATTGAGCCTCTTTTCATATGCCAATAAGTCATCTGTAAAAATGTTATTTTGATATGCTATTTATCCTTTTATTTTTATTTTATTTTTATACTGGAGGCCCAGTGCACCCTCTCTAATCTGGGACCCCTCCAGGGATATCCCAGTGGGAACGGGCCTAAACAGGCAGTCAGACATCCTTCTCAGAATCCAGGACTGCTGGCTCCCAACTGCTCGCCTGCCTGCTGTCCTGATTGCCCCTAACTGCTCTGCCTGCTAGCCTAATCACCCCTTAACCACTGCCCTGCCAGCCTGATTGATGTCTAACTGCTCCCCTGCCAGCCTGTTTGCTCCCAACTTCTCTCCTCTGCCAGCCTGGTCATCCCTAACTGCCCTCCTCTGCAGGCTTGATCACTCCCAACTGCCCTCCCCTGCTGGCCTGATCACCCACAACTGCCCTCCCTTGCAGGCCTGGTCCCTCCCAATGGCCCTCCCCTGCTGTCCATCTTGTGGTGGCCACCTTGTGTCCACATGGAATCAGGATCTTTGACCACATGGAGGCAGCTCTCTTGTGTGTTGGAGTGATGGCCAATCTGCATATTACTTTTGTATTAGATAGGATAGAGACCTAGTGCATGGGTGGGGGCCAGCTGGAAGGGTGTCCCTGATCTGAGTGGGGGTTCCCTTGTGAAGTGGGGCGGCCTGGGTGAGGGTCCTATGGTGGTTTGCAGGCTGGCCACACCCCTCAGTGACCCACCCGGAGGCCCTGGGATCTGGGATTAATTTATGTTCTACAATTGAAACTTTGTAGCCTGGAGCAGAGCCAAGCCTTCTGCTTGCTAAGTGGAGACAGCCATTTCTATTTGGGTTTATTTAAATTCAATAATTGAAACTTTGTAGCCTGGAGTGGAGGCCTAGGCACTAGGGCTGCAGAAGCTTGGCTTCCTCCATCGCCAGGGTAACCCTAGCCTCTGCTCTCTCCAGCTCCATGGCTGCCGCCATTTCTATTGCGATTATGTATCTTTATAATTGAAACTTTGTAGCATTGAGTGGAGGGCTAGGTTAGCAAGAGAAGGCTGAAAGCTTGGCTTCCTCCATTGCCAGGGAAACTCAAGCCTCCCTCTTGCTCTCAGTGGCTGCAGCCATTTTGGTTGGGGTTCATTTGCATATTTGCTCCTGATTGGCTAGTGGGTGTGGCTGGTGAGCATGGCTTGAAGGTGTGGTGGAGGTGCAATCAAGTTGCATATTACGCTTTTATTAGATAGGATATTTTTATTTCAGAGAGGGAGAGAGAGAGAAACATTAATGTTGAGAGTGAGTCATTGATCAGCTGCCTCCTACACAGCACACACTGGGAATCAAGTCTGAAACCTGGACATGTGCCCTGACTGGGAATTGAACCATAATCTCTTGGTTCATAGGTTGACACTCAACCACTGAGCAATGCTGGCCAGGCTATCCCCTTATTTTTTAACATTTTAAAATTTGGTGTAAGAAGTCAGATGAGAGGTTATCTTTTATTTCTTTAAATCACAGACAGTATTTCTAACATCATTTATTGTAGTCATTCTTCCCTCAGAATATGAAAGACCGTTTTTATCATATATAAAATATTATATATTTTGGAGTTTCTGAGCTTTCTATTCTAATTCCTTGATCCATGTATACATAAACCTGCAATGGCTGGATTTTTAATTAGTGTGGTTTTGTGTTATAATCAATAGGACAAGTCTATTCTTATTCTTGTCAAGCGAGTCTTGACTTTCAGTGTGCATTTATTCTTTGAACTGATCTGTAAAGTCATCTAGTCAATATAATAATATCCTGTTTGAATTTTTATTGTAATTGTATAAACCTTACCAGTTCATTTGGGGAAAATTATAATTTTGAAACTATGAATACTCTTAGAGAAACACAGTATAATTTTATATTTATTTAGTAATCATTTGTACTGCTAAGTAAAATACTGTAATTCCTTTCATATACATTTTACATGTTTTTGTTATAAAGATACTTTGATACACTTTCTTCCTAAGTTTTTTATATATTTTATTGCTAAGTAGAATTCAATGTTATTTTCACAATATTTTATAACTGGTATTTCTGGCATATGGGATATATTTTTTAATAAATTGTCACTTGCCACTCTAATGAGTCTTTTATTAGTTTTAATTCTTTTTAGATGATTCTCTTGGAATGTTTGAAAGATAATTGTATCATTTGCAACTAATTTCTGTTTTGTCTGTTTGCAAAGTTATATCTTTTGGTGCTTTTACTTATCATATGGCATTTTCTAGAACTTCAAGACAATGTTGAATAAAAATGATAATTGTTAGCTCTATATTCTCCGTAAATTCCCTCATTCACTTATTCAAAAGATTTATTAAGTGCTTCTGTATTCAGGACTATAAGGTTAATGCAATTCCAGTAAAAATTTAAACAATATTTTTCATATTGACTAAATGACTTTAAAGGTCATTTCAAAGAATAACTGCACAAGGCCATAAGGGAACTTCACTGATTAAAACACACAAAATGTTTGCATTTATGCATGCATTACCTTCAAAGGAACTTATGTTTGAGTGGAGTGAGACAGTCAACAAATAAACAATAAAAACAGTTTTACCTATTAATAATATAAGGTTATGAATAAAATAATAATTAAGTAATGCAATAGAGAGAACTATGGACTGTGTGTGCTATTTTATAATTGGAAAAGACCTTTCGGAGGTGACATTTGAGATGAGATTTATGAGAGGAAAAGGCAACTACTGTTTATGAAAAGCTAGTGGAAGAGCATTGCCAGAATGTGAGCAGCAAGTGCAAGGACTCAGATAGAACCGGCATGTTACGTTGAAGGGACAAGAAGGTTAGTGTGGCTGGAATGTGGATGGTGACTGTGAAAAAGGCAGACTTTGGGGTAAAAAAAGTAGAGTGCAGGTGCTATGTGCTCCTCTATCTACTAGAAAATTTGAAGCAATGGACATACAATTTGGCTTTAAGTTTGTTCTGGCTGGAGGGTGGGACCTGCATTGCCACCATTTGTCCACCATCCAGTTATCATTGCTGACATGTACACATAAGGAATTATTCGTCATTGAAACTGGGACTCAGAGCTGTTGGACATTCAAATTGGGACTCAAACATTTTTTGTTCTTATATGTTTATTTCTAGTATGCAGATGCAAGATTTTTTTAAAGAAAAGAAATGGGGGGGGAATAGATACAGAGGCAAAGAAGCATTGAACAGACTGTCAAACTCCAATGAGAAGGCAGGGGAGGGTGGGGAGCGGGGGCTGTAAGAGATCAACCGAAAGACCTGTGTGCAGGCATATAAGCATAGCCGATGGATACAAGACACTGGTGGGGGCAGGTGAGGGCATGTGCTGGGGGGTAGGGGAAGCCGGGGGAGGTCAATTGGAGGAAAGGGGAAACATATGTACTACTATTTGTAATACTTGAAACCATAAAAAACAAAAATAAAAACAATGTTCTGGGTGGAATGGACAGTAGAGGATTGAGAATGGAAAAGGAGACTAATTTTCAATTTTTGTTATTGTCCAAGTGAGAGGAGTTGATAGATTACAATGACAATATGAAAAATGGTCAGACTCAGCATACATTTTGGCATTCATGACAATGGGATTTGCTGAGAGATGGCTGGTTACAGGTAATGAATGGCACATTAGGGTGCAAATACGGAAGGTGTGCTCATCTCTGGTCTAAGTCACTGGTTTGCCAGTGGCACCAATTATTGAGAAAGTGGAGACAGGAGGAGGAGTGGATGGATATTAGGGTCAAAGGCCAATAGTTCTGGTTTACAAATGTTAAATAGTAAAATAAAAAATCAAATCATCATGAGAAGGTTATGAATAATCATCATACAGATCTTTAAATCCATGGGACTGAGTGAGGTCACCCAGGAGGCTTATATAAAGAGCAGTAAGAAGTAGGCAACATTTATAGGATGGGAAAATAAGTGGAAATTAGTGACACTGAAGAGAAACTATGAACATCAGGCACTGTACTAGGCACTATGTATTTAGTCAATAGAGTGGTGGGCAAAACCCAACATGGCTTCTACTCTCATAGTGCTTATAATATAGCTTAGTCTAATTTTGTTTCTCATGCTGGTAGTAAAGCCTCTAATATTTCATGATTAAACATAATAATGTGGGTAGCTGTTGGTTTTGATAGATATGTTTTTAATGTCAAGCAAGTATGCTCCAATTTCTAATTTACAAGGAGATTTTACTATTTGAAAATCATGAATGTTTGTTGAATTTTATCATATGCCCTGTCAACTTCTATCAAACTGATCATACATTAATAGACATCCAAAAGTTAAACCAATTTTGCATTTCTGAAGTAAACCGATTCAGTCATGGTGAATTAATTTTAAATCCTCTTATAGATTGACTTTGCTATTAGTTTATTTAAGGTATTTTACTTCCATGCTTGTTTGTGTTTTGGCCTCAAGTTTATGCTACTATTCTTTATAGGGTTTGGTATTATGGTTTTGCTAACTTCATGAAATTGATAGAAAGACTCACTTTTATTATTTTTTATTCTCTTAAATTACACAGAAATTATATATTCCTTTAATATTAGATAATCATCTTTTTCTCCCAGAGAACATCTGGATCCCAATTGTTTTTCACGTATGAATATTGTTTAATTTTAAAAAATTTAACTGTTCTTGGTCAGTTTTGCCAATTTATAATTTTATATTTTCGTTATTTCAATCTTTATTGTTGAAAGTATTACATAGGTCCCCTTTCCCCCCCTATTAACTCCTTATAGCCTACCCATCCCCCCTGGCCCAGGTCTATGCATATATGCATACACGTTCTTTGGATGATCTCTTCCCACTCACCCACCCACCCCCGCCTTCCCTCTGAGATTCCACATCTATTCCATGTTTCTATGTCTCTGGATCTATTTTGTTCATCAGTTTATTTTGTTCATTCGATTCCACATATGAGTGAGATCATGTAATACTTCTCTTTTTCTGATTGGCTGCCTATTTATAATTTTATTTGAAAAATCATCATTTCACGAATATCTCAAATTTCTATTAAAATAAATGTGTTTATGTAATATTTAAAATCTCCATTCTTGTGTTTAAATCTTGTTTTTGACTTTTCACATTGCATATTTGCAGTTTCTCTTGATCAGTATCATCTCTTGACTTTCTTTTTAAGTTCTAGTTCTTATTTTATTTTTTTCAAATTAATTTTTTCTTATTTATTTTAGCTTATTTTTTGTGATTTTTCTAAATGTTTGACTTCTTAGTTCTTTAATTTCAAATTTTTATATAGAATTAAAAGACTTTAAGGCTTTGAATAGTTATCTTTGCCTACTTATAAATTTCATATATGGACTTCTTAGTGTCATTAATCTGTATATAGTTTATACATGAAGTTTGGGTTCTGGTTTAATAGCAATTACTCTAAATAGAATGTTTAATTTTCCAAATGACTATAATTCCTTATTTTTTGTATTAATGTTTAGTACATAAGTAACATATGTAAGTTTTATAGTAATTTAAGGTCTTATATGATGTTTGTTTTTTGGTAAATATTCCATATATTCTAAAAACAAATTATTCCATGCTTATGTTATTTGCCAATTATTTACACAGGCATTTGAATTATCCCATCATGACTATGTTTTACTTTTAATATTTTCTTCTAGTTTCAATATTTCACTTCAAATAACTTAAAATTATTCAATCCTACTTTTCCAAATGGAACATTGTATTTAGTTCTAGATGTCATTAAAAAAAAAACAGTCCTAAAATAGATAATCTTATATAATAAAAGACTAATATGCAAATTGTACCCTTGACTGGGAGTTCGACCTGGAGTTCAACCAGGAGTTCTACCAGCGGGCAGGGCGGGCTGGCCAACTGCCTACAGCCCCTCCCCCCAGCCAGCCTGCCCCATCAGCCCCCCAATTAGGGTGGACTGACTGGACCCCACCTGTGCATGAATTCATGCATCTGGCCTCTAGTAACTATATAAAAGAGTGATCAGAGTGGTCAAGGAACCTAGACATGTCTCTTGGTGACTAGTGAAAGGAAATAGAGGCATTTGGATGTCAAATGGGCATAGCTGTTTTCCATATGGTAAGGTTGATCAGTATAACTTCAAATAGAGAACTGGAAAATATATGGAGAAATAAGGAAGCTGATTTTGTCTCAGGATAAGGACAATATTTTCAAAATGGAATTGAAAGATGCTGGAGGTGGTGAAATTCCGATCACTGAGCTAGACCAGGCCACAATGGGAGAATTCAAGTATTGGATTAAAGGTAGGATTAGAAGATTCTCTCTGTGTGTTTCTGAGGAGACTTGTTTTTCACCATTGGATATTTCTCATTCATGCTTTTTCATGTGTACATTAGAACATATTTTAAAAGGCTTAATTTGGTGTTTCTGGTCAAAGCTCTGCTGTCTCCTGTGTAACCTTTTGGAACAACAAACAAGGGCAGAGTATATACAGGCCTCCTCCCTCTACCTGGTGTGTGTGATTGGCAGACTATGAAATAGCAATCACTCTGATTGTGGAATTAAGAATAACAGCAGGAAATGGGATTTTAAAGACCATTTTAAATGGACTTCCCAGCCAGGCATATCATAGGCCTTAAAGCTATATTTCTCATTATAATAGTCAAATGCAGTTTATTTTTAAATCTGCCAGTTTTTTCATAGAATATGTTTTTCTCCTTACAGTATCTAATGTTTTTGCATCTTTTAAGATACTTTTTATTACTTTAAAGATTTTGTGGTATATTCATGCCTTTTCATGTCACATCATGTTTTCTGCTTTTTTTTTGTCATATGAAGTTTTTCATGACAAACCTATTTCAACATCTTCAGCAGGAATTAATATGCCTGGGCTATTGAAACATATGCAGAGTGAATTTCTGGTAGCTTCTTTTGTCACCCCTGGGGTATTACTGGCTTAGGACCTAATCGTTATGTTACTCTCTCAGCCTAGACAATCCCACATCACTAGGGAGACACATTTAGACTCTAAATCCATGTGTGACACCATCTTGCAATTTCACTTTCCCAATTTCACTTTCTCATGAAATATTCTTTCCCATCAAAAGGCTGAGGCAATTTTTCTTGCCATTTTCCTAGAGTGGTGGAGGGGGTTTTTCCTTTTGATATTGTTAGTATATAGAAATGTTGTATTTTTCATGAGCATTGCTAGGTGTTATTGCAAAAGAAATTTCATATTAGTCATACTGATAGTTCTGGAAATTGCAGGGACCTGTGTTTTTGGTCTGTTTGATTTGCTAAATGGTGAGTTTATTGTGGGAAATAATTTCTAGGCCTAGAAACATATACTGGCTGATGGATATTTGATGTTTTAGGAATATAAAAAGGATACTAATATTTATTTATTTTTGCTTATTGTTTGTTAGGCACTGTTCTAGATGCTTTCACATCTTATTGCTAATTCTATTCTCATACCAGCATTTCAACTGCGCATTATTATTCACATTTACTGTGAGGGTACTAACATTAATGGTCTGATTGGCTTTGGTTCATGCTGGCAACCAGTGCCATCTGGAATACACACCAAGCCTTCTGACTCCAAGTCCAGTGGATTTTGTTTGAGATTGCAGATGTATCATATCCTTAACATTTATCTGTCATTAATAAAATTAAAATATGACATATCTTTATTATTGCAAAATATTCTTAAAGACATTGTCTATACTATTGTTTGATTCTCCTCATACTATGGCCCTGGTAAGAAACTCATTCAAATTGAGTATCAGTAATGTATTTGTCTCTTACAAAATCTGTTATAAAATGATAGTTGCCTACTTTGCCCTCATTTTTGGGAAGGGTTTTAATGACTCTTGCCTAGGATAAAGTTTCCCTAGCTGGAGTTAGGTGCAGTGGGTGACAGGACAGATTTATAACTTCAGTGTTTAAGAGAATAGGTATCTGTTTTCTCTGTCCTATGTAAAGGATATCTGAAAATATATTTCAGAGAAAGTCTTGAATATAATACTTTAAGTATTTAACAGAGGAATACAATGCTTAGCATAGTTTGTGGGCTAAAACTTGGGAACCCATGAGGCATCATACTTGGAGGGAGAGGGCCTTTTATGGAGCACCTGCTGTTAAGTCCAGGGCAGAAAAGGAAATTTTACGAGCACCAAACTTTTAAAGATTGTGTAACCCTTATGTACTTCATGCCTTGATTGACAGGAATTTCAGCACTAAATTTAATGCTCAAATTACAATAAATATATTGGGTCAGTATATTTGCAAGGAGGTTAAGTCGGTACCAGATCAGGGACAAACTCATGGTGACAGACTAAGTAGTTAAGATTTTGTCCTGAAGTTGATGGGCAACCACTAAGGTGGTTGGTATGGTAATTTGTACTTTCAAAATCACTCTGTGTCATTTTGGAGGGTAAATTGGAGCAAGGAGACCCAGAAATCAATAAGACTAATGAAAAGAGTATTATAATAATCTTTTGGAAAGGATGCAGACTTGACCTATGGCATTGGCAGAGAGTCATAAAAATAGTGGGTGGCGGGGGTTGGGGGTAATAGAGTGGACTCTAGATTTTGGCATAGGACATTTAGTATATCTAGTGGCTATTTAAAAAAAAATTAAGGAATGCAGGCAATGAATATGGATGACCGCCCAAATATAAGCTAGGAGTGCATTAAAAAATCTTTCATTGTGATGATCCAAGCTTGAACAAAGAGAGAAAAGCCTTTCTCAAAATCTAATGTGCATAAGTAATAACAGGGGATCTTGATACTCTGAATTCTTAGTTGGTATGCATCTGTAACATTTTCTCAAGCGATGCTAATGCTACTGGTCCTCAGAACCAACTTTGAGAAGCAAGGCTATAGCCATCTACTACACTCCAAATACCTTACCTTTGTTTTTACCTTCTTTGGTTCTCTTATATTTGCTTGGTACCAGCCTTGGCTCTTAGTTCCCTTCTCTCAGTCCCTTTGATCAACAGCTGATTTTAAATGAGAATTGATGGCTTTACAACAGAACTCAGTTTGGTCAATTTTGTCCTTCTACTTAAGTTATAGATTTAGGAATCATTGCACATATATTAAAGCAGATTCTGTAGGTGTCCCGTCCATACATTCCTGGGCCTTAACATTGTGGTGCAGACTTCCAACTGTATCTTTATGAATACGGATTTTCCCTAGTGTCCAAAGCCGCCTCTACCCATGTAGCCATGTTCCTAGCAAGCTAGAAGAGCCAGACCAGTAGCCTTTGATCCTAAATGCCTGATGGGAATTGGTGCATATATACCTAAAGCCCATCACTCCTCCAGGAGAGAGTCTGTGGAGTGAAAGAGAAGATATCTGTGGAGGTATGGGAAATATGATGTATAGTTGTGTGTCAAATAAAATAAATTTGGAAAAGCAGAAGCCAGAGAGGTAGAATGGAAACAAGAGCAGTCTCACTTTGTAGTTACATTTTTTTCTGCTGAGTTCCAGACTTACATATCCCATCACCTTCTGATCAACTCACCTTGACCATTAATGTTTGTATGCAGAAACACAAGGGTTATCCCAAATTGTCCTCCATTACTATTCATATCTAACAAGCCACTAAACCCCAAGAAAATCTATTGCTTCTATATTCCAAATAGTTGTTAAATGCAGTCATCCACTTCTCTTTATCCTTTAATGCCTCTACCCTCATTGAAGCTACCATCAAAGTGTCCCAAACTTTTCCCTCTGCCTCCTATTTTGACCTGTTTCTCCATAAGATAACCACACTGATCACGTTCATCTGCTGAAAGCACTTCAAGGCTCTCCATTCCTTTCCAAATGAATCCCAAACCTGCTAGCATGACAAACATGCTCAGACATCCATCCTTTTCTCTTACTCCTTTGCTCCTGAAACCCCTAAGCCCTAGCTGTTCTGAGCTACTAAAAGTTATCCAAACATTGTATTTTTTCTTTTTGCTTCTGGGCTCATGTATATACTAGTCCCTTTTATACAATTCCCTTTTCCTAAATCTCTCCTTAAATGACTTGAATAATTCTTTCAGACTCAGTTTGAATGGTATCTCCTATAGGAGTCTTCCTAACCAAAGTTGAACTGGAGTCTCCCATTATTACTATATATATATATATATATATATATATATATATATATATATATACACACACACTATTTTGTTACATTGCCACTCTGCATTATAATTATCCGGTAACCACTTTATTGCTATTAGATTCTAAACTCCCTTGAGCTTAGAGACTTTAAAAATTAATTACTGTATTCCCTCTACACAATAATTTTTTGACTGAATGAAAAAAATGATCAGTAGCTTCAAATGCTAGAGAGAGTATTCCAGCAAGATAATACTGAAATTAACTGAAGATAGCTTCTGGGATGAGAAGTTTATCAGTGTCTTCAACAAGTGCAGATCTATTTAAATATGTAGTATAGTATTTATGAGGCTTTGGAGGTAAGTTTTGAATGGTATATTATAATAACATAAGCCATGAATTTATTTATTTACTAGAGGCCCAGTGCAGAAAATTCGTGCGGGGGGTAGGGAGGGGTTTCTCTCAGCCCAGCCTGCACCCTCTCCCATCTGGGACCCCTTGAGGAATGTCCGACTGCCCGTTTAGGCCTGATCCTAGTAGGATCAGGCCTAAACGGGCAGTTGGACATGCTTCTCATAATCTAGGACTGCTAGATCCAAACTGCCTGCCTGCCTGCCTGCCTCCCTGATTGCCTCGAACCACTTCTGCCTGCCAGCCTGATCACCCCTAACCACTCCCCTCCCAGCCTAATTGATGTCTAACTGCTCCCCTGCCAGCCTGTTTGCTCCCAAATTCCCTCCTCTGCCGGCCTGGTCATCCCTAACTGTCCTCCCTGCAGGCTTCATTGCCCCCAACTGCCCTCCCTTACAAGCCTGGTCCCTCCCAGCTGCCCTCCACTGCTGGCCTGATGGCCCACAATTGCCCTCCCTTGCAGGCCTGGAACTTCCCAACGGCCCTCCCCTGCTGGCCATCTTGTGGTGGCCATCTTGTGTCCACATGGGGCAGGATCTTTGACCACATGGGGGTAGCACTCTTGTGTGTTGGAGTGATGGTCAATCTGCAAATTACTCTTTTATTAGATAGGATAGAGGCCTGGTGCATGGATGGGGACCAGCTGGTTTGCCCTGAAGAGTGTCCTGGATCAGGATGGGGGTTCCCTTGGAGTGTGGGGCAGCCTGGGCGAGGGGCCTATGGTGGTTTGCAGGCTGGCAACACCCAAGTGGAGGCCTTGTTATCTGGGATTAATTTATGTTCTGCAATTGAAACTTTGTAGCCTGGAGTGGAGCCAAGCCTTCTGCTCACTATGTGGAGACAGCTATTTTTGTTTCAAACATTTTAGCCTAGAGTGGAGGTCTAGTCACTAGGGCTGCAGAAGTTTGGTTTCCTCCATCTCTCCAGCAACCCTAGCCTCTGCTCTCTCCAACTCTGTGGCTGCCGCCATTTCTGTTGCAATTATGTGTTTTCTGTAATTGAAATTTTATAGCATCGAGAGGATGCCTAGGCTGGCAACAGCAGGCAGAAAGCTTGTCAGGCAGAAAGCTTGTCTTCCTCCATTGCTTGGGAAACTCAAGCCGCCCTCCTGCTCTCAGTGGCAGGAGCCATCTTGGTTGGGTTTATTTGCATAATTTGCTCTTGATTGGCTAGTGGGCATGGCTATGGGCATGGCTTGATTGGATGTATGGTTAATTTGCATATTACTATTTTATTAGATAGGATTATTTTTTATTGATTAGTGTATTATATATGTGTACTTATCCCACCCTTTTTCTTCACTCCCCACCTCCGCTCATGCCCCCATCCCCTTGGTGGCTGTGTCCATTGGTTATGCTTATATGCATGCATACAAGTCCTTTGGTTGATCTCTCTCCCTTAACTTCACACTCCCCTGCCTGCCCTCTGAGGTTTGATCATCTGTTCGATGTTTCTATGTCTCTGAATCTTTTTTTGTTCATCATTTTATGTTGTTTATTATAGTCTATAAATGAGTGAGATCATGTGATATTTATCTTTCTCCAACTGGCTGATTTCGCTTAGCATAATGCTTTTCATGTCCATCCATGCTCTTGCAAATAGTGGGAGTTCCTTCCTTTTTACCACAGCATAGTATTCTATTGTGTAGATGTACCACAGTTTTTTAATCCACTCATCTGCTAATGGTCACTTAGGTTGTTTCAAAATCTTAACTATGGTGAATTGTGCTGCTATGAACATAGGGGTGCATATATCCTTTCTGATTGGTGTTTCTAGTTTCTTGGGATATATTCCTAGAAGTAGGATCACTGGGTCAAATGGGAGTTCCAATTTTAGTTTTCTGAGGAAACTCCATAATGTCTTCCACAGTGGCTGCACCAGTCTGCATTTCTACTAGCAATACACAAGGGTTCCTTTTTTCTCCACATCCTCACCAGCACTTGTCATTTATTGATTTGTTGATAGTCATTCTGACATGTGTGAGATGATACCTCATTGTTATTTTGATTTGCATATCTCGGATGATTAGTGACTTTTAGCAGGTTTTCATATGTCTCTTGGTCTTCTGTATTTCCTCTTTTGAAAAGAATCTATTTAAGTCTGTTGCCCATTTTTTTATTGGTTGTTTATCTTCCTTTTGTTAAGTTGTATGAGTTCCCTGTAAATGTTGGAGATTAAACCCTTATCAGAGATAAAATTGGCAAATATGTTCTCTCATGCAGTGAGCTTTCTTATTGTTTTGTTGATGGTTTCTTTTGCTGGGCAGAAGCTTTTTATTTTGATTTAGTCCCATTTGTTTATTTTCTCTTTAGTTTCCATTGCCCTAGGAAACAAAACCAGAAACAAAAGAGGCCAAATAATAACAGACCCCACAGAAACACAAAGGATTGTAAAAAAAAAAAATACTATGAACAGCTCTATTCCAACAAACTAGACAAAATGGAGGATATGGACATATTCCTAGAAAAAAAATACAACCTTCCAAAACTCAATCAGGAAGAATCTGAAAATCTCAATAGGCTGATAACTATGGAAGAAATTGAAGCAGTCATCAAAAAGCTGCCAGAAAACAAAAGCCTGCAGCCAGAAGGCTTCACAGGGGAGTTTTACCAAACATTCAAGGAAGAACTAAAACCAGTCTTCCTCAGACTATTCCAAAAAATTCAAGAGGAAGGAACACTTCCAAACTCATTCTATGAAGCCTGGAATTACCTTAATGCTAATACCAGATGAAGACACACAATGAAAGAGAATTACAGGCCAATATCCTTCAAGAAGGTAGGTGCAAAAATCCTCAACAAAAAATAGCAAATCTGATCCAGCATTACATCAGAAAGATCATACACCATGACCAAGTAGGATTTATCCTGGGGATGCAAGGATGGTGCAATATCCACAAGTCAATAAACGTGATGCATCACATAAACAAATTGAGACATAAAAATCATGTGGTCATATCAATTGATGCAGAAAAGGCATTTGACAAAGTCCAGTATCCTTTCTTGATAGGGATCATACCTCAACACAATAAAAGCCTTACATGACAAAGCTACAACCAACATCATACTCAATGGGCGAAAATAAAACCAAAACCGTTTCACTTAAGAACAGGAACAAGACAGGGATGCCCACTCTCACCACTCCTGTTCGACATAGTACTGGAATTATTAGCCATTGCAATTAGACAAGAAGAAGAAATAAAAGGCATCCAAATTGGAAAAGAAGGAAAACTTTCCTTATTTGAATAGGACATGATACTGTACATAGAAAACTCTAAAGACTCTATCAATAAACTAATAGACTTAATAAATGAATTTGGCAGTGTAGCAGAATACAAAATTAATTCTAAGAAATCTAGGCATTTATATATACCAATAGTGAACTTACAGAAAGAGAGTCTAAAAAAGCAATCCCATTTACCATCGCACCAAACAAATTAAGATACCTAGGAATAAAGTTAACTAAGAAGGTAAAAGACCTATACGCAGAAAACAATAAGACACTAAGAAAAGAGATAGAGGAAGACATAAACAGATGGAAGAATATACCGTGTTCATGGATTTATAGAATCAACATTATTAAAATGTCCATACTACCCAAAGCAATCTATAAATTTAATGCACTCCCCATTATAATACCAATGGCATATTTCAAAGACCTAGAACTAATTCTTCAAAAATTCATCTGGAATAAAAAAAGACTCAGAATAGCTGCAGCAATCCTGGGAAAGAAGAACAAAGTAGGAGGGATCTCAATACCAGATATCAAGCTGTATTACAAAGCTACTGTTCTCAAAACTGCCTGGTTCTGGCACAAGAACAGATAATAGTTCAATGGAATAGAATAGAGAACCCAGAAATCAACCCAAACCACTATGCTCAATTAATATTTGACAGAGGAGGCAAGGGCATACAACGGAGTCAGGTGAATTTTTTTCAATAAATGGTGTTGGACAGATACATGCAAAAAAAATAAAACTGGACCACCAACTTACACCATACACAAAAATAAACTCAAAATGGATAAAGAACTTAAACGTAAGATAGGAAACCATAAAAATGTTAGAGGAATTCACAGGCAGCAAAATCTCAGATGTACGCTGAAGCAATATCTAAACCATGAAATTTTAATAAAATTGTTATGCATGGGGGAGATGTTTAGGAAATACTTCATTTATTCATTTTGGCCCAATTAGTGTTCAATTTGAGGTGGATAATAATGTCATGCTTTTTTTTTTCACATTAAGAAACACATTTTCTGCAATGATAATTTATTTTGCAAGTATGTACTGTTATCCTTTAGCAGATAGTCAAAAACTAAGGCCAGGCAATTCTCCTCTCTTGGGCACTGCTAGTAACGTGACTAAGGGATATGTATTCCTATATTCATAGTGTGAGAATTCTTAGGCAGTGTTTCAGCATCAGTAAAGGATACCAAGCTTTTGCTTGAGAGGTCATTAGCTGATGTGGAATTTAGAAAACATATTTGGGGAGGTAACCCTAGCTCACTTCTTTTGGAAACATGGCACATAGGCTTGGGAAATTTATCCATCCTGTCTGTGGAGGTTTTCTAGCTTCCTGATACATAATATTAAAAAGAGGCCCCTAGAGTATGAATTATTATTGGTGTAAAGTGTCAAAAATGTGCACCATTTCAAGAATGCCTTAGGTATATTTCTTACAAATTTTACAGACACAGCTGCATTTTATTCATGAAATTCCTTTTACAAAATGCTTGGAGCAATGCACACAAGTAATAAAAATGTTGGGAATATAATGAAAAGATTTTAAATTATATAAAGAAAGGAAACAATATATTTTTAACAGTTCTCAATCTACATGGCTATCCTTATTTTTAAAAGATAGAACTAAAATGAATTAGAAAAAATAATCATTGAACAATTGTTGCTATCATTTAATCTCATCAGTGAGGTTTTAAAATAGCCTATATAATAAAAGTAATATGAAAATTGACTGTACTTCCGCTACAATCACAAGCCACGTCCACAAGCTATACCCACCAGCCAATCAGGAGTGGATATGCAAATAAACCCAACCAAGATGGCTGTGGCCAGAGAGCAGGAGGGAGGCTTGGGTTTCGCCAGCAATGGAGGAAGCCAAGCTTTCTACCTGCCCTTGCTGACTCAGGCCTCCACTAAATGCTACAAAGTTTCAATTATAGAAACCCCGGTGCACGAAATTTGTGCATATTAAAAGGGTATAAATTAGAGGAAACCTTTCAATAGTGCTATTTTCCCTTTCTCTATAATAAAAGTGTGAGAGATAAAAGGTAATGAGTACAATGTATATGAAAATAATACATAATTTCATTAATAAATAATAAAATGATATAACAACAATAACAAACTCATGAAAACAATATTGATGTAAATAATGACTGATAAAGTGACTCAACTTATTCTAATATCTCCCTGTATACCACATTAACAGTGAAAACACTTTCAGAGTGCTTGACTAATTTCCCTTGGGATATAGTATTTACAACTTCAACTTTAACATCACATGCTCTTTGAACTCGAGAGAAAGCAAGATATAACTGACCATATGGGAAAATGGGTTCAGGTAGGAATATTTCTACTCTATCTAGAGTTTGTCCTTGTGATTTATTAATAGTCATTGCAAATGCTGGCATCATGGGAAACTGTTGTTGAATTAATTTAAATGGGAGGCCAGTGTCAGTTGGGGACACATTAATTCTTGGAATCAGAACAACCTCTCCCTCTGCAAATCCTCTTAATACTTCAGTTTTACGTAGTAATCTTTTGAGAATAAATCTGGTACCATTACATAGACCCCATTTACTATTAAGATTTCTCAATAGCAATTGCACCCACTTTCAATTTTAATTCATGACACGGCATTCCTGAAGGAGTAATACTATTAAGAAATTCAATGGGAAATTTTTCCTTTTTAACATAATCTGTTGAGTCAATGGAATCATGTATCAAGGGCTGACTTTAAGTAGATCGAAGCGAGGGACTTGCTCTGCTACAAAGGAAATGCTGACCCAGAAGCAGAATGGTTTAGCGCCTGGTACCCCATGACCATGCCAACGCAAGGCCAGGGGGGCGGCCGCCTTTCTGGCTGCACCCGGTTTCCCAGGATGAAGGGCTCTCCGCACCGGACCCCAGTCCCAATGTGTGCACCAAAGCCATAGTGGCAAAGCGATTGGGCGTGGCGGTGGCCCCGGCCTGGCAGGGGACGGTGGGGGACCGTGGGGTACCAGTTATCCAAGGCTAACCGAGGCTTCCACAGTGCCGGTCCTTCCGCCTGGGCGGGATTCTGAATGCTCATTACCCAAGGTGCCCCTGGCGCTCATTTGCATGTCCCACACAACAGGTAAACCCCACACCTCAGTCACAGCCTATCAGAGCAACCTACATGCAAGCCTCTTGAGGGGATATCATGGCATCAAATTCCCCTAACCGTCCCAAGGTCACCGTGAAAGGTTGTGACTCAGTCAACATTAAGTATAAGGAAAGAGGGAACTCACCAGCCCTTAAGTACCATGTGGGCAGAGCTTATAGCATGATGCTTGCTTACTTGGCACTGTGGCCACACCCCTATGTGCTGGCCACACCCCATGTCTGCTGGCCATGCCTGCTGGCCATGCCCCCTGCTCCTGATTGGATGGTAGCATAGCAGAGGTACGGTCAATTTGTATATTACTCTTTTATTAGATAAGATAATGATAGCAGCCACAGAGCTGGAGAGAGCAGGAGGCTTGAGTTGCAACCAGAGATGGAGGAAGCCAAGCTTTCCACCTGCCCTGGCTGGCCCAGGCCTCCGATTAAGTCTACAAAGTTCCAATTATAGAAGGTAAATAAATTCCAACAGAAATGGCTGCTGCAAAAGACTGAGCAGAAGCCTTGGCTCCACTCCAGGCTACAAAGTTTCAATTGTAGAAGAAAAATAAATCCCAGATACCAGGGTCTCTGCTTGGGTCATCAGGGGGCATGGCCAGCTTGCAAATCAACACAAGCCCCTCACCCAGGCCACCCCACGCCCCAAGGGAACCTCCACTCTGATCCGGGACAACCTTCAGGACAAACTATGGGGTCCCCACGCATGCACCAGGCCTCTATCCTATCTAATAAAAGAGTAATATTCAGATTGATCATCACTCCAACACACAAGATGACTGCCCCCGTGTGGACACAAGATGGCCACCACAAGATGGCCACCAGGGTAGGGCAGTTGGGAGGGACCAGGCCTGCAAGGGAGGTCAGTTAGGGGCAAACAGGCTGGCAGGGAAACAATTAGGCATCAATCAGGCTTTTAGTAGAGTGGTTAGGGGGTGATCAGGCTGGCAGGCAGAAGCAGTTGGGGCCATTAAGAAGGCAGGCAGGCAAGCAGTTTTGAGCCAGCAGTCTTGGATTGTGAGAGAATGTCCGACTGCCCGTTTAGGCCTAATCCTACTGAGATTGAGCCTAAACGGGCAGTCGGACATCCCTCAAGGGGTCCCAGATTGGAGAGGGTGCAGGTTAGGCTGAAGGACACTCCACCGGTCTCTATGCATGAATTTTGTGCACCGGGCTTCTAGTGTGTGTGTGTGTGTGTGTGTGTGTGTGTGTGTGTGTGTGTATTCTATCTAATAAAAGAGTAATATGCAAATTTTACCATACCTTCATTACACCCACAAGCCATGCCCACAGCTATGCCTACCAGCCAATCAGCAGCATATTATACAAATAAACCCCAACCAAGATGGCTGCCACTACTGAGAGCAGGAGGAAGGCTTGGGTTTCCCACACAACAGAGGAAGCCAAGCTTTCTACCTGCCATTGCCGGCCTAGGCCTCCACTCAATGCTACAAAGTTTCAATTATAAAAGATACAGAAATGGCGGCAGCCACTGAGCTGGAGAGAACAGAGGCTTGGGTTTCCCTGGCAACGGAGGAAGCCAAGATTTCTGCCTGCTGTTGCCGGCCTAGGCCTCCATTCTAGGCTACAAAGTTTTGAACAGAAATGGCTGTGCCACAGAGTGAGCAGAAAACTTGGCTCCACTCCAGGCTACAAAGTTTCAATTGTAGACATAAATTAATCCCAGATCCCAGGGCCTCCACTTGGGTTGCTAGGGGGCATGGCCAGCCTGCAAACCTCCACAGGCCCCTCTCCCAGGCCATGCCACACGCCAAGGGAACCCTCACCCTGATCTGGGACACTCTTCAGGGCAAACCAGCTGGCACCCACCCATGCACCAGGCCTCTATCCCATCTAATAAAAGAATAATTTGCAGATTGACCATCACTCCAACACACAAGAGGGCTACCCCCATGTTATCAAAGATCCTGCCCCGATGTGGACACAAGATGGCCAGCAGGGAAGGGCCGTTGGGAGGTTCCAGGCCCTGCAAGGGAGGGCAGTTGTGGGTGATCAGGCCAGCAGGGGAGGGCAGTTGGGAGGGACCAGGCCTGCAAGGTAGGGCAGTTGGGGCAATCAAGCCTGCAGGAGAGAGCAGTTAGGGGTGACCTGGCCAGCAAAAGAGGGAACTTGGGGGCAAACAGGCTGGCAGGGTACCAGTTAGACATCAATTAGGCTGGCAGTATAGTAGTTAGCAGGTGATCAGGCTGGCAGGCAGAAGTGGTTCGAGGCAATCAGGGAGGCAGGCAGATGAACAGTTTGGAGCCAGCAGTCCTGGATTGTGAGAAGGATGTCTGACTGCCTGTTTAGGCCCGATCCTACCAGGATTGGGCTAAACAGGCAGTTGGACATTTCTCAAGGGCTTCCAGATTGAAGAGGGTGCTGGCTGGGCTAAGGAATACCCCCCCCCCACCCCCTGTGCACGAATTTCGTGCCCTGGCCACCCCCCCTCTCTCTCTCTACACACACACACACACACACACACACACACACACACACACACACATACACACAGATGCATACATACATACACAGAGACGTGCGCGCGCGCGCACACACACACACACACACACACACACACACACATACTAGTGGCCCGGTACCCAAAATTCGTGCACTGAGGGCAGGGGGGATGGGGGTGTGTTCCTTAGTCTGGCCTGCATCCTCTCTAATATGGGACCCTTGTGGGATCGGGGCTAAACTGGCAATCAGGCAACCCCCTCACAATCTGGAACTACTGGCTCCTAACTTCTCACCTGCCTGCCTGCTTGATCTCCCCTAACCACTCTGCATGCTGGTCTGCTTGCCCCCAATTGCACCCCCCTGCCAATTTGATCACCCCAACTGCCCTCCCCTCCTGACCTGATCACCCCTAACTGCTTCTACCTCGGCCCTTCCACCATGGCTTTGTCCAGAAGGATTTCTGGAATGTCTCATGGTCTAATTAGCACATTACCCTTTTATTAATATAGATAAGATATGACATACTGCCATAACTATAACATATCTACCAATATTACCTGTGAGAATACATACTTCATGAGATAGGAAGGCATCTAATACATTAGATTGTATATGTTTTGACTAGTAGGAAATACAGTATTTGTATCAATAATATACACCCCATGACTGCCCTTCCTGATCTGGGAACGGCTGCCTGGGACTGCCCCTCAGGTTCCTGACCCTCCTCAGGTCGCGGGGACCCAGGCAGGGATGTAGCGGTGCAGGGGCAAAGCACCCAGAGGCATGTCAAGGGCTGTTTTCGGGGCAGCCAAGAAGCCTGCATGGCCGTGGATCCCCTGGAGAGAGGGAGGGAAGGCGAGGCTGAGGGAGGGACCACCTGCTTGGGAGCCAGAGTCTGTGGCTGGGAGAGCTTCTAGGCACTCAGGGTCCGGCCAAGGCGTGGCTGTTGCTTTGTTTCTGGCGGACTGAGTTAAAAGTTGGAAATAGCCAAACTGTGACAGCATCTTTCCCTGCAGAGCAGCGTGCTTCGCAGGCATCCTCAGGACAGCTCGAGCATCCTCTGTCATTGTCCCTCCTCCCTTGAGGCCCCCTGTGTGCCAGGCTATGTGCCAGGTTGCCAGGCTCTACCAGAGCACAGACTCCACTTCCCCTTTTTCTCCGACCTGTTGATGGCCCGTGATTAGCACTGTGGCTGCTGCACGTGACCTTTCTAAATTGCAGATCTTGCCCTGCCAGTCCCAACACCTTCTGTTCCATTGCCTACAGGTGAGAGAGTGTACCTTCCTCAGCCCCAACTTGGAGTCCCCCGGGAGTTGGTGTTCTTCACCTCTTAACTCCACTCAGCCATCCCGAGGTGAGCACGCTGGTCCCATCCCCAAGGCCCCCTGACCAGCTCATTTCTCAAGGTGTCCCAGGTGCTCATTTGCGTGTCCTCCGTGACAGGTAAACCCCGCAGCTCAGTCGCAGCCTAACTGTCAGAGCAACCAACACGCGAGCCTCGTGAGGGGATCCAATGCCATCAAATTCCCCTGACTGTCTCAAGGTCACTGTGAAAGGACGTGACTCAGTCATCGTAACTGTAAAGGAGAGATCTCGCTGGCCCTTAAATACCATGTGGGCAGAACTTGTTATGTGCTTTCTTTGGCAGCATATATACTAAAATTGGGATGATACAGAGAAGATTAGCATGGCCCCTGCACAAGGATGACACACAAATATGTGAAGTGTTCATTTTACCATGGCACCAGCCTCCCATCTCCTGTGCCCGGCCTGGTGTGCTGTTGCCAGTACCTCCATTTTTGATTGGCTGGTAGTGTAGTGAAGGTACAGTCACATTTGCATGTTTCTCTTTTATTATATAGGATATATTTATATATTGATTTCAAAGACGAAGCGAGAGGGAGAGTGGGATAGAAATATTAATGCTGAGAAAGAATCATTGATCAGCTGCCTCCTATGGGGACTGAGTGGGCAATTGTGACCTGCTGGTTCATAAGTCAATGTTCAACCACTGAGCCACTCCAGCTGGGCGGTTGTCAGTGAGTTTTGTAAAGAGCAACTTGGGCTCTAGTCTCAGAGATTGAGTAATGAATTCTCTCTTAGGGATATAATGACATCAGAGTATGATAAAATTACAGATAGACTCAAAGTAATAATAATTTTTAAAGCAATTATAAGGATTTCTGAATGGACATCAAATTATAGATCACCAGGAATTTAACTATATGAAATATAATGCTAAGTGTTTAGAGTTTCTGTCTCCTTGGTTTCTATGATGTCTCTTTACAAGTGAGGCACAATTCATCAATTTATCCATTTTCATTCATTCAACAAATATTGAGTCCTACAATGTATTAAGCACTGTTCTAGCTATAAGACTTATAGAAAACAAGCCAAAGCCACTGTCCTTAATGAATTCATAGGCAAAAATATAAACAAATGTAGTAAATAATAATAGATAGTTATAAGGACTATGAGGGAAAATTAAATCAGGTGAAGAAGATAAAGTAACATAGTAGAGGTGTGAACATTATGTGGATAAAGTGGCCAGGGAGCCATTTTATCCCCAAATAAATCAAAACATCCACAATTTCAAGGTATGAGTCAACCAAAGAAGTCTATTTAGAGGAAGTCGGAAATTACTGTTTTGGTGGATTTCATGTTTGGTAGCATATTTAAATTTAGTGTTTTTTCTATTTTTTGCTTTTTAAGCTTTATTGATATATAATTGACAAAATTTTTTATATATGTAAGGGATACATGATGTTTTGAAATATCTATGCATTGTGAAATGATTACTACAATCCAGTTTATTAAATATCTATAAATTCACATGGTTATCACTTTTATGTTTGTGGGATGAGAATATGACATGTACTCACAACAAATTTCAAGTATACAGTATGCTATTAACTAGTGTCACCATACTGTACATTAGATCCCAAGAATTTATGCATCTTATAACTGAAAGTTTATACCCTTCGATAAATATTTTGCCCCACTCAACACCCAGCCACCATTATATGCTGTTACTATGACTACAAATTTTACAATTATTTTTTCTATTTCTTTGAAAAATGGAATTTTGGTAGGTTTTGAATTGAATCTGTATATGACTTGGGTGGCATGGACATTTAAATAATGTGTTTTTTTCCAATTCGTGAAAACAGGATGTCTTTCCATTTTTAATGTCTTCTTCATTTTCTTTTATTATTATTTACCTTGGTTAAGGTTATTCATAAGTATTTTATTGTTTTTGATGCTATTGTAAATGTGATCCTTAATATCCTTTTTTGGGTAGTTCATTGTTAGTGTATATGAACACAACTGATTTTTGTCTGTTAACATTGTGTCCTACAACTTTACTAAAATTTTCTATTAGTTATAACAGTTTTTTTGTGGAATCTTAAGATTTTTCTATACTTACATAAAATTGTCATCTACAAACAAAGCTGATGTTACTTCTGCCTTTGTGATTTGGGTGCCTTTATTTCCTGCCTAATTGTTCTGGCCAAAACTCCTAGTACTATGTTGAATATAATTGATAAGATGGGGCCTTCTTGTCTTATTTCTGATCTTAGAGGAAATGCTTTCAACTGTTCACCATCTTATCTAATAAAAGGGTAATATGCAAATTACCCATCACTTCCTCACAAAGATGGTGGCACTCATAGCCACAAGATGACAGCACCCAGTCCTCTCAGCCCCACCAGAGTCCTCTAGTCCTGGGGAGTGGCTGCTGAGAGCAGGCAGTATAAGTGGCCTGGCAGAATACTTGCTTTGTCATTGTGGCAACAAAGCAAGCATTCCACCCCAGCTGTGGAGGGCCTCTGGGAAGCAGGCACAGAGCAGCGGGGGGGGGGGGGGGGGGGAGGGAGGTAGGAGTAGAGGGGAGGAGACAATGCTTGCGTCATCACCCCGGTGACAAGGCAAGCATTCCGCAGCCAGCCATGGATGGGCCTCTGGCCAGGCTGGGGTGCTGATGGGCCTCTCATCCATGGAGAGCCTCTGGGCAGCAGATACGGAGTGGCCAGGCCCCATAGAGAGCTACTGGTGCACGGATTCGTGCACAGGGCTACTAGTTGAGTATAATGTTGGTTGTGGGTTTTTTCAGTTATGGCCTTCATTAGGTTGAAGTACATTCTTTCTTTACCTAATTTGTTGAGCATTTTTATCATGAAAAGAGGTTAAATTGTGTTAAATGTGTGTTTTTTCAATATCTATTAAGATGATCATTTTTTATTTTTTATTTTATTAATGTGGTATATTACATTGATATATTTGTATATGTTGAATCATCTTTACATCCAAGGAATGGGGTATAATTTTTTTAATGTGCTGTTTAATTTGGTTTGCTAGTATTTTGAGGATTTTTGCATTTATGTTCATCGGGGATATTGGCCTGTAATTTTTAACTTTATTTTTCTTTTAGTGTCTTTGCCTGAGTTGTCCAGGAAATCCTGGCCTCATTAAAATGAGATTGAAAGGGTTACCCTCTCTTCATTTGTTTGGAGGAGTTTGAGAATGATTGGTATTAATTCTTTTTTAAATATTTTATAGAATTTATTTTTAGAAAACCAGATTTTGGACTGGATCCCAAACATTGGAAATAATGCATTAGAACTGAAAATAAATGAGGGACAAGATAAACGGATCTTACATATCCAACACACAAATAGAATCTATTTGAATATCATCATTAGCTAAAGTTAAATATGAAACATTTTAGAAGAGTAACTAAAAGGGTAGATTGTGCTTGAAGATATTTTCATACACATGGTAGATTTATAATTTCCTAGTGGAGTAAATTTCTTCAGTTTGCCAAGTGTCAGTTTTATTATCTGTAAGATAGGTATTATAGCAATAGTGCTTATTTTATAGGCTTGTTTTCAAGAATAAATGTGCATCAAAGAGCCTGATATTACTATATTACTACTTTTTATTGGAGAAATCATGATACAAATGAATGATAGGCAAATCTTTGCCTTTTCTTGGCATAGTTGTGATTTTATGTCCACTTGCTAATCACAATGTACAGCCATCATTTACTTTTTTCCCCTAGAAAGGTAAATGTTGGAAATGGGTAAGATAAATATTTCCTCTCATTGATTTTAAAAGACATTGTTGATATGCTGTTATGTTCACATATTGAAGCAACAGAACTTAATTAAGTCTTCTAAAGTAGAATCTGGTCCTCAGAGTCATTTTCCCCCCATTGACCTCCTCCTAGCCTCCCCTTCGCCACGGGTCCTTGCCCTCACCACTACCCCCAGTGTCTTGCATCTGTTGGTGTGCTTATATGCATGCATACAAGTCCTTCAGTTGCTCTCTGTCCCAGAGAAATGTCATTATTAAAACCTGGTCATCAGAGTCTTGACAAAGAATGCTGTTTTAGGAAATAAAATTTATAGTTTTCATCTATTATATAGCAAGGGGTTTCGGTTTCTTCAAAGCTCCAATATTTCAATAGGGGTGATACCTATTTTCAAAAGGGGCTTCAATCATGATAATAGAAGCCTGGTTTAGGAATTAATCAATGTGATAGAAATTATGGAAGTTCTCAAAGAAGTGTCTAGGTTCTTTATTTGTGTTTGCTAAAATAATGGGAGGACTCACTTCCTGTAAAACAAACAGGCTTTATTTAGTCATGCTTTCTGTAACAATAACAAACATTTACCTTGCAGGTAACCATACTAAAAATAATGAAATAAGAACTACATGCTATAGTTTGAGATATTATACATAAAAAATGACAGAAACACGTTCTTTATAGTATTTAACCTTTACATTTTGAAAATTATTGTTATATTTTTCAACTTATTTTAAAATTTTTATTAAAGTTTTAAATACAGAAAAATATGTTGCCACATATTCTGCACAAATTATTTTAGAAATATGCATTGGCCATTTAGCTGTATCTTTGGGAAATTATCTCCATTTCTCAAAATAACATGTTTTTATTTTTCCTTATTGATTTCCCATATTTGAATATTACTGATTGATATTCCAGAGAGGAAAATGAAATTTATTTTTCTTTTCTTTCTATCCATGCACATTCAGACTTCCTGTCATTCTATCCTCCCAATATAGTTATAGTCTACATAGTGCAGTCTTCAGAGTTACATTAAAATATATAAACACTGTTCATGGCTGAACTACATAATACTACATATTGTGATTCTTCTTTCTGTTTCTTGCAAAAATATTTTTTCTTGAAGCTAATAATTGCCTGTTATAGTTAGTTTTTCATGCACATTTCACTAAATTCTGCTCTATTACCAACTTATCTGAATTTCCCCTTAATGTGTTCAAACACATTTTGTTACATTCCAAATTGGACTGCTTACTTTCTGCAATACCTTTGCCAATGAGATCCATGTTTTCTGAACTGGATTTCCTCCTCTATCCTGGTTTACACCCTCCATCTTGGCACAACATATTTTGGCAGCTAAATGAGAAAGGGATGATAGGAAATGCAATTTTGAGATCTTACACACCTGAAAAGGGTTTTATTTAATTGATAATTTAGCTGAGCACAGAATTATAGGTTGGATATTATGTCCCCCCCCCCAAAGTTTAGAGACATTGCTCCATTGCCTTCTAGCTTCTATGCTGCTGTTCAAAGTAGAAAATAGTCTGATTTCTGATCCTTTGTGGGTAACCGGTTTATTTCTTCCATCTCTGAAAGCTTGTATATTCACTTTGTCCCAGTGTCGTTAAACACCATAGTCATGTTCATTTGCTGAGGACCTGCTTTAATTTATTATGCTGGGTAATTGGTGGAAATCTGGAAATCTGAATGGAAAGTTCTCTTGAATTTTACTTTTGGATAATTTTCTCTCTTTTCTCGTTCTGCTACTCTATTACTGTTAATCATGCTGAATGTTCAAACTCTTGACTTGATTCTCTACTTCTTTTTCTCTCATTTTTTATTTCTATCTTCTGCTTTACATTTGGAAAAATTTTATCAATTTTGTCTTCCAATTTTTTAATCGAACTTTTCTTTATAGTATATATTTTATTTTTTTTACAGAGAGGAAGGGAGAGGGATAGAGAGTTAGAAACATCGATGAGAGAGAAACATCAATCAGTTGCCTCCTGCACACCCGGGACTTGGGATGTGCCCACATCCAAGGTACATGCCCTTGACTGGAATTGAACCTGGGACCCTTCAGTCCAAAGGCCAACACTCTATTCATTGAGTTACTCCTGGTTCATAGGTTGATTCTCAACCACTGAGCCACACTAGTGGAGCAAGAAGAATTTTTAAAGGAAACAGTGTAGCTTAAACATAATTTGTTGTTTGCCTAACCTATAGATTAGGTTAGGGCTAATCTAACACTTCATTTCATTTTCATTTTTCAGGATGTACCATCCAATATTCTGTCTTGAGCATCAAAGCCTGGCTGGTGGAGCTGCTGGTCTGAAGAAGATTAGTAGACTCAACAATCAGTAAGGGAATTTTTCTTTAATTCACCGATTACCTATATGCTACCTATACCTTCTACCGTGGAGTTCTTTTTTTGGCCTCACAAGTTCCATCACTATCCTTTGCTAACCTCTGCTTTAGGAGTCTGGCCCCTAGAGATATCATCAATTGGGATTGGGTTTGGACAGTGGGAAGGACCTGACTTTATTACTGTATTAAAGGGAAACAAGGTGGATCTTCTGTACCACTGTTGATCTTGCTGGCTTTTAGGTAATGGATTGCCCCCATTGCCCTTTCAGCCCTATTGTGGGTGTCCACACTAGCTCTAGGTACTTCCCTAACCCATGGATGTTAGCTTCCCATTGTTGAAGTAAACAAAACAGACATACTTAGTGTCATACATAAAGTAAAAATACAGATACATTCTGAATTTAAATAATCCTATCTAATAAAAGAGTAATATGCAAACTGACCATACCTTCACTGCACCCACAAGGCACGCCCACAAGCCACATCCACAAGCCATGCCCACAAGCCAATCAGAGTGAGTATGCAAATTAACCCAACCAAGATGGCAGTTAATTTGAAGGAAGCCAAGCACTGCAGAAGGGAGCAAAGCTGCAGAGAAGTAAACAAGCGGGGCAGGGGAGAAGGGAGGGAGCAAGGCAGAGGAGATAGGAGGGAGCAAGGCAGAGGAGATGAGAGGAAGGGAGCCATAGGAGAAAGGAGTGAGGCAGCAGAGACAGGAGAGAGGCAGCAGAGATGGGAGCGAGCAAGGCAGCAGAGATGGGAAAGAGCGAGGTATTGGAGAAGGTAGGCAGTAGAGAAGGGAGGGAACTTGCTCAGACCGCAGGAAGCTCTATTTTTGCAGGAATTTTTCTGCAACAGGTCTCTAATAAGATATATGAGTCTAGAACTTAGAAATCTCTTAGTAGGTGTTTGGGAATGATTATTCATAAGGAAGGATTTCTTTATTTTATTTTATTATTATTATTATTTTTTGCTTTAAAAATCATTTATTTTTATTATATACTAGAGGCCCAGTGTATGAAATTTGTACACCGGGGAGGGGGGGCAATGTCCCTCAGGCCAGCCTGCACCATCTCCAATCTGGGAACCCTCGAGGGATATACAACTGCCCATTTAGGCCCGATCCCACCAGGATTAGGCCTAAATGGACAGTTGGACACCCCTCTTACAATCCAGGACTGGGCCCTCAACTGCTCGCCTGCCTGCCTTCCTGATTGCCCCTAACTGCTTCTGCCTGCCAGCCTGATCACCTCCTAACCACTCTGCTGCCAGCCTGATTGATGTTTAACTGCTCCCCTGCCAGTCTGTTTACCCCAACTTCTCTCCTCTGCTGGCCTGGTCCCTCACAACTGCTCTTCCCTGCTGGCCTGATAGCCCACAACTGTCCTCCCTTGCAGGCCTGGTCCCTCCCAATGACCCCCCCCCCCCTGCTAGCCATCTTATGGAGGCCATCTTGTGTTCACATGAAGGCAGGACCATTGACCACACAGGGGCAGCCATCTTGTGTGTTGGAGTGATGGTCGATCTTCATATTACTCTTTTTTTTTTTAAATATTTTTATTGATTTCTTACAGAGCAGAAGGGAGAGGGATAGAAAGTCAGAAACATCGATGAGAGAGAGACATCGATCAGCTGCCTCTTGCACACCCCCTACTGGGGATGTGCCCGCAGCCAAGGTACATGCCCTTGCCGGAATCGAACCCGGGACCTTTCAGTCCGCAGTCCAACGCTCTATCCACTGAGCCAAACCGGTCTCGGCCGATCTTCATATTACTCTTTTATTAGATAGGATAGAGGCCTGGTGCATGGGCGGGGGCAGCTGATTTGCCCTGAAGGGTGACCCGGGTCAAAGTGGGGATTCCCTTGGGGCATGGCGCAGCCTGGGAGATGGGCCTGTGTTGGATTGCAGGCCCGCCATGCCCCCCAGTGACCCAAGTGGAGGCCCTGGAATCTGGGATTTATTTATGTTCTACAATTGAAACTTTGTAGCCTGGAGTGGAACCAAGCCTTCTGCTTGCTCTGTGGCAGCAGCCATTTCTGTTTGGGTTTATTTAAATTCTAAAATTGAATCTTTGTAGCCTGGAGTGGAGGCCTAGGAACTAGGGCTGCAGAAGTTTGGCTTCCTGCATCACCAGGGCAACCCTAGCCTCTGCTCTCTACAGCTCCTTGGCTGCCACCCTTTCTGGTGGGATTATATAGCTTCTATAATTGAAACTTTGTAGCATTGAGTGGAGGCCTAGGCTGGCAAGGGCAGGCAGAAAGCTTGGCTTCCTCTATTGCCGGGGAAAATCAAGCTGCCTCCTGCTCTCAGTGGCTGCAGCCATTTTGATTGGGGTTTATTTGCATATCTGCTCCTAATTGGCTGGTGGGCATGGCTGGTGGGCATGGCTTGAGGGTGTAGCAGAGGTGCCATCATTTTGCATATTACTCTTTTATTAGACAGGATATGTATATCTTGTCTAATAAAAGAGTAACATGCAAATGTGACCATACCTTGGCTTCTGATTGGCTATGCTACCAGCCTATCAGGAGCAGGGGCGGGGCCAAGTGGCAAGAGCACAGGGTGCAGGGGTGGAGATGAAATGGTCATGGCGGCGAGCACCCAGCCCCGGGTGCTGTGACGGCAGCAGCAGTAGTGGTGCTGTGTGCAGAAGTGGCGGTGAGCGCCCAGCCTGTGGGGCCGGGTGGTCGCAGGCAGCCGGGGCTGAGCTGAGTAGGGCGATGGCTGGGTGCCCAAGGCCTAAAGCCTCGCCAGAGGCTTCAGGCCTTGGGAAGGCTGGGGGTGAGCCATCTGTTGGACATCCCGTGAGGGCTCCCAGTATGTGAGAGGGGGCAGGTTGGGTTGAGGGACCACCCACCCCCAGTGCAATGGTGGCACTGGAGGCCGCAGGGGTAGAGATTGCAGCCACAAACCCCACCCCAAGCCCGATCATGGCAGTGCTGGGGGCCAGGGGTGGTGATCGCAGCCACACACCTGCCCCCAAACCCAGAAATGGCAGCACTGGGGGCTGGGATCGCAGCCACAAACCCGGCCCCAAGCCCAGTAATGGCGGCGCTGGGGGCAGCAGGGGTGGTGAAAGCAGCCACAAACCCGGCACCAAGCCCAGCAATGGAGGCTCTGGGGGCGCGGGGATGGCAATCACAGCCACAAGCCCCACAGTGGCGGTGCTGGGGGCTGTGATGGCAGCCACAAACCCGTCCCCAAGCCCGGCCATGGCAGCACTGGGGGCGGCGGGGGTCGTAATTTTTATATATTAGGATGTTTATTCAAATGTGCATAGACTCTTGCTCTTTTTCCACTTTCTGACTATTACGAATAAAGTCCCTATGGACATGTATCCTTACTAATAAAAGCCTAAGTAGTGGTCATGCTGTGATGCCCTCACACCCTCACAAGATGGCTGCGCACACAGCAGGCACATGCAGGTGGCAGGGCTTGGCTTGATGCTGTGTGCATAACATGGAGCCTGCCTGGTAGTCCCGCCTCCTCTTGGCTATGTGGAGCTGGGAGGAGGTGGGTCCCCCGGCTCTAAGAGCGAGGCCTGCTTGGGGATCTGGTGAGGTCTGCCTGGGGGTCCCCTGGCTTTACAAGCAAGGCCTGCCTGGTGTCCAGCATGGCCTGCCTGGGAGTCCCCAGGCTCTACATGGCAAGGCCTGTGTAGGGGTCCCTAAGCTCCACATGGCAAGGCCTGCCTGGGGGAGGGGTCCCACGGCTCCACATGGAGAGGCTTGCTTGGGGGTCCTAGGTGTCCTGCCTCCCAGATACATGTGGCGCAGAGCAGGATCCCCGGCTCCAGCCTACCTTTTTGGGGCAATTCATCAAGGAGTCCCAGAGGGATGGGCTGGGCTCCTGCATTGTGACAGGGTACAGGCCAGGCTGGGGGACCCATCCTCCCACCGAGTGCACAAATTTTGTACACCGAGCCTCTAAAATATATATTACATATGCATTCTTATTCCCCCGGTACCCCCAAATCCCCACTTATGCCCCACCCTCCTGTTGTCTGTGTCCATTGATTAACCTCATATGCATGCACACAGTCCCTTGGTTGATCTCTGCCCATTACTCCCACCGACTCCCACCTTCCCTGAGGCTTTGACATTCTGATCAACATTTCTCAGTCTCTGGATGTGTTCCTGTTCATCAGTCTATGCCGTTCATTATATTCCACAAATGAGTGAGATCATGTGATATTTATCTTTCTCTGCCTGTCTTATTTCACTTAGCATAATGCTCTCCATCTCCATCCATATAGGATTTATTTCTTTACATTGAATTCATCACAGAAAACACTAATTATTGTAAGTAGATTTGAAACAAGCTTTCTGTCATTGAAATTTTGTTTATGCCCAACTTTATACAGTATATCAACTGATTAAGGCAGGAGGAAACTGAGAACAAAGAGGCTTAGTGACAATGTGCAAATGAGAGGCCAAATCTTCAAATTGAGTGTGAGGGGTGGCAGATTTTGAATACTTCCATAGAAGAATTTATGCTGTCTAATGACTGTAGTTCTATTATTTTTTGTTTCAAAATTAGATTCTTTTGAATCCTTAGCTCAAATAAGTGATTTTAGTTTCATGGAGAATAGATTGACGAGAATGCAGTTTAATAACTCTAGTGGATGGCTAAAATCTAATATGGCAAACACTGGAAAAACATAGCTTATCTTAACTTTAAGGCTCTTCGATTTATCATTACTGATTAAGAGCTGTCTGGATTGGCTCTCCTGGTCAGTCAAATTATCCCAAGAGCTATCTCATTACTGGGAAATGTTCACATGAGATGAGAATCTGTTTTATTCCTATGCATTATGGGCATTTCAGCTTTGCTTTTGGGTGGGGCTATTGGGAACTATAGTGCATCAGTAAGAGACTATGCCTTCAGTAACATAGCTCAGAAGCTACATATGAATTGAGTCATAGAAGGAGGAATTTTTATTTTATTTTAAAAATATTTTTTATTGACTTAAGAGAGGAAGGGAGAGGGAGAAAGTGACAGAAACAGCAATGATGAAAGAGAATCATTGATTGGCTGCCTCCTGCATGCCCCACACTGGGTGGAGATCAAGCCCAACCCGGGCATGTGCCCTGACTGGGGGAATCAAACTGTGAGTTCCTGGTTCATAGCTCAATACTCAACCACTGAGCCACACCAGCTGGGCAAGAAGAATTTTTAAAGGAAAAATTATAGCTTAAACATAATTTATGTTGTCTGCCAAGGATATTATCATTTATTAATCATTGCATGAGCCACATTTTACATAGTGATTAAATTCAGACTAACAAAAAGGTCTTATCTGTTTCAAGGATGTTTACTAAAGCAATTATTCTCTTAAGTAAAATGTGTTAATAGGGGAAGTCTCCTTAACTACTGGCATAGGAGAAACAATGAAGTGGCAGTTTACCTTTGAAATGTAATTGATGGTGAATTTTCTTGTTCACGATGTCTATTAGAACCTTGTTATCCATGATGTCATCTAAAAACCAGTAGCTTGGACATCACCTGAGAAATTGTTAAAAATGCAGATGCTCAGGACCCAACCCAGACTTGCTGAATTAGAATGTGCATTTGAACAAGACCTCAGGGGATTCATGTGTATGTTAAAATTTCAGAAGCATGAGACTAAAGCATCATCTTTTTGGTCATTCGAACACAGCTGATACACTCTCAACTGGCTCAGGAGGATCCTATTTTCCAGCGGTAGCAGTGCTTTCATAAATGGCACTCCACAGCCCTGGGCAGGTAGATTAGAGCATCATCCTGATACATCAAGGTTGTGGGTTCGGTCCCTGGTTGGGGCACATACAGGAATCAATTAAAGAGTAAATTTTTAAAAATGGCATCCTACAGTACAGATTTTTTTTTGTTTTTCTTACAAGGGCTACATGGTAAAATTTTAACTGAAATATAAAGAACATGCTCTAGGGATTATATAATAGGAGATGTGGTGTTACAATTTTGAAAATGTATAATTCAAATTCTTATAGAAACAACTTTCTAAATGAGAAAAATCCCTTTCTGAGCTTTCCTCACATCAACACATCTATGTCCTATTTGTAACACTGAATTTCTTCTCTAAATCAAGTCCAAGCTCCTGCTTTCTTTAGCAGCCACAGGCCATCACATTTCAGGCCTGAGAGATTCAAATAAACTGCTTCTCTTTTCACATATCTCTAATGTGATGTGTTTGGGATAATTAATCTAATAAATTGCAAGTACAAATAAATGGTAATACCTTTTTTAAACATGCTATATAAATATTAATGGATATTTTTGGAAAGGATAGATTTCCATTACTTTGTTTCTCCTTTATGTGAAATCTCTGGATGCATAAAATATGCTACAGTATATATCCCTGAATACAAAAAATATGCTTATCCCTATAAGGGGCAAAGTCCATTATAGCCTGGGCCTTTTATACGTCCTCCTTTGCTTCAATAAACATTTATCGGTTATCTAATATGTACCACAAATGAGAATACAAAGAGTAAATCTCTACCCTAAAGTTCTTCACAGTCTCATGGGGAAGAAGGTCAAGGACATCATTATAATGCTATATTATAAAGGCTATAACAGTGTTGGCAATACATGATGGAAAATAGAGAAAGAAGGAGCTAATCTAGGCTTGGGAATTGGAGACTGATTCATAAAAGAAGTGATTGCTTTTGGCATCTGGTTAGTATGTGATTTATGATACAAATATGCACAAATGTTGGCTTGTGCTTTTAGAGATAGCAGTTGAATGAATCTTTTAGGTAGAGCCAAGCCTAATATTGGCAGGTTCGATTAGACTGAACCCTGTCCAAAATGTGACTTGATGGACCAGATTAGAATGAAATTGCTTTTGCTAATATAGTAAAAACATAAGTGAATGGTATCTTGACTGAATCTGAATGATTAACATTAAAATATTCACTCTATGCCCTGAACAGTTGTAATATTTGCTGCAGTGGACATAGTGGAGCTTTATTGGGATAATCATAATGGTAACAGCTGACATCTGTACTTTACAATGTGCCTTCATATTCATGATCTCATTTAAATTTTATTCACTAAATCGACGGGTGAAATTGGTCAACATGAATATTTCTGGTTCATGTGTGGATTTCTATGTTATAAGATCGGTATATTGCACCAGGTGCCCACCACCCAAAGTCAAATATTCTGATTTAATTTTAACAACTAATAATGTAGGTGTTATTTGCATTTCCTAGCTGGAAAAAAATTGTTCAATGTAAGGGGAAGAGCCTGGATAAATTACCTCAAACCTTTCAACTCGAGTGTTGGTGAATGGTGGTGGAGCCTTTCATGGATATGAAGAATACACAAAGGGTTGGGTTTGTGGAGCAGACCAAGCTACAATACTGTGAAATTTGGCCATGGTTGGGCATAACACCAAGTGTCTTGAGTCAGTGACTCCTGGAATTGAGAGTCTTGGGTTATGCTTGTCCATCTCAGTCGGAGGAAGATCTAACCAGTGCCTGAAACATAAGCACAATTGGAAGGATTGGCAACGGTCAGGGATGATGTTGGCTTTTTAGTTAATACTGATCAGTGCAGGGGGATTGAAAGGCAAATCAGAAAACCAAGGCAGAGGCCTAGTCAAATGGCCTGGTCTAATATGCCAGGGTCAGAAACAAAGCTGCAGGTCAATGACATGAAGGACTTCTAGTTTTTCGGCAGGACCCAGTATAAAGCATGTGTTCAGAATGGAAAGTGCCTCTCAGATATGTCAGGCTTATAATAAAAAGACATGCTTTTAATGTTTTCACCATTAGGTAAGAGTTTTTGAAGCACTCCGGCATTATTTAAGACTGGATCAAGAATCATCAGGTCTAAGTCTACATACAGGTTTGGCCAAGGCCAGGAAAAGTATAATTTGTTATATCTGCTGAATGGATTACCACAAATGTTAAAGTGAATACAGTCTATATTTCATAGTGGTCACTAGAAATATAATCCAACAGTAAAAATAAAATTAATCAGACTTAATGTAAAATCATGTTATGGTATTTGTGGTAGGCATTCAGAATAATGGAGGGGTCCATGTTTTAATTTCCAAAACCTGTAAAATGTTATCTTCTATGGCAAAAGAGACTTGGAAGATATGATTAAGATTAAATGTTAATTTTAAGGGATAAAAAGATTATTCTGGATTATCCAAGTGGGCTTTGTGTAATCACATGAGTCCTTAAAATCAAAGAACCTTCCCCGGCTATAGTCAGAGGAAAAGATGGGTGCAGGAGAATGACTCAGTGACCCAATGCTGGTTTTGAGATATAAGGATCTGTGTTTAAGGAACTGAATTCTGCCAAGAACCATAATGAGCTAGGAAACAGATTCTCAAAAAAGGAACACAGCCCTGCCAATACCTTCATTTTAATCTGATGAGACTTGGGTTGGACTTCTAACCTATAGAACAGTAAGATAATAAGTGATTTGCTTTAAGCCACTGTGTTTGTAGTACTTTGTTATAGCAGCAATAGAAAGTTAATATAGTATTGCTATATGATTTGTGGATTTGTATATTTTAATTCCATTATAGGCCAAGCTTTCTGTTTTGTTCACTGATATATATCAAGTACTTATAACAGCGCCTGGGAAATAGTAGCACTCAATAAAAATTAGCTGAATTAATTTATTTATTGGTTATCTAAATCAACAAATATTTATTGAGTGCCTATGAATACATGGCTCTGTACTAGATGTTGCATTTTTATGTAATGATATGGGACTTTTTAAATACAGTCTGGGTCAAGAAATTTGGATCAGTCTTGGGTAATAACCAAGGTCTGAAAACTATAGCCTGAAGGCCAAATTGAGCCCACTGTCAATTTTTGTAAATAAAATTTTATTGAAACACAACCATGCTCATTAGTTTACATATTGTTTTTGGCTGTTTTTTGTGCAACAACCACAGAGTTGAGTAGTTTGACCCACAAAGCCCAAAATGTTTACTATCTGGACTTTTATAGAAAAACAATTGTCAACCCTTGAGTTAGAAACCTGTCTTTCCAACTTCTTTGGTACAAGTATAAAACCTCTTTAATCTCCTTTTTTTTCTGTAATAGTGAGTTGGTGGTTCTTTTCTCACAGGATGATCTTAAGAATTAAATGTTGAATGAGAATTAAGTGATAACTTCCAGTGTACAACATATAGCAATAATTCAATAAATAGTGGTTGTGATTTTCTGTTGATTCTACTACTGCTACTTCTCTGCTCTCACCATTACTACATAATCAAGTTAAAGAAAATACATGTTCTGGAAAAGTATATATACCACAGTTATTAAATAAAATTCAGATCTACTTTGAATTTTATGGTCCATTTAGCTGGTTCAAATAGCTACCATTTAGCTGATAACTTTGTTGCTGGTTTTATCTATGCCTATTATACCATTCTGATGAACAGCAGGGTAGATTCCTCATCTTTAAAACAATTTATAAATGTTGTACCATTTTGCACAAGTTTTTCAGGACATTTACTGCTGAGCCTTAAAGTCTCTGTGTGTGCCTTGATGCCTAGATGTGTGTGTGTAAACATGATCGATTATGTTTTCAAAGAGAGACTCAATATATCTCCCATCTCATATTCTCTTTGCAATGTGATCTTGCCTCACTCCCATCAACAGGTAGAGTATGTTTTCCCTCCTCTTGAGTCTGGCCTGTCCCTGTGCATGTTTAGAATGGAATACAACTCAGGGGAAAGTGTAATAACCCTCAAGGACGAATCTTAAGAAATCTCATTCACTTTTGGAATAGTCTTTCTTAGAACCCACATGCTACATTGTCTAGGAGCCCAAGTAGCTATGTGGAGAATCCTATCTGGAGAACTAAGTCCTCCACCTGAAAACCCTGACTCAGTATCCATCTGGTAGCCAGCCGTGTGAGTGTAGCCATTTTGAACTTTCCAGATAGCCCTGTCTCAGCCAACATCATCAGAAGCAGAACAAATGACTGTTAAAGCCACAAAATCATAGAAGGTAATAAATTGTTTTTGTAATTTACCAAATGCTGGGATGTTTGATACACACCAAGAGATAGCTGAAATACTAAGTTCATGTGACAAATAATTTTCTTCTTCAGGATCTCCAATAGCCCATAGGAATCTATGACTATAGAGTTTTGTAAATTCAGATGAGGACTGGCAATACAGGCATTTAATCACTGTTTGGAATTATCTCTGAAAGTTTCAAGGTTCAAAGTCTCTCTTAAGGCTGAAGAAGGGTGAATAGCAATAAACAGGTTTCCAACACTGGAGGAGACATCATTTAGGAAATAGTCTGAATAAAAGTAAAATTTAGCCCTAGCTGGTTTGGCTCAGTGGATAGAGCGTCGGCCTGTGGACTGAAGGGTCCCAGGTTGGATTCCCATCAAGGGCATGTACCTTGGTTGCGGGCATATTCCCAGTAGGGAGTGTGCAGGAGGCAGCTGATCGATGTTTGTCTCTCATTCATGTTTCTAATTCTGTCCCTTTCCCTTCTTCTCTGTAAAAATCAATAAAATATATTTTAAAAATAACAGTAAAATTTATTTATCCTGATATTAAAGGCTTATAATTTAGCAGTGTATTACTATTTTGGTTTGCTATCATTAGAACTCATAATTCTTTTTGCTACCATCCCTTTACTCATGTGGATTCCTCTATTTTTAAAAGGCCTCTTTACTCTTGTAGTTGATGACTACCTAGTTATTGTGTGAAGGACAGCTGAAGTGTCACTTCCCTGAGAAAAATGTCACTAATTCAGTCCCAAATTATGTATATGCCTGCATATGAGATAATATCAAATAAATTAGTGGACAGAAGAAAAACATATTGGCTAACTTCAATATATAGACTGTAGGGATGTAGATTGGGTCAAATGTCTACTGTAGTATTGCATGTATTAAGGGATTTGCACATACATATTTAAAATCACACATAAAATACCAATTATTTCAGAAATACTACTTTGTTATAGTTTCACATCTTTAAGGCAATTTTATTCAAACAGTTTTCTTTCAAGACAATTTTATGCACCTACACCCTCAGCATCATTCAATTTTGTGATCACTAAAGTCACTCCATTTGCTTTCTAACATGGTTTTCCAGAAGATACTATCTTCTCTTCCACCTATGTTATGTAATATATCCCATTTCCTGTGATGCTGCTATAGAGACTTTAAGCCAAAAATCCACTCCTGTGTGATTAGAGCAGTGTTTTATTTCTTTACTTCCATTTTTTTCTTAGGCATGTATTAGTGATGTCTACAAATTAACAGCATATCATCATTTGCAAATGTAAGATGACATGCCCTAGGAATAATTGCTGAATCCAGGTCAAATGTATTTGCCTCTTTAAAAAATATTTTAGCTAAAATTTATTGGCATTTATCCAAAAGAGATTTTCAACCCTGTCCTTACCTTAGAATCACTAGAAAATTATTAAAAACTACAAGTGGGTTATCCTGGTGGGCTCCCTCTCCCCCATTTTAATTTTTGAAATGTCTCCCCAGTGTGCAACCAGAGTTGAAAAAACCCTGACTTCAAACTAGCATTGTTAGAGTAGTGGTCCTAAAAAATGAGGTTCTAAGAACCTGGCAACAGCATTACCTGGATATTAGTTAGAAATGTAAATTCTTAGCCCAGCTGTGGTGGATCAATAGATTGAGCTTCATCCATGGACCAAGCGGTCCCAGATTCAATTCCCAGTCAGGGCACATGTCCAGTTTGCAGGCTCGATCCCCAGAAGGGGGTGTGCAGGAGGCAGCCAATCAATGATTCTCATCATTGATGCTTCTCTCTCTCCCTCTCCCTTCCTCTCTGAAATCAATAACAACAAAAAAGAAATGCAAATTCTTAGGCTCTACCCTAGACCTACTAAATCAGAAGCTCTAGGGATGGCGAGCAGCGACGTGGGCTTTAACAGGCCTCCCAAGAAATTCTGATGTACCCTGAAGTTGGAAATCCACTGATTCAGGCCACAGTTTTGCTCAAATTAAATGAATTGCCAGGATAATATGTAGTCTGACAAATTTAAAAGTAAACTAATATAAGGGAGAGGTAATTTGGGGAAGAACTATTTGCGTATTATACAAGTAGATAAATAGTAAACTATTCTATTTTTTAAAACTCCTATAGAACTTTATTATGTCTTTTAAGCAATGGGCGATCGTCGGCCAAATCGTTCTTCTAAAAGGGATGGCCATTTCTGTGCATCTTTAAAAGGCAAGCAAGTGATCTTTACCCAGAGATGCTCACTAACTCTGGGTCCGTTTGAATAGATCATATCCAATACAGGCATTTGGGCCCTAGAATTTCATACTTCCATTTTTAAAAATAGGTTTTAGGATGGTACCATTCACCAAGATATCTCAGGGTATAAGAAGAGGTGAGACCATTAGAGTACAAACCTCCATTTGGATGGTAACTTTAGGATTTAGACACAAATGGCTTCTTCATTTGTACAGATTAAAATTTTACTTCAAGGCCTTAGTTTAAGAAGTGTAAACCTTTGGTTTTCATGCTGGGGAGGGAATCAGTAATAACTTTAAAACACCCTTGAGTTTCCCTCTGCCCACTTGTTACCCAGGTCTGTACTTCATGTTTTGTTCAGTGGCATCCTTTTTCTTCTTGTATTTGACTTCTGAGATTAATAAATTCTTAAAAGCATAGGAAAAATGAAAATTTCTCTTCTTGAAAATAGGAGCAAATATTTTTTTAAGAGAGAGAGAAATGAAAAGATGCAGTTATTGTTTTTAAAGCCAGTGGCAGATTGTGCTGGCAATAAAGGAGAGTTTGGGTGATGCTTTTATGGAATTGCAAGTTTTATCTTTGCTTTCCTTGCACACTTAGGGAGCCTACTCAGCTGTCTGTTCAGTACCAACAGCATTTTTTTTCAAGTTGAAGAAAGCTTTTAATAAAAGCCTTGTTCTTTAGCAATACCTATAAATTCTCTTTTAAAGCAGTAGCAAAGGCGACTGGAGCAAGAGCTCAAAAGGCAAAGACAATATCGGAAAACCACCAGCATTTTTATAAACATGAAAAGTACAGAAAAAAAAACCACACACAAAAACCTTCAAACCTTAATTGCTGTTGAAACAAGCTGTAGGAAAAATGCAACACTGATAATGTATACGCAGAGCGTTCGTTGCTGTGTAACATTATTAGAAGAGAACAAACACCTTGAGGTGGCACCAATTTTGATCAAGCCTTTTTTGGAGGTTGCATGCAGGAGCAATTTTATGAGTTTGCACGAAATGCGAATTGAATTTCTTTAAAAAGGTTAATGGGAATCTAGAAAGCAATTCCCTGTCTCTGTCTTTGTCTCCCTTCCACTCTCTCTAAAAATCAGTGCCAAAATATCATTGCAATGAAGATTAACAACATAAAAGGGGGGCTATAGAGGAATAGTGAGAAGAACAGTGAAGGACCAAGGAATCTGATATAGCCAGGATGTGAGTGAGTGTGAGTGTGTGCGTGTGTGTGTGTGTGCGTGTGTGTGTGTGTGTGTGTGTGTGTGTGTGAGAGAGAGAGAGAGAGAGAGAGAGAGAGAGAGAGAGAGAGAGAGGTTTTTTTGATTTGATGGCATATCAGGGCAACACAAATAAATTCACTCCCATTTGTTGCAAATGATTTATTATATTGGAATAAGAATGGGAAAGTTTGTTATTTTACAAAGTAAAAAATAGGAGAATAGGAGAGGAAACATTATTTTTAGTTACAAAGATCATTATTTATTTCAAAAACAATTTTTAAAAGAAGGTTATCTCATTGCCAGTGATTTTATTTGATTGTTGTTGTTTTTTCATTGCCAATGACTTTAAAGCACAGTTGAAATATAACTGAGAAGGGACTGGCAATCAACACTGTATTGCTGGAGAGGAGCCATCAACATAAACTATTGTGATGACGAAAGGAAGATCACTCATCAGTCTAGATTTTTAAAAAGCATTCCCCAAAGGAAGAGAGATTACAAATGAAAGAATAACTATAATTATTCAATTCTCATTTTAGGTATTTTACTTTGAGGAGAATGGTACTGAAAGTATAGCAAATAAAATGAAACCTATTAAGAGGGAAGCAAACAAAAACATATGTAAGAAATAAGGCATGCTTAGCTTCTTTAAATGAATCTAGCTTTGTAACTATATGAATTACTTACAAGAACACAGGAAAATGTTTGCATATGATAAAAATATAAACGTTTTTAGAATTTTGGAAAACATAAGTTTAATAGTCCCCAGTTACAAAATACATATCACACCAATGACTATTATACTAATTCTTGCCTGCTCAAAGTACAAATTAAAAATTGTGTTTGGGGGATCAGGCAGTAAAACAGTGATTACTAGGACATAGCATAGGTTCACTAAGAATAAATCATGCCAAGTTAACCTTATTTCATTGTTTAGTTTGAATTGTAAATGGAAAGTAAGAGTAATGTATTTTGATTTGATTAATATTTGACAAAATATTTTTATGGAATTTACATTGAGAAAAAATGTAGAAATGCAGGCTGGATAATATCCAGTTAAATATATTTACGGTTTGCCAAACAATTTCAACTCCTTCCTCTGCCCCTTGGATAGTCCTTCTTTCAAAACAAATAAAATGTATAATGTCTCTGCCCTTGGTCTTGTCCTACTCAACATTTTAATGATATGGATAATGACATAGAAAGCATACTTATCAAATTTGCAGATGACATAAAGCTTGGAGCAATAGCTAATACACTGAGTAACTGAATCTTAACTCAAAATATTTTTGACAGGCTGAAACTCTGGCCAAAGCTAACAAGATGAAATTTAATAGTTACAAATGTTAAGTCCTATATTTAAGTTTAAAAAAATCAACTGTACAAATGCTGGATGAGAGGAAATTTGGCTTTCTTTAAATTTAAAGAAAAGTCAGGTTTATTTCTGCCTCTAAATTCAGTGTGAGCATCCAATATTCATTGATAGAAGCTCTTTCACTGAAAAAAAATGTTTGTTACATCCTCACTACGTGCCAGTGATAGTCTGTAACTTATTTAACAGAGAATCTCTTCAAGACAGTTATATTTTCCCATACTTTACATATAAGAAAACTAATGCATTTGTTCGCTGTTCACTGCTATTACATTTTAGAACTGCAATTCCAATTTAGCTCTTTTATTCCTAGGTTTAGCATTCCAGTATAGCTTTGCTACTCAATGTATGGCCCATAGATTAAAAGAAATGTAGAATCTCAGGGGTCACCCCAGACCTCTGAATCAAAATTTGCATTTTAACTAGATTCTCAGGGGATATGTGGACACTGTAATTTTGAGGAACCCTAAATTGCGTTACACCTCCCTCAGGTTACCATTACAGAGACAAGATAGTAACATCATTTTGGGAGGCTGACTTGAGCAGGTCTCATGGGATGGCATTTTTTTTTATCATGTCTGTCAGTAACCATGTTTGTGTTGATTAGATAACACCTGAAAATTCTTACTCATTTCTGTATGCCAGATGGAATACTAGGTCCAAGAAATGTAATTAAATGATGAGAGATTTTGAAAACAGGTCTTAAGGATAAATCATGAATATATAGTTTTGAGAGGCACCCCAAATAAGGGAGGATGTCACTAGGAAACAGCGCTGTTAAAATGTCATTGATTCACCTTTCCTATTTTTTCTCATCAAAACTTTATTGACACCTCCTGTGTACATGTCATTGAAATACACATATAATTAAAATATTAAGTGTAGGATAAGACCAAGGGCAGATATATTCTACCCTTTATTTGTGTGTGTGTGTGTGTGTGTGTGTGTGTGTGTGTGTGTGTGTGTGTGTGTGTGTGTTTTGAAAAAGACTATATGTGGCATTGGGTAAGAAGCCAGGCATTAAGATTACTGTTGTGAATAAGAAAGACAAGGTGGCTGTTCTAAAGAAGTAACAAGCCAGTGGTTACAAAGCACACAGCTTATTGTGTGTATAGGTAATATGCATATAAGTAAACACATGCCACCATTATTTCAGAAATGGGTAAGTGCTTTCCAGGTAATAGAGACTTGGAGAAAGCTAGTTTAGTTTGAGGTCAGTTGGTCTGGGAAGGCCTCTCTGATGAGATGACATTTGAGCCAACTCCTGAGTGACTGGATGGAGCCTCCATGTGATGAGCTTGTAGAAGAACATTCCAGATATAAGGAAGAGGAAATGCAGAGGCTTTGAGAAAGGAGCGAGCCTGTCATGGTCTAGGGCAGTGGTCGGCAAACTCATTTGTCTACAGAGCAAAATATCAACAGTACAACGATTGAAAGTTATTTTGAGAGCCAAATTTTTTAAACTTAAACTTCTTCTATCACCAATTCTTAAAAATAGACTCGCCCAGGCCATGGCATTTTGTGGAAGAGCCACATTCAAGGGGCCAAAGAGCCGCATGTGGCTCGCGAGCCGCAGTTTGCTGATCGTGGATCTAGGGCAGTTCCAAAGGGGACAACATGAGGATGATGAAAGCGCCAGATGTCCAGAGGTAGATTTTGATTCATGGGTTTTGGAGGACCTTAGTACCAATGACAATATCCAACAATGCAACGGAAGTGAGCGCCCTGTTACATATTATGTTCCAGCGGAGGCTAAAGGACTAATTAGGGAAGGCCGAGAGAAGAATTCAAAAAGAAGAGATTGGAGGGGATGGTCTCCAAGTCCTGTCCATCCTAAAAATCGAGGTCATGGTTGACTATAATTTTATAGATTTCTAAGAAAATATCTTTGTTCCTTGTCATTATAGTTCTTCCTATAAAGGAAAATACATTACTATTTTAAAATGTCTATATTATTAGTGTCTCTTCTTCCCCCATTCTTTCTCTCTTTTCTCTTATTCTTTACACTTTCATGATTGAATGCACAAGTCAATCCCAAGGGAAATGGTGGCTATTATTAAAATACTATATTAGCTTAATTATAAATAGCCCTTCTGTAGTTATCTCAAGATCAAATGTATGTGATGATGGCTAGAATACCTTATTTCTCCTCTGTGCCACTCTTAGCTCTGGCAGCCAATGAAAACAGTAACTGATTGGTTACCATGGTTTCCAATGGAGGCAATGTAGCATGTAATTATTGCATACGGCTATCATTACTAAATTCTTTATGGCATTTTGATGTAATTCAATAAATAATTTGAGTCAATTCTAGAAAGAGGGTGCAACTACTTATAGGGTAATATTTTTAGAAATAATACCTAAGATAGTTTTTTTCCATATAGGTTGCCTGCCAAGAGCACTGATGAATAAAATTTGGTAGATGGTTCTAATTGCCTTTCTCTTATCACAAGCAAAATTGGTAAAGTTGTGTTGATTCAGGTACTAAATGAAGCAAAACCCTTCATTTGTTTTTTATCATGGTATTTAGGGAATCATATTTCTTTGAGTTTTTACATCTTTAACAATGAAATATGCACGCTTTGTAAACATATAATAGAGAACAGATAGAGACTTTGAAACTACTCTACCATCTCCTCCCTCCCTGTGAATTCCAGAGCAAGTTTTCCCAATTTGTCACCAAGTACTAACTAATTAAGGAGTTGTCACTTTCCTGGCCTTCTTTCAGTGTTACACACACTACAGGATAAAAAATGTGGGTGTGAGGATAATCCTTCATTATATATTCAAGGGACCTGCCAAGTGTTTCCATTTGAATTGTTATCATTTGAAGATAAATCATTTCAATTTATTTTAATAAAAGACAAGCAGACATGTAACTGTTAAGTTTCCTGGTGCCATTGATAACCCCACTCTTAATCGACTTTCCCAATCTCTTGCTTTCTGTATTATTGTGTGAGAAAACCAAAGTCTTAATTAAGTCACATATTAGCACTAGTGCATGGAAATGGAGACTGATATAAAATTGTTTTTAATCTTTCTATGAACTGTGTGTTCTTTTGTTATGTTTTTAATTCATCAGGAATAATCTGGAATACTTATAGAAACCTACTCACTGACTTCCCTATTTCACATTTTTCTCTAACATGTGCATGGCATTATATGCTCTTTGTTATTCAAGATGTTGTGGGGTGGGTACAGAGTAGTACAATAAAGGAATATGATACACAGTTACTTATCTCAAGAAATGCATGGTCTATACGAGAGAAATCAGAATCACACACAATATAGCAGCATAGTAGTAAGAACACAGACATTGTATTATATCTAAACTGGGTTTAACACCCACTCCCATTTTACCTAAAGTGCTAATTCACCCATATAGGCTTCTGTTCTCTTATACACTGAGTGGCCAGATTATTATGATCTCTGGATGCATGATAATCTGGCCACTCACTGTATGTCCTATATAATAAAAGGCTAATATGCAAATTGTCCCCTCAACCAGGAGTTTGACCAGCAGGCAGGCCTGCTAACCACCCATGTTACCTCCCCCTGGCCATGCTGGCTGGACCCCACCCATGCATGAATTCACACACACACACACACACACACACACACACACACACACACGCTGAGTGGCCAGATTATTATGCGTTCAGAGATCATCATAATCTGGCCACTCAGTGTATGTCAAATGGAGATACTCAAAGCAGTCTAAAATGGTGCATGTAAGGCAGTGGTTCTCAACCTTTCTAATGCTGTGACCCTTTAATACAGTTCTTCATGTTGTGGTGACCTCAAACCATAAAATTATTTTTGTTGCTACTTCATAACTGTAATTATGTGTTTTCCAATGGTTGAGTGACCCACAGGTTGAGAACCACTGCTGAAGGTGAAGGGAATCGCAGCTCTAAATGTGTGGATATCTTTACAAATGATTTTTTTCTATCAACTCGACCTTCAAAAGTCAGTTATGTTAGCATTGGACAGTTTTTATATTTTTTAAACCATATTTATGTTTGCTTTTCCACAAGGTCATGTTAAAATTTTATGCTGTTTTCTTGTTATTTGAAGAATTAGTAAACACATTTCTCTATTTACCATCAAGTGTTGGGTGAAAATATCCTATGGCATTATATAAAGGGGCAAATGTAAGCAAAATTTGAAAACTAGCAGTTTTCTGCAACTGTTACTAATTTTTCCCCCACTCTGCTCCTATGTTCCCCCTATTCTGTATGGTTATTACTTTCATTCAATAGCTTCATATTGTGCCTTGAGTGTGCTCTATGATCTTGATAAAGCAATTTGATAAATGAATATTACTGGGCCTATATGGTAACTGGCCATAAATGTAATGCCACTCAGGGACTATTGACATTTTCAGAGTGAAGCCAGAAAGAAAAAGCAAAGCCTTCATGGTAGACCCTATTTTAGGTTATAGATCAGTACTCCTAAAGTATAGTGCATTGGGTCTTAACCTGTTTGGCTCAGTGGATAGAGCAGCAGCCTGGCGGACTGAAGGATCCCAGGTTCGATTCCAGTCAAGGGCATGTACATTGGTTGCATTGCACACCAGTAGAGGGTGTGCAGGAGGAGGCAGCTGATCCATGTTTCTCTCTCATTGATGTTTCAAATTCTCTATACCTTTCCCTTCTTCTCTTTAAAAAAATCAATAAAATATATTCTATCTAATAAAAGAGTAACATGCAAATGTGACCGTACCTTGGCCCCTGACTGGCTATGCTACCAGCCAGTCGGAGCAAGGGTTGGGGTGGAGAGGCTTGAGCGCCAGGCCCCAGGAGCAGAGATAAAGTGGTGAAGTCATCAAGCGCAGGGCCGGGGCGAGGAGACCAAGCGATGGCAGCATGGCCTGAACTCACCACAGCTGAGTCAACTGAGGCCCCTGCATTGCTAATATTACATGTAGCTTCAGCTGTTTGCTAGCAAAAACGGAAGGCAACCGCCAGAGGGAAGGCCCCCGAGTCCCAGCTTCAGCATCCCAGCTGAAACTGACAACAGGGAAGTCCCACCCCCACAGAATCTGTCCAAATCAGCCTTTGGTCACACTCCTGAAAGGCCTGTCATTCTCCTCTATCTCAGAACGTGGCAATAGAGAGGTGGGACTATGTCCAAAGAAAAACTGTTGAAGTTTGCTCAACTCTATATTTTGGATAGAGCTGAAGCTACACGTAAAAGATTAGCAATCCCAGCAAACCAGGCCTGCTCAGAAAGACTCATAATCAACAACCTCATGCATGAAATAAATGAATTAACAAAATCATACAAGATGCTACGTGAGGTAGAAAAGGAAGCCCAATCTGAAGCAGCAGCAAAAGGTATAACTCCCACGGAAGTAACTATGGCAATTAAATATGATCACAATAGTGACCCAGGTAGATATAATTCTCCCCGTGCAACCAAGGTTGCTGTCATATTCAGAAATGAAGTTGGAGAACCTCCTTTTGAAAGGGACTTGCTCATTCATTGTAAACCAGATCCCAATAATCCAAATGGCACTAAAGTGAAACGAATCAGTATCCTGTTTCCCACATTAGATGCACTGACATATTCTATTCTTTTTCCACATGGTGAAAAAGGTTGGGGAACAGATATTGCATTAAGACTCAGAGACAACAGTGTACTCAACAATAATACTAGAGAAAATGTAAGAATATGAGTCACCCAATGTAGTATTATGGATTTCATCTCTCTGTGAGGGACACGTTCAATCCTATTTTAAATGCAGGAAAGTTAACTCAATAGTTTATTATGGATTCGTATTAAAAAATGGAGGCCAATCGAATAAATTTTATTAAAGCAAACCAATCTAAGTTGAGAGTTGAAAAATATAGCGGTTTGATGGATTATCTCAAATCTAGATCTGAAAATGACAATGTATCCATTGGTAAAATGGCCCTGGGGCTGCAGCATCTCCAGTTTTTCAGCTCATGCCCTCTCTCCAGGAGGCTGGGGAGAACATACATGGTAAAGTTCTTTAAGCCACGGCAGTCAGAGTAGTGGGACTTGGCCAGGCAGGCACATAGAAGGGCTGGGGCCCTTTCCGGCCCTGGGGTTAGGCAGCATGCCCTATGGTCCTGGGTGCTTGTGGGTGCCTGTGGCTGTGGCCGGCCTGAGTGAAGTTGGCCCAGGTCCTGGGTGCCTATAGCTGGCCAGAGGGAGGGAAGCCTGGGTCCCAGGTGTGGGGCAAGGCAGAGGCAGTTAGGAGCAATCAGGCCAGCAGGGGAGCACTTAGGGATAATCAGGCAGGTAGGCAGAGGTGGTTCGGGGTCACACATCCCCAAAGGGGTCCCTCATTGGAGCAGGTGCAGGCTGGGCTCAGGGAACCCCCTTCCATGCACGAATTTCGTGCACCGGGCCACTTATATTAAAGAAAAGTATGGTGCATTGGTGAGAATCAGCCTCAGTTCTAAATATGGCGGGTGAGCTAGACATATATATTTAAAGTCGGGGCAGTGGTTAGGACAAATGAGAACAGGTATCTAATGCAGTAAATTTTGAAGGAGATGAGAGCACAGGTGAAGGACTCTTTCCTTGGGAACAGACTCTTTATTTCATGTTGGTGTGAGAAGCAGCTATGCCTCCAGAGTCATGGAAGTGTCTCTTTCCCTGTCCCTCTCCCCATTGTACCTACTGAGAGGTGCTCTGAATAGAAATGTTACAAGTGAATGCTTCTGAGGCTGAGCAATGCTTAAGAATTCGTTGGGAGATCTGAAATAGGCATTGTGATGTTCTTCCCAGATCTCCCTTCACCGAAATATTTGTTCTCTCAGTTGCTAGGAGAGCTGCTAGCAGACAGGCTTAAATTTTCAGCCCTTTCAGGCATTGCCTCAGTGTGGAGAGCAGTCTTGTCTAAGTCACACTCCTTCCTGAGGTAGCTTATATTCATTGACTGATGGCTATGGGATACAAAGGCATGGCCATCTTGGCCCATGGCAGGATCACTTTCTGGGGGGCATTCTAGCTTCAGAGCTAGAATGTGGGTTACACTTAGGCTTTAATTGGCCTGAATTGTAGCTTGACTTCTCTCTTTGTCCACTCTTCCTTCATTCCCTCCCTTCCACAAGCGTTGGTACCAAGGATATTCCTTGATAAACGCCCTGCATTCTAAACTTCACATCAGAGGGTGATTACTAGGGAACCCAACTTGCGATAAGATCATTTTCTCTAGGTTAAGATAGTTTCCCAACATGGGATGCTGGCATTCCATAAATGAGATTAAATTCTATTGAAATATTAATTCTCTTAGCAGTTAGCATGACTGGACCCAGTCTTGAGCAAATGGAAGCCCAGGTGGTCATCCAGGGTTGCTAGGTGCTATGCAGTTTTATTTTCTATGTGAGTCATGCCATTTAAAGGTTAGGTGAACAAAAACTGACAGACACAGACAACAGTTTGGTGGTTATCGGAGGGAAGGGGTAGAGTATAGTAAAAGGTAAAGAGGGTCAAATATATGGGGACAGGAGATTTAGCTTTGGGTGATAATGCAATATACAGATGTTGTATTATAGAACTATACACTTAAAACCTATAGAATCTTATTAACCAATGTCAATCCAATACATTTAATTTAAAAAGTGGGAAAATGTAATGATAGGACTTTCTGTACATTTCTTTGCAATATACAATGCATGTCTAATTGCTTCAAAATAAAAATTTTGAAATCTCAAAAAAAAAAAAAAAGATTGGGTAAAAGCCTAGTGTTTCAGGAATCCTCCAAAGACATTTTTTGTATTCCTAGGAGGTATACTTAGTTTTTACTGTTAGACACTATCACATCAAGGTTGACACATTTATCAGTTAAACATTTGTAAAGTGAAAAGAAGAGCCTATAATTCTGAGGGACTGAGGCATATGATAGTTTTGTTTGGTGAATAAAAGAAGATGGGAGAACATATTGATCTTGAAGGAGGGTCTAGTTGAAGAGACTTTACAGATTCTTTCCAAATAAATCACAATAGCTGAAAGTCTCTTTCAGACTGTGTCCTGCTATTGCTTTATTTTTTCTCCATTACCCACTCATATGTATTCATTTCCAATAGCTGCACATAGCATTTCCCACAATACATTATATTGATCTCAAAACTACACCATTATTATTATTATTATTATTATTATTATTATTATTATTATTATTTTAACCTGCTGGTGTCAATTATTTTTTAAATTTTTATTGAATTTATTGGGGGTGACATTGGTTAATAAAATTACATAAGTTTCAGGTGTACAACTCTATAATACATCATCTGTACTGTACTGAGTGTTCACCAATCAAAGTCAAGTCTCCTTTTATCACCATTTATTCCCTTTTACCCTTTTCCTTTTCTCCCCATCCCCTTTCCCTTTGGTAATCACAATACTGTTGTCTGTGTCTATGAGTTATTTTTTTTCTGTTTTAAAATATATTTTATTGATTTTTTTTACAGAGAGGAAGAGAGAGGGATGGAAAGTCAGAAACATCTATGAGAGCCCAGACCGGTTTGGCTTAGTGGATAGAACGTCGGACTGGGGACTGACGGGTCCCGGGTTCGATTCCGGCAAGGGCATGTACCTTGGCTGTGGGCACATCCCCAGTAGGGGGCGTGCAAGAGGCAGCTGATGGATGTCTCTCTCCCATCGATGTTTCTGACTTTCTATCCCTCTCCCTTCCGCTCTGTAAAAAAATCAATAAAATATATTTTTAAAAAAGAAACATCTATGAGAGAGAAATATTGATCAGCTGCCTCTTGCACACCCCCTACTGGAGAGGTGCCTGCAGCCAAGGTACATGCCCTTGACCAGAATTGAACGTGGGACCTTTCAGTCTGCAGGCCAACGCTTTATCCACTGAGCCAAACTGGTTTTGGCTATGAGTTATTTTTTGTTGCTTAATCACTTCACCCTTTTCACTCAGTCCCCCAAACCCCTCCCCTCTGACAGCTGTCAGTCTGTTCTCTATATTTTTGAGTCTCTTTATATTTTCTTGGTGGTTCAGTTTATTCATTAATTTCCACATATGAGTGAAATCATATGGTACTTGTCTTTTTCTGACTGGCTCATTTCACTTGGCGTAATGCTCCCCAGGTCCATCCAAGCTGTCACAGAAGGTAAAATTTTCTTCCTTTTTACAGCAGAGTAGTATTCCATTGTGTAAATGTACCACAGCTTTTGTATCCATGCATCTATTGATAGGCACTTGGGCTGCTTCCAAATCTTGGTTATTTCAGATAACACTGCAATAAAATAGGGATACATATTTTTTCCAATTAATGTTTGAGATTTCTTCAGATATATTCTCACAAGTGGAATTTCTGGATCATAAGGCAGGTCTATTTTTAATTTTTTAAATATTTTATTGATTTTTTTACAGAGATGAAGGGAGAGGGATAGAAAGTCAGAAACATCGATGAGAGAGAAACATCGATCAGCTGCCTCTTGCCCACCCCCTACTGGGGATGTGCCTGCAGCCAAGGTACATGCCCTTGACCAGAATCGAACCTGGGACCCTTCAGTCTGCAGGCCGACGGTCTATCCACTGAGCCAAACCGGTTTTGTCTAGTTTTAATTTTTTTGAGAAAACTCCATACTATTTTCCACAGTGGCTGTACCAGTCTGCATTCCCAGCAACAATGCGTGAGGGTTCCCTTTTCTCCACATCCTTACTAACACTTGTTGTTTGCTGATTTATTGATGATAGCCATTCTGACAGGTATGAGATGATACCTCACTGATGATTAGTGACCTTGAGCATTTTTTATATGTCTATTGCCCATCTGTATGTTGTCTTTGGAGAAGTGTCTATTCAGGTCCTTTGCCAACATTGATACAAGTTCAAACTATGTACCAGCGCTGGGTCCACCGAAGTCTCAGGGTATACCAAATCTAGCTGCACCCTGCTAGGTACCTGCAGACCTTTGTGGTGGGGTGGAGTCTCAGGGAGTCTTATGGTTGAGACCAGCAGAGTTGATTAGTCCCAAACAGACCAAGATTTGGCTGTATGAAGGGAGGGCTCTACACTGGTTGGGACTTGAGGGGAAAATGGCCTCCATCCTAGACCCACACAACCCAGTCAAGTAGCCTTGACACAGCAGGGAAGGCCTCTGGGAGTCAGAAAGATGGGATAGGGATAGTGGATATCCTGTGTGTGGGAGGTGCCAAACAGATTAACAGGGAAGTCTGGGGAATTGCCCCGACCTCAAAGCCACACAACTCAGTCACTGACAACCCTGGACCTCTACACTGACTCCTCAGCGAGGTGTGAGCTTTATAGGGTGGGGTGGCAGGGAGTCTAGAGGGTGGAACTATTTCATTCTCTGGGATGATGCCCTGAGGAAGGGAGTGCTCCACCCAAGAAAGATGGTGTCTGGGTTGTGGGAGAGGGACTCAGCACACGGATCCTGGCAGCTGTCCCTTCAGCTCTCTCCCCAGAGCCATAAACCTCAGTGTCTCTTCACAGAACTCTAGTCTACTCCACTCTGCCCTCCCTCTGTCTGAGCCCAGGCTGAGTGGCTATGGAGATTAGGTGGGCTCCTGGGTTTCTTGCAGACATCTATCTTTCCCTGCAGACAAAAATCCCCTGCAATTTTACCCAGCAAGATGCTATGTAGGCACTTCCCAACTATGTCACTCTGGCCTGGGGAGCTCCATGTGGGACTGACATTGAAGCTCATCAAGGGGAACCGATGCAGCTGAGATACACCCTCCTCCCCCAGAATCTCAGCCATTGCCCAGGGGTGCAGAGCCAGCCCTTTTCATGTTTCTCACCTTCTTATCAGTCTTACTTTGGCTTTTCCTGTAAATCCTTGGTTATAAGACTTCTGTTCAGCTGTTGTTTAGTTCGTTATTCAGGTTGCTTATTTTATAATTTAGTTTTAATTCCAGTTTGGTCCTGGGAGGAGGTGAGTGTGTCTTCTACCTACTCTGCCACCACATTTGATCCTCAAAACTTCACTTTAAATAGGGACACCGCTGCAGTATTTCATTGAACAGTGTATGAAATAACCTAAGAGAAGTAACTGTTACTTATTCTTCCAATGGTTTGGGTTTAATTGCATGTGGGCTTTGCCTTAACTTATTTTTAAAAATATATATTTAATTGATTTTTTTACAGAGAGCAAGGGAGAGGGATAGAAAGTTAGAAACATCGATGAGAGAGAAACATCGATCAATTGCCTCCTGCATACCCCCCACTGGGGATGTGCCTGCAACCAAGGTACATGCCCTTGATTGGAATCAAGCCTGGGACCTTTCAGACCACAGGCCGACGCTCTCTCCACTGAGGCAAACTGGTTTCGGCTGCCTTAACTTATTAAAGGCATTTTTGTAATCCACATTAGTAACTATAATTCTGGAAGTTCAAAGTTACATATTTGTCATCATGTTCATAGTAAGGACTTTGTGACAGAAAAATATGAATTCTGAAGGGCAAAACTGCTATTATTTGGATTTTAAGTATCTGTAGACTTTGGATAGAAGGAATCATTTGAAAGTCACCAGGAACAGAGAAGAGTTTCTCTGTGTTTAGTTTGCCTTCCAAAAACATTGCCTCCTTTAGAACAAAGAAGAACTGCATGGCAGTGCTGGCAGGGGAAAGGCTAATCTTGCATGTTTTGAACTATTGTTGAAGATATCACAGTATTATGTTTTAAGCTATTTATCGGTGGTGTGCTGGAGCTGTTTCCCACCACCTGGAGACAAGCTGATTGTGGTCCATCTATTCTCACTGCTGTATCCGAGACATCATGTTGGTAGCTTGAAATGAGCTGTGGCAGGAGTGTTTATACCACTGCAGAAGTTTGAAGTCAGTGCTATCTCCCACTCCATCCTAAGGGAGTTAATCCTATCCTATATAACAAAAGTGTAGTATGCAAATTGTACCCCTAACCCAAAATTTGTCTGGGAGTTTGACCAGGAGGCGGGGCCAGCTGCGGAAAGGGAGAGAGGCCCAGGCCAGTGGCTAGTGATCCTCTAGTTGTTAAATACTTAACAGTAATACCACTGCCATCTACTCATATCCTTCACAGTAATAATTATAGTTTTTTAAATATTTTTTTTTATTTCAGAGAGGAAGGGAGAGGAAGAGAGAGAGAAACATCAATGATGAGAAAGAATCATTGATTAGCTGCTTCCTGCATGGCCCCTACTAGGGACCAAGCCTACAACCTGGGCATGTGCCCTTGACTGCAATCAAACCTGGGACCCTTCGGTCTGTAGGCTTATATGCTATACACCACCAAACTGGCCAGGGCTAATTATAGTCTTATATAGAATTAAAAAAAAAAGATACAATGCAGCAAACTCAGTTTGAGCAATGATAAACTTTGTACAGTTCAAATGCATCCAGAATCTGGAATCTTGATGTAGGCTGGATGCACTCACAAATCTTGGGTATCGTTGGAAAGGTAACTCCCCTGCATCTCAGATCCAACATTCCCCCCCCCTCAAAATGAATGCCTCTTTGTAGGTGTTGTCTATGGCCAAATTTATACTCTGTCTAAGAAATCATTTTACCTTTAAGGATGTTGGCTCAATGTGGAGATAGAGGGTGATGAAGAGGTATCTAGCAGTTAGCTATGGGAAGCAGCCATGATATGTCCATTCAGAAAGATGGCCAGAAATCTGGAAATCCCACCTCTCATCTTCGAAATTACTCTCCCTCCTCAGGGTGTGTGAAATCTGGCTTTGTAATAAGGTACATCTGAACACATTGAACTTGGCAGGTGACATAGCTACAGTTTTAACATAGTATATGAAATTTCCCATGTATTTTTACTTTGACTATTACACTTAGGAGGGTCATAGTGTATGCCCTCTATATTGCTCCTCCTGAGCCCTCAGTATTTACTTTAATAGATATAATTACCTCTATATAGACAGCCCCTAAGTATTAAAACAGATTGTACATTTGGTAGTGGATTTGATTGAAATGATTAAGTATTATACTATACAAAACAAATGAAAGCTTAAAGTAACAGAAACTAAATAAAAGAATGATACACATAGAAGACTATAAGACAATGGCTAGACGGGGCAAGGTCACAGAAAATTCCTCTCCTGAAGTCTAATGAGCTAAGGATAAAATGTACTTTATTTGTCCAAAAAAGAGTAAAAAAAAAATAACAAGCTTATTCCAACTTGAAACATGGCAGAAAAAAAATCTCCAAAATTCTGTCTTAGCACAGCAGGAAATATCACTTAGCAAAGGTGGATTGAATAAAATCTTGAGGATCCCACTTAATACTGCTCTATTTGGGAGAAATCATATCAAGGGGATAAATAAGCAACATGGAAAAATCAAGAAAATATATTTGTGACTATATGCTCTTATATTCTGGGCCAAGGGATTACAAGTCTTATTTTCCAAGTAAGAGTACAAAGTTCAGAAAATAATCTGAGTGATTAATTGATTCACAAGGAGAAAAATTCAGGGCAATCTCAGAATCCTTCATAGTCATTCAAAAAATGGCAAAATTCCTATAAGTTTCAATGAAAAGGAAGTGTAACTCAATAATATTACACACATCCAGGTGCTTATTTACATAAAAATAACACAGCAGACACTCCTGGACTGGAAAAACTTTAAAAGTTCATAAAAATAAAAAACTCTCAACAATAATATCTAATCACTAGATTAAACATCTGAGGAGTTATGGTTGCAAGTACAATACTCATGGGCAGTAGGAAGAAAAAACTTTAACTATCATAATCACCTCGCCTTCCATAGTATCTAGTAACATATAAAATCAAAGCAAGTGATACTTGTCTTTCTCTAAGTGGCTTATTTCACTTAGCATAATACTCTCCAGATCCATCCATGTCGCCTCAAAGGGTAAGAGATCTTTCTTTTTTATAGCTGCATAGTATTCCATTGTGTAAATGTACACAGTTTTTAAAACCATTTGTCTACTAATGGGCACCTGGAGAGTATTATACGAAGTGAAAGAAGGCAGTCAGAGAAAGACAGGTATCACCTGATCTCACTTATATGTGAAATTTAATGAACAAAATAAACTGACAAATAAAAATGACCTATAGACATTGAGGCGTGCAACAGATTGATATATTTCAGAGGGAAGGAGGATGGCTGGAAGACTTTAAACAATGAACTTATATGCGTACATGCATAGCCCATGGACAGACAATAGTGTGGGGAAGACCTGGGGAGGGCGGGAGCCGAGTGGAGGGGGTCGATGGAAGGAAAAAGGGACATCTGTAATTCTTTCAACAATGAAGATCCATTAAAAAATAAAATGGAAACAAATACATTAAAAACAACTTTAATCTTTCAATGTTTTCTATTTTCTTTCTTCAATAATCTCAACTTTGGCACTATTAAAATTTGGGGCTGGGTGAATTTTCATTGTAGTGGGACTTTCTTGTGCGTTGGAGAATGTTTAAGCAATGTCCTTGGCCTCTACCCACTAGATGCCAGTAGCACACAGGTGTGATGGCTTAAAATGTAACGAGACACTGCCAGATGTAAGACTAAATTTCCCCTATTTGAGAACCACTGCCTTAGATGGGTCTTTTAGAAACATGTATTTTTACACCAAAGGAAGAGTTATAGTCAGTATTTCCTTGAATTTCACCTTTGTTCTATTATATTTTAGTGGAATTAAATTTAGTATTTCCAAAACAGTAACACACACACACACACACACACACACACACACACACACACATTCATTATTAAAGTAATTGTGTTTATTTATGTATATCAATGAATCTATCACCTACTTATTATTTATCTCTCTTTGTATCAGTGTATAGGCACAGGGAGATGCTCATAAAATAACACTATATATATAGTTGCTGACATTTTAATTTAATTGCTTTTTAAAGTATTGCTTGATTTTTTGAATGATAGCAAAATATAAGTGTTTGGTAAAAAAAAATAAAGCCATTACTCTAAAAATAATATAGATATACTTCATTTTATAGAATTTATTTATAACAAAGCATTATCTTTTTGTTGTGATGGTGGTTAATCCTCACCAGAGGATATTATTTCCATTGATTTTTTAGTGAGAGTCGGAGGGAGGGAGAAACATCTATGTGAGAGAGACACATTGATTGGTTGCTTCCTGCACAGGGAGGCCCTACCTGGGCTGCAGATGGAACTAGCAACCCTTCAGTGAGAAAGGTGATGCTCTAACCACTGAGCTAACCAACCAGGACACAAAGCATTGTCGTAAAGTGTTTAAAATATACACATTCTTTAACACATTTTACTTCTTTCAATTTAACTGACCGAAATAATTGAAAACATGTTTTAAAAGATTGAAATACTGAAAACTTTGAAACAGCTCAAATGTCCTATAATACTGTAGTAGAAATTCAGCTTAATAAATTATGATATAGCTATTATCTAGAATTATAGTCATCTGTTGATAATAAAAATGTAGATAAATATTACATGGGAGGGTATGAATGCCATATTAAATGAAATCATTAGTTTTTAAATGTTTCTATTATAGTATTCCTAGTTTACTATATATAAAGTATTATATACGTATAGAAAACCCCTTGAAGTATACACATCATGGTTTTTATCTTCAGGTGATAGGTAAAAGGTGACTTGTATTTTATTCTTCTTAATGTTTATATTTTCCACATAAGAAACTTTATTATAATACCACTAGAGGCCCAGTGCATGAAATTCGTGCACTGGAGGTGGGAGATCCCTCAGCCCAACCTGCCCCCTCACTCATATTGAGAGCCCTCAGTGGATGTCCTAATGACCCCTCACCCCGGCGAAGCTTTAGGCCTTGGGTAGCCAGCCATCACCCTCCAATGGGGCCGATGGCTGGCTCTGCCCTGGCTGCCTCAGCCCCACCCCCCCAGCCCTGGCTGTAGCCCCGGCCTCTGGCAACCGCCCAACGACTGCCCGGCCCTAGGGGCCCCACGCTTGCCGAACACCTCGGCCCCGCCCCCCAGCCCAGGCCTTAGCCTCAGCAGCGACCACCCAGCCCCGGGGGCACCCCACAGTCACACACACCGTGCTGACCCCACCCCCCACTCTGTGTGCACTTCAGCCCCACCCCCTATCCTACTCGTGCCTCAGTGGCTCCACCCCCATCCCCTGCATGCCTCAGCACCGCCCCTGCCTCACACGTGCCTTGGTCCCGCCCCCCGCCTTGGTCCTGGCCGCCAGTGAATGCCCAGCCCTGGGGTGGGAGGGCCCAACCTCTACTCTCACTGGCCACCTCACACATGCCTCAGCCCTGCCCCTTGCCTCCCATGCTCACCAGCTGCCTGGCCCCGCCCCTGTCCACTGCCCCCCGCTCCTGATTGGCTGGTGGGCGTGGCTGGTGGGCATGGCTGGTGGGTCTAGTGAAGGTACATTCAATTTGCATATTACTCTTTTATTAGATAGTATTATAAATGTAATTTTTGTAGAAAGTATTATGAAAGGTGATTTTAATTTTAAAATGAAAATACCATCATAGTTACCCAGATTCTTCAGTTATCCTTGGTCCCCAATTAAAATGTCACTCTAAATTTCCTCCAAACCTCCTTTGCTCAAGATTGCATGATGAAAATGGACACTAGACAAGAGAAAAATTTACAGGAATGAGTCTTGCTAAGTTTTGGGCCAAAAAATTGAATGACAATCCAATACAACAGATCAGACTCTGAGAATAGCTCCTCAGAAAGACAGCACCATCAGATTCCCAAGGAGGAAAAACATGGACAACAGTAATTCAATGCCTACATTATAATTTTGAAAGAGGGACAAGATCAGGGCTAACCAGGAGAGGGAGGATGGGCTTGGGGCTGAGGCACCTATCTTTTGGCCAATCATATTAGTCAGTTTTCTGCTTTTCCACCGTGAACATGTATGTGCCAACACATGTATAGAGCTATTGGTGTGCAGAATCCTACAAAGAATGCACTAATGCAGTCAGTTCCAATAGCCATGGAACCCTGTACACATCAGAGATGTCTTACAGGATTTTAGGAGCACCTTGTTCCAGATGAAAACTGCAGAGGCTTAAGTCGTCATGCAAAAAGTTTGTCATGCACAGATCCCATGGTAGGGATTCCCCAATATAGCTGCCAACTCATTGGAAAGTCTGTTTAACGCAAGAGACTGGAAGGTTGCTCCCAAAGTCTGCCTCTGTGTTTGTCATTCTGTAAACATGTTCTTGAATACAAGGAAAGAAAAGCATGTGTCATCTCTAAGTCTTGACTGGACAAGAACAGGCTTCCAAGTGCATGTCTTTGTTAGCAGGATTCCATTTCCTGTGGGCTGTTGGACTAAAGGCCTCAGCTCTTTTGTGTGTGTTGACTGGAGACTATTCTCTAATTTACCATGTGGGCCTCTCAAAGCTAGGAAAGAGAGGGAAGAGAGGAGAGGAGAGAAGAGGAGAGAGGGGAGGGGAGGAGAAGGGAGGGAAAAGATATAGAAGGGGAGGGGAGGGGAGGAAGAGTTAAGGAAGATAAAGAAATCAGGGAAGGGTGAAAGAAACTGTTGAAAGGCAAGGTGGCCAGGAAAGGCTCCACTGGGAGGATGGTTTTAGAATAATGGCCTGAGGGAGGGAAAAGGAAATGACCTAGGTGTCTCCTTGCAGGAATAAATTTTCAGGCACAGTGGGCAGCAAGTCCAGAGGTCTAAAATAGAAATATGTGTGCCGGTTTAAGGCAGAGTAAGGGGGCTAGTATGACAGGAGCAGAGTATGCAACAGGGAGGGAGCTAGAGATTAGTAAAGAGGGGTAGCAGGTGGCAGAGGCAGATTTGCTGTCAATAAATCTATAGAAAGACTCATGATATTTCTTCTATAATATATGTTAGTGTTTTCAATCTTTGTTTTGGAGAGAACATTCTTCTTGTTAAATACAATCCATTTGTCTACAATTTTACACTGTTGTAGCTTGGTCCCTGTTAGGTCTGATCAAATAATGGAAATGATACCCCCTCCCCTGGAAACTGACCTTTAGCCCACTTCAGAACCAATATTCCCTTTTGCTTATACCACATGCCACTTGCTAATACTGTTATCTTTCCCCTTGGACTTTCCCAGGATCAGGACCCACTCAGACAGTACCCTACTGCAAAAGACCACCTAGAATTCCTTAAAACCTCTGATTCCCCATCCCTGGGTGCTGGCATCATTTTGGGGCTCAGCCCATTTGATACCCAGATGACCTAATCCTACCTAATAAGAGAATAATGTGCACATTGGCCATCACTCCAACACACAAGACGGCTGCCCCCATGTGGTCAAAGATGACTGACCCCATGTGGACATAAGATGGTCACCACAAGATGGCCAGTAGGGGTAGGTAGATGTGAGGGACCAGGCCTGCAAGAGAGGGCAGTTAGGGGTGACCAAACCTGCAAGGGAGGGCAGTTAAGGGTGACCAGGCTGACAGAGGAGGGAAGTTGGGGGCTACCAGGCTTGCAGGGGAGGGCAGTTTTGGGGACCAGGTCTGCAGGGAAGGGCAGTTAGGGATAACCAGGCCTGCAGGGGAGGGCAGTTAGGGGTGACCGTGCTGGCAGGGGAGCAGATAAGCATCAATCAGGCTGGCAGGGGATTGGTTAGGGGGTGATCAGGCTGGCAGGCAGAAGCTGTTAGGGGCAATCAGGCAGGCAGGCGAGCAGTTGGGAGCCAGCAGTCCTGGATTCTGAGAAGGATGTATGACTGCCCTAAATAGGCAGTCGGACATGCCTTGAGGGGTCCCAAATTGGAGATGGTGTGGGCTGGGCTGAAGGACCCCCCCATCACTATGCACAAATTTTGTGCACCAGGCCACTAGTCTATATATATAAAAGCCTAAGCGACTGAATGACTGAACGACCAAATGACTGGTCAACCAGTCACTATAATGCACACTGACCACTAGGGGGCAGATGCTCAACCCCCCAGCCAACCTCCCAGCACCCCAATTGCTAACCAGGCTCAGGGACCCCACCTGTGCACAAATTTGTGCACCGAGCCTCTAGTAAATTTATAATCCCTTATCACTTTGGCTTCATGGGTTCCTCTTTCAGGGACCCTAACAGTCCCATTTCAAATGGCACACTGTTCCTCAGCTACCCATGATTTTTAGCAATTGAAGTTGGTTACTAAATTGTCTCTTAGTTTTTGTGTTTTGTTTCGCTGTAAAGATCTTATTTTGCATTGCTGTTCCCATTGCACTCTTGTTTCCAAACTGGTGATTTCTCTACTCCCTCTTCTGTTGTGCAGCCCAGCACAGGACTTGAACTTTCATTAGGAATCTGATCTGAGGTTGAACATAATGATGAATGATTCTAGTTCAAGTTTAGATTGCACAAAATTAAAGCCCGTTTATTTTTAGTTATAAACAAAAGCCTGAACTTTTCAGAGAAAAGGGATATTTTAGCAGTTTTGGGGACAGGTCACTTTTTAATTGGTACTCAGCTCTCGAAATTGCCACTTGAGGTGAAAACAGTGCACTGGTTCTCTAATTTGAAATTTTCAGTGACTGAATATGAGTTTTTTTTTTCTATGCTTTCCTACAGACTAAATACTGAATATTTATGATTTTTTTAAAGTACATGGAACTCCCTAAACATAGCTGGAGAAAATCCAAAATAATTAGATGATTCAAATTGCAAATCTTTTTCAGATGTTTCCCCCCAAAATCCTGCTTTTAGTATATGAATTATGATGTGTAATATAGAACCAATTTATTTCACTAAGTGTTAAAACAATATGTGTCAAGAAGATAAAGTTCTATTTTCCTATCTTCCATAGCTGGAGCAAAGCCTTAAATGAACTGATGGGCATGTCTTTTATTGCCAAGGAAGAAGGGGGGACTTATTCTTAGCTGTAGTAGGTACTAAACCAATAAATTATCACGATAGTGCAGAAGAGGGGAGATCCTCACAGATCCATTTAATGCATCCATCTCTCTTTCTTCAGAATGTCCCATGATGAATATATGCCAGACAGATAAGAGCCTATATTATTTTTAAAGCCTATTTATTTTTTAAAAAAATATTTCTGTTGATTTCAGAGAGGAAGGGAGAGGGAAAGAGAGATAGAAATATCATCGATGATAATCATTGATCGATTGCCTCCTGCATGCCCCACACTGGGGATCAAGTGCAACCTGGGCATGTGCCCTGACTGGGAATTGAACCTTGACCTCTGGGTTCATAAGTCCATGCTCAACATTGAGCCATGCCACCTGGCAAGGCCTATTTCTTTTCCTAAGAAGAATTTCTCTGTGGAAGGAGCATTGTCCCTGCATCAGTAAATACACATCACATGGATCCTTGAGAGGGAATGTTTTCTCTGTTGGAATTCTATCAGATAAAGTTTTCAGATTAGTTTCCAATAACTGCCAAAAGAAAAGCCAAGGCTGTACATATAATTTCTTTCTAATATCACATATGTATACACATTTAACATACACACTGAGTGACCAGATTATTATGATCTGTGAATGCATAATAATCTGGTCACTCAGAATATATATTAGAGGTCCAGTACATGAATTCATGCATGGGTGGGGTCCAGCCATCTTGGCCAGGGAGCAGAGTGGTCAGGTTGGCTGGCCTGCCTGCTGGTTGAACTACTGGTCGAGGGGACAATTTGCATATTAGCCTTTTATTATATAGGATATACACTGAGTGACCAGGTTATTATGCATTCAGAGAGCATAATACTCTGGCCACTCAGTGTATAGTAATCAGCATTGATTTTATGCAGATAGAGAGAAAGAGGGACTTTAAGAAATTGGCTCACACAATTGTGGAGGCTTGGTAAATTTAAAATCTGATTGGTTGGGACCTGACCACTTTGGCTCAGCCTATGGACTGAATGGGCCCAGGTTTGATTCCAGTCAAGGGCATGTACTTTGGTTGCAGGCACATCCCCATTGGAGGGTGTGCAGGAGGCAGCTGATCGATGTTTCTCATCAATGTTTCTAATTCTCTATCCCTTTCCCTTCCTCTCTGTAAAAATCAATTAAATATATTTTTAAAAAATCAAAAATAAAATCTGATGGGTTGGTCCAGTAGGCTGAAGATTCAGGAAAGAGTTGCAATTGAGTCTAAAGTTATTGTGCTGCCAGAATTTCTTCTTGCCTAAGGGACATTCAGTTTTGATTCTATTAAAGCCTTCAACTTATTGGATGAGGCTCACTCACATCATGGAGGGTGATCTGTTTGTTTTTTTTTCTTCGAAGAGCATTGATTTAAATGTCAATTTTATCTGAAAATCACCTTTATAGACTGAGCATTTTTTCATATGTCTTCTGCCCTTCTGTATGTCCACTCTAGAAAAGTCTCTATTTAGATCCTTTGCCCATTTTTTTATTGGATTGTTTATCTTCCTTTTGTTAAGGAGTATGAGTTCTCTATAAATTTTGGAGATTAATCCCTTATCAGATCTAAGATTGGCAAATATGTTCTCCCATGCAGTGGGTTCTCTTGTTGTTTTGTTGATTTTTTTTGCTGTGCAGAAGCTTTTTAAAAGAAAAATGCCCAAAGTCACTAATCATCTGAGAGATGCAAATCAAAATGACAATGAGGTACCTTCTTATACCTGTCAGAATGGTTATCATCAGCAAATCAACAAACAACAAGTGCTGGCGAGGATGTGGAGAAAAAGGAACCCTCAGACACTGCTGATAGGAATGCAGACTGATGCAGCCACTGTGGAAAACAGTATGGATTTTTCTCAAAATATTAAAAATGGAACTCCCAATTGAGCCAGTAATCCCACTTCTAGGAATAAATCCCAAGAAATAAGAAAGAATATATGACCCTATGCTTAAAGCAGCAGAATTCACCATAGCTAAGATTTGGAAAAAGCCTAAGTGCCCATCACCAGATGAGTGGACTAAAAAACCATGGTATATCTACAAAATGGAATACTACGCTGCTGTAAAAAAGAAATAACTCTTACCATTTGCAACAGCATGGATGGAGGTGGAGAGCATTATGCTAAGCAAAATAAGATAGAGAACGATAACTATCACATGATCGCACTCATTTGTGGAAAATAATGAACAACATAAACTGATGAACAAAAACAGATCCAGAGACAGAAAAGCATCTAAGGGACCTTCACACCTCAGAGGGAAGGAAGGGGAGGGTGGGGGTGTGTGTGTAAGAGGTCAACCAAAGTAGTTGTATCCATGTGTATGAGCATGACCAACGGACACAGACATTAGGAGTTGGGGTTAGGGAAATGTGCTGGGGATTGTGAGCAGATGAGGAGAGGTGGTCAATGGGGGGAAAAGAACACATAAGTAAAACTTTCAACAATAAAAATTTAAAAAATTAATTTAAAAAATCACCTTCACAGAAACATCTAGAATAGTGTTTGACCAAATACCTGGCACTGTGGCAACAGGCAAGTTGATACATAAAATTAACTATCACAAGTTTATTAATAATATTGTTTAACTTGTTCATTAATAACAGGTCCTTATAAGAGTGGTTAATTAAGTCCTTAGGTTATTTAGTTTGTCATTTTTAAGGAGATTAAAAGTATAGTTTTGAAATGAATAGTTACATATTAGTTAAAATATTAAAACCTAATGTAAAAGGTGAGCAAAATTGAGGACATGAAATATAACTCCTCAAAAAAGTTAAGATTAAAATGCAGTGCAGATATATTTTTGATTTATGAAGTACATTTGATGTTCAAATGTTACAGATTCTAATCCAAAATTATGACATGAATCTATTTTTAGCTACTTCCAGAGCTACTGCCAGTACTAAATGTGATGATGGAAACTCAGAGGAATTGTCTCACTTAGAAATTTATTATAATTTACCAATTACTTCTGAGGAGTATTTTTTTTTGCAGGGCCCAGGATTGAAGTAGACCCAGGTATAGCCCTCTGTGATATATTTCCATAAGAGATTTAGGAAAACCATTGTGGAGTTGTTCCATAGTTAGATTCTCATCTTCTAGTGACATTTCATCATAAAAGTGTCTCAGAATCAGGCCTAGGCATGGTTAGTGGCCCTCAAGAGGGCAGAGTTCTCCAGTAATAGCTGCATATAAATAGTCAATTATTTGGAAAGGATGATTCAAATGGATTCTTCCCAGGAGGAATAAACTTTGAGATGAGAAAAGAACAATGCCTAGATATTCTTTGTATAAGAAATTGAGAAGTGGCCCTCAAAGCAATATCAAGCTGGCCTCCAGAGAACTTACTGCTTGCTATAAATTGCCTAAAATTTAAAATGCTAATGTCTGTGTCACATTTTGGGTTACCTTCTTCGTGCACTGAATAGCTAATAGTTGCATTGGTAAAGAAGGCAGGTCTGTTGTAAATTGTGGGGAAAATTCTACTCATTTTGTCCCTCATGCTAAGTTTGTATTTATTTATGTGCAAAGTACTATTAAGATAAAGCTTATGGGAGTTACTTGTCTAACCTGTCATATGCACTTAATAAAATAATAGGAATGCTATTTATCGAGAAATGGAGATCAAGGAACTAGTCTGGTAGAGCAGTAATTCTCAAAATCCAGAATCACTTGTTCAAATATAGATAATTATGCCCTATGAATAGCATTTCTGATTCGCTAGGTTCAGGGTGGGGCCTGAAGTTTGGAATTTCAATAAGTTTCTGATGCCGCTGGTCCTGAGAGTATATTTTGAAAACCAGGGCTGAGGGTTTGACACATTCGACATTGTGAGCTATTGACCTTGAAAAAAGTCCAACAAAAACAAATAATAAATTCTCCTTTGCTAAAAAGGTCTTATTTGATAGGGGAAATTGCTATTTAGGTTATTAATGTAAGATGGAAAATTAGTATGCATACCATGAGTAGGTAGGTTTTCAAATTTTCAACTTGAAAGTTTAGACTTGAACCCTCCCTGGCACCAAATAATGATGCTCAAAAAAGTAAAATCACAGTGCTACTTTCTACCCACTTCTTTATCCACAAGATATATATATATATATATATATATATATATATATATATATATATATTTATATTTATATTTATATTTATATTTATATTTATATTTATATTCATAGTATATATATATATATATATATATATATATATATATATATCCTATCTAATAAAAGAGTAATATGCAAATTGATCATACCTCTGATCGTGGCCCACAAACCATGCCCACCAGCCAATCAGGAACAAATAAACCCCAACCAAGATGGCTGTGGCCACTGAGAGCAGGAGGGAGGCTTGGGTTTCCCCGGCAATGGAGGAAGCCAAGCTTTTTGCCTGCCCTTGCCAGCCTAGGCCTCCACTCAATGCTACAAAGTTTCAATTATAGAAGATATATCCCAACAGATAGCAGCAGCCATGGAGCTGGAGAGAGCAGAGGCTAGGGTTGCCCAGGCTATGGAGAAAGCCAAACTTCTGCAGCCCTAGTGCCTAGGCCTCCACTCTAGGCTACAAAGTTTCAATTATAGAACATAAATTAATCTCAGATCCCAGGGCCTCTGCTTGTGTCACTGAGAGGCGTGGCTGCCCTGCAAACCACCCCAGGCCCCTCTCCCAGGCCACCGTACACCCCAAGGGAACCCCCACTCTGATCCGGGACATTCTTCAGGGCAAACCAGCTGCCCCCTACCCATTCACCAGACCTCTATCCTATCTAATAAAAGAGTAATTTATAGATTGGTCATCACTCCAACACACAAGAGGGCTGCCCCCATGTGGTCAAAGATCCTGCCCCCATGTGGACACAAGATGGCCACCACAAGATGACCAGCAGGGGAGGGCCATTGGGAGATTCCAGGCCCTGCAAGGGAAGGCAGTTGTGGGTGATCAGGCCAGCAGGAGAGGGCCGTTGGAAGGGACCAGGCCTGCAAAGGAGGGCTGTTGGGGGTGGCCAGGTCAGTAGATGAGAGAAGTTGGGGCCAAACAGGCTGGCAGGGGAGCCGTTAGACATCAATTACGCTGGCAGGGTAGTGGTTAGGGGATGATCAGGCTGGCAGGTAGAAGTGGTTAGAGGCAATCAGGGAGGCAGATAGGTGAGCAGTTTGGAGCTAGCAGTCCTGTATTGTGAGAAGTATGTTCAACTGCCCATTTAGGCCCAATCCAACCGGAATCGGGCCTAAATGGGCAGTTGGACATCCCTTGAGAGTTCCCAGATTGGAGAGGGTGCAGGCTGGGCTGAGGGACATTTTTTGCCTCCTGTGCACGAATTTTGTGCACCAGTCCCCTAGTATATAATAAAAGGCTAATATGCAAATCAACCTAATGGCTAAACAACTGTTCTCTGTGATGTGCACTGATCACCCGAGGGCAGATGCTCAACACAGGTGCTGCCCCCTGGTGGTCAGTGTGTTCCCACAGGAGGAGCACTGCATAGCCATAAGCTGGGCTCATGGCTGGCAAGTGCAGTGGTGGTGGCAGGAACCTCTCCCACCTCTGCAGCAGCAACACTAAGGATGTTCCACTTCAAGAGGGTGCAGGCCAGGCTGAAGGATACCACCCTGCCAAGTGCATGAATTTTGTGCACCAGGCTTCTAGTATTTTAATAATGTTAAAAACTGTGGTTGCTTTAAACCTAGGACTATGCTACTGAAGTATGGTACTCAGATAGCCAGCATAAGCATCACCTGGGAAATATACAATCCTGGGTCTTGGCCCAGACTTACTAAATTCAAATCTTCATTTTAATAAGATCTCTAGGTTATTTATTTTCATATGAAACTTTGAGAAGATATGCTCTAAAAAGAATTTCTTAAGAAATGAAAGAGGTGGGGGTAGGTGGAGGTGGGCAAAGTGGGGTGGGGGAAGAGGGATACCTACAATAATGTCAACATTAAACATTTTAGTAAAAAAAGAAAGTGGTGGTTTTAATGCAGAAGCAGAAACTTTGTGAAGAACACAGTGTGAAGCAACGGTGCACGGGCAGCCAGGCTGGGGGGTCAGACCTAATAAGGTGTCACAGCTGGGAGGCAGGGAAGAGCTGAGCAGTTGACCACTCTGACTTTGGTCATGCTGAGTTTTTCTATTTGTGTAAAGGAAACCCATTAATTAAATAGCTTTAGATTCGAAACAACAGGGAGAAAAAAATCAATTAGAACACCTTGGAGAGTGAGGCAGGATTGGGAAAATTCATTATCAGGCAGTATATCTTGAGAGGGAAAGTGAGATATGACCTCTGCATATCAGCAAATAACAATGCTCAAAAAAAAATCATGGGAAAAGTACTGCTTTTACCCAGGACAGTGGACACTTTTAAATCCACAGAGACTAACTGTCCTAAAAATACCTTGGTTTCTTTGAATCAAAGAAAGATACATAAACTGACCTGTGCAAATGAGAAATAAACAGGTTCAGCACTATTGTTTTATGTTTTTGCTACTACTTCCTTTTTACCCCATTTTAAAATTGCATTTTTCAAATACAGTTGCCATACAATATTGTTATTAGTTTCAGGTATACATCGTAGTGATTAGATATATGAGGTGATTCCCCCAATACGTCTGTTACCCATCTAGCACCATACATAATTATTGTAATACTAGAGGCCCAGTGCATGAAATTCATGCATGGGAAGGGGGTCGCCTCAGCTTGGCCTGCACTCTCTCCAATCTGGGTCTTCTGGCTCCTAACCACTCACCTGCCTGCAAGCCTGATCCCCCTAATTGCTCTCCCCTGGCAGCCTGTTTGCCCTAACTGTTCTCCCCTGCTGGCCTGGTCCCCCTAACTGTTCTCCCCTGCCTGCCTGATTGCCTCTAACCTCCCCTGCCTTGGGCCCGCCAACATGGCTTTGTTGGGAAGGACATCAGTCTAATTTGCATGTTTCTCTTTTATTAGGTAGGATGCCACCGTGTCCTAAAAATGCAGGGTGTTCCCAGGTTTTCCTATTGTGTAAGGGGAGCCCCCAATAGCATCCTGGGTTCTGACCAGGGCTTATGTGTTTGTGCTTTATCTTAGCAGATATGATTCCTAGAGGACTCTTGGATATACCTTGAACATTTCTATTGAATTTGCCAAATCATCCTCCAAAAATGTTGAACCACTTTAAACTCCCACATTCAACGATGTATGTGCCCTCCATCCCACTTTGATACCAATATCATTGATTTCTCCCTAAAAGCTTCCCTCCCATCAGCCAGGACTTCTTGGTACTTGAGCCAACATCATTGTTCAGCTGGGGACTTGATTTCCCGAGATAGAATTATGGAGGAGGAAAAATAGCTTTCCTCTACCTTTCTGAGTTCTTAGTAGTGACCCTTGTAATGAAAGATCACCAAAAGAAAAACAAAAGTTCATTAATATGTGTACCTCATGTATATGTGGGAGATCCCAGGGAAAAATGAGTAACTCCCCAAGATGGCTTAGAATGCAGATTTAAATACCTTCTTCCTAGGGAAAGGGGATGGGAGATATAGGCCTCTTAGAGGAGAGTAAATGATATTTAAGAAAGATGAATGAGGTCGGGGGAAATAGTTTGTAACAAAGTTTTGGTGTGATGTCAACTTCTACTCTCCTGTCCTGTGACAGGAATCAATCTTCTCTGCCTGATGACACTTCACCCATCAAGAGGACCTATGACATGTAAGCTCCTTTGCGGGGGTGGGGGGTGGGTGGGTGTCTGATTTTAGGGAGATCAGGAGACTTCAGTGAAATCCTCTGCATGCATTTGCTGTTTTTCAAGCATCTGCAGCTCAAGATCATCAATATAACAACAATGCATATGTGGGGGGGGGGGTATGCTCTCTGACCTTCAGAATAAACCCAACGAAAGCTTGTTTCCTCTCTTAGATGATTTGCAACAGTAGCTTATTCCCTGGAGAGGGTATTCTGACCAGACCTTCCTGGGAGTGATCATAACATTACCCTGTGTTTGTAGAAAGATATTGGCCACAGCACTAAATAATCCAGGGGCAGTTTTCTCATCTTGTGGAAAAGGGGATAAAATTATGATAGTTTATCTCCCTTTCCACAGATTTCTTGTGGGTTTGTGGCTCCCCTGCCTCAACCCATGCCCCTCAGCAACCCAAGCCCCTCCGCCTCAGGCCTTGGGGCTGCTGGTGCCAGGCCTGTGGGTTTGTGTCTCCAATTCACCCCCCACCCATCCACTCCCCCCCAGCCCCAGGTTTAACATGGCAGGACTTGGGGCTGCATGGTGCCTGCCTTCCTGCTGGTTTGTGGCTGTGATCACAACCTCCCCCTGGCCCCCAGCACCGCCATGGCTGGGCTTAGGGCCCCCAGCGCCACTATGGCTGGGCTTGGGGCTGCGATCATGACCCCATGGCCCCCAGCACTACTATGGCTGGGTTTAGGGCCGGGTTTGTGGCTGCGATCCCCCACAGGCCCCAGCGCTGCCATGGCCAGGCTTGGGGCCGGGTTTGTGGCTGTGATTGGGACCCCAGCACCTCCATGGCTGGTTTTGGGGCCAGGTTTGTGGCTGTGATTGCAACTCCCCGACCTCCAGTGCCACCATGGCTGGGTGGGGGGCTGGATCCCCTGCTGGGTCTGGGGCTGGGATCAGGCATGCACACCACCCTGGCCAGCTCAGGGCAGGGGAGGGCGCCCACCATCTTGGTTGGGGTTAATTTGCATATTGCTTCTATTGGCTGGTAGTGTAGTGAAGGTATGGTCAATTTACATGTTTCTCTTTTATTAGATAGGATTACTGACTGTATTCCAGGTGCTGCATTTTACATCCCCATGGCTGTTTTTATAACTGGCAATTTATACTTCTTAATCTCTTTTATCTTTTGCTGGATTCTGCCTTACACATGGATTGTCTAATAGTAAATAGAAATAATGCCATTTGCTGCATTTGAGATTTCAGTTCAGAGTATCTTATTTTTATGAGTCCTGGGAAACGATTAGAATGGCTATATAAAGCTTCAGTGCAACAAGGACAGCCTCCTACAATCGTCCCATTTCTCCTCCTGTACTCCTACAGCCTTTTCTTCATCCTGTAGTTGGATGGATTCTTTGAAACATAACTTAAGTCATTTCTCTGGTCAAGACCCTCTGGGACATTCCATCCCACTTAGAATGTTATTCAGAATTTTAATTGTGTCCTCCAAGGTCATTATCAGGTCCCTGGGTGCCTCTTATATCATTATTTTGTTTGCTATTTCCTTTTCTCACACTGTCCTTGTTCTCCTTGATTGACAAGTATGCTAGGACCTCAAGGTCTTTGCACATACTTCCTTCACATGGCTCCTTTTATTTTTTTAAAATATATTTTATTGATTTTTTACAGAGAGGAAGGGAGAGGGATAGAAACATCAATCAGCTGCTTCCTGCACACTCCCTACTGGGGATGTGCCCATGACCAAGGTATGTGCCCTTGACTGGAATTGAACCTGGACCTTTTAGTCCACAGGCTGATGCTCTATCCACTGAGCCAAACCGGTTTTGGTGAAATGGCTCTTTTTCTTAATTTTTCTGTATTTATGCTCCAATTGTCTCCATGCTAGGACTTTTCTGGACACCCAATCTGAAGTTGTATCCTCTATTTTTGTAATCTTCTAAACTTGGTTAGTTTTATTCATCCCAACATGATAGTAAAGAATACTTCTTTTGCTTGTTGTCTTTCTCCCTTTAGACAAGCCTTGGTCTGTTTTGCATCCCATTCTAATTTTATGCCTAGCATATAGAAAGGGTTCAATAAATATTTATTTAGTGAGTTATAAAATCCAGTCAACTCATCATTCTGTTTAAGTATCTATGGGATTTCTTCTTTGACCCATTGTAGCTCTGTGAAGATAATTGCATAGCAGTGGGCTTTTGTTTCTTCTTCTGTTTAGGGATAGGGCCACAGGAAGAAAACAGCTATTTAGTTATTAAATATTGCCTGGTACATTTACTACCTCATTATTTTTATCTATAACAATCTTGTGAAGAAGGCATTATTGCTCTTTTATAAATTAGTAAGTGGAGATTTTAAGCATTTAATTGGTTTATCAAAATACACAGAGCAAAAAAAATAAAAAAACACACAACACAACAAAACAGAAATGATGCTATTTTGTAGAGCAATACCATAAAGAGAGTGAAACAGTCCTAACCGGTTTGGCTCAGTGGATAGAGCATCGGCCTGCAGACTGAAGGGTCCCAGGTTTGATTCCGGTCAAGGACATATACCTTGGTTGTGGGCACATCCCCAGTAGGGAGGTGTGCAGGAGGCAGCTGATCAATGTTTCTCTCTCATCAATGTTTCTAGCTTTCTGCCCCATCCCTTCCTCTCTGTAAAAAATCAATAAAATATATTTAAAAAAGAAAAAAAACGTAAGCCTTTCAACCATTTTCAATTATAAAAACCATCCTTTCAAACATAGCCTTTTCACATGAAATTTATATTTATTGCTCTGAACTGATCAAATGTGGCAGCAATGTACAGAAATTTGCAAAGATGCCAAAACCAGTTTGGCTCAGTGAATAGAGCGTCGGCCTGTAGACTGAAAGGTCCCAGGTTCGATTCTGGTCAAGGGCATGTACCTTGGTTGCGGGCACATCCCCAGTAGGGAGTGTGCAGGAGGCAGCTGATGGATGTTTCTCTCTCATTGATGTTTCTATTTCTCTATCCCTCTCCCTTTCTTTCTGTAAAAAAAGCAATAAAGTGCATATTTAAAAAGAAAATGAAATATAAGGCACAGATGGCAAGAAGACACTAGAAACCCTTATAATTGACAAAGGATTAATATGAAGAATCAATGCAGAACACTTGCAAATCAAGTAGAAAAGGATAGGTGGCCCTACAGAAAATGGAGTAAAAGCTATGAACATGCAATTTACAAGAGAAAAGTTATGAGTTGCTGATAAACAATGTTTCACCTGACTAGTAATCAGGAGACTGCACATTAGAAAAAAATACCATTTCACACTTATGAGATCAGTAGAAAAAAATCTAACAATATCAATTATGAGGAAACAGGAATGCACATATGAAACTACTAGTGAAGAGTGTAAATTGATTTAACCACTTTGAAGAGCTGTTTGGTAATACCTATTAAAGGTGAAGTATGTATCCAGGGGTGATACTCAAATATTTAATAACTGCTATCAGAGGTATCAACCAGCCAGAATAAACATATATGCTGTGAATAATTAGCCTGGTCATATTGATATATTGCCTTTGAATATCAGTCCTTTATATGCATTAGAGAAATTCCTATACACATACACAAAGAGAGGTGTATAAGAATATTCATGCGCCATTGTTTATAATAGAAAAAAGGCTATAAATAACCCATATGTCTATCCCTAGAGTAAAGAATAAATTGCCACACTCATAAAATGGCATGCTATTCAGTGATTTCAATGAATTAATCAGGTATACATAAATCAGCTTTGTTAAATTTCACTATATAATGAAAAAAATCAAAAGAATTTATATGGCATGGCACCATTTATGTTAATTTTAAACAAGAAAAATTATATATTGTTTATGGACACATGTAAAAGTAGTAAACATTTAAAGTATACATGGGTCTCTGGCAATTAGGGAAGTGCAAATTAAAGCTACAATGAGATACCACCTTACCCTAGTTACAATGGCCATTATCAACAAGACAAGCAATAACAAGTGTTGGAGAGTTTATGGGAAAAAGGAAACCCTTATTCACTCCTGGTGGGAATGTAAATTGGTACAACCACTATAGAAAACAGTCTGGCGATTCCTCAAAATGTTAAAAATAGAACTATCATATGACCCAACAACCCCACTCCTGGGTATGTACCCAAAAAACTCAAAATCACTTATATGTAAACATGTGTGCATCCCTATGTTCATATCAGCATTTTCACGATGGCCAAGACATGGAAACAGGCAAAGTGCCTGCAATAGACGCCTGGGTAAAGAAGATGTGGTACATATACACAATGGAGTACTACACAGCCATAAGCAAGGATGAAATAGTGTCATTTACAACAACATGGATGGACTTTGAGAACATTACGTGAAGTGAAATAAGTCAGACAGAAAAAGCTAAGAACTGTATGATTCCATTCATATGTGGGATAGAAAACTGAAACTCATAAACACAAACAGCAGTGTGGTGGTTGCCAGGGGGAGTGGGGGAGAAAGGCACCCTAATGTAAGGTGACAGGAGAGGATTTGACTTGGGTGGTGGGCACATGGTGCCATATACGCATTCTGTAACTTAGTAATCCACATATTAACCCTATCCTATATAACAAAGAGGTAATATGCAAATTGACTGTCACACCCTTGCACAAGATGGCTGCCCCCATGTGGTCATAAGATGGCCACCACAAGATGGCCGGCAGGGGAGGGCAGTTAGAGACGACCAGGCCAGCAGTAGAGGGCAGTTAGGGGCAACCAGGCCTGCAGGGAAAGAAAGAACAGTTGGGGGGGGGACCAAGCCTACAGGAGAGGGTAGTTGGGGGCCACTGGGCTGGCAGGGGAGGGCAGTTGGGGGCAATTGGGCCAGCAGGGTAGCAGTTAGGCATCAATAAGGCTGGCAGGGGAGTAGTTAGGGGATGATCAGGCTGGCAGGCAGAAGTGGTTAGGGGCAATCAGGAAGGCAGGCAGATGAGCGGTTGGGAGCCAGCAGTCCCAGATTGTGAGAGGAGTATCTGAGGGGTCCCAGATTGGAGAGGGTGCAGGCTGGGCTGAGGGACACCCCCCTCCCAGTGCACATTTTTCATGCACTGGGCCTCTATTATGTTCATGTTGACTAATGTCACCCCAATAAAATTTAATTAAAATAATAAACACAGTGAACTACAAAAAAATAAAGTATACACGGGAAAGATACACACCAGTTTCAAGGAAGTAATTATTCCCATACTGCAAGGAAGGGAAATAGGATAAGGTAATGGAATTGTCACTCTCTCTCTACTCTTGAAATTCTTAAAATAAATATGACATATTAACATTTGCCAAATTTAGATGTAGATGTCTGTTACTTTAAAATATTATGTATGTTAGAGCTTTTTAAAACCTTAGCTCCTGAAGAGAGACTCTAGCCCTACCTCACAGATGCTGCTTTCTCTTACCAATACTGCCGGGAATATGGTGGGATATCAGTGTCAATATGGTTATTTATTTAGTCATCATATCCTCAGAGGCCCCTGATCTATCTTAGGCCACATATCTGATATCCAAGGAGTACAGGTGGTTAACTGGTGGGATTACTGACAGAATAATGAATGCTTTCTTTGCACATTCCAGAGTCAGATGAATGAAGGCCCAGCTATTGACAAATTAGGATGTTTATACTTGCCAGAGATTTTAGAAGCATTACCATCACTCTAAACATGGGGCTTTCTGCATGCACATCTCCTCACTTTTCTGCTGCTCCGTACGGCAATAAGAAGGCCATTTTGTGAAGTGCAGCTAGCTGCTGTGTCCTTGCTTCTGCTAGATTTTGCACAAGAGCACAAGCACTTCAATTGGGTCCTTGTATGTCCACCAGCTCATGTCTGAGGCTTCAGGAAGCACCATGGTTTGCCATGGAAACCTGCAGAGTTAGGTTTCTAAATAAACAATGGGCCTTGACTACAGCGATACAGATCATTGGCCTTGGCAATCTAAGCATGTAAATCCAGTGGTCTGGCTCATTTTTTTTTCCTACGCAAAAAAAAAAAAAAAAAGAGTTAGGAGCCCCTGGTGTTTAGATTTGGGATCAACAGGATGTATATAAATACTCCAGAGAGAGAGAAATGGGGAGATGTTGGTCAAAAGGTACAAAGTTTCAATAATAAGATAAATTCTAAGGATCTAATTTATAGCATGGAGATTATAGTTAATAATGTATTAAATACTTGAAAGTTACAAAGAGAGTAGATCTTAAGTGTTCTCATCAGAAAAAAAATAATTGTGTGACATGATGGAAGTATTAGCTATCTATGGTGGTAATCATTTTGCATTATATAAGTATCAAATCAACATGCACGGCCTTAACTTGCACATTGTTCTCTGTCAGTTATATCTCACTAAAGCTGAGGAAAAGGCCCTTCAATGTCTAGTCCTACCATAATACCTGATATGGTTTTCTTTAAAAAAAGAAAAAATATACATATATATATGGAGCCATTAATATATAAATAAATATATATATAAATATAATAAATATATATGGAGTTATTAATATGATAAATAAAATATTTGACAAGAAAAAAATTTATGAAAACTTTCCTCTGAACCATTTTGCCATTGAAACATTCCCTCAGTGGTTTAGTCCACATTTAACCACATAGTTTATTTTCCTTCTTTCATAGGTTCTTCGACCTCAAGTGATATTTTGTAACATCTTAAGATTTATATGTTGGCACATCCAATATTGTGCTCTAAAATATTTGCTGAAGCAGCCAAAGTGATTAATATTTGTTTAGTATTCTATATGGGCTACTTAAATCTCAGTGTAGCATACTTATATATTGAGATGAGACATAAAAAATAAATGAACAAAATATGATAATGAATTAGATCTGTGGTAAATAAGAAAAAATATATGTTGTATTGAGAGCATGACCCTAAATCAACTTCTTTGTGTTTTAAGATGAAATGAAAAGTAGATCCAAGAAATAAACTTGTCTTAGCCAAATCCCAAGTGTAACGATTAACATATATTTTTAACACTAATATATAAATCTCTAAATATCATACCATCCTATCTAATAAAAGAATAATATGCAAATTGACTGTACCTTTGCTACACACACAAGCCACACCCACAAGCCAATCATAGTGACTATGCAAATTTACCCAACCAAGATGGCGGCTAATTTGCATATCCACACACAGAAGATGGCATAGAAGAAAGCAAAGCACTGCAGAAGGGAGCAAAGCTGTGGAGAAGTAAGCAAGTGGGGAGGAGGAGAAGGAAGGGAGCAAGGCAGAGGAGACAAGAGGAAGGGAGGCAACAGAGAAGGGAGCAAGGCAGTAGAGATGGGAGCAAGGAAGGCAGCAGAGACAGGAGGAGCAAGGTAGTAGAGAAGGGAGTGAGGCAGCAGAGAAGGGAGGGAGCTTTGCTCAGGCCGCAGGGAGCTCTATTCTTGCAGGAATCTTCCTGCAATGGGTCTCTAGTATTTTATATAAATTTCATAAAAGTGTTTTGGGGCCAGATAAATTTAAGTGATAGGAGTTGTCTTAATTTATTTTAATTTTTAATTTTATTTTTATCTTTCCTTTTTAATTTTTCATTTGCAGCTTACATTCAATATTATTTGGCATTATTTTCAAGTGTGAAGTATAGTGGTTAGACAATCATATATGTTAGAAAGTGTTCTGCCCAATATTTCAAGTATGCACCTGGCACCATCAGTAGTTATTAAAATATTGACTATATTATCTGTGCTGTATTTTACATCCTCATGACTGTTTTGTGACTACCAATTTGTACTTCATAATCACTTTATATTTTTCACCAAGTCTCCCAATTCTCCTTCCCCTCTGGCAACCATCTGTCTGTTCTCTCTATCTATGAGTCTGTTTCTGCTTTGTTTATTTTGTTCTGTAGATTCCACATATAAGTGAAATCATATGGTATTTGCCTTTCTGTGCCTGACTTATTTCCCTTAGCATAATACCCTCTAGGTCCATCCATGTTGCTGCAAATGATAACATTACATTTTTATAGCCAAGTAATATCCCATTGTATATATCTACTACCACTTTTTTTATCCACTGATCTGATGGGCATTTGGGTTACTCCCATTTCTTGACTGTTATAAATAATGCAGAAATGAACACAGAAGTGCACATATTCATTAAAATTAATATTTTGGGTTTCTTCAAATATATACCCAGAAGTAGAATCACTAGATCACAAGGAAGTTCCATTTTTAACTTCTTGAGGACTCTCCATACTGTTTTTCACAGTGGCTGCACTAGTTTACATTTCTACCAACAGTGCATGAAGGTTCCTTTTTCTCCACATCCTCACCAGAACTTGGTTGATTTGTTGATGACAGCCATTCTGACAGGTGTGAGGTGATACCTCATTGTCATTTTAATTTTCATCTCTGATGATTATTGATGTTGAGCATTTTTAAAAATATATATTTTATTGATTTTTTTGCAGAGCAGAAGGGAGAGGGATAGAAAGTCGGAAACATCGATGAGAGAGAGACATCGATCAGCTGCCTCTTGCACGCCCCCTACTGGGGATGTGCCCACAGCCAAGGTACATGCCCTTGCCGGAATCGACCCCGGGACCCTTCAGTCCCCAGTCTGATGTTCTATCCACTGAGTCAAACCGGTCTCGGCGAGCATTTTTTTTTTCATATGTCTCTTGGCCATTTGTATATCCTCTTTGAAGAAGTGTCTATTCAGGTCCTTTACCCCCCTTTTTTAATTCAGGAGGATTTTATTTTGGCAATTGACTTTTATTATTTTAAATTTATCTTTATTGTTGAAAGTATTTACAGTTGTCTCCCTTTTTATCCCATTGAGTCAATTCAACCCCCACCCACCACACTATTGTCTATGTCCATGGGCTATGCATATATATGCATATATGTTCTTTGGTTAACTTCTCCCCACCCACCACCTATCCTTGCCTTCCTTCTAAGATTTGACACTCTGTTCCATAAAACTATGTCAATAGATCTATTTTGTTCATCAGTTTGTTTTGTTCATGAGATTTCACATATGTGTGAGATGATGTAATACTTGTCTTTCTCTTGCTTATTTTGCTTAGCATAATACTTTTCAGGTCCTTCCATGCTGTCTCAAAGGGTAAGAGGTCATTTTTATTGCTGCACTAGTGCTCCAGTGCATGGATTCATGCACATTGAAAGGAAATTAATTAAAAAGTGGCCAGAGGGGCAGGACAGGGTGAGACAGGCTGGACACATCTTGGAGCCAAACTCCCATGGTCCCTCCCTGGTGTCTACTGAGTGAGTGGGATCCCTCTGGTAGGTGGGATCTCTTGGCCTGGCTTGCGGGGATCAGGCTGAAACAGGCTCTCCAGCATCCCCTGAGAGGTCCCGAATTGCGAGAGAGCAGTTCTCAGGTAATGTGCCCTGGAATCAGGCTGCCTCCACTCTGGATCCTGTGTACATCACCTGAGAACCACCGCTGCCAAGTCACTATAGTTCAGCAGCTTCTGTTTTGAGTGTCTGCTCCCTGGTGGTCATTGTGTGCCATAGCTACCAGTCAATACATAGTATTGCCTAGTGTAAATGTACCACAGCTTTTTTACCCACTCATCTACTGATGGGTACTTGGGCTGTTTCCAGACCTTTCTATGGTAAATTGCACTGCAATGAACATAGGGGTGCATATATTCTTTCTGATTGGTGTTTCTGGTTTCTTAGGATATATTCCTAGAAATAGGATCACTGGGTCAAATGCCTCTGCCCATTTTTTAATTGGATTGTTTTGTTGTTGTTGTTGTTGTTGAGTTATATGTGTTCTTTATAAATTTTCATATTAACTCCTTATTGGATGTATCAATAGCAAATATCTTCTCCTGTTGAGTAAGTGCCTTTTCATTTTGTTGATGGTTTATTTTGCTGTGCACAAACTTTTTAGTTTGATGTGATCTGATTTGTTTATTTTTGCTTTGATTTCCCTTGCCCAAGAAAATATATGTATGAGAAGAAATATTGCTAACAGAAATATTTGATATTTTACTGCCTATGTTTTCTTCCAAGAGTTTTATGGTTTTGAGTCTTTAATCCATTTTGAATTTTTCTTGTATATGGGGCCTGTGGAACTTTGTGGTGAGGCCGAGTCTCAGTCATCAGGGTGAGGCCAGTAAAGTTCATCAGGTAAAATAGCTTAATATTCAGCTGTGAGGACAGATGGCTTTGCACAGGAACTGTGATGCCAGTTGGGACATGTGGGGGACAAATGGCCCTCGCCCCAGAGCTACAAAACTCAGTCTCCCTGTGCATCTCTGACACCTGCCTGAGTCTGCCTGGACCTTCTCCAGAGTCTTCCAAGAAAGACTGCAGTGGGCTGAGGCTCCCTAAAGAAAGCTGATTCCTTGGTAGAGTTCGAACTTGGCTAAGTGGGGCCACAAGGAATAGGGAGGATGGGGCCAGTAGATCTACCCAGGCAGACACAGTATGGAGGAGGGTGCTTGACTCAGGAAAGATAGCATCTTTAACAGTGTAAGGGATGGACTCAGCACAGAGACTATGATGGCTGTTCCTCTAGCCCTCTCCCTGAAGCTGTGAAACCCAATCTCTCCCTGTTTGACTCCAGTCTACTCTGAACCACCATCACTCCACAGAGGCCAGAGTGGGTGCCCACAAAAGAGATTGTGTGTGCTGGTCATTCAAGAAGGTGCCTGGGTTGCTAGCAGACTCCTATATCACCTCAATGGATTGAATCTCTGTTGGTTTTCATAGTCAGATATTATGTGGGCTCCTCTTATTGTCACTAGAACTCCAGGTTGGGGAGCCTGACATGGGTCTAATAAGACTCTTAGCTTCTCAGAAGGGACCTTTGCAACTGAGATATCCCTACAAATTCCCAACCACCACATGTGGGTGCAGAGCAGCCCTTTTTTCATCCCTGCCCTTCCTACCAGTCTCCACATGTCTTCTTCTGTATGTTCTTAGTTATAAGACTTCTGTTCAGCTAGTCTCCAGTTCCTTATTCAGGTTGATTGTTCTATAATTTAGTTGTAATTCTGATTTAGTCCTGGGAAAAGGTAAGTGTAACTTTCTCCTACTCCACGAACATCTTGTGTCCTTGAGTTGTCTTATTTTAGTCATGACATTTTATTAATTGAACAATTTCAGATTGTACAAAGATAGGCTTGGAAAATGATGTTTTAAATATTATTGTGAATACTGTCCTTTGAAAATGGATATTAAAATTAGATGTCGATGTTGTTCATCAAATGATTTTATGAATTCTTCCAGGGATGGGATAGTTAAAATATATGAGAACATAATTAATATACCAGTGACTTGATTCTCTAGATAGTATAAAAACACTCATATTTTAGATAAATGCCTAAAAGGAATTTTGCTAGTTTCTGTGTGATAGCTAGAGCTACTAACTGGATATGTATGTAACATCATTAATATATACATGCGTTTTCATTACAAGAAAAATAGTTTAATATTGTAGCCTCTAAGGTCTTTTTCTCTGTCTGAGGTTTGCCTTCCCTCAAATATAAGGATGAGGTACTAGCAGCTATGTTTTTGTTATAGGGCCCTATACCACCAGCCCTTCCACTCAGGATACTTGATTGGGCCATGCATGAGTAGAGACCTGACCCACATTGGTCCAATCACATTGTCTCTTATAGAGACAGTCTAGCTCACTCTAGACTGATATCATGAAAGGATGTAATACAAACCAGAGACCTGTAGAATCAGCCATTTTTCTACCTTGTTCATGGAATAACAGCAACAACATAGTTTGGGGAGGAAGAAGAATGAGGCAGACACACAGAATGTTCAAGAACATTCATGTTTCCCAGGTGGAGACTCTCAACAAGTGCCTTCTCCATGGAAACACCTCTCAAAACAACACTGTGATGTTTTTGGTAAGATTTGTAACACATTAACATTTATTATTTCTGAGGGTAACAATTAGGACGAATTAGCCTCATCTCCCCATACCATCTTCTCCTATTTTTAAAAACATATTGAGTGTACTGTTAATATTATTTTATCCTGGATGCTTTATATGTATATAATTTAGTCTTCATAAGGAAGAAATTAAAATCACCATTAATCGTTTACAGCTAATGAAACCAAGATTAGGTCCTTTATAGGACTTACCCAAATTCACATTAACTGATTGCGAGTAGCCAAAATGAGACTCGTGTGCAGGTCTTTCTGCCTCTTAAGACTTTACCCTTAATCATTATGTTATACTTGAATCTGAGGACAACAAGTATCTTCCAAAAAGGAGGAAAGATCTTTATCCCTCAGTAACAGGAACAGTAAATTCAGCTAACTCTACATATTGGGCATGGCGTTTGGAGCTCCGAATAATGGAGTGAACTCTGGAGGAAATAGTGTCTGGAGATAGTGTTCTCAATAAAACCGGACCCACGTGTGAGTGTGTGTGTGTGTGTGTGTGTGTGTGTGTGTGTGTGTATGCGTGTGTGTACTTCGTAGAAGGCAAGAGGATGATATTCTTTACTAGAAGCATAAAAAGCTTATTCCCTTTAGTTAAACATCCTTTCACATCCTCTTACCCATGAGGGAGTAAAGTTAAAATGGAATGTCATATGGCGCTTCCTGGGAAGGCACTGTGAAAGAGTGTGTGTTCTCTGAAAAGCCCACAGACAGAACCAAAACATAAATGCCTGGAAGATATGTAAGAAGGCCACATTTATTGGTTCCAAAGAAAATTAAAACGTTTTTGTAAAATAACATATGGGTCCTCATAGGACACAAGCCTAAAACCAATTAGTTCCGGCTTCAAAGGGATTTTGTTGAATATGAGAAATGGGTTCTAATTGAAATTTTAATTAGGACCCCAGAACACATCAGTGTACTTATTACTGAAAGTTCACCACAAATTGCAAGCTTTAAATGATTGGATGGACTTTATTTAAGCTGTGAAAACACCTCTGCAGAGATTTTACCCTGTTGGATGGCCTAGAATAAAACAGGAGTTTGCAGCAGCTGAAGGGACCTGAAAAGTAACATTTACATGTGGTGGAAAAGCAAGACAATGCTGTCACTACTGTTTGTGTGTTGGGTGAGGAGGGGATGCCATCGGTTACTGTAGTTTAGTGGTACTGAATAGCTTCAGCAGTAGTTGCAAAGGGAAATGGAGGAGACAGCATAAGGGGAGAGATCAGTCCTTCCATTTTTCCCAAATAGTGATAGATTTTTATTCAATCAATACACCAAGAAATCCTGGATTACCATTTTTCATTAAGGGAAGGGCACTCGCGTTATAGGAAAACAGGTTTGGAAGAGGAATAGTTTGCTGACTTTATTAGTTTTCTTTTAGAAAATATTCTTTTTATTTTTATTTATTAAAATATTTTTATTGATATTTTTTTTTTACAGAGAAGGAGAGGGATAGAGAGTTAGAAACATCAACGAGAGAGAAACATCCATTGGCTGCCTCCTGCACACTCCCCACTGGGTATGTGCCCGCAACCAAGGTACATGTCCTTGACCAGAATCGAACCTGGGACCTTTGAGTCTGCAGGCTGACGCTCCATCCACTGAGCCAAACCGCTTAGGGCCTCTCTCCTTTTTTTTTTCCAATTGGAGTTTCAAGCTCAGGTGGAAAAACAAAGATGGCTCATCAGTTTCTCTCTCCTTATTACCATTTAGTGTGGAAAGTTTTTTTTTTTAAATTTCCTTGTGTTTAAGAGAAGATTCCCCTTGCTTTTGGCTATGTATCTCCATTAGGTAGAATCAATCATTCACCCCGAGCCCTCTATGTTGTTGATTTTAAGAAATTCCCTGGTCGGCTACATTTCAAACCTGTCAGAGCCGGTGATGTACTCCAGGTGCAGCCGAGTGTGAATGCTGTTAAAGTTATTGGTTCAGATGACCTTGATATTGGGTGTCTTCAAGTTTTCTACTCTGCTGGTTTCTCCTTCTGCTTCTTCCTCTAATTGCTGCTGAGTTTTCAAAAGCTGGGCTTGTTTCATATGCTTCCAATTTGTTATAAAATTACAGCAATTCCCTATAGAATTCTGTGTTTTTAGTGTCCTCATTAAATAAACATCTAGGGGAAGAACTTAATTTGCTTGTTATAGTCAACTCTCATCCTAGAGTACACCTCATTGGAGCCTCTTCTCAATAATGAAAAATGTACTGTCTCAACGTAAGGTACTACATGCCTATTTTTCCAATTTACCAGTTAAAATGATTTGAGCTGCTGGTAATACAATATTCAGCAAATAATGGCTTAAATCAGTCATTTTTCAACCTGTGTGCTGCAAGAATTTTTAAACATGCAATACTTATTCAGTCAGGGGCACTGACCTCTTTTTACCTTAGATTATCAAATTAAATTAAAAAGTCACAACCGGCCCTACCAGTTTGGCTCAGTGGATAGAGCACTGGCCTGAGGACTGAAGGGTCCCGGGTTTGATTCTAGTCAAGGGCATGTACCTTGGTTGGGGGCACATACTACTAGGTAGTGTGCAGGAGGCAGCTGATCAATGTTTCTCTCTCATCGACGTTTCTAATTCTCTATCCCTTTCCCTTCCTCTCTGTAAAAAACTCAAATATATATATATATATATATATATATATATATATATATATATATTTGGCATTCCACTGAATTTTAGTAATTCATTTATGTGTGTCATGAGATAAAAAAAGTTTGAAAATCAACTGACTTAAACAATAAAGACACTTACTGTTTCATATAACACACATTCCAGAGGTAGGGGATTCCTGGATGTATTCCTTAGGTCCAATATTTATTAGATGTCAGCATCTATGAAAGATAAAGAGGAAAAGGATGGGGAGTAGTTAGAGAATTTGGACCATGGCTGTGTCTGTGAAAGGGGTGGGAAAAGGAAGAAATATTGAGGAGGAGGAGCCTAGGACTGCTGAGAGGCTCTGAGAAACCCACAGCCAACTTAATAGGGAGCTCCACCAAAAATATGGCCCGCAGAGGAGTCCCTTGTTGGGCAGAAATGAACAGGCCCTAGTGCTCCCCTGTTTTTAGTTATTGGCTGGCACTTCCTAGGAGAGCTTTGCCTCCACTCAGATGCTACCATGGATTGCTTGAAGCTGGGGGCTGTCAGCTAATTTTACTCTATGCAACAGATCAGCAAGCTCTTTCTTGAACAGAAGTCTGAGTGTCAGACCTCCATAGTTGCCACAAAGCATTTAATTCAGCAGCATGGTTATGCCATTGATATTGAGGTGGTTCACAAATGGACATTTGGTCATGCTTAACACGTTGGTATTCTTCTTCAGACTTATTTTCCCAGGTTTTATAAATGACCGTCACAATCTCATGTCTTCACACAACTATGTGCAAAAGCAGGAAGAAGAAGGTATCCTCACATGCCTCTATTTTTAAGGGAGGAAAGTCGTTCTTTAAAGTTTTCAAGCAGAGTTTTCTGTCAGTCCTGTAGGCCATGTTTCAGTCACATACCTGGTAGCTGCAAGGGAAGCTATGAAAGTGAAGGCCATTTCTGGCCTTTTCAACTTATAATAATAGGAAGTGAGTTATGCCAGCAAATAGGAAGGGGTATAGCAGGAAGGTGGTGGGGGTGGCTAATTTGTGGGTAAACCACCAGTGCCTGCCACCCCAAATAGTGCTAAGGTGGTACTTCATAAATTTATTCCCAGGAATTTGGACATTAGAGGTTATGAATTGATTGCTGAATTTATGACTTGTTACACTGGCAGGTTCTTTTGCTTTTCTTGCATTCCCCAAATATTCCCATCTCTCCTCCCAACCAAGAATATAAGGCTTTATTGCAGTCTTTCTTCCTATCATTTTTTAACTTTTCTTTTACTGTTATGTGGTTCATTGTTTACTAAATACCCAACTGGAAAGATATTTGACCATATTTTTAGGCTAATCTTTTAAAAGGGCTTCTAAAATATCTGAATGTATTAATCAATTATTGTAGTTCTGTAATTTTATTTATTTTATTTTGAGAGAGAGAGAGAGAGAGAGAGAGAGAGAGAGAGAGAGAGAGAGAGAAGGAGGGAGGGAGAGAGAGATACATAAATGTGAGAAACATTGATCAGTTGCCTCTTGTACACCCCTGGATAGGGGTTCAAACCTGCAACCTGGGCATTTGCCCTGACTAGGAATCAAAACGGTCACCTGTCAGTGTACTGGACAATATTTCAACCAACTGAGCCACTCCAGCCATTGCAATTGTTACTTTAAACTTTCAATTTATGACACTGACTTCTGCAGTGTTAGAGAACTACAGACACTTAAGGCCCAGGGATAAGAGTAGGAAAAATATTGCCTACTGTGAATATATCTGCACAGGGTACATTTTTGGTACAAATGAGGTACCTATAGGCTTTCCCTAATAATGTCTTTCTCATTTCTCCAATGTTTCTGTACACTCTCCCCTGCTTCTTTACTGAATCTATAATTTTCAGCAATGAACTCATCAGCTCTACTATTTACCTGCTGTTTGAACTTGGGAAAGCTATGTGACCTCTCTGAGCATTCGCCTCCTGATCTGAAAAAATGAGATAAAAATGCTCCTTCATGTGGGTTCCATAGCACATATCATCATCCCCCCCCCATCCACCCTTGCTCATTTATTTATGGCATCAGAAGCTATCCTATATAATAAAAGAGAAACATGCAAATGTGACCATACCTTCACTACACTACCAGCCAATCAGGAGCAGGGGGCATGGCCACAGTGCACCAGCATGGGACGGGAGGCCGGTGGGGGTCATGGCCATGGCACGCCAGAGGGAGGGAGGCCTGTTGCACAAGAGCTGGGTGCAAAATATGGAATGCTTCCCAAATGTGCATGTCATCCTTGCGCAGGGGCCATAGCTAATCTTCTCTGTATCATTCCAATTTTAGTATATGTGTTGCTGAAGTGAGCATGCTACACGCTCTGCCGGCACGGTATTTAAGGGCTGGCGAGATCCCTTCTTTTTATGGTGACTGAGTCTCATCCTTTCGTGGTGACCTCCGGACTATTAGGGGAATTTGATGCCATGGGATCCCCTCACGAGGCTCGCGTGTTGGTTGCTCTGATAGTTAGGCTGCAACTGAGCTGCGGGGTTTACCTGTTACGTGGGACATGCAAATGAGCACCTAGGGCACCTTGGGTAATGAGCACAAGGTGGGGCTGTGAGTCATCCAGCCCAGGTGCTGGGTCAGAGGAGCAGGTGGGCGGCGGCGAGCATGGGCCATGCCTCTGCACACTATGCTTTCTAGGGCCTAGCGAATGGGAGAGGCTCGGTCCTTGAGGCGTCCTGGAAAAGTACAAGTGCTGCACTTTGGCAGAGGCATGGGAAGAGGCACCAAAGTGGTCCCGAGTCTGTGGCGGAGCATCTCTGGCATGGCAGGTAAGGTGGGAGAACGGGAGCCGGGGAGCTGGGGAGGCGCTGCATGTGTAGCAGGGCCCTCCAAAGGGCAGCCTTCACAGGGAGAGGCGGACACTCGGCCTGAAGGTCCAGAAGGTGAGAGACCTCCCCCCCCCCAGCCCTCCTCCCAAGTCCCACTGATCTCCGGGGTCAAGGTTGGTCACACCTGGTTCTGGCGCACAGGAGCAGGGTATGGGGCCGAGTGCAGAGCACAGGAGGCTGAAAGAGCAATCAGCAGGGACCTGAGTCTACACCCTCCCCCAATCCAGAGGGGCTTGACAGAGGACCTCAGGACTCGACCCCCACCCTGGCACCAAGCCAGGGGACCTGAGGCCATGCCCTCCACCCAGTGGGGCTTGACAGGGGACCTCAAGGTGTACTTCTCATCCTGGTGCTAGGCTAGGGGACCTCCAGCTGCTCCCTCTGCCTGGCAGGGCTTGACAGGGGACCATAGGCCACACTCCCCACCCAGCAGGGCTTGACAGGGAACCTCAAGGTGTGCTTCCTGACCTGGTGCTGGGCTAGGGTACCTCAGGCTGCTCCCCCCGCCCCAGCTCCAGGCTGGGGGACCTCAGGCCGTGCCTCCCACCTGGTATGGCTTGACAGGGGACTGCAGGCCACACTCCCAACCTGGCAGGGCTTGATAGGGGACCTCAAGGTGTGCTTCCCATCCTGGTGCTGGGTTAGGGAACCTTAGACTGTTCTCTCCACCTGGCAGGGCTTGACAGGGGACCTCAAGTCACACGCACACCCCGGCACCAGGCTGGGGGATCTCATATCATACCCTCCGCCCCAGCACCAGGCCAGGGGACCTGAGGCTGTGTCCCTCCTGCCTGGCTGGGCTTAACAGGGGACCTCAGGCTGTGCCCCCCACCCAGCAGGGTTTCATAGGGGACCTGATCCTGTGACCCCATGCCAGTGGGGATTGACAGGGGACCTGAGGCTGCACCTCTCTCTCGGTGCTGGGCTGCGGGACCTGAGGCTGTGCTCCTCTGCTTGGTGGGGCTTGACGGGGGACCTCAGGCCATGCCCCCTACCCAGCAGGGCTTGACAGGGGATCTCAGGTGGTATCTCTCACCTGGTGGGACTTGATGGGGGACCTCAGGCCACACACCCCCATCCTGGTGCTGGGCCAGAGGACCTGAGGATGCCCCCTGCCCTGCAGGGCTTGACAAGAGTGGGACTGGCTGGGTCTGGATCTACCCCAATGCGGGGGTGGGAGGGGGCGGGCGGCTGGGTCTGAGTCTCACATGATTTTGATGCACATGTGAGTGAGTGGGGACTTGACTCTGGGTCCCGTGGTACACACCAGACTCTGACAAGAGGAAGGTTTTCATATACATTTTACTAATTTTCCTTAGTCTCTGATACTTCTATTATAGAGAAAGAGCAAATAGCAATATTAAATTATTTCCTCTAATTAATACTCTTTTAATATGCACAAATTTCATTCACCAGGCCACTAGTTTATTAATATAGACAGAATTCATAATATAATCTGTACAAGTGATTGTTTTTCTCTTTTTACTTTTTCATGCAATTATTTGATTCATTCTAAAATAAGAAAACAATTTAAATTTTTTAAGTAAAACAAAAAATAACCCACAAATTTTATTTCTGCACAAAGTAGATTTCTTTGAGGTTCTGCTGTTGTTGTTTTTTTTTTTTTTACAAAGATAAGATATTCAAATCTTAGTATTGATAACATACCATCTCTGGTATTCATGCATAAAATATCATTTATAAAGTAAGAGAGCAACATAATTGATTGTTTTATCCAATCTCACTCCCCAGAGACAACCATTATTAATGTTATTGTGTGTCATGACAAATTTGTCCCAATGCACTGACAAAACATGAATGAGCATATGTAGTTATGTGAGTGTTTTTTAAAAATATATTTTATTGTTATTTTACAGAGAGGAAGGAAGAGGGATAGAGAGTTAGAAATATCAATGAGAGAGAAACATCAATCAGCTGCTTCCTGCACACGCCCTACTGGGGATGTGCCCACAACCAAGGTACATTCCTTTGACCAGAATCAAACCCAGGACCCTTCAGTCTGCAGGCTGATGCTCTATCCACTGAGCCAAACCTGTTAGGGCATATGTGAATGTATTTAAGCAAAACTAGAATCATAACCTTTAACAGTATTGCAACATCGTTTGTTTCATTTAATAATATCAAATGATAATTTTTGACTCTTTATTTTGATATGTGAAAGTGAGAAAACCCCGAGTGTGAAATCCATGCAATTATAAAAACAAAAAACAAACACAGAACTGGAGTTTCCATTGGTCAGATGTAAAAGGACAACGCATCTCTAAGTTTTGGAAGCCATGCTCTATTCTCTTCTTTCTTTTTAAATATGTTTATTGAAGTATTATTGATAAGGAATTGCACATATTTAGTTTGTATAAATTTGATGAGTTTGGACATATGCCAACACCTGTGGTACCATCAGTACAATCAAAGGAGTAGAAATGTCTAAGACCTCCCAGAGTTTTTTTGTGCCCCGTTGTCTTTTTGTGTTTTTTTTTTCCTTTGTGTGTGTATGTATGTAGTAAGAACACCTAGCATTGTTCTATTATTAAACAGAAGGTGAGGTATAGGCCAACAGGTATGAACAGATAAAACAAGGAACAGAATTAGAAAGCTGATGCTCAGCCCGTGTGGTTCAGTGGTTAAGTGTCGATCCGTGAACCAAGAGGTCATGGTTCCATTCCTGGTCAGGTCTCATGCCTGGGTTGTGGGCTCAATCCTCAGTGAGGGTGGGGATGTGTGTGCAGGGGACAGCCACTCAATGATTATCTCTCAACATTGATGTTTCTATCTCTTTCTCTTCCCTTCCTCTCTCTGAAGTCAATAAAAGCATATTTTTAAAAATTCCCTTAACTTTAGGAAAAAATGAGCAGAAAAGCTTACTTTGGCAACATGAAAATAAAATAGTGAATTTATTTTCATTCATAAATTCATTCATTAATTCATTCAGATATTTAGTGTGTTCCTACTGTGTTCCACGGGCATTGTTTTTAGCACTTAAGATGCAGTGGTGAAAAATAGAAAAGTTTCCTAATAATGATGTTTACATTCTAATTGGGGAAACAGAAGAGATATTTGTATTTTGAATACCTGACCTCTAATATTTCCTGAAATAATTTATTCAGTCAATTATTAAGTTACTTTTGAAGCAATTATTCGGGAGTAATGCTCAATATCATTTTTATTATTATAATAGTGATATTATTTTGTAGAAAATTTAGAAGAGAAAGGTAAAAACCATCTGGACTAGAGCAGACTAAAAAGTTTTTGTGTATTAAAGGAAACCATCAACAAAATAAAAAGACAACACAGCGAATGGGAGAACATTTTCACCAATGATGCCTCTGATAAGGGGTTAATAACTAACATTTATACAGAACTCAACACCAAAGAAAACAAAAAATACAATTGAAAATTAGACAAAGCCCCTGAATAGACACTTCTCCAAAGAGGACATACAGATGGCCAAAAGACATATAGAAAGATAATCAGTGTCACTAATCATCAGATAAATGCAAATTAAAACCGAAAATATCACCTCGCATCTGTCAGAATGCCTATCATCAGTAAATCAACAAACAATAAGTAAATGAGGATGTGGAGAAAAGGAAACCCTAGTAGACTGTGGTGGGAATGCAGATTGCACAATGACTATGGAAAGCAGTATGCAGATGCCTCAAAAATGAAAAATGGAACTGTCTTATGACCCAGAAATTCCACTTCTGGGATATATCTGAAGAAACCCAAAATACGCATTCGAAAGAATAATTGCACCTCTAGGTTCATTGCAGCGTTTTTTATAATAGCCACGATTCTGAAGCAGCCCAGGTGCCTATCAGTAGATGAGTGGATAAAAATGCTGTGGTACAGTTACACCATGAAATACTAAGCCACAAAAAAAAGAGGGAAATCTTATCTTTTGCAGCAGCATGGATGGACCTAGAGAACATTATGCTAAGTGAAATAAGGCAGTCAGAGAAAGACAAGTACCATATGACTTCACTTATATGTGGCATCTAAGGAACAAAATAAGAAACAAAATAGAAGCAGACTCAGATATAGAGGACAGACTGACAGTTGTCAGAGGAAAGGGGCGTTAGGAGGCTAGGTGAAAAAGTGAAAGGATTAATCAGAAAAAAAGCTCCTGGATACAGACAACAGTGTGGTGATTACCAGAGGGAAAGGGGGATGGGGCTAGATAGAAGAGGGTTAAGAGTGGATAAATGGTGATGAAAGGAGACTTGACTTGGGGAGGTGAACACCCAATACAATATACAAATGTGTATTCTAGAATTGTATACCTGAACCTACATAATTTTATCAAGTTTTTTTCTCTTATGATTTGTTATAAATTCAATAAATGAAAAACCCTGCCTGTAATTACATAATGTAGATAAATGTGGCTATCATTAATGTGTGTCTGTGTCTGCCCATCTCACCTGGTTTTTCTTCTGTATGGATATAGGCACTAATGTTATTTTCTAAAAACAAAAAGATGATCTTATAAGCTAATTTCCTTCATAACTTTCACATTTTTTTTTGTTAATCCTCACCTGAGGATATTTTTTCCATTGCTTTCTTAGAGAGAGTGGAATGGAAGGAAAGGGAGAGAGAGATGAAAAAAGGGGGAGAGAAATATCAATGAGAGAGAAACTCATCAATTGGTTTCCTCCTGTACAAGCCCCCACTGAGGCTAGGAATTGAACCTACAACTGAGGTACATTCCCTTAACTAGGACTGGAACTTGCAACCCTTCAGTGGGTGGGCTGGCACTCTAACCACTGAGCACCCCTGCCAAGGCTAAATATTCTTTAAGAATATAATTTCTTCTATTCCAGCTCAGAATAGTTTAGTAAACTATCATTGAACACTGAGGATTTTACCTGTAAAATTTCATTATTTTAAGTAACCCTATGATAAATGGCCTAGTATGTATATATGCATATCTGCTTAGGGTAAATGTCCAGAAGTGATATTATTGGGTCAAAGTCTATTAAATATATACAGATATTATGTACAATCTCAACTACCTCTCTCTGCTTGCTTACTAATAGTAGCCATTTCCAGGTGTATTTTCTAATCATAGCCAAATTTTCTAGGGGAAAAGTGATATCATTTGTCTAATTCTCATTCCTTTCATTATAAAGCAGTTAAGCACTTTTCACTTGTTTATTATTCACTTGTTTGGTGAATTGCCTATCATATTTCTTCCCATATATCTATCCTGGAATAAATGTTTTATTTTTTATTTGTAAAAGATATCTCTATATTAAATATAAAAAACTGTGATTGTGTTATATATTTTAGATCATTATCTGATGTTTTCTTTGCCTTTTATGGTATTTTTGATATTTCATTTTTACATTGTTAAACCTATTAATATTTACATTTAATTTTTCTGTGGTTGCTTCTATGTTAAAATTTGTTTCCATTTTTATATCAGAAACTGTTTTCCTATATGAGCTTTAAGTTCTTTTATTTTTAAATAGTAGTTTTATGAACAATTTTCCTGATGTGTGTGTATATATGTATTATGTATTTTTAAATTATTAAACTTGATTTGGAATAGACTTTCCTTTCTTCATTGATTTAAAATTTCTATTTTTATTATATTATTGGTTCTTATGCAGATTTAGCATAGGAACATTCTTTTATGATTTGTCATCCATGCAGAGTAAAACCGTTTTAACTGTCAGATATTTTATAACGTATTGAAATATTTGGTAGTGCAATTTCTCAATTAATTTGAATTTTCCAAAATGGTCTCTGTAGGAATGCAAGCTAGTGTAGTGCAGATGTCAACATTATTGGTAGATAATGAGAGCTATAGAAGTTTTGAAATGGAGGAGAGCAGATGGGATCTTAGGGAAGATGTGGTACTTTGGCTGGATCCAGAATGATAAATCTGGTTGGCCAGGCAGAGAGGAAGGATAAAGGGCATTCCAACTAGGGGAAAAAATGTAACAGCCTCCAGATATGTGACCAAGCATTATGCAGTGGGAGAGGCAGGGCGGAAGCAAACTAATATTTGCTGAGTACCTGCTGAATGCGAACCACCATGCTGAGCATTTTATAGGAATAATTCTAAGATCAGCTGAATCCTCATACTTTATCGTCTGTGAAAAACCATGTTCAGTGCCACCTTGTCACATTGTTCCAACTTGGAGGCAGAACTGAATATTTGTTTGAGTTTCTAAAAAGCAATCCATACCCTAGCTGGTTTGGCTCAGTGGATAGAGTGTCAGCTTAGGGACTGAAGGGTCCTGGGTTTGATTCTGGTCAAGGGCACATGCCTGGGTTTCAGGCTCAATCCCTAGCAGGGGGCATGCAGGAGGCAGCCGATCAATGATTTCTCTCTCTCTCTCAAATCAATCCTATATAATAAAAGGGTAATATGCAAATCGACTGAATAGCAGATGGACTGGTCGCTATGATGCACACTGACCACCAAGAGACAGATGCAGGAGATGCCCCCTGGTGGTCAGTGTGCTCCCACAGGGGGAGCACTGCTCAGCTGGTGAGTGCAGCGTTGGTGGCAGGAGCCTCTTCCGCCTCTGTGGCAGCACTAAGGATGTCCTACAGGGAGCAGGCCTAAGCTGTCAGTCGGACATCCCCTGAGGACTCCTGGACAGCGAGACGGTGCAGGCCAGGCTGAGGGACCGCTCCAAATTCATGAATTTTGTGCACTGGGCTGCTAGTAAAAACATTAAAAATAAAATAAAAAGCAATTCACTCACACAAACTTTGCCAATCAGTGTAAACCAGTTTCTTGACCTCAATAACATAGATGTTTTAGGTTGAAAAATCCATTCTTGTAGGGTCCTGTGCATTATCTTTATCCCTGACTTCAACCCAATCCTGCTGCCTTAGTAGAACAACCAAAAATGGCTACAGATATTGCCAAATGTCCCCTACAAGGCAAAATTAATTCAGAAACTTGTTATAGAGTATAACAAAAATAGGAAAGTTGGTGGAGGGTTTAATATAGGAGAGCATATGAGAAAATAAATATCCTCTTTTTGTTTTTGTCCCTGAGTTTCCTGCTTGGTTTCTCTGCAATTGAATTTGGGGACAGGGCATGTTGTACTTCATCTATTGCAAGGCTTCTCAACTGTGGTGGCTCTGCTGACATTTGGGCCACATCATTCTTGGTTTTGAGGGTTTGCCCTGTGCATTCTGGGGTGTTTAGCAGCACCACTGGACCCTTACAAGGATATGCCAACACCTCTTCCCCGAGTTGTGACAATTCAATCTGCCTCCAGACACTGGCAAAATTGGCCCTGGTGGAGAACCACTGATATAGACAAAACCAAGGAAAAGAAGGGTATAGGACTTCATTCTGCATAACCCATAAGTCATAGTTTTAAAATTCTCTCTTTTTTTCCTTTGAAGTCCTTTCTTGGTTACGATGCACTTAGTTTTGTTTGCTTTTGCTCTCTCGTGGATTCTGCATCTCAGCCCTATTAATGTTTGGGACCAAATCATTCTTTGTTGTATGGCAGTACCCTTGATCTCTACCTCTCTACCTAGTAGGTGCCAGTAGTACCTTGCCACATCACCTCTACCCTCTGTAGTTGAAAAAACCAATACTACCTTCATATATTGCTAGACATCTGGAGGGGTGGGGCAGAAAGTTCCCCTGGTTGAGAACCACTATGTTAGCCACATACAGTGGTTCTTTTCTGCCTTTTCTTTTAGAGGAAGTGTATGTTTCTCTCCTGTTTTTCCTCATAGACATAGAGTGATAATTTTGTTGTTTCTTGAACATGACTGAGGAACCTTACTTCCTGTCTCAAGTGGTTTAATTGTTACATTTTTCTCTAACAAATATAGGATTGTGCCTAGGAGGAGTTCTAGGAAGTAACATATATTCCAACTCCTAAACATTCATCATTTCTGCTCTGAGTGAACAGTGACAGGCCATTTGAGCTTCTGACACAGGTTTGGCTAGAGACTGCTTTGCTGTGGAGTAAATTTGCGCATACCTCTCTGTTTCACTAAATCCCAACAGGTGGGCAACCTCAAGACAAGCATATTGTCTTGTACCATAGGTGTGTTAGTTCCTCTGACCTTGTTTTATCCTCTGCAAAATATGGGTAAGATTACCTTCTGAATGGGGTTTTTTATAAAGATTATAGGTTATAAGATAAAGCACCCGATATATATCACTCAAAAATGTGAACCGTTATTGTTAATTTTTTTTTTAAGAAACTAGAGGCCTGATGCACAAAGAATTGTGCAAGAATGGGCCTGCCTTCCCTGGCTGCTGGCACCGCCTTCCCTCTGGCTGGAGCTGCCTTTCTGCCTTCCCATGCTGCCCACTGGCCTGGAGTGGCTGGGTTGGTGCGGAATGCCTGCGTCCTGCCCCCTTGGTGCCTGTGTATGCAAATTAGCCCACCATATTTGTTAAAGAACCTTTAAAGCCAGAATTTCAACCTCCAACACCTATACTTAAGAGTGTTTGACTCTTTATTTCATTACTTTCTGACTTAGTTGTTGTGGTCACAGCTGAGACATGCTGGATGAAAAAGATTGTTGCATTATTTTTTTTGTTGTTGTTGTTTTGCCAGAAATTTTAAGGCTTTGCTAATTCTCATGTTCTCAAAAACACTGAAATTTAAAACTTAGCAATCGTTGTATTTTTTTCTTGCAATGTGAAAAGATGCAAATTGCATCTAAAGAAAACATAAGAGATGGAATTTTAAATTAGGAATTTTACTGAAATTGGTTTCTATGGCAAAAGTGTCCTTTGGTTCGCTTTTACTGTTTTTCCCAGTAGATTAGATATATTTTTCTTTCACGTTTTTTTCCCCTGAAGTATGTATGTGGTTTTGACCTTTTCAAGACAAATTGAAAAATAAAATCTGATGAAAAGAAAATAGACAACTTGCGAGTCACATCACAAAAAAAGTCAATAAAAAAGCAGAATGTGCTTCTTTTCAAGGAAACACCAAATGGCAGATGACACCAGTTCTGTGAAGAGGCAGGAGTGGGGGAGAGGGGGCTCTGTAATAGGAGGCTACAAGGGCTTCAGTGGAGGATTTGGCAGATGCATCAGGGCCAGATCTGTGGCTGCTGAGGTGGGGCTCGGGGCTGAGTCTGCAGAGTTCAAGCAGGCAAGGCCCAGGACAAGTGGATTCCCATGCTGGGCTGCCTGTTCAAGGATATGAATATTAAGTCCCTAGAGGAGATCTATCTATTCTCTTTGGCCATGAAGGAATCTAAGATGATCGACTTTTTCTTGGGGCCATCCCTCAAGGATGAGGTTTTGAAGAGTATGTCCGTGGAAAAGCAGACAGATGCTGACCAGAGACCAGATTCAAGGTATTTGTTGCCACTGAGGACTACAGTGGACATGTTGGTCTGGGTGTTAGTTCTCAAAGAAAGTAGCCACTGCCATCCATGGAGCCATCATCTTGGCCAAGTTCTCTATTGTCCCTGTGCAGTGAGGTTGCTGGGGGAACAAAATAGGCAAGCCTCACACTCTTCCTCGCAAGGTGACTGGCCTCCGTGGCTCTACTCATGCACTCCACCCTTGCCCACAGGAGTACTGGCATTGTCTCTGCCCCTGTGCCCAAGAAGCTGCTGATGGCCAGAATTGATGACTGCTATACCTTGGCCAGGGGCTGCATTGCCACCCTTGGTAACTTCGCCAGGGCCACCTTTGATGCCATCTGTAAGACCTGCAGCTATCTCACCCCAGATCTCTGGAAAGAGACTGTGTTCACCAAGTCTCCCTATCAGGAACTCACTGGCCATCTTGTAAAGAGCCACACCAGAGGACCTAGGCTCCAGCTGTAGCCACTACATAATTTTATACAAGAAAAGTAAAGTGAATGAAGCCTGCTTAAAACAACAAAAACAAAAACAAAAACAAAAACTGAGCCCTAACCATTTTGGCTCAGTGGATAGAGCATCAGCCTGCGGACTGAAGGATCCCAGGTTCGATTTCGGTCAAGGGCATGTGCCTTAGTTGTGCCTTAGCACACCCACAGTGGGGGGCGTGCAGGAGGCAGCTGATTGATGTTTCTCCCTCTCTATCCCTCTCCTTTCTTCTCTGTAAAAAAAAATCAATTATATATATATATATATATATATATATATATATATATATATATATATATATTCTGGTTATTCAAAGGGGGTTCACTGTTTAATTTGTTACACAGGGATGTACTCTTCCATATATAAGAAAAGAAAGTGTTAATATAAGGCTGTGGTACATAATTTTGGTTATAGTATCATACAATTTGGAGGTGAAAGGGACCCCAACATTACTTAATACAACCACCTGAATTTACTAGTGTAAAAAGTGAGATCTCCAAAGGCAAGACCCCAACGTTTTTACCAATGGTTGGTAACAGAATTTGTATGAAAATATAATGAAGTGAGTCAAGCACCCTGTTCTGTTAGTCACATCTAGTGGACAAAAAATAGAATTAGGGTATCTTCTAGAAGATTTAGCAGTTTTTCTATATAATAAAATGCTAATATGTAAATTGTCCCCTTGACCAGGACTTTGACCGGGAGTTCAACCAAGGGGCGGGGCCAACCAGATAACCACCCATGGTCCCTCTCCCTAGCCATCCCTGCCCCAGATTGGTCATCCCATCCCAATCAGGGGTGGGCCAACTGGCCAACCACCCTCAATCCCTCCCCTAAGCTGGCCCCATCCTTGATTACCCCTCGCAATTGGGAGCAGACCAGCCTGCCAACGTCCTATGTCCCTCTCTGCAGCCTCCTGGCCACCTGACCTGATGGCCCCAATTGAGGCAGGCTGGCCAGACCCCACCCATAAAATAATTAGGTAAGAACAGTGGAAATATTTTTAGGGATTATTGTGGCACTGATCACTGGTTGAAAATGGAATATATTGACTGTGATAAGCTTGATAAAAAACTATGTTTCAATTCAGTACAACTATTTTAAAGCAATAAAAGCACCATTGTTATCCCCTACCAAGTCTTTTAGAGAAGACATAGATGGACATGGCAGACTATAATAGAATCTAAACTTTAACCAACACATAATGTCTATCCCCCCCCCCCACAGAATCTCTCACTCTGTCATTTTCAAATCACTTGACTTTATTAAGGAGCTTACACAATATTGAAAGCTTAGTGGTATTATTAAACAGTCCATTGTCTTCAAACTAACAGTATGTTTCCAATATGTATCTTGAGCACTGCATATTTTTAACATGTCTTGAATCTTCTGATAGTATGGCACAATTTCTTTTCACTGCAGATCTTAATGAAACTCCTTGGGTTTTTGTTGAAATAGTTTTGATTATTTTCCTATGTCTCCTTTTTGTTCATCTAACTTGTAATTTTTGGCCATTCTTACAAGAGCTTCTGGGATAATTTGATTTGTTCTTTCCAGAATTTGAATCAGCTCAGGTGCAATCTTCCAATCTTTTTTAGTCATAAGGGTGATGGACATGCCAGTCTTCCCTGCTCTTCCAGTATGCCCTACTCTGTGTACATATTCTTCAATATTTCTTGGGAAATCATAATTATACACATGTGTGATATCGTCAACATCAAGACCTCGGGATGCTAAATCAGTAGAAATTAGTATTCTTGCATTTCCACTTTTAAAGTCATCTAATGCTTGCTCACGTTCATTTTGTTCTTGTTTTCCGTGCAGGGATGGCACAGCTAGGCCTTGGATGCCTAAATTGCTGGATAAGTCATCAGCGACAAGTTTTCTACTGACAAACACGATGACTTTGTCTTTGGGTGATAGGGTCTGTAGGAATTCTTGGATAAGAGATTGTTTTTCTGTGTCTGTGGTAACAATTATATCTTGCTTCACTGTATTTATAGCAACTAGATCCAGAGTACCAACATAAACCATCATAGGCTCTTTCAAATAAGTTTGTGCAAGTCGGTGAATGGGATCTGGCCAAGTTGCACTTGTCATAATAGTTTGCCGATCTGGGCGCGCATCTAATAAAATCTTCGTTATCTGAGGTTGAAAGCCCATATCTAGCATTTTATCAGCTTCATCTAAGACTAAGTAGGTTATACTTCTGAGGTTGAGATAATTATTCCTTTGCAGATCATGCAGTCGTCCTGGAGTTGCAATAAGGATGTCTATGTCTTTGGCAATGTCTTTTATTTGTTGTTGTCTATTTCCACCACTATATATACAAAGACTTTTAAGATGTTTATATGAATACTTGGAACATTCATTTCTTACCTGGAGAGCTAATTCTCTAGTCGGTGTAAGGACTAGCATGCCGGGACCTAGCCTTTGTACTCTTGGTATTAGTTGAGAATTGACGTGAATAATCCCAGGCAATAAATAAGACAAAGTTTTGCCTGTTCCAGTCTGGGAGACTCCTATAAGATCTATCCCTTGTAGGACAATGGGCCATACCTGAGATTGAATTGGCATTGGCTTTTGAAATCCTGCTTTTTGAATGCTTTTCATTAATTCAGGATAATTCTGGAAAGCGTCTTCAAATTTAAAAGTTGGGTTGGGGATAGAACGTTTTTCACCATCTTTCAAATCATCACAAATTATATTGAAATTTTCTTTCCTCCAAATATCCACCTGCATTTGAGACAGGGAACTTGTTGCTTTGGATTCTATGTAAAAGTTTTTTATAATTGGTGCTAAATCTTCTCTTCTTTTTTCCCAGTCTTTCACTACTGCCCTAATTCGATCCCAGTCTGTCGATGGTCCAACTTCTCTAATAGTGTTATCTGTGGTTAAGTCTCTTAAAACAGATGGTTGAGCTGCAGCATTATTAACAATGCATTCTGAGTACTTATAGGTCCTTGTTTTTTTTTCAACAATAGTTTCTATAACTGCTTTGGCCTTTGCTTGCATCTCTTTGCTGCCAAAAATGTTTACGTCTGCTTCAGAATTACCCTGTATGGGTATGATGTGTATTTTCGTGTTTGTCATATTCTGGATGTCTCTTATTTTTGATCCGCCATGACCAATAACTGTACCAATCAGACTGTTTCTAATCTTTAAAACAAGAGGAGGACTTTGAGGGCCAGAAGCCCTAGGCTCCAGGTGGCTGGAGGAGCTGCCCCAGCCCTGGCCTCTGCCGCCTCTGCCACCTCTGGTGCCTCTGCCTCCCCTGTCATCTCTGTAGGCCCTGCCAGCCCTGGGATCCCTTAGATTTGGCTCTTCCCACTTGTGCTGTGGGGCCCAGGCCATTTCTACATGGTAGAATTGCTATAGACTTATCGCCTACCTCCAGTTGGGAGATATGGCCAGATGTCTCTCTGGCTTCAGGCTCTGAAGCAGACTATACTGACTGGTAGACAGTTATATAGCTGTTACCGGGGGAAACATTTAATGTGATGTCACAGAGGACTTCGATGACCTGGCCAATCACAGGCCTTGGACTAAGGCGAGGTAAGCAGGTATCTCTGAAGCAAGATTTAAAGTGACACTCATTCTCAGAGGTTGAGCCTATAGGCCTTTATAGGACTTTGGGAGTGAGTGTTTCTGCGTGTTATAGGTGCCTCCATTGCTCATTTCTTGCTAATTCTGGCTCAGTTTGGGAGCACATTTAAAGCAATCCATGAACTTATCCACATAGTTGTGCTTTTTTAAAAAAAATCAATTATTTCCACAGGAGAAAAAATAGTGGATTTGTTTATTTCCTTAGCTCCTCCTTCTTTTGCCAGTTATGTTCATGGCATTTTTCTGTCTTCAGCAAAAGTTGAAGTTATACAGTATAGGTTTGATGCTCCTTTTATTCTTGTATATGTAAGGACCACTGTCAAATCCCCTTAAGGTTTTTGTTCATCAGGGTTAAATTCCTAGTTTTCTAAAATATTTCTTGATATGCCATGGTTTCCAAGATGTACATCATCCTGTTCCTTCTCCTTGGGAAATGAGTCATTGAGGAGCTTCTGTGATATGGCATATAGAACTAAACAAATCTGCAGAAATAGGCTTAACTTTATATGTATTGATTACTAAGTATGACAGTTATACTCATTCTACCTATGAAGTCAAGACACAAAATCCCTCACCAGAACATGATGGGCATTTGAGTCCATTCTTCCTCATCCTGTACTTACAATGATTGATTTTTTTATTTCTCTATTTAACTAAAAGTAGGCTATATATTTATCATTTATCATCATCGTATGGTCAATTGCACCAGCCCATTAATATAACATTAATGCCAATTCTATCATTCATCATTGTATCTTCTAGTTTTAGTCTTTTGCCAGTTACATAGTCATGGCATTTTTCTCTCTTCATCAAAAGTCGCTGATTAAAATTTGAACCTGATCAGATATTGGGTAAAAGTCTGTGAAACACTGGGGAAAACATTCTCCATGTCAGCATTTTTCTGGAAAGCTACTTTCTAAAGAAAGAATAGATAGATGGTCAAATATGTTGGTAAATATAACATCCTATATCTCCTATATTATAGTCACAATGCATATTAGGTATCTCAGAAAACTGATAATTACAGAAATTGAGAAACTCAATTGTTTCCAAAGGAATTTGCCAGTAGAACCTCTTCTCAATATTTTAATTAAACTTTTTATGTAGAATAATTTTAGACTTAGGAAAAAATTACACAGATTGTATAAGGGGTTCCCATATTCTCTTGACCCAGGTTATGTCCTCCAATCTTATCTCACACTACTATGGTACATTTGTCAAATATAAGAAACACACACTGCTGAAAATGGTTTGGCTCAGTGGATAGAGTATCAGGGTCCCAGGTTCGATTCTGGTCAGGGGCATGTACATTGGTTGCGGGCACATCCCCAGTGGGGGCTGTGCAGGAGACAGCTGATCAATGATTCTCTCTCATCGATGTTTCTAACTCTCTATTCCTCTCCCTTCTTCTCTGTAAAAAAAAATCAATAAAAAAAATATATATATATAAAGAAAGAAATACACGCTGGTGTGTTAATATTAACTAACCTTCAGACTTTATACCACCAATTTTATGTTAATGTATTTTTTCTGTTTCAGGATCCAGTCTTGGAAATTTCATTGCATTTAATCGTCATGCGTGATTTGTAACGGTTTTTCAGCCTTTCCTTATTTTTCATAGCCTTGTCAGTTTTGAGGAGTGATGGTCAGGTACTTTGTAGAATATCCTTCAAATTAGGTATGCCTGATGTAATTTCTCATGATTACACTTGGGTTGTGGTATGTGGGTTTTTTTTTGTTTGTTTGTTTTAGCAAGTTTTAAGCTTCTTAGGCCTTGGCGCTGCTATCTGTAGACTGACATAGTAATACCTGTCTCATACACACAGACACAAACTCACAGTTACATTACTTGGTTCATAGCAACTCTTTAAGTCCCGATTACCCATGTCATAGAAACATTAGTTATATAGAGATAATTATGGAGGTTCCCAAATTCCTGTCTAAGAATTACTCTGAGAGTTTCCTTTAGTCTACACCAAAATGAAAAGAATAATGATAAGGATAATAATATGTTTTTTAAAAATAAAGTTAAATGTATTGAACTTAAATTATTTTTTTCTAACATGGTGCTCTTCTGTTTTTGTAAAATATCCTTTTGAACATGAAATGAGGATTTTAAATGGTTTTAAAAGATCTTTACTAGAACAGAAAAAGTAAAACTAATAACAGTAGCCAGATGAGGTTTTGAAATATTACTGGTAAGTAAAATCAAAGGCTTTATAAGCACTCATCCTGCACATAAGCAATTACATATAATTCAGCATGTTATTAGGTATTAATGATGATGGCAGACAAGAAGGGCTACAATGAAGGCTGGTGGGCTAGAGAATAGAGGCAAAGACCTATAAGGTCTGAAATTGGAGAAAGATGATGTTAAGGTTTCAGGGGAAGAAACCACTGTTACCTTGGGAAACAGATGAAGGCAGCCTGGAGTACCGCCTACGGTCTTGACCCAGCATTTGGAAGGGTTTGTCAATCTGGAGAAGGGGCTCTGCATAAATTCAATCAGAATCCAGAGATGAGACCTAATTTTGAAAGGCATATTGGGGAGTCAAAGAAAGACTTAGCTAAAGAAACTAAGTTCTCCTTGTCTCAGGACCCCTTGCTTTTCATTAACACAATTTGTCCTAAGGCAAGGTGGAGATATACACATCAAAGGGTAGGGTTAGGTACAGAATCCATTGTCAGAATGGAAGAATTTGCCTATGGCTGTTCAGGTGTTTGGCCAACAGCAGACAATAACATGTAGATTAAGATGCCCTGAGCTGTCTGGCAGTAAGCAATCATTCTTTTCAGGCTTGGGAAAAGGCCTTTCAGCCATCCCAGTTGATTCAGCCCTGCTGACATCCTGGTATTGGCTTCCAGCCCTGGAGGACTAAGATAAATGATCCAGATTATGGAGAAAAGCAGAAATGGAGAAAGGTAGTCTAGGTCAGGGGAAAGCAAAAGTGAACTGCAAGGAATCATAAAGACAATCAAAGAAATTACATTTAAATTTGCCAAAGAAAGGGAGTGAACTTAGAGTGAAGAAGTCAAATGACACTGTTGGTATTAATTAAGGAAGAAGGTCCATAGGAAGAAAGCAGGATGCAGTGAAGTATAGAATGGGGGCTGTGTTTGTGGTGTTTTAAATACATTAGACTAAGAGATTGGAACACTGTGGCAGTGGTAATTCAGAGAAAGTACTCGGAAGAGGAGGAAGACAAGTAGCAATGAACGTTGTCTTAGTCCTACTATATACACAAGAATAAATTTAAAACCAATAAAAAACTTAAATGTAAGTCACAAACCATAAAAATCCTAGAAGAAACCATAGGCAGTATAATCTTAGACATATCTTGGAGCAAAATTTTTGCTGATATATCTTCTAGGGCAGTGGTTCTCAACTTTTCTAATGCCACAACCCTTTAGTACAGTTCTTCATGTTGTGGTGACCCCCAACCATAAAATTATTTTCATTGCTACTTCATAACTATAATTTTGCTACTGTTATGAATCGTAATGTAAATATCTGTGTTTCTGATGGTCTTAGGCGACCCTGCTAGCAGTTGAGAACCACTGTTGAAGAGCCTAAGACCATGAGAGAACACATATATTTACATTACGATTCATAACAGTAGCAAAATTACAGTTATGAAGTAGCAACAAAAAAAATTTATTGTTGGGGGTCACCACAACATGAGGAACTGTATTAAAGGGTTGCAGCATTAGAAAGGTTGAGAACCACTATTCTAGGGCAAGAGAAACAAAGGAAAAAAGAAACAAATGGGACTGTATCAAACTAAAAAGCTTCTGCACAGCAAAGGAAACCATAAACAAAATGAAAAGGGAACTCACCGAATAGGAGAACATATTTGCCAATGATGTATCTGACAAGGGGTTAATTTCCCAAATATGTAAATAAATTATACAACTCAACACCAGGAAGACAAGCAATACATTAAAAATGGTCAAAGGACCTGAATAGACCAAGAGATAATGTAAAAAATATTCAAAATCACTAATCATTAGAAAGATCCCAATTAAAACCATAATGAGATATCACTTCACCTCTGCCAGAATGGCTGCCATCAATAAATCATCAAACAACAAGTACTGGCAAGGACTTAGAGAAAATGCAAACCTTGTGTACTCTTGGTGGGAATGCAGACTGGTGCAGCCACTGTGGAAAATAGTATGGAGTTTCCTTAAAAATTAAAAATGAATCTGCCTTTTGACCCAGTGATCCTAATTCTGGGCATATATTTTAAGAATTCTGAAACAACAATCAGAAAGAATATATGCACCACTATGCTCATTGCAGTGTTATTTGCAACTAGTGGCCCGGTGCACAAAATTCATGCACATTAAAAGAGTATTAATTAGAGGAAATATTTTAATAGTGCTATTTGCCCTTTCTCTACAATAAAAGTGTGAGAGATGAAAGGTAATGAGTACAATGTATATGAAAATATTACATAATTTCATTAATAAATAAATAATAACAAAATGATATAATAACAATTCGATTCCACAATAAACTGTTGAGTTAATTTTCCTGCATTTAAAATAGGATTGAAGGTGTCCCTCACAGAGAGATGAAATCCATAATACTGCATTTGGGTGACTCGTGTTCTGACATTTTGTCTGGTATTAGTGTTGAGTACACTGTTGTCTCTGAGTCTTAATGCAATATCTGTTCCCCAACCTTTTTCACCATGTGGAAAAAGAATAGGATATGTCATTGCATCTAATGTAGGAAACAGGATACTGATTTGTTTCACGTTAGTGGCATTTGGATTATTGGGATCTGGTTCACAATGAATGAGCAAATCCTGTTCAAAAGGAGGTTCTCTATCTTCGTTTCTGAACATGACAGCAACCTCATTTACACGGGGGGGATTTTATCTTCCTGGGTCACTCTTAGGGTCATATTTAATTGCCATAGTTACTTCTGTGGGAGCTATATCTTTTGCTGCTGCTTCAGATTGGGCTTCCTTTTCTACCTCATGTAGCATCTTGTACAATTTTGTTAATTCATTTATTTCATGCATAAGGTTGTTGATGTTGATCATGAGTCTTTCTGAGCAGGCCTGGTTTGCTGGGATTGCTAATCTTTTATGTGTAACTTTGGCTGTATCCAAAATATAGAGTTGAGCAAACTTCCGAGAAACACCATCCGAAGGATGTAAAGTTCCAGTATGATGATAAACTTGTCCATGTATTCTAAAACAGTATGGCCCATACCTTGATGGCGATGCAACATTTGCACCCATGGAAGCAAAACTAAAGAACTATTTATAGATCAAATGTTTCCCATGAAATTTTTACTGTCAGAATCTTTGTCATTAATCCTTTTAAATATGGAGGGTAATCTGGAAAATGTATATCATTTGGACAGACTTTCCCTTTGCTACAACATCGAGTAAATTTCCCAGCAGATGTTTTTTTTTTATCCCAAAAATTTAGCTATAGGCAAAATTCACATCTAATAGTCATTTCACCACAACTGTGTTCAAGAATTGCATCCTCACATACTCCATTTTCGCTGAGAAAGCAGTTCCTACCACTATTGCTAGTACTTGTTAGTGACTGTTCTTTAGACATATTCTGTCTTTGCCACTGCTTCTTTCAACTTCAAAGACACATTGTTCTTTACACATTTCCTGTCGAAGATGCTGGTGTTTTTCGGCTTCGGAGCGACGTTTTTCCAATAGCTGCTCTTTAGATACATTCTGTTGAAAGTGTCGCCTTCTTTCAAGATCAGATGCATGTCTGTCTTCAGACATTTTCTGCCGATAACATCGGCACCTTTCTGCTATACAACTCGTTGTATCAACAGTTTTTCTTTGGACATAGTCCCACCTCTCCATTGCCACGTTCTGAGATAGAGGAGAATGACATTCTTGATAGTCAGGCCTTCAGCAGTGTGACCAATGGCTGATTTGGACAGATTCTGTGGGGGTGGGACTTCCTCCTACCTGTTGTCAGTTTCCACAGCTGGGATGCTGAAGCTGGGACTCGGGGGCCTTCCCTCTAGAGGTTGCCTTCTGTTTTTGCTGGCATACAGCTGAAGCTACACATAGAACATTAGCAATGCAGGGGCCTCAGTTAGATGCAGCTGTGGTGAATTCTCACTGCCACCGCCGCCTCATTCTCTGCGCCTGGGGGGCCTCAGTTAGATGCAGCTGCAGTGAGTTCTTGCTGCCGCTGCCACCACCATGATATTCTCTGCGCCCAGGGCCTCAGTTAGCCACAGCTGTGGTTCCCCGGAGCTGCCACCGCTTGGTCTCCGCGCCAGGGGCCGGACGTTTGATGCCTTCACCACTTCCTCTCAGCTCCTGGGGCCTGGCGCCCACGCCTCTCTACCCCGCCCCTTGCTCTGACTGGCTGGTAGCATAGCCAACCAGGAGCCAAGGTATGGTCACATTTGCATGTTACTCTTTTATTAGATAGGATAGCCAGATATGGAAACAGTCCAAGTGGCCATCTATAGATAAGTGGATAAAAATCCTGTGGTACACTAACACATGGAATACTATGCAGCTATAAAAAAGAAGGAACTCTTACCTTTTGGGACAGCATCAATGGACTTGGAGATTATCATGCTAAGCAAAATAAGCCAGACACAGAAAGACAGATAGGATATGATCTCACTTATATGTGGAATCTAATAAACAAAATAAACTGACTAACAAAATAGAACCAAAGGCATGGATATATGGAACAGACTGACAGAGGTCAGAGGGAAATGGAAGGGGAAGCGTGAGTGAAAAAAGTGGAGGAGATTAGCCAAAGAACATATGCATATGCATAGCCCATGGACACATTCAACAGTGTGGTGATAGCCAGAGGGGGATGGGTGGAAGTGGGTAATGGTGGGAAAGTGGGACATTTGTAATATTTTCAACAATAAATTTAAAAGAATACATACATTTAAAATACAATTATCAAATTATTTCATTTATTTATCTCATTTAATCATCACAAACTCCATGTATTTGTCTCCTTCTTCATGTGAGAACACTAAAACTGATAGATGTTACATAATATATCCAAGTTCATGCAAAGCTATCCTCCTATATAATAAAATCCTAGTATGCAAATCAATTGAATGGTGGTACAATTGGAAGTGCACTGACCACCAGGGAGCAGATGCTCAATGCAGGAGCTGCTCCCTGGTGGTCAGTGTGCTCCCACAGGGGGAGTGCTGCTCAGCCAGAAGCTGGGCTCATGCCTGGTGAGTGCAGCAGCAGTGGCAGGAGCCTCTGCCACATCCACTGCAGGTGGGCAGTAAGGAACAAGGGGGCCAGGACTGCAAGAGCCTTGGACTGCGAGAGGAATGTCTGACTGGTGGATATCCGCTGAGGGGCCCCGGACTATGAAAGAGTACAGGCCAGACTGAGGAACCTCCCACCCCCAGTGCTAGTGGTAAATAAGTTAGCTAAATTTAAACACAAGTATAATCCATTCCAAGGCCTTCCCTACTCCTCTCCATTCCTGTTTGTAGGGAAAAACATGCTGGATTTGGTTCATAATTATAGAGATGGAATGAAAAAAGTGTTAAATCAGAGATAACTTAAGTTTATAAATTAGAATCATTGAAGCAAAGACTTTTAGAGCCATTTTACAAAAAAAAAAATTGGACTGGAAGTCATTGAGAAGGCAAAAAGTGTTTGGTTTCAGACATTTCCAGTTTGTGGTGTGGTGCAAATGGAAATGTTAAGTAGGACTGGAGATTTGGGACTGTAGTTCAAATGAGGAGATGTGGCATAGAGATATGAACATAATCAGCATAGAAGCTGTAGTTAAAACTGAGAATGGATATTCTTACCAACAAGTAGAATAACAAAAGACAGATTGAAGAATAGCTTACAGGATTAACAAATTCATATTATTAGATAATGAGAAGGACAGGGAACCAAATGAAGAAACAAGAAATATTTGATAGAATCAGAAGAAAGTGTTATAATATGGAATAAGGGTAAAGAACATGTTGAGAAGGCCTGGTAAGTAGAATACTGAATTTGGAATTAGGAAATCACCAATGACTTTCAGGAGCGCCTTTTTTGTTGAATAACAGAGGAATACATATTATAAGGGAAGCAATTGGGATGAGACAACTGAATCACTGGGGAACTTTGTATAATGGAGACAGAACTTTACATCTTGTACCAAAAACTGAAAGGCACTGTATTAATTTTTTAAACAAGACTTCTAGTAAATCAGGATTTCATGGCCAAGTTACTAGAATTATTCTGTGAAGGAGTTAATGAATTTCAAGATTAATTATCATAAGTATTGGAAGCAAATGAACGTTAATAGTCTTTCAAAATATGTGAAAGGAAAAAACAAACAAAATATGTGGGAGAATAGGATGAGGGAGAGAATCACAAGGACACAAAGACCATTCATTAATAGTTTCAGAAAAGAAAAGTCTTTCTAGAAGGAGGGAGAGGGAGTACTGGGAGTTCTTTCAAGGAGATTACAGTGCTATTTTTAGCTACCCGTTAAACCTTTCTCTACCAAATTTAGTTCATTCTTCACAGAGTGGGGGGTGCATTATTTAGCTATATGAAGAAGTAAAGCTATTGAAGTAATTAATTCTCCTTTCAGCACAAATAGTAAAAAAAATAATATTGTGAGCTGATTAGCACCTGCAATAAGCTCCTTTGGAGAATGTCTTGCTTACCAGATACTTCCTATGGAAATTTTAACATGTTGGCATTCATTTAAAAATAATAACCTTCAGTTATCCCTTGGCTCTATTTTGAGGTATTTGAAGGGCTTTTCAGGACTATTTCATTTCTGATAGCTATGATGTAGGTAAGTGGAAAGAACAACAGTATTATCTACATCATTTGCATTATATACAGAAGCCAAACAATAATCCTTAGAATCATGGGATTATAGAGATGGAAAGGACAGACTGGAGAGCATCTATTCTTAACCCTCTCATTTGCAAGTGAGAAATCTAAGGTCTACAGAAGCTCTGTCCAATAGAAGCATGATGCAATTTTAAATTCTCAGTTGACACATTTAAAAAAAAGTGAAAAGAGAAAGACACAGACAAAGTGTGGTTATTTTAGGCATGAGTAGAAGTGGAAGAGGGTATAGGGGAGATAAAAGGTGATGAAAAAATAAAATAAAGAAAATAATTATTATTATTTAAAAGAAGCGAAAAGGGGAGATTTCTAATTCTGGACAAGATGGTGTAGGCAAAGTTCCCCCTATTCCTCCTGCTTATTTATTCCATGCATAAAACAAACAAGGAAACTGTAACATATGCCAAGAAGATAAACCAGCAAAGGACTTTGGAACTTGAGGAATGACAAAATGGTGAGTTATTTGGGTTTCCTTTTTGCCTCCCTTACATTATCCAGGATTGGGTGCTGGAGAAGCACCCATAGGTATGGCCAAAAGTACAGCCCTAATAAAACCCTGTTCTTTTTGTTGTTGTTGTTAATATCTTACTGTGCCTAATTTGGAAATTAAACTTTATCATAGGTATGTATCTGTGGTTTCAGGCATCTAAGGAGGGGTGTGTGTGTGTCTTGGAATGTATATCCCACAGAAAAGGGGCACTACTGTGTATCTAAGATCCATTTTGAGTTAATTTTTGTATCCTCTGGAGGGTGGATGTGCAAATTCATTCTTTAGCATGCAGATATCCAGTTGTGTAGGCACCATTTGTTGGGAAGATGTACCAGCAGGAAATGGGCTGTGAAATTTGTAGTCTCCAAGGAGGGCTTACTTCCTGGTACCACTTCAAATGTGGCCATGGAAGATAGAGAACAAGGAAGAGTCTTCTACAGTGTGGAGTCATGGGCTACAGAAGTATAGGATAAAGGGTATTCATCCTTGAGAGCAGAACTAGGATATAATCAGAACATTTAAGCCATAGGCCAGGAAAGGATCAGCCTTGCATGAAAGAAAACTTTTTGAAAATAACTGCCCTACTCACACATCACAGAAAACAAACAAACAAACAAAACCCAGTGCACCTCTCCTGACACTATCAGCAAAAGCCAAATGTGAAGCCTATATTTCCACTCTCATCCATTGGTAATGAGATATCCCTACATCACCCCATTGGGGTGGTGTCCACAGAGCCCAGGTCTCCAAGAATATATTTTTCAACACTACCCAGAGGTAATGAAATGCCCTCTCCACATCCCCTCCATCATATCAGTAGCAACCACAAGGGGAGTCTGGATTTCTGTCCTCACCTAGCAGTAATGAGGCATACCTTACGTTCTCCACAGTGTATGTTAAGTTTGAATGGGGAATTGGACTTCCACACTTGCCTGGCAGTAATGAGGCAGGGCCTGACTTCCCACAATGCATGGGGTCAGTGGAGACCTTCTGAAGATTTAAATAATATCCAAAGTCCATAATATAAAAAAAAAATATCTAAGACAAAATTGAAAATCACTCATCATACCAAGATTCAGAAATAATGAGAAAAAATACTTACAACACTTAAAACAATTAACTGAAAAGGATTTAAAGGCAATAATTGTAAAAAAAATTGTGTCAGTGATCAATTATGCACATACTAGAAACAAATGAGACAGAAATTGTTAGCAAGAAGTAGAAGATATAAAGTAGAACCAAGTAGAAATTTTAGAACTGAAAAATGCAATAAAATAATCTCCCTGCATGGACTCAGTGAAATAATGAAGATGAGAGAGGAATGAAGTAGTTCACTTGAAGATGGAACATTAGAAATTAACAAATCTTAACAATAGAGAGAAAATAGACTTATAAAAGTAACAGCCGGAGGGACCTGTAGATAAAAACTCTAATATTCATGTCATTTGGGTTCCAAAAGAGGAGAAAGAATATGAGTATGAACAAATATTCAGAATAAGGGCTGAAAATTTCCCGAATTCATGAGAGGTGTAAGCCTACAGCTTCAAGAAAATTAATAAACCCAAACACAATAAATCATGCCAATACATATCATAATCAAACTTTTGTATTATGAAGATAATGAAAAACACTTGAAAGCAAGTAGAGAAAAATTACATATATGGGAATACCAGTTCAAATTTTAGCAGATTTTTCATGAGAAATCATGGATGCCAGAAGGAAATAGCATAATATTTTTCAAATGCTGCATAAAAAATATGATCAACCAGAATTCCATATCCTGAGAAAATACCCTCAGAAATGAAGATAAGATCAATATATTGTCAAATGAAGGAAAATGAGAATTTATTGCTAGCAGACCTAACCTAAAACAATGACTAAAGTACATTCTATAAAAACAAAGGGAATAAAAAAAGAAGGGACATTGTAATATCAGATAGGAGGAGATAAGCAAAATATGAGTAAATGTAACAGAGTATCCTTCTCTTCTTGACTTTTCTAAATTGTTTTTGACAATTGAAGCAAAATTATAAAGGTGTCTGATATGGTTTTCAATAGTGAGAGATAATAGTTAAAACAATTATAATTGGTGAATGGAAAAGGTACATAAAAAAGAAAGGTTTCTATACTTCATCAAACTGTACAATAATGATGCCAGTAGTGTAGTGCTGCAGTCTTTTTGCAGCAAGCGTTCAGGAATCTGGAGAAGAACTGCACATAAATGAATAGAGACTAGACAAGAAATATAAATTTGGAAGACATTTGGGGGAACCAAGCAGAGGCTCCACTCTCTAGTGAAGTGGACTCCCTGAATGTTCAGACCCACAGCTTGTTAATTAAACATTTTTCTCTTTAGCAAAGCAGATATACATATCAAAGGTAAGGTTTGGTAAACAACAAAGGATTATCAGGTTAGGGGAATTGCCCCCAGCTGTTTGGCAGCGGGTAATAATATGCAGATTTTCAGCCCTGCTGAAGCCCCAAGGCCCATCAGCCTTCTGATGAACTTCCATAATTATGGCCTGCTGGAATTTACCTCCAGCATAGTAAACTATGATGAATTATGGATATGTAATATAATCCCTGGAGCAACCACCAAAAAGCCATATAAATAATGCACCCGAAAGCACTAAATGTAGGTTAAAATGAATTCTAAAAAAAAATTCAACTAATCCACAGGGAAAAAAGCATGCCCAGAATTATTAGTTTCAAGCATAATGAAAATACTCCACAATGAGATACTATTTCACATCAATTAGGATGGCTATAATAAAAAAGGCAGACAATAACAAGTGTTGGTGAGGGTATGACAGAGAAATTTAAAACAATGTACATTGTTGGTAGGACTGTATTGTTAGTGCAATCCCTTCGGAAAACATTTTGGCAGATTTTCTAAAGGTTAAACATAAAGTTACCATAGAAATAAGTAAATAAAGTTACCGTATAAGTTAGCAATTTCATTCTTAGGAATATACCCAAGAGAAATGAAAATGTATTCACACAAAGACTTATACAGAGATGTAAACAACAGCAGCATCAATAGTAGTCAAAAAGTGAAAATAACCTCAATTTCCATCAATTGATGAATGAATAAATAAAATGTGCTATATCTATGAAATAGACTGTGATTCAGCAATAGAAAGGAATGAAGTATTGATAAACGCTGTAACATAGATCATCCTTGAAAACATTATGTGAAGTGAAAGAAGCCAATCACAAAAGACCACTATTTTATTGTTCCATGTGTATGAAATATCCAAAATAGACAAATATACACAGAGAAAGTAGATTAGTGATTTCCTAGGGCTGAGGATGGGAGTGGGAAGTGAAGCAGATTTGGGAATAAAGGGTAGTGACAGCTATAGCATTTCTTTTTGGGTAAATGTTCTCAAATTAAGTCATGGTGATTGTTTCAAAACTGTAAATATTCTACAAACCATTGACTTGTTCCCTTTAAATGCATGAATTGCATGGTCTCTGAATTATATCTCAATAAATTGTAAACATAAATAATACATGGAACTCTATGAACCTTACGTTTCCAAGTAATTTGCCTCAATCCTTATATGGTATTTAATTTTATCGCCTAATTTTCTCCTCTAAAAGAAACGCGGTTTACAAATGAGAAAACTAAGGCACAAATATTTTGTGTTTTTTTTTTCCCCCCAAGGTCACACAGCTAACTCTTGAGCTCCATGAAGCAAACTCAAAACAGATTTCCTGACTACACTCAAGGGCGATTAACAATAGGCTTGGGAAACATGAGGAAAGTAAGAAATGGAAACCATTCCCAATAAACATATTCAGTGGTGATAATCTGGGATAAAAAAGGCAATCCGGTGCGACAGAAGTTTGTAATGCCTTCCTTGGGGGCTTTGACACCACTTGTAGTTAATAAAACTATTCAAATGGAGGATTTGGGGTAAGGGCTTATGTTCAGTTCTTTGCAGTGTGCATTACTACTGAGGGAGATAGCAGGTGACTTAAGTCTTTAGTAAGAATCGTTGTAGAGAAAGAGAAACACAACAGTGTTAACAACTCCCAAAGCTTCTCTTGGGGAGTTTATTGATATTCCTAAATGATAGGAGTAGAAAATTGATGGCAGAAAGGCAAGAGTCTTTAAGGGTGGATTAATTTGGCAACTTGGTTTTTGGTCAGTCTCATTATAGCACTTGACAAGAAAATAGATGAATTTGATGGCATTCACTCTTTTCAACATAGCCATTACTTCAGAAATATTATTGCTTTTGATTTTTCATTTTTTGCCGAAATGGTATTTGATTTAGTTTTGTTCTCATTATGGAGTCTGTCTTAATTTGCTGAAAAAGATTGCAACCCCAGTGAAGTATGGCAGAAAATGAATTAATGTGTATGTGGCTATTTAAAGATCACTCAAGGAGATCATCAAGTGGTATTCTCTACACTGTCTGACTTTGATATGAATATTCTCTTCTTGGAATGGCACAGGTTTCATGGATGGCAGCCATGAGTTAAAACCTAGAAAATATTTTGAAGCTTGCATGTCCTAGCTCAGACAGATTGAGGTCCTCAAGGATGGGCCAGTGGGAAGGGGGAGCAGGTGAGAGAACGGCAGATGAAGCTGAGGAAAACTGGCTTGGGCATGGAGGATGACGCCAAAAGACAGCCAGTCTTTCTAATGTGTAGAGTCTAAATATATGTTTATGTTAAACAAGGTCTAGTTTCATGGTAGATAAAGATATTGTAATCCTATAGCTGTAGTTCACACAGCTTGAGTATAAGATGTTTGGTATGAGAGGCTATTGTGGTTCCAGACAACTTGGCAGTCAGAGTCAGGGAGTCTTTGGGATTATTCAACTCTCAGGAACAAGTAATTGGAAAGATATCAGGAACCCACCCAAGAAGGGTATGATTCAGAGTAAGGTTTTGTTGCCAATGCAACATTGGAGAGTTGGACAGAAGGGAACAATATGAAAGCTTGTTGTATAGATTGTTTCAACATGAGGCAGAGCTTATGTGAGGTAGAGCCCGTATGCTACACTTGATATGTCAATGAAAGCGATGTTGATTCCAGCCCATTGGATAGTGGGCCAGTGTTACTAATGAATGTCATATCATGATCAGGCTTTGTAGAGGAGCCAGCTTTTAGTGAGTCCAGGTGGGAGTGTCTGGCAAAGACAGGCGGACACCCACTCATAGATGGGGCCCACAATCATCACTGTTATGTAATAGAGCACATGCAATGAGATGCACTAGTGTCTAATGATTATGTACAGAGACTGTATTATACAGGTTGAAATTGGAATTTCAACATTTCTACTTATTATTTGTATAACATTGGTAAGTAACCTAACTGCTCCGTGCCTCAGTTTCTTCTGTTGTAAAATGCAATTAGAATTATATTTATCTCCTAAAATGGTTGTGAGGATAAAAGGAGACAATTTATATCCAGCACACATAATAACATGTTAGTAAATTCAGCTATTTTTACTGCTCCTATTATTAAATTGCCCCTTCCAACTCTGGTGACTGATTTTTTTTATCTTCATCTGAGGATATGTTTTTTTTTTCTTGATTTTAGAAGGAGAGGAGTGGAGGAGAGAGAGAGAGAGAGAGAGAGAGAGAGAGAGAGAGAGAGAGAGAGAGAGAGGAGAGAGAGATAGAGAGAAACGTTGATTGGTTGTCTCCCATATGCACCCTGACCTGACTTTCAGTCAAACCCACAACCTAGGTATGTACCCTGACTGGGAATGAGCAAGCCGGCTGGGGCAGGTTACTGATTTTTTTCATTCAGGCTTTGATCTAAATAGAAAGATGGAATGTTTTCCTGTTAAATCTGTTCAACACGGTGCAGTATGCTATACCGCCTTGCTATTCATTATGGCCTGAAAACCAACAGGATCACCTGAGAAGCTGTTAGAAACACAATCTTGGGCTCTATGCCAGTCATGCTGAGTCAGCATCTGCATTTTAATAAGGACCACCAGATCATTTCTATGCATATTAGGATTTCAGAAAACTTATATAATAGATTACCTTATGATTTATATCCTGCTTTCACTTATGATTGGCTCTTTAAACTTGTTCAAGTTAATTAACTTCTCTGAGTATATTTCCCCATCTGTAAAAATAAAACAACGAATATGTGCTCTGATTGTGAAAAGTATAAGAAATAACACATTAGAGTTTTTAACAGTACTCTAACAGTGTATATGTAGTGCAATCTCTGATTGATAGGAAATAGTAATGACAATTTTCACGACTTCAGGTGTGATCAGCTATTGTTAAGACTTTGGCTTTATATGTCCTTCACCATGAGGTTAAAACAGGTAACAATAGATCTTTAGTGACATTAACTGAGTAATTCCTGTTCCCCCTGCACCTCAGCTTTATTGAGGTAAAACATTATATATATTTAAGGTCTGCAATCTGATGATTTGACGTACGTATCAATTGTGAAATGATTAGCACAATCAAGTTAGTTAACACATTCATCACCTCACATAGTTAATATATATATATATCCCAAAGTGGTTATAAATAGGAGCCAGCAAACTTCTTTTTCTATAAAAGCCAAGTAGTGATTATTTTTGACTTGGAGGGTCTCACAATCGCTGTTGTGACTATTTAACTCTGCCCTATTAGCGAAAAAGCAGATACAGACAATATGCAAATACAGACAAGATGCAAAAAAAAAAGTTCAGAACAGGTGGCATGACACATTAGATTATAAGGAAACAAAAAAGAAATTTGAGGCAGATGTTAGTGTGCATTGCAAGCCCTGTCCTCAAGGTCTTTGGGGACATTGGGAGGAAGGAGAGGTGATCATAGTATTGGCTCTCTCTTGGAGCTGAGAAGTATGGGTTGAGGAGCACTGGATACATCTTTTGTGTGATCTGAGTATTGTCTCTCAGTTATCAGTAAAGTTCTGCTTGAGAATGGGTCTATTCCTGGGGCAATGTCTCCTCATTCAATGGTTGGCTCATGCCTAGAGTCTTCCAGGCCCCAGTCCACTCTGTTAAAAACTTGCCAGAGAGTCACATCATAGTCCCTGGAAATAATCTTGAAACAACATAGACCATACATGCATGATTTTTCCATGGCCACACATTGCATATTCCAATGCCTCTTAATAGAGTCTTCGATTTAAAGGGGGAAACTGAGTAAGAGAATGTATTGTCATAAATTGTGTGTCTCTAGTTGGCAGACTTGCTGGGACTCTAGCTTTGGGCAGGGAAAGTCAGGGGCAAAAGCAGAGACCTGAGGGCCCTAGAAGGATTGACCCAACTGTAGAATCAGTGTCTTCGTGTCCCAGGCTTTAGCACATTTATGTTAGGAGTTGGACTACCATTGCATCCAGAGGACTCAGGCAGCGGGTGAAGTTTTGACAGCAGGAATCTTTGGGTTGCAACTTTCTTTCCAGGAGCGTTGATTGAGATTGAACCAGAGCCTGAACAAGTGCGAAGACCAGGCTCCAGCTCTCCAAGAAAGGAAGCTGACAAGGGGATTGGGACCCTAAGCCAAGGTGGACTAAACCCAGTACTGGAGATGAAGCTCAGGACTAGGGAATGAGCATGTCAATAGGAGGTAGGGGACAGCCTCAGCTTGAGGAGACTCCAAGTACCACCACTTAGCGTGTGCTTATTGAAGACAGGGTGTCTATCTACTGTGGGGCATGGGAGTATCATGTAGGTACTGGCTGGCACAAAGTCCCAGAATTATATACACAATTTTGTATTTTTTTGTACATCACTGGGTGCTGCAAGTCTCATGACTTTGTGGAGGATGTTGGCTTTGCTGAGAAAGAGGGAAATTCACCTGTTTGAGTGCTCAGTGGGATTTTGTAGCAGTTGGATGGGTCAGCTGTTTTCTGTAAACCTGCTGTATGGTACAGGCTGAGTGCTCTCGGGATTATGTATGAATCAGGGTCCAGTGAGGTGACAAGAACCTTACCAATAATCTAAGTTCTCACTTCACATTGTCAATAAGTTCTGCAACTTTAAGTGAAATGGCATATAAGAAAAACCCGTCTTGCCATTGGCTAATTGATAGAAACAAAAGTTCCTACTGCGTCTCATCAACATTATAATGAAACTAGAGGGTCCACTAATTTTGTGCACTCAGGAGGGTCCATCAGCTTGGCCTGTGCCCTCTCACAGACCAGGAGCTCTTGAGGGGTGACTGACTGACAGACCTCCCTCTGCGTGAGGTGACACGTGGGCCAATGGGGGAACAGCACTGGCCAGTGAACAGCCGGCCCTGCCACCCATTGTCCCTCTGCCACTGCTGGTCACTGACACCCCCCAATCACCATCCCCTCCTTCTGCCTGCTGGCATCCACCTTGGCTGGCCTGACGTCCTTCACTCGCCAACCCTGCCCCCTGATGAATGGTTGTGCCACTGTTCAAATGATTGGCATAGTAGGCTTTTATTGCATAGGATGACATTGAACAAAATGATGTTACTTGTACTTTTGCTCTGTACAAAGAATTTTAACAAGATTTCACATTGTTAACTAAGACACTGAACAGTGAAAATGAAAACACTGAGCAATCAGGGAGGTGGAAACTATAGGAAACAGCATCCACCTCTGGGGCCAGGGAAAGAAAAAGAAGAGGTTGGAATTCCAAAAACTTAACACCTCAGAGGAGGGTGTCCCTGGAGTTAAACACAGATCTATAAGGATGCCCAGTTCTGGTGTTTCTGAGGGGAAAGGAATGAAGGGGTTGTACAGGATTGAAAATCTGCAGGCTACATTGAGATGCTGTCATGGGATGGCACTGCCACTGCAGTGAAGTGTTGGTGGACAAATCCTCATAGAAAGAGAAAGGAAGGAGCAAGTCTCTCTTCCTTCCTCCGGTCCTGCAGTCCCTTCTAGAGACTAATAGGGCTCCAGCCAGCAAAGCAGAAATGTGGACTGCAGAGTCCCAGCCCCGACATCACAAAGCAGCCCAGGGAAGAGGGAGGCCAGGTAGGAGCTGAGAGGGAATCCTATCTAAAAAAAGGGTAACATGCAAATTGACCATACCTCCACTATGCTACTAGCCAATCAGGAGCAGGGGGCATGGCCAGAAGACAGAGGGCGTGGTCAGCAGGCAGGGGTGTAGCCACAGTGCCAAGTAAGCAAGAACCACGCTATAAGCTGCCCACATGGTACTTAAGGCCGGCAAGATCCCTCTCTCATTACACTTATTGTTGACTGAGTCACGACCTTTCATGGTAACCTTGGGATGGTTAGGGAAATTTGATGCCATGATATCCCCTCATGAGGCTCGCATGTTAGGCTGTGACTGAGGTGTGGTGTTTACCTGTTGCGTGGGACATGCAAATGAGCGCCAGGGGCACCTTGAGTAATGGGAGCCAAGTGCGAGGCGGGGCTATGAGCCAAGCAGCAGTCCACTCTGTGGGGCACTGCAGCCCGCTGGGACTGCCAACGCCTCTTCTCCCTGGCGGCTGCCACCACCTTCTTCCCTGTCACCACAGAATCAGCACCAGTTGCTCCGGATCCCGGGGTGCTGAATGCAGGTGGGGAATGGGGCACGGGGCCCCTCAGTTCCTGTGCCCCGTGAGCTCAGTCCAGGACCTGCCGGCCTCATGGCTTCCCTGCGGGGTGGGTGGGCGTGCTGGGCCTCCAGAGGAACAGCAGTGGCAGCAGGAAGGAGAGTGGCTGAAGGAAGCAAGGAGACAGTTGTGGGGTGGGGAAGGAAGGGGACTACAAATAAAAGTGCCCTTTAAAATGACTATGAACACTGAAGTAAAATGTTTTCATTTTATAAGCCTCTATTTTACAGTATGCACATTTCACATAATAACACCGCAGAATTTATCTAGGGCAGGGGCCAAATGCCATTGCCGTAAGGAGCCAGAGTGCAGCTCAATCTTTGTGGGCTACACATGGCCTCAAATACTCCACTTCTGCAGTCCTAGCATGCAAAGCCCAAAGGAACAGGATGGCTGTGTTCCAACAAAACTTTATGGCCACTAAAATTTGAATCCTATCTAATAAAAGAGTAATTCGCAGATTGACCATCACTACAACACACAAGAGGGATGCCCCTATATGGTCTAAGATTCTGTCCCCATGTGGACACAAGATGACCATCACAAGATGGCCAGCAGGGGAGGGCAGTTGGGAGGTTCCAGGCCTGCATGGGAGGGAAGTTGTGGGTGATCAGGCCAGCAGGGGATGGCAGTTGGGAGGGAGCAGGCCTGCAAGGAAGGGCAGTTAGGGACTATCAATCCTGTAGGGGAAGGCAGTTAGGGGTGACCAGGCTAGCAGAGGAGGGAAGTTGGGGGCAAGCAGGCTGGCAGGGGAGCAGTTAAGACATCAATTAGGCTGGCAGGGTAGTGGTTAGTGGGTGATCAGGCAGGTAGGCAGAAATGGTTAGGGGCAATCAGGGAGGCAGGGAGGTGAGCAGTTTGGAGCCAGCAGTCCTGGATTGTGAGAAGGATGTCCAACTGCCCCTTTAGGCCCGATCCTACCGGGATCGGGCCTAAAGGGGCAGTTGGACATCCCTCAAGGGGTCCCATATTGGAGAGGGTGCAGGCTGGGCTGAGGGACACCCCTGCCCCCCTCCCCCATGCACGAATTTCATGCACCAGGCCACTAGTGAATGAATAACCGACTATGTGTGTTTGTTTCTCCAAGACAAGCTTTGTGGGTTTGCTGGGCCTGTCATTCCAGTGAGATGAGAAATGACTCAGGAGAACCTTCCCATTTTTCTGCCACACATTCTCCCAGGACCCATAGGGTGACTACAGAGAATCCCATGATGCACTGTGCATTGAGCAACTGACAAGATGAAGTTAGAGCTCCAGGGTTCTCTGATCCTGGGGATGGAAATGAATGCTACATTTTCTTTTTCTAGAATAATAAAATTCATGCTATACAGGATTAAGCAGGAAATGACTAAATGGCAGACTTAGTGTAGCCAGAACAAATGATTGATTTTGTTATAAGAAAATGAGGGGCAGTGATTTCTGCTGGGGAGTTCTTTAGAAAGATGCACATGCTAGAACATATTCTCTCTCTCTCTCAGAAATCCAGGGCAGGCAGTATGAGAACTCCATTGCATACACTACTGCTCTGAGGGAGGAGCCATTCTGAGACAACCATGAGGTTATCAGCCCATATTTTCAAGTAGAAAGTCTTATAGCATGGAACAGAGTTGGAGCTAGCGAGGAATGGCAAGAGCTAGAGAATATTAGACTACTGATGGCAGACTGAAAGTTTTGTAGAGTTCTTTAATTAAATGGTAACAAAGATGACATGATTCCAAACTGCTTTGTAGCTAAGCAAAGGACATTAAAGCACAGGAATAAATGGTAAATCCAAATACTGAGAGAAGACTAAGGTAGTGCTGGCTAAGATTTTTACCTTTTTTTTTTTTAAGGAACAATTAGAGTTGATACCAAATTTGCCATGTGTATTATTAGTGTGTATGCAGTTATGTCACTGAGCAGTTTTATAAATCAGACTTTAATTGTGCACTCCTTTGTTTTGTACTTTTATCCTTGCCTTTAACACATATAGGTTAGTCATTGAAAACTGAGCCTTTAATTTCAGAAAAATTAATTTCAATCCCAGACTCTCCATGTGGAATAAATTCAGATCTGTGTTTTACCTTCAATGCTGTAATTAGAGCTTAATATACACCGACTTCCTGGTTGACTCTGCATCATGATTTTTCTGACCACTCATTATCGATTATCACTTCTGGCTTTATCTGACTGACTCTTCAGACAGCAGTGCTTTTTGTTTGTAGCCTCTGACCTGTGACAAGACGTAAGAAGTCCATGCTCCAACTAAGGTTAGAGGAGCAGCATCAGACATTTCTTAAATCATCTCTCTGTAATCTCAGTGTAGGGTCAAGGAAGGGGAGCTCCATGCCTTGTTCGGGCACCAATGACAGTTGCAGTTAACTTCCAATACCATTAGTGATTAAACCAAGCAATAGTTGCTCCCTCCAGAAAAGTATCTACACTGTGTATATTCAGTATTGATCTGCCTCATATCACACGACATTGCATCAATGATGTGTATGTTTGCAGACAAAGTCAAGAGAGAAACAACGGTCTCTAATTCCATAGGTATTAGGGAATTCCTGTTCAACTCATGTTTCTGTGTTCCACTACACCTTGGGTGCATTTTTCAGGGCCACATGAAAAGACTCTTTCTGGAATTGTTTAATAGCAAAGAAATTGTCAAAAAATAAAAATGCAATTTCCAAGGGAGACAGCAATGTACAGGCCACTGTAATAATTGCAAGTTTGGTCTGCAATGGGAAGTGTTAGAATTGAAATGAAAAACAAACAAAAAAACTATACAGCATCCGTTGGTTGGCTGGACTATTAGGATTGCCTGAAAAATGTTAGGGATTACTGATTTAGATCATGTCCATGGGAGAAAAATGGAAACTAGAAAGGTACGTAGGGTATAGGTAATAAACTTTTTTTTGTTGTTGTTTGAAGACATGATGTTGCAAAGAAAAACTTTTGGATGTAAATAGAAGGAATAAGGTATCCAGAAGAATACACTTTTCTCTGTGTATTTGCCAGCTTCTTAGCAATTTTAGCAGATAGGTAGCAATGGGAACTAAGACAGAGTGGATTTCTGAAGTATGCTGGGTGAGCAGAGAGCTCCTGTGACAGGTGCTTGAAATGTCAAGATTAAGACTACTCAGGATTACACTGAGTGGCCAGATTATTATGATCTATGAACACATAATAATCTGGCCACATTATAGGCCTGGTGCATGAATTTGTGCATGGGTTGGATCCAGCCAGCCTGACCAGGGCAAGGGGACATGGGTAGTTGGTTGGCCTGCCTGCTGTTCGAACTCCTGGTTGAGGGGATAATTTGCCTATTAGCCTTTTATTATATAGGATATACACTGAGTGGCCAGATTATTATGCGTTCAGAGGTCATAATAATCTGGCCACTCAATGTATTAGATGGTGAGAATCCTTGTAAATACAGTCATTCAAGGAGCAGGGGACCAAATGAGATTTTCCTTTCTTTATAGAGAGAGACAAAATTATGAAGATTGTTGTCACTTTTAGCTACCGTGCACATCTCAGGTAGGATGAGGTTAGTTGTCACTCATTTGTTTTATGGAGAGGCAGCATATCTTGCCCCTCAAATGTCAGAGTGAACTGTTAGGTCAGTATCTCATTCCCTAAAAATCATTATGCTGACTGTGTGCTTAGGCTTGTGCTAGAGAAAGTCATGCTCTTTGTTCAAGGAAAACTTTCCCTTTAAACTGTGGGGCTGTGGTTGTAGTTGATGAAAAACCCATGAAATGGAGTACGTTGCTCAAGACCTTTGCAATTCTTAGTTCATATTTTCCTCACTGGGTAACATAGTTGAGGGTCACATGTACCCATTGCTTTGACTTTATGGACTGAGCACCGTTGGCTTAAAAGTGAGCGTAAGTTGCCTGATGGGAAATGTATCTAGATCCTGGATACTTAAAATAGTCAGGGATCTGCTGATTTCATCTTGGTGTCAACATTGGTCAACTGGTACAACTATGCCCAGGATCTAATTGATAAAGATTAATTATTAGAGCTCTGATTTGTGGTATTTGTCACATGTTGATGATGGGAGCAGCACACTGACACCACCTATTTGTCATCTCTGTCCTAAAGGATCGCAGCTAACTATACAGTTTGATAAAAACTCAGCTACAGCAGGGTTTTAGATTATGTTCGTAGGGGGCAACCATGATCCATAATATGCAGACAACAACACAGTAGGGTAGTTGGAAAATAAGTCTAAAGTGTTTTTCTCTGAATATTATGGGGCACAAAGAAACCATCAATATTTTGAAAATGAAAATGTATACACTATTCACTGAACAATTCTCCTTAGTGCTATAATGGCCCAATAATTTTTAACCTTGTTCCAAAGGAGATAATCGAAAGTTAATGACCAAAATATTTTAAAGGAGCCAGGAAACGGTTGCTCTAGGAATATGTTTGAGCTCGACAGTGAGAACTCAAACTGCAAAAGGCCTCATGAGGCTTTGATATTTTCAAAACTTTCTTTTCATTGAGACCTGTAGTTCAGTAAAAAAAAAAAGTAAAGCAGTAACATGAATACTGTTTAATATGTAATAAAAAATGCAAAGGAACATCTAGCAAAAGGAATAGCAGAGGTTCTTCCTCTGAGGCTTACTTCCTCAATGATCTCTCTTCATGGAGTTTCTTTCATTAATTGGAATGCATAGCCTGATTAAATTAGGCCACTGTCTAGCCTTGTGTCTCCTGGAAAAGGGAGAATTGTTTTCTTGTTGAACAAAAGATATTGATCGTGTTTATGTTTTTGTTTCTAAAGTGTCTATTATGTATCAGAAAATTATCCAGCATAGGAAATAAGAGGACATTACAAGTCCTTTATTAAAATCCTAGTAAGGACAGAATTTGGAAAGGACAGTAGACCTTTTTGTTCCTCCCTGCATTTCTTCGTCCAGAAGTAACTCTGATCTTGGAGTATTGGTGAATGTGTATAAAACTACAACTCCTCTGGAAATGCTATATAATAAAAAGGTACTATGTGACCGAATGGCTGAATCACTGGTCGTTATGATGCACACTGACCACCAGGGGGCAGATGCTCAACACAGGAGCTGCCCCTTGGTGGTCAGTGCACTCCCACTCAACCAGAAGCCAGCATAAGGCTGGCAAGCGCCTCCGCAGCAGTGCTAAGGGTGTATAACTTCCTAGCAGGCCTAAGCTGTCAGTGGACATCCCCTTAGGGCTCCTGGACTCTGAGAGGGTACAGGCCTGGCTGAGGGAACCCCTCCCTCTCCAGTGCACAAATCTCATGCACCAGGCCTCTAGTGAGACAATAAAGATGCCCAGAAGGAAGCAGGTCTCAAAGGCAGTGTTTTCTTGAATTCAAGGACATTTTCCTGGTGAAGGGGATTAGATAGTAAGTTAGGGGAAATGTGTACTAATTATGACTTAGTGGAAGGCATTATAATAGTATGCATAATTCTGAAATAGAAATTATTTTTAAGAAAAGGGCATTTTAAAAGTACACCTGAAACTAATATGTCAGCTATAATTAAAAATACAAAATTATTTTAAAAGATCCCATTTGGTTATTTTCAGGTAGTCTAACTGTCCATAGTTGAGGTGTTTTGGGGTCTGTTTAATGCATAGCTACCTTTTTTTAAAAATATATTTTATTGATTTTTTTACAGAGAGGAAGAGAGGGGGATAGAAAGTCAGAAACATCGATGAGAGAGAAACATCGATCAGCCACCTCCTGCACACCCCCTACTGGAGATGTGCCCGCAGCCAAGGTACATTCCCTTGACTGGAATCGAACCCGGGACCCTTCAGTCCAAAGGCCGATGCTCTACCACTGAGCCAAACCTGCTTCGGCTGCATAGCTACCTTTAATTTTCTTAATAACATTAGAGCACATGCAACCAACATGTGTATGGAATAACTCAGTGCTTTTTTCATGCCCTTAGGGACCTTTTTGTCAAGGGCAGGAGTGAAAGCATAATGGCATGTTTATCACATTAAGGGTTGTTGGTGGGCAAATAAACATTGCAGGAGGGATATAGAGGGAGACAGGTGGCAAGATGACCTGTTCACCTAGGGAAGAAGGATGTACTTAAATGTCTGGAAAAGAATTAGAGTTCTGGTCAAGTGGACCGAGATTTAGAGAAGTGTTCAATATTTATATGGTACTAAGGTAAAAACTCACTGCTACAAGATCAACAACAAACATAGTAAGAGTGAGGGTAAGAGATTAGGTACCCAGGACTCACCTCATGCATCCATGCTATGGAGTCTACAACAGGACTAATCTCAGGGCCAAATGATGAGACTGATGTTCCTGCCAGGGGTGAGGAAATGGTTTCCAGGAGAAAACCAGTAATGAAGACTGGAGAAGACAGGGGCCTAACTAAATTTTGGCCAATGTTTAGGCTCATTTCTATACTCTCAATAATGTTACTATTATGCAACTTTATTTACCCAAGCTCTTTTCTTGGAAATTGACACATGATGCTTAAGTTGGATTTCTGGTACCCAAACCCTTGGTTTGATTTGGCAAAAAATGGGTAGTCTAATTCCTTATTTTCCATGTTGCATCTGGAGTTTGTAACTATTACACTGTGCACTCTTTGAGAACAAAAAAAAATCTTTCTATTCTTTGAATTTTGAACCCGTACTCTGTTCCAGACATCATAGAGGTTCAGCAAATATCTTTCAGGTGAAGGAATAAGGAAATCTTTTCCAGGAGGGTCATCAAATCTTGACCCTTTTGTTCCTTATGTCTTAATATGGCTATCTGTATACCTATAAATGGCTAACTGAAGAGCCCGTATAGTTAAAACAATGTTACAAACAAATATGAATCCAAAGTTAAAGCACAAATAACAAAGCCTTACAAATCAGATCATGGCAAGATTCTGAGAAGAGGTTTCAGTCGCCTTTGTGATTTATTCAGTAGTGACTAATTATAGCTTATTAAGGAGGTGAAATAAATTTAACTTTTTTACAGTCTTTCTCACTGTCCTTAAATCCTTCATGTAATAAATGTTTTTTTCTTCCCATTAAGTAACTGCCTGAGGGGGCAAAAGGCAACATTAGTCAGTCCTAATACCTTCTGTGCTCTGGAGACCTTAATTCTTCCTCTTGTTTTTTTTTTCCTAGATATGTCCAGCCTTATTAAAAAAGAGACCACAAAGTGTTTTGAATGCCTTTTGGAAACTCCAGGTAATACAGGAAATGCTTTTTTATTTTAAATTCTATAAATTCTTTTGAGTTGGTGCATGTGTTGGACCCTGGAAGTGTTTTACTTTTTATTCTTATCTGTGGTTGGTGTTTCTGTAAGTCTGTCAAACTTACATACTTTCATAGTTTTATTATTATTAATCTTTATTGTTGAAACTATTACATATGTCCCCCTCATCCCCTATTGACCTCTCCAATCCGCCCCTGGCCCCTGCCCCAGGCCTTCACTTCCCTATTGTCTGTGTCCTTGTGTTATACATATATGCATACAAGTTCATTGATTGATCTCTTCCCACCCACCCACCCTCCCCTTCCTTTCATCTGAGGTTCAACAGAGCATAATGCTAAGCGAAATAAGCCAGGCAGAGAAAGATAAATATCAAGTGATCTCATTCATATGTGGAATCTAATGAACAAAATGGACTGATGGACAAAATAGATCCAGAGACATAGAATCATAGAACACACTTTCATCTTTTTAAAAACTACTTTAAAAAGTAATATGCTTCAATTATTTAAAATTATGTAAATATGGATAAGTGAGAACAAGTAAATAAATAACCAATAATTTCCATGATTTTTAGTTAATTATTTTTTCTTTTTCCTCTTTTGATATTTGCATACCCTTTTGTGGGTTTAATAATAGTAGAATATAAAATCTATCTATCTATTGTCTCTTTATCTAGCTTATACATACCTTGTTTTATTTCACTTAACTTTATGTTGTGAACATTTCTCTAAATCATTATTTTTTAAAATTGTAATGTTTTGATCAACAAACTATTTCACTCAGCCAATTTCTATGTGTCCGGCACTCTGCTAGATGCTGAAGTTACAGATATAAATACGACTGAGTCAATTCTAGCTTTCTTGATGATTATGACATTACAGTGCAATCTCATAAATATTATTGAAATAGAAGTTGTTCCCAATGATCTCATTGACCATGTCTTCATGCTTAAAATAAGCATTGTTTGTGATTTATATTTTTTAACATAAATGATAGTGGGTACAAAGAGGTATATCTAAGATGTTCTCATTTTTCCCCCCTGGCTTGTCCTTCTAAAACTCCTATGTAAACTAGAGTAATCCGAAGAGAGGCCATGCTAACTTCCTGGGGACAACAACAGGCAAAAAAGATTCAGCATAGAGGAATAACTGAGGTCCCTTCTAAAGTGATCTTAAAACTGTGGTGGGAATCCTACTTCCCCTTCTAAGGCTATTGTTTAAAAAGAAAGTGCTTTTAATCCAAGTCTTCCTATGTCCCTAAGGTGGCTTATGGGTTTGGTTGGGGAATTCTTACATGAGACCTTCACATCACTATGTCATGAAAAAATAAGGCTGGTACTAACTGGTTTGGCTCACTGGATAGAGCATCAGCCTGTGGACTGAAGGGTCCCAGTTTTGATTTCAGTCAAGGGCATGTACCTTGATTGCAGGCACATCCACAGTAGGGAGTGTGCAGGAGGCAGCTGATAGATGTTTCTAATTTTCTATCCCTCTCTCTTCCTCTCTCTAAAAAAAATATCAATAAAATATATTTTAAAAAAATAAAAAGAAGGTATCTACATGTGTAGATAATTCATTAAAATTATTGGATTGATTACATTTTTTCTAAAGTAGCAAAGGACTTCTCAGACAAGTCCCAAAACACCAGAAGCCCCATTGCAACTACTTCCCATTAATAATTCCCTTATGAGACGTGGAGAAACCAATATGGTGGCATAGGTAAACACCTAAAATGCTGCCTCGCACAACAATTTCAAAACTATAAGTAAAAGACAAAACAGACCACCGGAAAATTGGCTGAGTGGAAAGTCTACAACTAGAAGGAAAGAGAAAAACACATAGAGAATCAGATGAGCTACAAAAGACTGAGGTACAGAGACATGCCTGTGGACAGGACAGGCGGCTGAGTGCCAGGCTGGATTTCTCTAGCGGGAGGGAGACAAAAGCTCCTGAATACACTGAACCCCAGTTCTGACTGCACTGAACCCCAAGTCCGGGCAAGACCCTAGGGACTGAAGCTCATACAGGGGGAATCTGGACTATCAGACAACCACTCAGGGGAGCTGCAAAAGGCTAGTGAGTGCAGAGAGGACTGACTGTTGAGTGTGCCATTGGAATTCTCTAGAGGGAAGGAGACAAAAGCCCCTGACTGTGCTGAACTCCAGTTCCAGGCAAGAATCTGGGATTCCAGATTCATTGGGAGAGAAACTGGACTGTCTGGCAGTGGGAAAAACTTGAGAGCAGCTTTCTCTCAGAGATGCTTGCAGTGATTACTGAGGGACACTGAGACTCAGAGGCCTCATAAGGCAAGGCTGACGGGAAGCCAAGGCTGTCTGCTCAGCCCTGAGACTCCACCCCATCCAAGCTGAGCACAGAGGCTTTTGCAATTTTGCAAGTCTTGTCACATAAGGCTATTTCCAGCACAGAAGTTCTCCAGGCATAGACACAACTGATCCTCACAGCCAATTTGCCTGGAGGTCAATTCCTCCCAGTGATACCAACAACAAGACTTATCTACAACAAGACTGTATGCACAGTCCACAAAGGGGTGTACCAAGAGTGTCCACTTCAGGTAACAGGGAAGGCCAAGACACCTAGCACACAAAGCTACCCTCCCAACTCAGGGAAGCAGCAAAAATGCAGAGGCAAAGAAACAGATCACAAACAAAAGAAATGGAGGGAAACAAATGACTGGATATAGAGTTCAAAACCATGGTTATACGATTTTTCAAGAATTTCCTAGAAAAGGCCAATAAATTTAGTGAGATCTTCAAGGATATGAAAAAAGACCAACTAGAAATTAAACATACACTGACTGAAATAAAAAAAAAAATTATACAGAGACCTAACAGCAGACTAAAGGACCGCAAGAGTCAAGTCAAAGATTTGAAATACGAGGAAGCAAAAAACACTCAACCGGAAAAGAAAAAAGAAAAAAGAATCCAAAAATTTGAGGATAGTATAAGAAGCCTCTGGGACAACTTCAAGCATACAAACATCAGAATTATGGGGATGAAAGAAAAAAAGAGAGAGCAAGATACTGAAAACCTATTTGAAGAAATAATGACCGAAAACTTCCACCACCTGGTGAAAGAAATAGACTTACTAGTCCAGGAAGTGCACAAAACCCCAAACAAAAGGAATCCAAAGAGGACCACACCAAGACACATCATAATTAAAATACCAAGAGCAAAAGACAAAGAGAGAATATTAAAAGCAGCAAAAGAAAAACACTTAATTACCTACAAGGGAGCACCCATATGATTGTCAGCTGACTTCTCAACAGAAACTATGCAGGCCAGAATGGGAGTGGCAGGAAATATTCAAAATGATGAATAGCAAGAACCTACAACCAAGATTACTCTACCCAGCAAAGCTATCATTCAGAATTGAAGGTCAGATAAAGAGCTTCACAGATAAGAAAAAGCTGAAGGAGTTCGTCACCACCAAACCAGTATTATATGAAATGCTGAAAGGTATTCTTTAAGAAGAGGAAGAAGAAAAAGGTAAAAATAAAAATTATGAACATCAAATATATATCTATCAACAAGTAAATCTAAAAATCAATGAATTAAAAATCTGATGAACAGAATAAACTGGTGAATATAATACAATCAGGGGCATAGAGAGGGAGAGGACTGACAATTCTCAGGAGGAAAGGTGTATGAGGGGTACAAGAAGAAACTGGACAAAAATCGTACACCGATGGATGGAGACAGTGAGGGGGAGGTAAAGGAAGAGGGTGGGATGGGTACCAGGGGGAGGGGTGCTATGCGGGGGAGAGGAACATTGTAATTATATGAACAATAAAGATTTATTAAATTTTAAAAAATAATTCCCTTACCCAGATAACTAATACCTTTATTTGTAAGAGTATAGGTACATTTTATCTTCTTAAAGCTTTACAGAGTTTACTTTCTTTTATATCTGGATTGTCTTTTCCAATATTATGTTTGTGGGATTCAACCATGTACTTTAGTGCAGTTCTTTGTTTGTTTGTGTTTTTTAAAATTCTCATTACTGCGTACACTTCATTGTCATACATAGATCACATTTTCTCCCATTCTACTATTGAGAAACATTTAGTTGTTGTTTTTTTTCTAGTTTTGTGTCTCCTTTTTAGGGGGCTATGTTGCAATACAGCTTTTATTTATGAAAACACACACACACAACAAAACAAAACAAAACAACACAAAAACCTAGGCAGTGACCTGATTGGCCTGTAGGCTGTTGTCTGCCACCCGCGCCCCCTTCCTTTCCCAATCTATATGCTCTCTGGAGCAGTTCTAGGACACATTCATGATAAAACCAACATTGAAATTGGAAGCCCACCTAAGAGACTGAACAAGAATAACCAAAAATGTGGGAGGCAAACTTAATTCCTATTGCTGAGTAAAACAGTCTTTTAAAAATACAAATTGCAGAGACCGGTTTGGCTCAGTGGATAGAGCGTCGGACTGTGGACTGAAGGGTCCCTGGTTCGATTTCGGCAAGGGCATGTACCTTGGCTGCGGGCGCATCCCCAGTAGGGGGCGTGCAAGAAGCAGCTGATCGATGTCTCTCTCTCATGGATGTTTCTGACTTTCTATCTATCCCTCTCCCTTCCGCTCTGTAAAAAATCAATAAAAAATATTTTTAAAAAAATAAAAAATAAAAATACAAATTCAAGTTTATTGTTAAATGTAGTCCAGATTTCTCCAGGTGATAGCACCTTGAGATCTTTTCTCTTTATTTTTTTTTTAATTTTTAAAATTAAACTTATTGGGAGTGATAATGGTTAATAAAATTACATAGGTTTCTAGTGTACAATTCTATAATACATCGTCTGTATATTATATTGTGTGTTTATCATCCAAAGTCAAATCTCCTTCCATCACCATAACACTGACCTCCTTTACTCTCTCCTGCCTCCCACCTCCCTTCTTCCCTCTGGTAACCACCATTCTGTTGTCTGTTTTATGAGCTTTTAAGTTTCTGAAGAATAATGTTGCAATAAAAGGGCTTGTAGATATTTTTTGATATATAAATGCATGCATTTCTGTTGAGTATATAATGGGAGCAGAATTATTGAGACGTAAGGAACCTTACATATTAAGCTTTGGTGGATAGCAGCCAACTATTTTTCAAAGAGATTATGCCAACTGACCTACCCACCAGAATGCATGGGAATTCTACCTGATCCATGTTCTTGCCAATGCTTGATATTGAGCATAGAGCTTTTTAAAAGTATCTTTTAACCAGAGGGTTTACAAGAAATAAGCTTCAAAATTTAGGGCAGTATGTTCTGAGAGCTTGTAATCATCTTTTTGTTAATAATGTTTAATGAGAGGACATAAAACTAGATACTTAATTAACATTCCATTCCTGTTAAAGATACAAAGAAGTTATTTCAAAAATTAATAGTGTTTATATGAGTTTGTCTTTTTTCATTTCCTATGAACAGAATTCAGGCACATATATTAGTTTTCCCCAATGTTCACTTCACAAAGAGCTAATGGTAGCAAGTAAACAGCTGCAATCCCTTTTGACTCTGGTAAATGGGTCATCTTAGCTCTGCTAAGAAAGCATGACGACAGAAAGTCAACTGAGAAGTGAAATTTACATGTCTGTCATTTATCTTTGCTGCAGCGATAAACTTGTGACAGAAAATCACCAACTCCATTAAGCTAGGTTCTGAAGGCACTTTTTTCCCTGCTGTGATATTTTTTTCCTCTTTGACTGAAGTTCTTGAAGAAATTTAAAGGACCCAGTCTCCAGACCTGGCTAGAAATCCCTACCTGGGTGTTGGTTATAAATGCAGAGTCTGTATTATAGCCAAAGCTGCATCTGAATCTGCATTTTTAACAAGATCCCTAGGGTATTTATGTGCACAGCAAAGTCTGAGAAGCAGGGTTAGCACTCCATGTGCTACTTTGGGGAAAAGAAGGGCGGGGGTTGGGGGGGGGGGAGCAAATACTCAGTCCTCAAAGTTCTTCCATTAAATCAGATACCGAGCAGTGAAAGATAAATATGACATGATCTCACTCATTGATGGAATATAATGAACAACACAAACTGATGAACAAAAACAGACTCAGAGACAGAGAAACATCAATTAGACCATCAAACCACAGAGGGAAGGTCGGGGAAGGTGGGGGTGAGGGGGGAGATCAGCCAAAGGACTTGTATGCATGCATATAAGCCTAATCAATGGACACAGACACGGGGGGGGGGTCGGTGAGGGCATGGGGGGGATAGGAAGGTAATGGGGGAATAAGGACACATATGTAACACCTTAATCAATAAAGAAATTTAAAATACAATAAAATAAATAGATGCCAGGGTCGTCTAACTTTTTCTGTAAAGGGTCAGATCCCAAATATTTGATGCTTTGCAGGCCACATGGTTTGTACCCAAGCTACTCACCTCTATAGCATGAACGTAGCTATGGGCAATATATAAACAGATGGGTATGGCTGTGTTCCAATAAAAATGTATTGTTCAACAAATTTGAATTTCATATGTTTTTGTTTCACAAAATATTCTCTCTTTTTTCAGTGATTTAACCAGGTAAAAATCAGTCTTAGTTCATGGGATAAGCAAAAATCGTGTGCTGGATTTGGTTTGCCTACCATGGCTTGCTGATTCTTATTCTGGTGTTTGAATTGTTGGTAGACTCTATGAGAGTAGAGACTTTTCCTTGGTTTCATGTTGCTTCTCTAACCCTGGCACAGAGCCTATGCTAAAAAATATTTGTAGGATGAAATTGCCATTGTTAAATTGTGCAACTCGCCAGAAATCCCAAGTTGAAGTTTAGAGGGCTTTATTTCTTTATTATTTCGTTTATAGGTATCATATGCCTACTGTGTGTACTGCATTGTGCAAAAATAGATAATGTTTACTAGAGCTGATGCCAGCTACTCAGAAGAAAAACCTCATTAACTTGTTATCTTACACTGCAAATGTGTCCTACATTCAGTACACTGGGCATTAGTATAGCAAATGCATGCATCCATGAATAGCTACAATTATTATCTGTCAGGCATTCTGATGAGAAAATCAGGAGCATAACTTAACAAAGAAGTGGGAGATATATATGTTCCCTTTCCATGGGAAACAATAGAAAATCTAACCTTTCTTTAGGTAATGCACAATAAATTATGCATAAGTGCAGAATTATAAACAAGTCAAATCTCAGTCTGCACCATGAGCTGATATATGCTGGTAACATTGGAGGGTTCTTTTATCATTATCATTCTTAAAATAGTCAATAACAAAATTTTTAGACATTCACAAAAGACTAAAGAAGATAATAGCCAATAAGATTATCACAAAGATTATCAGACTTGACATTATGTTATTGCATCTTCCCTCTCTTCAGCATCTCTCTCTATAGTCAGGAAGTAACAAAACTGCAAACTTTGGAACCTAAACTAATGGTATTATATTCTTTTGTGTTATTTAATAACCGTATGACTTTAGGAAATCACTTTATATTTCCATGCCACAGTATTCTCAACGGCAAAATAATAATATTCTCATCAGCAAAATAATACACACACACACACACACACACACACACTTCCATTATTCATCCATCAAGAGACATTTAGATTATTTGCATGTCTTGGTTATGATAATAATGGTGTAATGAACATGGGTATGTAAATGTCCCTTTGAGGTTGTGATTTTACTTCTTTACTTACACTGAGTGGCCAGATTATTATGATCTCTGAACACATAACAATCTGGCTACTCAGTGTGTGTGTGTGTGTGTGTGTGTGTGTGTGTGTGTGTGTGTGTGTGTGTGTATTAAAGGCCCGGTGCAGGAATTCATGCATGGGTGGGGTCCAGCCAGCCTGGCCAGGGGGAGGGAACATGGATGGTTGGCTAGCCTGCTTGCTGGTCGAACTCTTGGTTGAGGGGACAATTTGCATATTAGCTTTTTATTATATAGGATATACACTGAGTGGCCAGATTATTATGCGATCAGAGAACATAATAATCTGGCCACTCAGTCTAGATCTAGAAGTGGAATTAATGTATCATATAGTAGTTAAATTATGGGGGGAACCACAATACTGTTTTTTAAACTGTCTGTACCAGTTTACATTCCCATCAATAGTGCCACTACATCCTTATCTGCCATTATCTCTTGTGTTTTTAAAAAAACACAGGGCTCAGTGCATGAATTTGTGCATGGGTAGGTCTGGCTGGCCTGCCTGCCCTGATGTGGCCAATCCAGCCAGGGGGGAGGGACCATGGGAGGTTGGCTGGCAGGCCCTGCCCCCATTGGGTTGGTTGGCCCGCTACAGTGCACGTCATGGCGACTGGTTGTTTTGGTCATTCTGGTCACTTGATTTTTATATAAATAGATTTTAAGAGTTGGGGATTGGGTTAGGATTTTGATTTACATTTCTCTGATGATTAGTGAGGTTGAGTACCTTTCCTGTACCTGTTTTTAGGAATATGTCTATTCAGGTTATTTGCTCATGTTAAAATTAGATTATTTCTGTTGGATATCACACACAAAATCTTGAATGTTTTTACTATTGAATTGTATAAGTTATATATTTTGGATATATATAAGTTATATATTTTGGATATATCCTTATCAGATATATGGCTTGCAAATATTCTCTACCATTCTTTAGGTTGTCTTTTCATTTTGTTCATTGTACCTTTTGCTGTGCAGATGCTTTTAAGCTTGATGTAGTTCCTCTTCATTTTTATAAATATAACTGTCAAGCTTTTTTTCTGATTTTTTTGAAAGATTTTTACATTTTCAGATCTTACATTTAAGTCTTTAAACCATTTCAAGTTAATTTTTGCAAGCATTTTAAGATAGGGGTCTAGTTTCATTCTTTTGCATGTGAATATCCAGATTTCACCTTACAATTTTTTGAAGATAATAACTCTTTCCATTAACTATTCTTTTTTTACATTTTATTTTTATTTTTAATTCTTTATTGTTTAAAGTATTATACAAGTCTCCTTTTTCTCCCATTGACCTCTCCTCAGCCACCCCCCTCCCCCCAGCATATGCCCTCACTCCCCTACTGTCTGTGTCCATTGGTTATACTCATATGCATGCGTACAAGACCTTTGGTTGATCTCTTACACCCTCACCCCCTGCCTTCCCTCATAGGTTAGACAGTCTGTTTGATGCTTCTATGACTCTGGTTCTATTTTTCTTCATCAGTTTATGTTGTTCATTATATCCCACAAATGAGTGAGATCATGTGATACTTATATTTCTCTGACTGCCATTAACTATTCTTGACTCATTTGTCAAAAATTAGTTGACAATATATGCATAGCTTTATACAGGGCTCCTGATTCTGCTCTATTGGTCTTTGTGTCTGTTTCTATGCCAATACCACACTGATTTGTTTACTATAGCTTTGTAGTATAGTTTAAAATCAGGAAGTGTGATGCCTCCAACTTTGTTCTTTTACAAGATTGCTTAGGCTACTTGGGGTCTTTGGCAGTGCCTTATGAACTTGAGAATATTTTCCTACTTCTGTACAAAATGCTATAGAATCTTGATGGAGATTGCATTGGATCTATAGATTGCTTTGCATAGTATAGGACATTTTAACAGTATTAATTATATTGATACATAAACATGAGATATCTTTCCATTTATTCTTGTCTTCTTCATTTCTTTCATAAGTAACATGTTTTTCATTGTACAGATATCTCAACTCCTTGGTTAAGGTATGTCTAAATATTGTTTTTATGTTATTATAAAAGAGATTTTGCTTTATTTCTTTTTTCAGAATTCATTGTTAATGTATAGAAGTGCAACTGGTTTTATATATTGAGTTTGTATCCGGCAACTTTACTGACTTTGATTATTGGTTATAACAGTTTTTTGTCAAGTCTTTAGGATTTTCTCTATATAAAATATGTCATCTTCCAACAATGTCATCTTCCTGCTTTCTAATTTAGATACTTTTAATTTATTTTTCTTGCATGATTGCTCTGGCTATGACTTCCAGTATGATGCTCAATAGGGGTAGTGAGAGTGGGCACCATTGTCTTGTTCTTAATCTTGGAGGAAATTTATTATATGATGTTTCTTTCATTGTATTAAGGTGATATATTACATTTATTTATTTGCCTATCTTGAACCATACTTGTATCCTGGGAATGAATCTCATTTGATCATCATGTATCATCTTTTTAAAAATATATATATTTTATATTTACAGAGCGGAAGGGAGAGGGATAGAAAGTCAGAAACATCGATGAGAGAGAGACATCGATCAGCTGCCTCTTGCATGCCCCCTACTGGGGATGTGCTCACAGCCAAGGTACATGCCCTTACCGGAATCGAACCCAGGACCTTTCAGTCTGCAGTCCGACGCTCTATCCACTGAGCCAAACCGGTCTCAGCATCATGTATAATCTTTTTATTGCACTGTTGAATTTGGTTTACTAATACTCTTGAGAATTATTACATCTTTTGTATCAGGGATATTGGCCTCCAGTTTTCTTTTCCTTGTAGGGTTCTTACCTAGCTTTGGTATCAGGATAATGCTGGTCTTGTAAAATGAATGTAAGAGTGATGTCTCCTCCTCAGTTTTTTAAAGGAGTTTGAGAAGAATTGTTCTTCATTTTTTCTTTAAATATTTGGTAGAATTTACCTTTGAAACCATTTGGTTCTGTGCTTTGTTGTCGTTGTTGTTGGGAGGTTTTTCGTTATTGGTTCAATCTCCTTCATTATTTGTCTGTTCAGATTATTTATTTATGATTCAGTCTTGGTAGGTTATATGTTTCTAAGAATTCATACATTTCTTCTAGGTTCAATTTGTTGGCATAAATTATTCATCATAGTTTTATGATCCTTCTCTTGTGCTATTAGTTGTAATGTCTCCTCTTTCATTTGTAATTTTATCTGACTCCTCTTTTTTCTTGGTTAGTCTAGCAAAAGGTTTGTTAATTTTTTCTTTTCAAAGAATAAACTCTTAATTTTATTAATTTTTTTCTTGTTTGCCTATTCTCTATTTCATTTATTTCTGCTCTAAACTTTTTAAATTTTTTATTGTTTAAAGTATTACAAATAGGAGAACCAAGATGGTGGCATAGGTAAACACCTATTGTTCTACCCCGCGCAACAATTCAAAAACTACAACATAACAACAAAACAAACATCACTCAGAATCATCAGAAAGCTGGCTGAGTGAAAACACCACAAATAAAAGTAAAGGTGGGACACTGAGACTCAGAGGAGCAGCGGGAGCGCAGCCTTGAAGATGGAAACAGGTTAGGAGCCATCCTGCTCGCGCGCGCGGGCTGTAGGGCTGGAGCAGCAACCCCGGCTGGATTTCGCCAATGGGGAGGGCGGAGACGTCCCACTACACGGATTCCCCAGCACCAGGCAAGGTCCGAGATGCGGGGTACGTGGAGACGTCTCACTGCACAGATTCCCCAGTGCCAGGCGAGGTCCAAGGTCCGGGGGACGCACCCTGGAAGCAGGGTGCGGCTGAGGTCTCCTAGTCTGCGGAGAAACCCGGAGGCGGGGAAAAGAAGTTTGCACACAAGTTTTGCACAAACCCGCGACTTGCCCACTGGAAACTTGTCTCCTGGTCCCGGAAACCATCTATTTTACAACCCTGGGCTAGACTTTGGGTGTGCAGACTCATTTGGGGAGAGGCAGAGTTGTCTGGCAAGGGGAAGAGACTAGCGGCTTTCTCTTGAAAAGCCATCCCCATCCAACAGAGACCCACGCGTGAGTGCCGCATAGGCCGTAGCTGACACTGAGGCTGCCTGCGCAGCTCAGAGACTCCGCCCATCCAACCTGAACACAGTCTCCCTTCACAGCCAATTGGCCTGGAGGTCAAACCCTGGGTTTAAATTAAAAAATACTGTACAACCCGTAAAGGATTGCAGTAAGGGTACCCATCTCAAATAACTAGGGAGGCTGTGCCACTGACCCTTTGAGGATATCTACCACATAAAGCAGCCACCATGCAGAGATATGGAAAGAAATCAGGTGTGAAAGAAATGGAGGAGAAAAGACCACAAGACATAGAGTTCAAAACCACGGTTATAAGGCTTTTCAAGAGGCTCCTAGAAAAGGCCGATGAACTTAATGAGAATTATGAGGAAATAAACAAGACCAACCAGGAAATGAATGAGACTTACAAGGAAATGAATGAGACCCTCAAGGAAATGAACAAGACCTCTGAGGACACGAACCAGACCCTCACGGATATGAAAAAGGACCAACTAGAAATCAAGAATACACAGACTGAAATAAAAAATATTACACAAAGTCCTAAAAGCAGTCCAGAGGGCCACAAGAACCAAGTCAAAGATTTGAAATACAAAGAAGCAAAATCCACTCAGCTGGAAAAGCAAGAAACTAAAAGAATTCAGATAATTGAAGATGGTGTAACGGGCCTCTGGGACAACCTCAAGCAAGCCAACATCCGAATTATTGGGGTGCCAGAAAAAGAGAGAGAGCAAGTTAATGAAAACCTACTTGAAGAAATAGTGACTGAAAACTTCCCCCACCTGGTGAAAGCCCAAGAAGTACACAGAACCCCAAAATATAGGAATCTAAAGAGGACCACACCAAGACATATCATAATTAAAATGCCAAGAGCAAAAGATAAAGAGAGAATATTAAAAGCAGCAAGAGAAAAACAGTTGGTTACCTACAGGGAAGCACCCATACGATTGTCAGCGGATTTCTCAAAGGAAACGATGTAGGCCAGACGCGAATGGCAAGAAATATTCAAAATAATGAATAGCAAGAATCTACAACCAAGATTACTCTATCCAGCAAAGCTATCATTCAGAATTGAAGATCGGATAAAGTACTTCGCAGATAAGAAAAAGCTAAAGGAGTTCATACCACCAAACCAATATTATATGAAATGCTGAAAGATATTCTTTAAGAAGAGGAAGAAGAAAAAGGTAAAAATATAAATTATGAACAACAAATACACATCTGTCAACAAATGAACATAAAAATCAAGTGAACTGATAGGCTGATGAACAAGATAAACTGGTTAATATAACAGAAACATGGACATAGAGAGGGAATGGACTGACAATTCTTGGGGAGAAAAGGGTTGTGGGAAGTACAGCAAGAGATTGGACAAAAATCTTGCAACAATGGGAGAGGACAATGGGGGGGGAGGTGCGGGTGGACGGTGGGATAGGTACAGGGTGGAGGGGAGATATAGGGGGATAAAAAGGGGAAACAATGTAATTAATAAACTGAACAATAAAGATAAAAAAATAAATAAAAATAAAGTATTACAAATAGTAGTACATATGTCTCCATTTCCCCACCACTGATCTCTCCCCGGCCTCCCCTACCCCCCAGCACATGCCCTCCTCACCTGCCCTTGCCCAGTGTCTTGTATCCATTGGTTATGCTTATGTGCATGCATACAAGTCCTTCTGTTGATCTCTTACAGACCTCGTCCCCCCAACCACTGTAGTTTGGCAGTCTGTTCAATGCTTCTTTGCCTCTAAATCTATCCCCCCATCTCTTTTCTTTAAAATATCTTGCATCTGCATACTAGAAATAAACATATAAGAACAAAAAATGTTTGAGTCTCAATTTCAATGTCCAACAGTTGAGACCCAGTTTCAATGTCAAATAGTTCCTTCTGCTTTAATTTTTATTATTTACTTTTTCTGCTAACTTTCCACTTAGCTTTTTCTAGTCCCTTCCAGTTATATTTTAGGTTCTTTATTTGAGATCTTTTTTTTTCTTAACATATGCATTTATATCTATAAATTATGTTCCTTTTACTTCATTCTATAAATTTTGATATGTTATCCTTCCATTTTTGTTTGTTTCAAAATATTTTTTATTTTCCTTTTGATTTCTTCTTTGACAGACTGATTGTTCAGGTTGACTTGTTTTATTTTCATATATTTGTGAATTTTCCAGTTATCTTCTGTTATTGATCTCTCGTTTCACACTATTGTAATTTGAAAAGATATTTTATATGCTTTCTCTCTTTTTATTTTATTGTGACTTGATTTGTGGATTAACAAAGAACCTCTCCTAGAAAATGTTGTATGTGCACTTGAAAAGAATATAGAAATATTCTGTTTTGTATATATCTGTTAGGTCTCTTTGGTCTGTAGTGTTGGTCAAATCTGTTTCCTTATTGATTCACTGTCTTGATGATCAATCCATGGCAGAAAGTGGGGTATTAAAGTCCCCAACTATTATTGTATTGCTATTTATTTCTCTTCTGTTAGTGTTTGCTTTATATATCTAGTAAATATATATATATATATGTAAATATATCCTATATAATAAAAGGGTAATATGCAAATCGACCAAAAGGCAGAACAACCAGTTGCTATGACACGCATTGACTAACAGGGGGCAGAAGCTCAATGCAGGAGCTGCACCTAGTGGTCAGTGCACTCCCACAGGCCGGAGCCTCTCCTGCCTCTGCAGCAGTGCTAACAATGTCCAACTGCAGCTTAGGCCCACTGCTTGCAGTCCTAAGCCATCAGTCTGCCATCACCTGAGGAGGGCTTCTAGAGTGTTAAAGGGTGCAGGCTAGGCTGAGGGGAACGCTCCTCTTAGTGCACAACTGTCGTGCACTGGGCCTCTAGTATTTATGTATTTTGAATACTCATTCCTTTTAAACAGCCTAAGTTTTCCTTTTATTAAAACCATACTACATTCTCATATATTTTAGGGTCCATTTTAAAACAAAATCTTCCATTATATTGATTCATGTTCTATTTAAAAAAAAATGTTTATGGAATGTATATTATGAGCTAAACACATTATTTTAATTGTTGCAGTTTTATGATGTGTGTAACATATGGCAAGTTCTCTCTTTTCGAAACCTTTTTTACCAAAAACTTAGTTACTTCAGAGGATATTCTTACATTTGAGTTTCATTGTGTTAATAATAAAATCTATATTATGATTACATAAATTTATTAATTTGGAGAAATTTACTTATTTTCATGATTCCCCCCCTTTATAAGCAGATCATAGTATATGTCTCCATTTATGCAAATGATATTTTCTGGCGCACCAGAGTATGTATATCCAAGATTATATGAGATATTTATGTATTTTGTTATTACTGTGTAGCTATTACTTTTTGATAAATAGAATATTTTATATTTTTATAACTTCTGCATTTTGTGACTTTATTAAATTTTGGCTCATTTTAAGTTGTTTTTTAGTGGATTGTCTTTTATTTTACATGAAAATTTTAGTCTCTAAATGATATAATTGTTGTTATTATATCCTGTTTTATTACATTATCAAGCCCTTACAGATTGCTGACAAAAGTAAGAATGTTATTAAAAGAGACACTTTTATTTAGGAATTAATGGGATAGTTTACGTGTTAATTAATAATTAATTTAATTTTTTTCTTTTAACATTCTTCTCATTTTTGTTTAACAAGAAATACTTCAGAAATACTGAATTTTATAAAAAAAAGTCTCTCAGATATATATATAGTTTTTCTTCTTTGTGATATATCATTAATATTGGACTTATATCAAAGTACATTCTAGTGAAAACTCTACTTGTCATATTGTCTAAAATTTGAAGTTGCTAAAATTTTAGATTCATCCATGTAGTGGGTACTAGCATTTAATGTAGAATTTTGTGATAATCTTTGTAAGAATGATTGGGCTCTAATTTGTGTGTGTGTGTGTGTGTGTGTGTGTGTGTGTGTGTGTGTGTGTGTATCCTGGAGTTATTTTTAAATATTTTGAAGAATAGATAAAATTATAAGGTGGTTCACCTTACAATCCAGGTAATGTTAGAATTCAGGAAGTAATATATTGTTTGTTCTTATTTAACGGTAAGAAAACTGATGCAGAGAGATTTGAAATAACCTGCAGCTAGTAGTCCATAGAATGCAGATTTGAAACTGCATGGCTCCAGAGTTTTGGCCCCCACTCAGTGCCCTACACTGCTATAAGCTTTCCACAAGCTCCTTTACTGCATCTCTCACTCTTAGCATCTCATGCTGACCGGATTCTGGCACATTTGGCTGCCCTAAGCTTTATTACTTACTGATGATAGCTTGCCTTCTTGGACTTTCTGAACCTCATATCATTGATGCCTGCATACTGTGCTCATTTCCTGTGTTGTTAGAGGCTCTTGAAGTCCAGAGTTAATCCTCAGGCCTGTCCTACTCCTATTCCCTGCAACTAATTCGGCATCTACTTATCCCTCAGCCTTAGCTTGGCCTCCTGTGTCTGACTTCTGCTTTCCTGTGTAATTCACTTGTTGCCTCATCGTTTTAGATACAAAAAGTGATACCAAGAAGGAGATATAATAATGAGGGTTTCCACAAAGGTGTCCCAAAGGGATTCCAATTAGCACACCAATCTGTTAGTGGCATACTAGTATAGAATAGATATAGATTCAAGTGTTCCCACATTTGTCCACTTACAATAGTGGCTTGATTTAATAACTAGTCATTGATGTATATTCTCTCTGCAAATTTGTAAATATCATCAAAATACTAAACTAATGATTTCCCTGGGTGTGGGAGCGGGATGAAGGGACCTTGTCTTGTATTCTTTAGCTTCCCTTGCACTTAACATAGATTCATCCATGTAGTGGGTGCTCAGTACATCATTCGAGAAATTATAGTATATCCCCCTTACATTTATTTCTCAGCTGTTCTGAAGTGTCATTTTCTGTCTAGGTGGGGAATTTGACTATAAACAGGACACTTGCTTTCTGATCGGATGTGTTCTATATAATAAGAGAGAGAAAGTTTTCTCAGTGTGGCTTCAAGGGCAACTCTCTGGTTAAGGAGGATGACTCATCCTCCCAGGGTCTTCCTGTTGAAATGCTGCCAATACATACATTCTGCAGAGGATGCAGAATACTGTGGTGTGGATAAGAGAAAGCCCTGCCCTATGGAGGCTCCACAGTTATAAAACTGTCAGTTTCAGCTGAGAAACCCCTTCAAAAGGGAGAATCAGAGGATTAAGTAGTACCCCGGGGTGTTTTGCCACTTTAAAACAGTGCAAACTTATTTGCTTAAAATCCTAAGTATTTGCTTAATTGCTGAGCCTGGAAGGTAACATTGAAATGCAGACAAAATAAAGAAACATCAGTGCTAGAAAGCTAAGGATCTTGGTGAAACCTATCAACAGTGCTGAACCAAAATTGGTATTTGGCTATATTTATGCAAATAGCTTAGTTTCTGATATTGCTTGTAATTATACAACAGTTATTGGGAAATATAAGAACATAGTTTTGTCTCTCTGCCTAGAGAGCAAACTACTTATTGAACATTTTCTTCAGGGGTGAGAACATAAGGGTTTATAGGTCAAAAGAACTAGCTATGTCCTTTACTGACTTACCAGTATTTATCATGTCAGGGGTATAGGTGGGATAGGGAATGGGTCTATGGATGGAGAGGAGCCTGAAGCCTGAATGGAGCCATAATCAATGGGAGAGGAGGTTTGTAAGCATAGGTGATAGATAGATAGATAGATAGATAGATAGATAGATAGATAGATAATATGTAAATTAGGCCAGGACACCATAACAGTCATGGATAGCTCAGGGAGAGGCTGCATCACAACGGCTCAGGAGGAGCTGCGTGCACAGATGGGCAGGAGGGGACTGCATGCTGCCCCCAGCCCCAGCAGACACACACCAGGGGTTCGGGGCGTGGTCCAAGTGTCTGGAACATGGCTCTGAGCATGCCCCCAGTGGGTGGCGGTGGTGGCCAGAGCGAAGCAGCCCAGGTCCCAGGTGCCCTGGCAGCAGCAAGAGTGAAGCAGCCGGGTCCCAGATGACTGGCAGCAGTAAGAGCGAAGCATCCCGGGTCCTGGGTGCCAGAAGGGAAGCCGGTGCTGGAAGCCAGGGGAAGGAAGGCCTATTCTTGCATGAATCTTCATGCATCGGCCTCTAGTAAGAATATATGAGAGACTGTTACTTAGGGGAGGGGTCAGCAGTGATCAGAGAAAAGGTGGATAGTGATCTGTGTTTGGAAGGATAGGCTAGAATTTACTGGGTGAAGAACAGAGGAATTAAAATGGATTATTCCAGATAAGGTGAGCAACATCTGTAAGGAACCAAGTGTGAGGTACTTGTTATCTTTGGAGAGCTATCTGTAAATTTCTTCTGTATAGCTGCAGCTTAAAAGTGAGGAATGGTCAGGCTGAAGTGGAGAAAAGGCAGACCATGGAAGATTATGTATTGGATTAGGTCCCCCCCACACACACCAGAAATAGACCCTGAGATAAGAGCCAGTGGTTCCGCTGAAACCAGTTTGGCTCAGTGGTTAGAGCGTCGGCCTGTCGACTGAAAGGTTCCAGGTTCGATTCCGGTCAAGGGCATGTACCTTGGCTGTGGGCACATCCCCAGTAGGGGGCGTGCAAGAGGCAGCTGATGGATGTTTCTCTTTCATCAATGTTTCTGACTTTCTATCCCTCTTCCCTTCCTCTCTGTAAAAAATCAATAAAATATAATTTCTTTAAAGAGCCAATGATTCATTTGGGACATGATCCCAGGAAGCACTGGCAGTGTTCATGATTTATCCAGAGACCTTGAGGGAGCCCTCTTAAGGAAGTGGCTAATTGTTCATAATCACATAGCTAGAATACCATGGAGAGTGAAGAGGTGTGCAGGGGAGAGGGAGAGAAACCAGGTCATTTCATCTCCCAATTTGTTTTGGTACTTGACTCCTGTATTAGTCCTCTTGTGGTTCACTGGTGCTTGTTTTCTGAATGTTGGACCTATGAATGCCTTTGACATTCACAATTTTCCAACTGTCCAGACTTGCTTTGCTGCTTGAAAGCCACAATCCATGTGGGTTGTTCTAACATTCACTATTTTTTTTCCAGACTCCAAATACCTAAATGTCTTAATCCTTTGATAGGCCAAGGTATTTCTATACAGGCGTGTTTCTTTTATTTTTAATATACATTTTATTTTAGAATAGTTTTAGACTTAATTAAATTATGGCATATTATAGAGTTCCCATATTTAACACCCAATTTTCCCTATTTTTAACATCTGACATTTGTATTGAATATTTGTAACAAATGACAAACCAATATTGGTACATTATTAATAACTGAAGTCCATGCAATTTCAGATTTCCTCAGTTTTCCATTAATGCCATTTTCTTTTTCATGATCCTTCTCAGATACTATATTACATTCTGTCATCAGTCCTTAGGTCCCTCTGAGTACTGACAGTTTCTCAAACTTGGCTTGTTTTTGATAATCTTGACAGTTTGGAGGAGTACCGTTCAGGAATATTGTAAAATTTTCCTCAGTTGGTGTTTTCTAATGTTTGTCTTATTATTAAATTGTGGTTATGGAAGATCACAGAGGTAAAGTGCCTTTATCATCACATCACATCAAGAATGCATGCTGCCAACATGACTTATGCCTGATGATGTTGACCTTAGTCACCTGGCTGGGGGAGTGCTTTTCAGATTTCCTCCAATATAAAGCTATTCCCTTCCCCTTTTTTAATACTGTGCTCTTTGGAAGGAAGTCACTGTTGGTGATTTCTTTCTTTGCTTTTTTTTTCTTTCTTCTTATTTTCTTCTTCTTTGACTTTAGTAGTTGGAAGTTTTTAAACATAAACAATATTTAGAATAACATAGTGAATCTCTATATACTCAGCACAGAATTTCAACACTTCACATATCATGCTAATTCTGATTTTTTTTATGCGGGTGGTCTCAAATTTTAGCATGCACCAGAATCACTTGGCGATCTTGTTAAGACACCAACTTCTGGACTTCACCCTTAGGGTTTCTGGGTCAGTTAGTCTGGATGGATGCCCAGGGAATTTGCATCCCTAACAAGTTCTCAGATGATGCTGATGTTGCTGGTCCAGGTACCACACTTTGAGAACCACTGACCTATTACCTCTCTTTAAACTAGTCCTCCCTTCCCCAATTATTTTGAACTAAAGCTCAGGAATCATTTGTTTTATCTCTAAATACTTAGTGTGTATCCCTAAACCTAAGGACGTTAAAAACAAAATCACCATATAATTTTCTATATTAATAATTCTAACCATCAAATATCCCCTTTGTGCTCAAATTTGCATGACTGTTTCTTAAATGCTTGGACTTCCAGCCCAAACAAGCTTTACATATTGTATTTGCTTGCTATACCTCAAAATTCTTTTAAAATCTATTGTAAAGGGGTTGACAAACTATGATCCATGGCCAGTTTTTTAAAAAATAAAATTTTATTGGCATACAGCCATACCCATTTATTTACAGTTTCATATGGCTCCTTTCTACCTGTAAGAGTGGAGGTGAATGGTTGTGTCAGAGGCTTTATGGCCTACAAAGTACAAAATGTTTACCATTTGTTCCTTTACAGAAAAAGTTGACTAATCCCTTTTCCCTATGCCCTTTCCCCTCCTTCCCCTCCTCCTCCCCCTTCTCCTCCTCCTCTTCCTCTTCCTCATCATCATCCTTCTCCTTTTTTCTTTTTCAATATATTTGTTGAAGATACTAGTTCATTTTTTCCTACAGGCTTTTCCATATTATGGATTTTTCTGAATGCATTCTTTTCCTATTGTGTTTGTGTGTGTGTGTGTGTGTGTGTGTGTGTGTGTGTGTGTGTGTGTTTCTCTTTCTCTGTTTTCTGTATTTCTTGTAAACTGATAGACAAAGAGGCTTGAGCAAATTCAGATTCAGTATTTTGGCAAGAGTTAATCAATGGGTTTATATAAGATCCATTCATTATGAAGTTCGTAATCAGGTTCTCACCTAATGATTTTAATAATTATTAATCACCATTGCTCAGATTCATTATTTTATTAGGCATTGCAAAATTATTATATGATAGTTTTATGATTCCTTTTAATTTAATAACTGGAAGACTTTTATAAATGAGAACATTTCCTCATTAGTTACGTAGTTACTTTGATGTATAGTTTTGTGAAAGAAAGGCAGGAAAACTGCTTGATTCTGTCCCACCAGTTACCACTTTCAGAAGGATGAGTAGGTTCACTAACACCTCCAAAGGTGACCACTGAGTGTTTTTAACTATCATATGAATGACTGGAATACTTTTAACAGCTTTATTGGAATTTAATTTACATGCCAAAAAAATTTAACCCTTTTGAATGTACAAATCAATGGTTTTTAGCTTGTCTACAGAGTTGTGTCACCATAACCATAGTTTCATTTTTGAACGTTTCCATTATCTCAAAAAGAAACCTTATGAATACATGGATTTTGGAGTGTATTTGATATGTTTTAATCCATATTAGTGTTGTTCTTTTGAGACTCCCAACTGTTCCATTTTTGGTCGGTGAGAGCTCTTTTGAGACTGGTTCCTACACTGAGTGGCCAGATTATTATGATCTCTGAATGCATAATAATCTGGCCACTCAGGGTATATCCTATATAATAAAAGGCTAATATGCAAATTGTTCCCTCGACCAGGAGTTCAACCAGCAGGCAGGCAGGCCAACCGCCTATGTCCCCTCCCCCTGGCCAGGCTGGCTGGACTCTACCCATAATGTACCCCACCCATAAACGAATTCATTCACCAGGCCTCTAATACACACACACACACACACACACACACACACACACACACACACACTGAGTAGCCAGATTATTATGCATCCAGAGATCATAATAATCTTGCCACTCAGTGTATACTGGGGTACTATGAAAATGTAGTGATAAAATAATTTTCAAGATTATGATATTCAAGGGATGCTACATAGTGATAATAGTGGTTATCAACTTTGGGTTCATATTATAATCACAGACACATCAAAACCATACACTAAATATGAAGCAACTGTCACTGAATGAGGGCTAACTCAACAGAATTTCCATGACTAATGTTATAAAGAGTAAGCTACATTGCGACAGGTAGGAGGAGCAGAGACATAGTGTGGTCAGGACCCATGCTCCTGGTGTGGCAATTCACAAGTGGTAGGAATATCAAAACCACAGTGATTCCCACTGAAGAGGGAGGTGTCTGAACCCCACATCTGGCCCCTGTAGCCTGGGGTCTTACACTGGGAAAAGAAGCCTGCATATCTAGCATTAAGAACCAGTGGAGCTTATGTCAGAAATAGCCAAAGGGCTAAAAGATATATGCTTTCGCTCTTAAAGGGCCTGCACATAGACTCACTCACTTCATGCACCAGTTCAGAGGCAGCAGTTTGGAAAGTACCTGGGCCAAACATGAAGGAATTACATTGACTGCCTATAGGACAAGGACAAGTGCTAGATCGGGCAGAGATCAGAGGGAACTTTCTCCAGGGCACAGAAGCTTCATTGTCTTCTGTGACCTAAACTTAGTGTCACTTCCACCTCATTCTAGGTAGTTACAAACCTACCCAGATTCAAAGAGAGAGGGGATAGGTACCCATCTCTCAATGGGAGTAGCATCAAGATCACATTGCAAAAAGGCATCAGGGATGGGAGACTTGTTCTGGCCACTTTTGGAATATATATACTGTTATACTTTGTCATTATAGTTAGGCATTTTCAACACTTCTGGGCTCTACTAGTAAGTGCTATATTTTATTATTATACTACGCTGCTATAAAAAAGAAGGAATTCTTACCATTTGCAATGGCATAGATAGAACTGGAGAGCATTATGCTAAGTGAAATAAACCAGTCAGTGAAAGAAAAATACCACATGATCTCACTCATTTATGGATAATAAAGAACATTATAAGCTGATAAACAAAAATAGATACAGAGGCAGAGAAGCATCGAACAGACTGTCAAATGACAGTGGGAAGGCTAGGAAGGGGGTTGTGAGGAGATAAGAGATCAAGATCAACTGAAGGACTTGTATGCATGCATACAAGTATAACCAATGGACACAGACACTAGTGGGGTGGGGGTGAGGGCATGTGCTGGGTGGTAGGGGAGGCTGAGGGAAGGTCAATTGGGAGGAAAACAAGAAGACATATATACTACTATTTGTAATACTTTAAACAATAAAAAAACACATTTGGGCAGAAACTGAAGGACACTCACATGTTTTGTGTGTTCTATCTCAATAAAGTGACCAATTAAAAAAAAACAGCCAAAACTGGTTTGGCTCAGTGGATAGAGCATTGGCCTGCGAACTGAAAGGTCCCAGGTTTGATTCTGGTCAAGGGCATGTACCTTGGTTGCAGGCACATTCCCAGTAGGGGATGTACAAGAGGCAGCTGATCGATGTTTCTCTCTCATAGATGTTTCTGACTTTCTATTCCTCTCCCTTCCTCTTTGTAAGAAATCAACAAAATATATATATTTTTAAAAACACACAAAAATAACAAAAACAAATGAAATTAGCATTCTGCTTTCATAGAGGAAGCATACCTTCCTATATGATTCTTAGAAAATGTACTCAGAAGTGGGCTCCAAATTTCCCCTGACAATACATAGAAAAGAGATTTTATGGTAGAGAAAGAGCACTAGAATGATATTCATAAGTTCTGTGTTCATACCCTACCTTTGCCACTTCTTTAGCTACCAAATCGCAGTATAACTCTCCATAAAATGGAAATACTCTTTCTCCTCTGTACACCACAGCTTTATGTTGAGGAGCAAAAGAAGCTGTTAGTATGAAAATACTGAGAAGATGTCACATAAAAGAAAATATTTATGTTGTTCTTCTAAAGAATATTAATGCTTTACAGCCCATAGGGCAAGAAACTCTTCTTAATATTCCACTTAAAATATATTCATTTGCCATAGCTCCCTTTAACCAACCAATTTGAAGTAGGCTGTGCTTCTTTCCACCAGTGAAATGGTGACAGAGTTACATGAGGAAGTTTAGGTGTGGCACCCCCGTTGTTTGCACAGTATTGCTGTCATATAATTTGATTTATATTCAGTGCATCATGTAAGCCTTTTGCTCAGCTAGCAAACATTTCTGAGCATCTAACTTCAAGTATTATTACCCAAGAATCCCTAAATCATTTTCCTGATCATCGCATTGCTATCACTTATTATGGATTTTCTGATTTGGTTCATTGTCTCTAGACATATGATTTTATGTTAGTCTGCATTAAACTGCATTCTCAGTTTATTGGTCCAGACATCATGAGGTATCAACAAATCTGAATTGTGTCCTTGTATTTTCCTATTTTCTGTGTATATACCATATAAAACTTATAAAAATCAGTACAAGAAGGTTATGAATATTTTATTGGTTATACTTTAGGGTCAGACTCACAACTCAAAACAGGTTAACCAATGCTAAAGATACCAGGACACTGAACAGATCTTCCAAGGAAGGAAGGAAGAGAGTCAATATTTTCTAAGGGAAAACTTTGATAAAACCTGGTTCACTCTATAAACGTCCATATTTACCAGTGGCCTAGGGCTCAACATTTCAGAACTCTCACTTTAGCTTTGATTAAATCCCATGATATAGTCCCCTTTAGAAATTAATTTCTGAAGAGGAATATGATCCATTCAAAAGTAGACTACCTATGACAGAAAACCATTTAGCTTAGGCAACTCTTAAGAAATTTGCTTACAAATTACATAAGAACATTTAAACAGACAAAAAGAGATGGTACACTTGATCTTAGCTAAAAGACCAAGAAGCCATTGGATAAATATATTTAATGAAAATTATTTTCTAATCACCTCTGGTTTAATTCATACAGAGCATGTTTGGGGGCTACTATGTGTCAGGAAGTTAGCTAGCGTAAAATATAAGACACAGAGATCATCTTTCAAGAAATTATAGATTAGTGAAGGAAAAACTTGATGACAAATCATTACAGTTCAGTTCATCATGTATAACACGTGGAATGACTAATTTTGCCTGAGAAGTTTAGGAAAGATTAAAAAGAACAAAAACCAGGTTTAAGACACAGTAAACTATTGAGCTATTTTCTTGTTTGGCTTTAAGATAGTATGGAGTATGGAGAAATCATTTATGCACAGAAAAGAGTCTGTTACGTCCCTGAAATATGGTAGCAATCATCTCTGGTGAAACTGCTGAAACTTGATCCTGCTATTCTGCTTAAAACAAAAGGGTAGTCTTCAGCTATCTGCTTTTTCGAGATAGGACTACGTTCCCACGTCTAGCAAGGTTAGAGATAAGGAGCAGGCAACAAAGTCAATCATAGTCTGCTGTAACTTCTCTGTCTCAGATACAATTCTGAGACCTGTTCTCGGAATTTAAAACAATAAAAGCATATCATTAAGACCCTATAAAAGGACTGCCTGCACCCGGGATGGTGTGGTTGGTCGTGAGTGATCGGTTTCCACACTTGTGGTGCCCTCCAACCGTCCTGGCCAGTCCAATAAATCCTTGCTTGCTTATTACCAACTTAACCACCTCTGTGCTCATTTGCAACTGGTCATGGAAGACACCCCACAACACTCCCTGCTCCTTCTTTCCTTCCCTGTGATAGCTTCTGGAAATGATAAGAATACGTACAAGACTCCTGGGCAATTACAGAGATGATCAGGGATACTATCTGAAGCTCACTAGATCGTGAGACACTCCGATTGAAGGACTGGGTAGAAGAAATCTGCAGGAGAAACTTGAGGTGACATTCTAAAGAGCAATGTATTCGTTAAGTAGATAAAAGCAGTCAGTTACTGTGTTCTTTTTAAAGATGCATAGACTTGCAAGAGGGGTCTGTGTATGTATGTGTGACTGTGTGGCTGTGTGTAGGGAATCAGAAATAAAACATCTGTGTGGTGACATTTTGAAAAAGGACTTGCAAAATGTGAATGTAATATTAATGCTATATTTTGTTCATTTATTTTGATCAAATCTGAACATCATTGAATGGAAGAGAATATTGTAACTTGATAAGGGTTCCTTTAGCAAATCCAAGTGACAACATAGTCAATTTTCTTCAACTACTAATTAATTATCCATGGCAAAGGATGTATGAAAGCAACAAAAATATCCCTTGCCTGGAGCTAGCCATGACATAGGCGATAGTCAAAAACACAAGGAAGAATAAGCTACCCATATGAGCTCATTTAGTAATTTATCTCTTCCTTTGCTTTGAGCGGCTATAGCATTTCTCATATGTTATGCCTAATTTAGCACTTAATAACATACTTTCTTATTATCCTCTAATTGTTTGATAAATGAAACTCGTCTTTCCCCATCCAGACTGTATTCTCCTCAAGGGCAGGAACTTTGTTCTTATCTGTCTCTTCTCTTCTCCCCTCATCTACTAGTGCCCAGCAGAATGATTATTAGACAGCTATCCGGTGTCCTGTGAATACATGCTGTGGATGGACTAAGGTACCTTATAATCTAGCTCTGCTATTTTACTTCTGCAGTTCCAGTATCCTTTTCTGGGAAATAACAAAGTTAAATTCAGTGCTTTCTAAGGCCTTTTCCAGCCTTGAGGATCTTTAATAAGATTTTTAAAGAGAATAATCCCAATTTTATTTATAAAAACACTAGAGGCCCATTGCATGAAGATTCATGCAAGAATAGGCCTGCCTTTCCCTGACTGCCATCACCAGTTTTCCTTGGGCACATGGGATCCAGGCCTTTGCTCTGGCCGCTGCTTTTTGCTTTCACTCTGGCTGGAGCCTTCAGTGTTCACTCTGCCAGAGCCTTCAGTGTTTGCTGCTGTAGATCCCTCCGCCCCCTGCCCTTCCATTCAAGCAGGCATCCTGCCCCATCCTGCCACTCAGTGCCTGCTCATGCAAATTAACCCTCCATGTTTATTGGGTTAATTTGCATACTCACTCCTGATTGGCTGGTGAGTGTTGCAAAGGTATGGTCAATTTGCATATTTATCCTTTATTAGTGTAGATGGTTGCAAAGAAGAAACAAGTATGCCAAGTTATGTGTTTATGAGTAGTTACATAATATTTGATTTTTAAAAATTGGCTCTCAAAAGAAATTTCAATTGTGTTCCTGTTGATATTTGGCTCTGCTGACTAATGAGTTTGCTGACCAGTGCTCTAGAGCATCGGTTTTCAACTAGTGAGCCCCAAGAATTTTTAAAACACATTATACCCGACTAATTGGTCAGAGGTACTGACCTCTTTTCCCTTAGATAATCAAATTAAAAAATGATAACTAACAAAACAGTAGCCTTCTGGTGTGAATACGCTGCCTTGAACCATAAATATATAGGTTGTATAATAAAGTTTCATCTTATTGTCCACACTGCATAATAAGGTTGTATCTGATTGGTTAATTCTTGGTACCAGAAATACTTATACACAAGTATAGGCACCTGATTTTTAAAAAAGTCACTTTGGAGCAAAATGGGTAATTACTATTATTATTTTTGTGTAAATAATCAAAATTATACCTACTTTTTGTCATATCAGCAAAAAATATATTTTTGGAGTGCCATAGAATTTCAGCAATGCTTCTTTAAAATTTTATTTTATTGTTACAAATAGTAGTACATATGTCTCCTTTTTTCCCCATTGACCTTCCCCCAGCCTCTCCTAACCCCCGGCACATGCCCTCACCTGCCCCCGCACAGTGTCTTACATCCATTGGTTGTGATAGCATGCATACAAGTCCTTCTGTTGATCTCTTACCTCCCCTCAACCCTCCCCAGCTTTCCTGTTGTAATTTAACAGTCTGTTCGATGCTTCTCTGCCCTTGTATCTATCTTTTTGTTCATCAGTTTATAATGTTCTTTATTATCCATAAATGAGTGAGATCATGTGGTATTTTTCTTTCACTGACTGGCTTATTTCACTTAGCATGATGTTCTCCAGTTCCATCTATGCTACTGCAAATGGTGAGAATTCCTTCTTTTTTTATAGCAGCTTAGTATTCCATTGTGTAGCTGTACCATCATTTTCTAATCCACTCATCTGCTGATGGGCACTTAGGCTTTTTCCAAATCTTAGCTATGGTGAATTGTGCTGCTATGAACATAGGGGTGTATATGTTCTTTCTAATTGGTGTTTCTGTTTTCTTGGATATAGTCCTAGAAGTGGTATTACTGGGTCAAATGGTTTAGTAATGATTTTATGTGTGCTATGAGATGAAAAAGGTTGAAAGCTGCTGCCCTAGAGTGAGCATGTATTGCTTTTGAATCATACTAAAATCACTAAACATACTTAGAAGGCATGTCTTGCTTCCTATGCTTCATGACTCTGAACATATATAAAAACTTTTTATTTTATTTTTGAAAAGGTAAGTATCATTGGCATACAATATTATATTAGTTTTAGGTTGCAATATAGCGATTTGACACTTACATACCTTACTATGTAATACTACACTAAATCTAGTAAACATCTGTCATGGTGCAAAGTTATCACAGTATTATAGACTATATTCTTTACCTTTTCCACCCATCCCTCCTCACCAAACTCCCCTCTGGCAAACATCAGTTTGATATTTTATTTTTTCTTATTTGTTTTGTTTTCTTGGCTTCCAAATATGAGTGAAATCATATGTATTTGTCTTCCTCTGTCTGACTTATTTACTTATTAAAATACACTCTAGAGCAGTGGCTCTCAACCTTTCTAATGCTGTGACCCTTTAATACAGTTCCTCATGTTGTGGTGGCTTCCAATCATAAAATTATTTTTGTTGCTACTTCATAACTGTAGTTTTGCTACTGTTAATGAATCTTAATGTAAATATCTGTGTTTTCTGATAGTCTTAGGCTCTACAGCAGCAGTTCTCAACCTGTGGGTCACAGATACTAACATTAGGATTCATTAACAATAGCAAAATTACAGTTATGAAGTAGCAACGAATATAATTTTATGGTTGGGGGTCACCACAACATGAGGGGCTATATTAAAGGGTGGCAGCATTAGAAAGGCTGAGAACCACTGCTCTAGGTCCATACATGTTATAACAAATGGTAAGGTTTCACTCTTTTTTTTGGCTGCTCAATAATATTCCATTATATATATATAACAGTTTCCTTATCCATTCATCTATTGATGGACACCTACGTTACTTCCCTATCATGGCTATTATAAATAATGCTGCAAAGAACATAAGCGTGCATACATCTTTTTTATTAGTGCTTTGGATTTCTTCAGGTAAATACCCAGAAGTAGAATTATTCAATCATATGACAGTTGTATTTTTAGTTTTTGAGCAATCTCCATACTGTTTTCCATATTGGCTGCATCATCTCCCGATCTCCCAAACAGTACATGAGGGTTCCCTTTTCTCTACATCCTCACAGACACTTGTTTATTTGTTGACATTTTATAATAGTTATTTTGACAGGTGTGAGGTGGTATCTGAATATAGCTTAGTTTTGAATTATATTTCCTGGATGATCTGTGTTGTTGAGCAGATTTTCATATATCTGTTGCCATTTGTATGTCCTTGGAGAAATGTCTATTCATGTCTTCTGCCCATTTTTTGATTGAGTTATTTATTTTTTTGTTACTGAGCTGTATGCGTTTCTTATATATTTTAAAAATTAACCGCTTATTGGATATGTCATTTGTAAATATATTCTATAATTCAGTAGGTTGTCTTTTTGTTTTGTTGATGGTTTCCTTCAATGTGCAGAAGCTTTTTAATTTGATGTAGTCCCATTTGTCTGTTTTTGCTTTTGTTTCTCTTGCTTGAGGGGACATATCCAAAAAGATATTACTAAGACTAATGTCAAAGACATTATTTCCTGTGTGTTCTCGAGGAGTTATATGGTTTCAAATCTAACATTTAAATCAAATCCATTTTGAGTTTATTTTTGTATATGGTATAAGAGATTTTAATCCGCTTACATGTTACTGGATGGACTAAACTAACCATTAACATTAAAATAAGGTATTAATATTGTACCTATATGTAATATTTTCCTTCTGTGAAGCCAGCATATTACTTATTTCATATAAAATTTTTTCACCAGATATGCACTATACACCTATTGTGTGTCAAGTATTTTAGAAGATGCTGCAGAGTTACTGGTGAACAATGTGTACATTGTTTTTACCCTCTCAAAGCTGACGGATACTTAACAAAGAATAAAGGAAGATAGACCATTAAACAATAGCCACAAGGTGAGATGAAGGCTGACTTCATCTTGTATCTCTTATAAATATAAAATGATGGTTCTGCCAGTGTGGCTCAGCTGGTTGAGCATTGACCTGTGTACCAGGAGGTCACCAGTTCAATTCTTGGTCAAGGCACATGCTCAGGTTGTGGGCTAGATCCTCAGTAGGGAGTATGCAGAAGGCAGGCAATCAATGTTTCTCTCTCATTAATGTTTCTATCTCTCTTTCTCCCTCTTCCTTCCTCTCTCTGAAAGCAATATATATATAATATCTCCATCTATATAATAAAAGCTATATATATATCTCCATCCTATATAATAAAAGGCTAATATGCAAATTGTCCCCTCAACTGGGAGTTTGACCAGGGGGCGGGGCCATCCAGGCAACCACCCATGTCCCCTCCCTCCTGGCCAGCCCTGCCCCCAATTACCTCCCAATTGGAGGCAGAACCAGCCCACCAACTGACCACAGCACCCCCCCCCCAAAGCTGGCCCCACATCCAATTGCCCCCCCACCCTGACTGGGGACAGTGCCAGCCAGCCAACCACCCACAGTCCCTCACCTGGGATGGCCTGACCTGATTGGCCCCATTTGGGGCAAGCCAGCTGGACCCCCACCTATGCACGAATTTGTACATTGGGCCTCTAGTATAGATATAAAATGCAAATTAGGCTAGGATTTTATAACGGGTCATGACCAGATAGGAGGAGGTTGTGCATGCAGGTGAGGCCTGGAGTGGAGACGGAGACAGAGGCAGGGGAGCCTGCCTGATCCACCATGACGGACACAGGCAGGGGGGCTAGGGGACACTGTGAGTCAGGCATGTGTCCCCACTTCCCCCGTGGCACCTGTCTGGCCTCCTGTGCTGCCAGTCCAGCCTGACTCCTGATGTGGCCAGCGCTACATGAGTCAGGCTTGGGTCCTGGCCCTCACAGGGTGCCTCCTCCTATGATTCAATAGCATGCTGGGCCTCTAGTAAAAACATAAATTTTTTAAAAATGACTTTTACTTTGTTATGGGGAGCATATGTCCCTAACCAATTCTGGCACATCTCAGTGGTGCTGTTTTAAGTAGCATCAATGCAAATTGAAAAAAAGCTAGTGCCAAATAATTATTTTTATAATGAATTTGCCAATATTCTCAATAATGTAATTCATTTTAATGCAGTTACTGATCAGTAAATTGTTCAGTGCTTAGTGAATATAAAAGAACAGGCAAGTTCATGGCGGAAAGAGCATAAGCTTTGGCTTGGATACATACTGGCATGCCAACTCTTTAATTGTTAACAGTGAGGGCTTGGGAAATTCATGTGAACCTCTTGAAGTTTCAGTTTTTCTTCTGCAAAATGCAGACAGTAAACCAGGTTTTTTTTTTAAGGATTAAAATGACTTTTTGTGATATATCTAGCAGAAGATCTCACACTATGGGCTAAATAAATATTAGTCCCTTTTTCTCCTCCTCAAAGGTTCTTGTCAGTGGGAAATGAAAATCATTTGGGATTTATCTTCATTTTATATCAAAAAACATAATAAGAACGCCCACATGGCAAACATCATGCTTGCTAGGTATTAAGAAAGGGAATATGGATTAGCACCTGCCATAAAGCTCAGCCTAATGGAATAGAGGGATGCATGCGACAAAAATAAGATAAACATACTGCTCCAAAACTTAACTGTCTTCATAGAACAAAGAATTGCTCTAACTTTTGACTCAACGTCTTTGGAGTAAGATTTTGATCATGTTGCAGATGAATATGACAAGCAGATTTGAAAGGAATCATAAATGTGTCTCATGAAAATGTTTTTATAGTTCCATTCCACCTTTTATTCAGGTCAAATTATAGAAGCCACAGTTCCATTCAAATAGTTACTTCTACCAATTCCACATAAAACAATTTAGGGGTAGTGTATAATTCTGTAGTACAAAGTAAATAAGTATAAATAATACTAGGTAGAAATTGAAAAACGTAGCTCAACAAATATTTATTGAGGCCCTACTATACTACAATAATATTATGAGTAATATTTGAATTTTAGAAACAAACAGTTAAATAGCCTTTTCATGTTTGATTCACAATTAAGGGTAATATTTGCATTTCAGAAACAAATATATAAACAGCCTGGCATTTACTGATATTTACTGAATGCTTTGTGTATGCCTGACTCTGTGCTAAGCCCTTCATTTGCATTAGCTCATTTAATCCATACATCAATCCTACGAGATGACTGTTATGATTACCATTTTATATATTAGTAAACTCAGCTACTGAGAGGTGAAGTCCAAAGACATTCAGCTAATAAGTATATAGTAACTGGAATTGTAACCCAGACAATTTGGTCCCAAAAGCCATACTTATTATTTATATGCTCTACTGCCTCTGTATGTGATAGTAGAGGTCATGTGCAGCTCAACATGCCAGATCCTACCAGATGCTATCTGCCTGGTATTCTGTACACCAAGAAAACAAAGGAGAGCATATACCAATCACGACCTCCAAGAACCATAATCTAATTGAGAAACCCAATGACAAGCATGGTACTATCTAATAATTATTAATATAGTGTTTATTTCCTTGGGTGCTACGGGATAGCCAGGGTCAAATATATCAACAAAGCAATGTACTCAAGTAATGCACTCATTATTATCTAATGCAGAATTTGCAAAATAGCAGCCCTGAAGGTGTTTTATTAATTTAAATAGTTACTAGCATTTAAATAACAGATTCACATAAATTTCAGCTTCAAGTTTCCTCTGAAAAACTACAATATCTGCTAATATTGAAATCATAGTATATCATGACAAACCTCACCCTGAGTTGACAGTTCTATCTACTTTAAGCAGGGCATGTGCCCTCTGTTAGCTATAGGACTAATATGATGTATGGATTAAATGAGCTAATGCAAATGAAGGGCTTAGCAGTGGGCATGCTTCACTCATTCATGTGACCTGTTTATCCCTGTAGGTATATCAGTTTGCGACCTACTTTTTCAAAAAATTTCTTAGGGTATGTGGTACCCTCACTGATGCATAGTCAATGTAGCTCTATCCTGATCACTCAGAATCAGAGACAGACTTACCACTGAGCTGATGAAGCTTGAGCTTTAGGGCTTATCTCTTTGTGATCCCTAAGGCACTAGGAGAGATTCAAGCAATATGTTCACTTGATTACATGTTTTTGAAAATTTTGCAAAAGTCATATTTTAAGTGCAATTGGTTAATGCTGTCTCTTTACATCCTGAGTTCCTTTCCTACCCACTCCCTCGTGTCAAGGGTATTAGAGTGGCTATGGACAGTCAAAATAAAGATTCTGTTCTAAATAAAGGTTCATTTGTGTCAATTTAATCATTCTTTTTTTCCTTAAGGCCCCCATGTTGCATAAGCTTCAGTCTCTGCAGGATGCTTCTTTCTTACCTCCAAAGGCAGTAGTGGTGTGGTGGAGTCAGCTTGTACAATGTGAGAACCAATGTTACACTATCAGGAATGTTGTGAGCAGGTTGTAAACACAGCTATTAAGAATACTACAAGGCCATAGTAATCAAAACAGCCTGGTACTGGCATAAGAACAGACATATAGATCAATGGAAAGAAATAGAGAGCTTAGAAATAAACCCACACCTTTATAGTCAATTAATATTCAACAGAGGAAGCAAGCACATACAATGGGCTAAAGATAGTTTATTCAATAAATGGTGTTGGGAAAATTGGACAGCTAAGTGCAACAAAAAAAAAAGAAAGAAAAGAAAAGAAACTAGACCACCTTCTTATACCACACATAAGAATAAACTCAAAATGGATTAAAGACTTAAATGTTAGACTTGGAACCATAAAAATCCTAGAAGAAAACATAGGCTGTAAAATATGACATTTCTCGTAGCAATATTTTTTCTGATATATTGCCTTGGGCAGAGGAAACAAAAGAAAAAAATAAACAAATGGGTCTACATCAAACTGAAAAGCCTGTGCACAGCAAAAGAAACCAGCATCAAAACGAAAAGGGAACCTATTATATGGGAAAACATATTCGCCAATGATATGTCTGATAAGAGGTTAATTTCCAAATTTTATAAAGAATTCATGCAACTCAACATTGAAAAAACAAGCAGTACAATTTTTAAAAATGAGCAAAGGACTTGAATAGATACATCTCCAAAGGGCATATACAGATGGCCAATAAACATATGAAAAGATGCTCAATGTCACTAATCATCAGAGAAATGCAAATTAAAACCACAATGAGATATCACTTTACATTTGTCAGAATGGCTACCATCAATAAATCAACAAACAAAAAATGTTGGCATCCTAGCTGGTTTGGCTCAATGAATAGAGCATCAGCCTGCTGACTGAAAGGTCCTGGGTTCAATTCCAGTCAAGGAGACATGCCTGGTTTGTAGGCTCCATCCCCAGTAGGGGGATTGCAAGAGACAGCCGATCAATGGTTTCTCCCATCATTGATGTTTCTATCTCTCTTTCCCTCTCCCTTCCTCTCTGAAATCAATATAAATACGTTTTAAAAAAGTGTTAGCAGAGACGTGGAGAAAAGAGAATGCTGGTGCACTGGTGGTGGGAATGCAGACTGGTACAGCCACTATGGAAAACAGTATGGAGTTACCTAAAACAATTAAAAATGGAATTGCATTATGATCCAGCGATTCTACTTCTGAGAATTTAACTAAAGAAACCCAAAACACTAATTTGAAAGACTATATGCATCCCTATGTTCATTGCAGCATTATTTACCATAGCCCAGATTTGGAAGCATACCAAGTGCCCATCAGTGGATGAGTGGGTAAAAATGATATGATACATTTACACAATGGAATACTACTCAGCTATAAAAAAGGAAATCTTAATCTTGTGACAGCATGGATGGACCTGGAGAGCATTACGCTAAATAAAATGAGCCAGTCAGAGAAAGACAAGTAGTATATTATTTCACTCCAATATGGAATCTAGTGACAAAATAAACTAACAAACCAAGTAGAAACAGACTCTAGGTAGAGAATAAACTGAAAGCTGTCAGAGGGAAGGGGAGCTATGGGGCTGCATGCAAAAGGTGAAGGGATAAAGCAAAAGAAATAACAACCTCTTAGACACAGGCAACAGTACAGTGATTACTAGAGGGAAAGGGAGATGGGGCTAGGTAGAAGAGGGTAAAGGGAGGATAAATTGTGATGGAAGGAGGCTTGACTTGGGATGGTGAACAGACAATACAATATACAGATGATGTACTATAGGACTGTAACCTGAAACCTGTATAATTTTATTAACCAGTGTAACCCCAATAAATTCAATAAAAAAGAAATAAAAGAGCCCCAGCCGGTTTGGCTCAGTGGATAGAGCGTCAGCCTGTGGACTGAAGTGTCCCAGGTTCCATACTGGTCAAGGGCACATGCCCAGGCTGTGGGCTCGATCCCCAGCAGGGGGAGTGCAGAAGGCAGCCAATCAATGATTCTCTCTCATCATTGATGTTTCTATCTCTCCTTTCCCTTCCTCTCTGAAATCAATAAAAACATATTTAAAAAAAAGAAATAAAAGAACTGTGACCGGCAAGGAAAAAATGATTACTGATAGGTTGAAAAAACAATAAAAGTACATAAACTTATTAATTATATTATAAAAAGATAACAAATACTCAAAATATATTTCTTATTATTTTACTATATTTTAATATTATTTATGCTCTAGAGCTTAAGTCTATCTGATCTGCATGGTAGAAATGCTATGTAATGGGGTGACTGTACAGTGACATCATGCTGATATGTAACTTGAAATTGGCCATAATACAAATATTTACATCACAGAAATTGGCAAACTTCAAATCAAGGCGATTTTCCCCTGGGGCAGTGGTCGGCAAACTCATTAGTCAACAGAGCCAAATATCAACAGTACAACTATTGAAATTTCTTTTGAGAGCCAAATTTTTAAAACTTAAACTTCTTCTAACACCACTTCTACAAAATAGACTCACCCAGACCATGGTATTTTGTGGAAGAGCCACACTCAAGGGGCCAAAGTGCCGCATGTGGCTCGCAAGCCACAGTTTGCCAACCACGGCCCTAGAGAGTCAATTTTCACAGGTTTGCAATCCACTACTATCCATTGGTTGTCAGCATATTTGCATGGAGATTACAGTGTCACTGGCGTCGTCTTCCCTAGAGAGAAAGCAGACTGAGTTCCAAGGGCACAGATCAAGTTATTAAAATGGCTCCTGGATACCTAATTATGCATTCGGGGGCTTTTCTCCTTTTCCCTTGTCATAGATAATGGGAGAATATGCTCTTGTTCAGAAATCTTTTGTTTCTGAATAGATTTGAGAGCAAGGTGTATGTCACAGCCTAAGAGGGAGGTAGTATTGTTCAGGGAAATATGCTGAAAAATAGGGTAAACTCCCAGAATTTTGGAATAAGATCAAGAGCTTGTACAATGTGAAATAGAATCTAATACGATAAATATGGTTAATAACTAATGGTTGATGACAGCTTCTATTGAGCTTTGAATGCACTAGGCATTTTGCTAAGCATGTTACACACATTTGATTTTATTTGATTCTCAGAATAAATAACCTTCTGAGGAGGTAGATATCATTACGTTCACTTCACAAAAGGAACCCAAAATTAGAGAGGTTAGGCAACTGGCCAAGATTTCCAGCCAGTAAAATGTTAAAGCTGGGGTGAGTGCCGGAAGCCGACCATTGATAGGGAGCTGTGGACAGGGAATTTGGAGGGCTGGTCAACCTTAATTGCTCTGAGGGGTCGGAGCTAATTACTGGATAATGGTGGTTGAAGCAGCCCCCACCTATTAGTCCTAAATAGCTTCAATAATTGGCTTTTATTGGTGTTTCCTGCCTGGAGGATATGGATGTATCTTATGATCTTAATCTTAATAAAAGGGGTGGTAAAGCCAGAGCAAGCAGTAGTTCTCCCACTAGAGTTGGACTACTGCCTGGCTCCCCTTTCCAAATTAATGTTTTTCTAAGTCTCTTTATTCATTTGTGTGTGGCCTTCTCCAGAAACTGAACCCTAGAATCATGTGAGAGGTGAAAAGGGGTTCCCACAGGTTAGTCTAACTACAGCAACCCAGCCAGCTCTTGAATATGACACTATCCAGTCTGTGCAGTATAGTGGAGATTACACAAGAGCATTTGCCAACCAAATAGAATAATTTGTGGCTTGTAGAATATAAGTTCTGATGCAATTAATTCTCACATGTTCAAAGTCTTATAGAAATTTGCATGATATTGAGTTGAGTTAGGCAGGCTTTCACACTTAATACTCTGTGATCTTGAGCAAAATGATGTCTCTTTTCCTCATTTTGCTGATCTTTAAAATAATTCCTCTTAACACACTTGTGAGGGATAAAGTATACAATAAAGTGTGTTGCATAAAGCCTGTCATATTTAAGGATATAACAGCATAGCTAACAGGTATTGAAAGTTTTTTAGATGTCAGGCACAATTTTTATCACTTTATGTACACTGAGTGGCCAGATCATTATGATCTCTAAACTCATAATAATCTGGTCACTCAGTGTGTGTGTGTGTGTGTGTGAGTGTGAGTGTGTGTGTGAGTGTCTGTGGACCGGTGCATGAATTCATGCATGGATGGGGTCCAGCCAGCCTGGCCAGGGGGAGGAGACATGGGTGGTTGGCTGGCCTGCCTGCTGGTCGAACTCCTGGTCGAGGGAACTATTTGCATATTAGCCTTTTATTATATAGGATATACACTGAGTGGCCAGATTATTATGCGTTCAGAGATCATAGTAATCTGGCCACTCAGTGTATATTGCTTAATTTAATTCTACCTAGCAAATACTATTATTAACTTCATTTTAGAGATGAGAAAACTGAGGAACAGAGAGAGGGCATACCAACTAGTAAGAGATAGAGCTGGGACTTAATCTCTGGCTGTCTAGCTCTTAACCACTGTGCTACAGTAAACACTTATTATTTTATTATTACTATAAGTAATGATACTAAATGTGGGGTTAGAAGATTTTTCATATAATAATCGGTTATTAAGCACTTACTAGGTATCATCATATGTGGATTCATAAATAGAAAAAAAATATGGTTATTGCCCTCAGGCTGACAGGCTAGTGGAAAATTATACTTGCAAATGAATAGTTATAAAACTTCGAAATGCGTTATAATAGATGAGAAAACACCCAATACTGTTTGGAGACTTTCAATATGATCTTCTCAAGAGATGACATAAGGTAATATTAAGAAAAAGAAAATTTCTGTCTGATAGAAAAGGGAAAAGGCATTAAAGGAAGAATATATAACAAGAGAAGAGACATAGAGATCTTCATTTATTTCTTTAACAAATATTTATGGAGTTATTACTATACCAGGAGTGCTAGGGATACAGTGATAAACAAGATAGAAGCTTTTTCTGAGCTGATCTAGCAGGAAATAGAATATTCTAGGAAGGACAAGTAATTCAAGCTTTTTCTGAGCTGATCTAGCAGGAAATAGAATATTCTAGGAAGGACAAGTAATTCAAGCTATTTGAGCCATGGGGCATTTGAGGGGGAGTGGTGGTAGGAGGTAATTCTAGAAAGTGTGGCAAGATCTAAGTGTGACAGTGTATGTTAAAAATTATAATTTTCTGGCAGTATTACTTTATTATTATTATTTATTCCTTCTCCTTAAATGTACAGGGGAGTAAGGAAAATGGACCAAATAGAGATCTTGTTTCAGTACTCACCAAAGGACTGGAATAATACTGTAAGATAGACTATGGACATTCCCAATTTACCATTGCAGCTATATTTATAAGATAGAAAGTTCACTAGCACTCAAGTGGAAAGATTATATGGACAAAAACAGCCACAAATCATCTAGATAGTAAATACCTTAATTAAGGGGAAACAAAAATAAGTGGGATTTGTAGAAAAGACACTGCCAAAATGAATGAAAGACAATATCTCCTTCAGGACTTACAGCAAGAGAGGAACTCTGAACCTTATTTATTACAGGAATTAGGAAATTATGAAAGAAATATCTGAAGGCCTTTAAACTATTAGTTTTCAAACTCTGTTCTGTGGCATTTTTGGGATTTTTTAGATGTTCTTTAGTCCTGCAGCAAAAATAACTTAAGCAAGAAGATACATTAAAGCACCATTCAAAGAAAGATGGCACAGAATATAAAAGAAATCAGATTACTGGTAAAAGGCCCATTAACACCTGTGATATTGCTATTGTCTTTGAGGAAAAAATGGATAAGATGAGCAGTCCAATACAAAAGTAGAAATAGAACAAATGTCTGGTAATAAGACCCAGAGAAGAATACTCACAGAATATGCTTTAATCAGTAGTTTGAATGCTGAAATTATATGCATTTTGCAATTTAACTAAGAATATGATTGTGATAGATCATTCTAGTTTGCCCATTATTTTGTACGCTATCCTATCCTATATAACAAAAGGCTAATATGCAAATCAACCAAACAGTAGAACAACTGGTCGCTATGACATGCACTGACCACCAAAGGTCAGACGCTCAATGCAGAAGCTGTCCCCTGGTGGTCAGTGTGCTCCCCCATGGGGAGCGCCACTCAACCAGAAGCTGGGCTCATGGCTGCCAAGGAGCTGTGGTGCCGGGAGCCTCTCCTACCCCTGCTGCAGGTGGGTAGTAAGGAGCAAGGGGTCCTGGAATGTGAGAGTCCCAGACTGCTAGAGAGATATCTGACTGCCAGTTTAGTCCCAATCCCTGGGGGAAGTGAGCCTAAGCTGTCAGTCAGACATCCCCCAAGGGCTCCCAGAGTGTGAGAGGGTGCAGGCTGGGCTTGGAGTCCACGCCCCCTCCTGTGAGTGCATGAATTTCATGCACAGGGCCTCTAGTAGTCTCTATAAGAAATGTTATTATTTTGTAAAACATTTGATATATACTCAATATAACAAAAAAATCATGTTTCAACTTTTTAAATCACCATCAAATAAGGTGCAATATATTTAGTTCTATCTGTACTGCTAATGGGAAAATGATGGCAAGAAAAATAGTGGGGGTGTTCCCTTCAGCAGCACATATACTAAAATTGGGAAAATACAGAGAAGCTTAACATGGCCCCTGTGCAAGAATGGCACACAAATATGTAAAGTGTTCATATTATGAACCAAAATAGTAATAACAGCATTTAAATTGAAAAAGTAATAAAACTTTAATTTTTGGAGCTATAAAAAGAAAATAGTAGGAAATGTGGCTCTAATAAACAGGGTTTAAAAAATAAAAATAAAGATGTGAATATGATACTAAGATGGCAGCATTTTTCAAAATAGTGTCATAAATATCATTATTTAGTTTCAGTTCTCTCTCTCTCAGACCAGAAATAGGTTTGTTCTCTGAGTACATGAATAACACTTATTTAAAAAAAAAAGAAAATAGAGAAAAATAAGGAAGAAAACCAAACTATCACTCAGATGGTACCTCTGTTAATATATTGGTATTTATAATTTCAGACATTTCTAAGCATATATTTCCCAAACACTATAAAACACATCTATGTATATAAAACCCTAATATGCAAAGAGTCCAAATGGCGGAACAACTGAACAACCAAATAGCCAGTCATTCTGAAGTGTGATGACCACCAGGGGACACGTGCAGAACATGATGGGTATTGGCAGTAGTTGGCAAAGTGTGAAACATGGTGGGCATCTGCTGTGGGAGATGGTGGAACAGCTGCAGCGCCAGACCAAAGTGGGGCATGGGTTGCTGTCATCAGGGCGAGCCTCTGGTGGTTACTGAAAATTATTTGCTCCCACACACTGTGATACTGCCTGGCACTTGCATCTGCTGCTGGTGCTGGCCCCACTTGCACCTGCACCGGGTGCCAGAGCTGCTGCTCGCACCCGCTGCTGGCACCCAGCGCTGGCCCCAATCACTTGGAGCTATCAGCGGGTGCGAATAGCAGCTGCTAGCCCCAGTCACCCCTCAGGGCTTCTCCACCTCCCCCTGCTCCTGAGGGGCGATTGGGGCTAGCAGCTGCCTCTAGCACCTGCTGCTGGCGATGGCCCTACTCGCACCCATTACCAGCAATGGCCCAACTCACACCCACTGCCAGTGCCTGAGCCACCACTCTCACCCACTGCCAGTGCAGCTTGCTCATATCTGTAGCCCAAGTTGCTGCTTGCACCCACTGCCAGCTCCTGGCACCAGTCTCGATTGCCCTGAGGGCTTCTTACCTCCCCCTATTCCTGAGGGTTAATTGGGGCAGCAGGCACTGCTCACATCTACTACTGGTGCCACCGCTAATTCTTCCATGCTGTCAGTGGGTGTGAGTGGGGCCAGTGTCATTAGCTTATGGGAGCAGTGGCCACGGGAGCTGGGCTGCTGGCAGGCAGGGGACCAGAGGCCATGATGGGAGGGGATAGGTGGGGATGTGGAGGATTGGTCAAGACCCACCCCTGTGCCCACTGCAACCTCGTGGCCCACAGTTACTTTCAACATGCATGAATTTGTGCACTGGGGCCCTAGTCCATAATAATAAAAGCATAATATGAAAATCAACTGAATGATCAAATAGTGAATGACCATCCAGATGAGCACAATATGACACGCATTGGCTCCAGGCCAGCCAAGGAAGGTGCGATGCAATTGGTTGGGGGGCCTGCCATCGCCCCATGATTGCCCCACAGAGGGAGGCCCAGGCCACCGGCCAGCAGGATGATCAATTGGGGAGCTGTGTGATCCCCCCAAAGTGGGAGCTCCAGGCCACCCTCTGTGTGGCAATTGATCAGGGGGCTCTGTGGAAACAGGGAACTGGAGGTGTGGGAGGGCGGATGAGTGCAGCACCAGGCCAAGGTGGTGCAGGCAGGGGGTGGGGATTTAGGGCTGTGAGGCAGCTTAAACTATCAGGCAGCCGGGACTGCAAAGACCTATCCTGGCATGAATTTCGTGCATCAGGCCTCTAGTTATATTACAACAGGCCTTTCCACATTTTGATGCCAATATGTAGTTTTCAGTGACTGCATAGTATTCCATTCATTAGCTGTTTCACAATTTAATCAAACCTCTGTTGATGACTTGAGTTTTTTTTCTATATTTTTGTACCACAAAATCATTGCCACAAAAAAGCTTGTGCACACAGGCTTTAGTAGTTATTCTAATCTTAAGGATAAATCACTTAGTAAAATTGCAAGCTGAGGGGGTGTTTACAGGATTTCTTATTTTAATAATAATTATTTCAATATTTAATTATATACATACACAAACATTTTAAGGTAAAAAAAACAAAAAAAACAACAACAACACATTTAAAATCCCAATACTCAGGGCAGGAAAATTTAACACTTAGAGAGCTTTATTTCTAATCTCTAACATCTTTCCACCTACATAGATAGATAGATGATATCTAGATATACAGAGAGAAATATTAACATTATTTTGAATTATTGTTTTTCTAGTAGATAATTTTAATTATTTCAATATCATTCTAACCTACTTCTATTTATAAGTCATTGGGAATTGAACTTTCTTGCCTTTTTCTCTTCTGTATTTGTGACAAGAATTTTAACATGTGTCATTTTCCCTACTTTGTTTACATCTTCTTGGTCATTGTTAAAAATATTTTCAATGTTAGATTACTGTTTAATATTCTTTACATTCAAGATATTTTATTTCAAAGTTATAGTGAATTTTAAGTTCTAATATATAACTCTATAGAATTATTTATACATTTCTATATTAACTAGCTTTGATATTCAATATGAAATGCTTTATTCCACATTCTCCTCATTTGTGAACTTTTATTTTTATTTCATTTTCAGTAAGTTGGAAAAATATCAAAATATTTTCTGCAGAAATTGCATGAAACACTCCATATTATCTGTCCTTGATAACTGCAAACATCTTCCTGATGCTCTTATCCATAGGTCAACATTTAGTTGGCTTTAAATTTTGAAATTATATTTTTTCCATAAAACTTATTAGAAATTATTTTTGTCTTTTTCTCTTTGTTATGTCAGATATGCCTGAGGTTAGCTTGATTATATTTAATTATATGTAACCATTTTAAGCATATTTAAAATATCACATTATGTGCAATAATATAAATAAAAAATTAAATAATACTATGATAAGCTATACTAATAAAAGGGTAATATGCTAATTAGACCAGGTCAACCTGACATTTTCTGACCATCCTGCCTTCTTTCCAGACATAGCCATGGTGGTGGGGGCTGAGGAAGAGGTGGTTAGGGGTGATCAGGCCAGCAGGGGAGGGCTGTTAGGCAGCAATCAGGCAGGCAGGCAGGTGAGCAGTCCCAGCAGTCCTGGATTGTGAAAGGGATGTCCAACTGCCAGTTTAGGCCCAATCCCAAAAGCAGTTGGATATCCCCCGAGGATCCCAGATTGGAAAGGGTGCAGGCCAGGCTGAGGGGACCCCCCCCCCCCCGCCGCATGAATTTTGTGCCCTGGGCCTCTAGTAAATATATAACAGTTAAGTTGCTGCCCCCTCTAGCTAACAAAACTGGGCTATTTGGCCATTTCTTCACTTTTGGAGGGAGCACGCTTTCTTGATAGTTGCCTTTCAAAATAACGTGTATTTCTTTCATCCACTAATAATAACTTTAAAATAGACTTTATTGGAAAACCAAGATGGTGGAGTAGGTAAACACCAATACTTGCTGCCTCTCACAGCCACATCAAAATCACAACTAAAATACAGAACAACCATCATTTAGAACCACCTGAAATCTGGATGAATGGAAGTCCTACAACTAGAGAAGTAAAGAAGAAAGCACATTGGGACTGGTATGAGGGGTGGAGGCATTGAAGGGGCTGGACAGACACTCATGTGTGGCATTTTTTATTTGTTTTAATCTGGAGAGATATCATGGCTGCAGAGGCCTCCCATGAAGAGCAAGGGGTCGCAGCTCCACACCACCCTCCCGTAGCCCAGGGTTCCAGAGCTGGGAAGAGAAGTCCCTGTAACTTCAGGCTGTAAAAACCAGTGCAGATTGAGACTGCCAGAAATCCATGTGTCCCTCTTAAATGCCAGCACACAAACTTATTGGGACTTGACCCCAGCACCAGGAGGAGTTAGGGGACCCAGACATATATGGAGAGGAACTGGATTGTCTGGCATCGAGGCAGGAACTCAGGGGCGGCTTTCTCTCAGACAGGGATGCCCCCAGCTGTCACTATTCATGTGCTGGGACCTCCCCATGTCGCAGGGCTGACTGGCAGCCATATCTCAGTCTCCATCTACCTGGCTTATACTGTTTGCTTTATGCTGGTGATTCCCTGAGACCCTGTCCCATCCAATTTGCAGCCCCCCTCAACCTGTTTGCAGCAGCTTTTCCATATGACTGGCCTGTCCTGGCTCAGGCTTCAGCCTTTGCTAAAATCTCTCAAACAAGCTGCAGATGGTGTCAGCATACCCCAAACCCATCAATAAAAGGCCCAATACCCTGCACTAGCACCATCCTGTCTTGCTTCACAGCTAGGCCTCACCTGGGCACTTCACTTCCAAACCAGATACAAATAGGAGGCATCTACAAATTTCTCTGTAGCTCCTGCCAGGTGGCCCCAGGCAATGACTGACTTTGCACCTCCCTGGAGATACTAGAGCCAGTGGACCCAGTGGACAGCTTCAGAGCATAAAGACCACAACTCTACACATCCACAAGTGACAGGCACAAGGGGAAGATTCAGTGAGCACCAAGGCCACACTGAAGTACATCCTGCTTCATAGGGGTATTTCCTGCACAGCAGCTCTTCCACTGTAGTAGCAGCTGGTCCTCAAGGCCAATTGTCCTAGAGGTCAATTCCTCAATCAAGGCTCAACTACAATAAGAGTACACACAACCCATACAGCGGTGTACCTATAATGCCCAGCTCAGGTGGCTGGGGAGGCTGGGCCACTGGGCCCTACCAGACACCTACTACATAAGGCCATTCTACCAATTCCAGGAGGCATAGCAGATCTACCTAATACATAGAAATAAACACAAGGAAGCAGCCAAAATGCAGAGACAAAGAAACATGTCACAAGTGAATGAACAAAAGAAATCTCTAGAAAAATAACTAAATGAAATGGAAGGAAGTAAATTACTGGATACAGAGTTCAAAACAATGGTTATAACGCTGCTTAAGGATCTTAATGAGAGCTTCAAGGGACTTAGACTATCAAGGATCTTAGTGAGAATTTCAAGAACCTTAGTAAGAACATCAAACATATGAAAAAGGACAAGTCAGAAATTAAGCATACGATAATTGCAATAAAGAATGATTTATAGGGATTCAATAGTAGAATAGAGGAGTCCAAAAATCAAATCAACAATTTGGAATATGAAGAAGCAAAAAACACCCAATCAGAAGAGCAAAAAGGAAAACAATTCAAAAATATGAAAATAGTGTAAGGAGCTTCTGGGACAACTTCAAGCGTACCAACATTCACATTATGGGGGGGTGCCAGAGGGAGAAGTGAGAAAGCAAGATATTGAGAGGAAGAGAGAAGAGAAGGAGAAGAAGGAGGAGGAGAAAGAGGAGGAGGAAGAGAAGAAAATGAACAATAAAATGGCAATAAATTAATATCAACAATTGAATCTAAAAGTAAAAACAAACAAGGAATCTCATGAACAAAATAAACTGATAAAATAAAACTAGAGGCATGGAAACATGAAACAGACTGATGGATCTCAGAGGGAAGGGGGTGGGGTTGATGGGAAAAGATTAACCAAAAATCTTATATGCATATATACATTACCTATGGGCACAGACAATAGGATATTGAAGGCCTGTGGTGGGGTGGGAACCAAGTTGGGGACAATGGGGAGGGAAAAAAGAGGACTTCTGTAATACTCTCAACAATAAAGATTTAAAAATGACTAAAAATAAAAAAAATCAAAGAAATTTAGATTTTAACTAACTAAATAAAATAGACATTATCAAATCTATTTCTTTGTTTCCTATATAGCATCTACAGTATGACAATGCTATCTTTGGAATGGTTCATGATGTCATTATAACACCCTAACTTGCTGAAGAGCAAAATGTTTTTCTTTAGCTCAAACTCTATTTCAGTTTCCTCTGTATCTAACTAAACTATGCTCGGGAAGAAAATCATTGTAGAATATATTTTATCAGCCTAAAGGCTTTTAATGAACAGTTCTATGGTATCTATGGAGTGTCTTTTATGAAAGAATATCTAAAAAGGTTAATTAAAAATTACTATCTTAATTACTACTCTCAGCCCCTTTAAAATGATGGGAGTGGCTTCGTTGTAAAAAGAGAATACATGTGAACTGGCAGGGTGGAGGAATTGAGCAAAAAGACAAAAAAGAACAAATCATGGATACAGACAACAGTGTGATAATTGCTGGGGAGAGGTTGGTAAGGGGAGTTTGAGGAGGGTATAAAGGGGAGTAAATGGTGATGGACAGAGACTTGACTTGGGTTGGTGAACACACAATCCAGTGTACAGATGATGTGTGTGGAGTTGTGCACCTGAAATATGTATAATTTTGTTAGCCAGTACCACCCCAATAAATTCAATAAAAAGGTATAAAAGTGCTTTGTAAACAGAGGCAGTGGGTGATACAGTGGGGCCTAGATGGTCTTTGATATCAGAAGATTTACACTCTTAACCAAAGATTGGAAAATAGCTACTTGCAAGGTGATAACGTTGTTGTCTGGTTTTAAAATAGAACAATGAATGCATATACTTGATATAATTGTATTATGATTATTAGACTAGAATGTTTATGAAGCCCCTAATATAGTGTCTGACCCAATGTAGCTTTTGATAAAAGCCCCCTCTCCTAAAGGGCCAGACATCTTTTCAACTGCTATTGTGCTAGAAAGATGAGTAAATAGATGGAGAAGAATAGCATTTCTCATTGAAACTGATATCCATCCAGGCATTTGTACTATAAAAGTCATGATTACTAGTGGAGGAAACCAATTTGTCCTACCCTGGAAGGCAATTTTCAAAACACCTGCTCTCTAAGAAAGGTAGTGATATAGTAGAAAAGGCCAGAAGTGTCATCCAGGAGGCCTGCCAGCTTAACAAGGCATTTCCATCTGAATAGTGACAGTGGTCTGAACTCCAGACCCTTGTTGATATTCACTCCAACTTCTTAACAGACAAACTGGAGTATGAATCCCTAAAGCCTGAAAGAAAGTGGCCACAAGATTTCTGGGTATCAGGTAGTAGCCAGGTTAGAGAGGGAGCACTTTTGACCTATGGGATATGGAAGTGGAGAGACTGAGTTCTTGACAATACCAGAGTCAAGGTAGACTTCTAAATGCAAAGATGGATGGCCAGATACATTGAGGTCTTTCTCATTATCCCTTTTTAGTAGCTTTAGTTGGGAAGAAGAAAATTTGTCAACAGTTAGTTAGACGACCATATAAATTCATACTCCCAGCTGAAGCTGAAAATTGTTTATTGAGGGAGGGCTCATGTCTCGTACCAAGCAGAGTTTCTCAAGGGCTTATGAAATTGTCTGAAATATGAAATAAAGAATTATCTTTGAAATATGAAAAGAAAAACTCTCATGTTGCTAGAATTCTCAAGTATGCGGTATAAGTGCTGAGATGTCATGCCCAATTACAAATTAAATAAATGATGCAGAGATAATTTCAAAACCTAAATGGTAAAAATCCTTTAAATATAATGTTATATTAACTGTGGAATATGAGTACATTATAATATACTTGGTATGATGTGGGATGGAAACTCTAGATTATGATGGTTTAAAAGTGATTTCTACATCCCTAAAAGGTTAAAAAGTTTTACTATGTTTTTTGAGTGTGTGTGCAAAAAACTCTATAGTCCAGAAGCCTGAATATTATAGAGTTCATTTTTTCCGATTAAGGAAAATTTGAGCATATTTCCTTAGCTCCCAGGGTCCATGTTCAGCAACATTTGCAGCATCTAAAAAAATAGTGCACATTTCCTGAAATCTGAAAGACAACAATTAAATCCTTGAAATGAAATAATCACTAGGGAGTCATCAGTTAACATGGCCACCAGAGTCTTTCATTATAGATATAAGCCTACTTTTGGCAGTGACTTAGGCTCTTAAACTTGACATTTGCCCAATTTATCATCTTGTTTGTGATAACATTAATTTGATGGAGTCTGACATCTTGTTCAGGTTTTTAGAATATTCATGATGATCCATTTTTTATAAGTTGAAAAATCCCCCTAATTACATTGCAGAATCTGTCTATTTGTGCCTGTTTTGTCTTGGCATCAATGAAGATGTTCAGCAGAGTTTGCACAGCTGTTGCATTGCTGGTCTCATGTTTCTGAACCTCAATATTTAATCCAATTTTTAACATTCAGCCCCGACTATAAATCATTACTGTCAGGACTCCGTTTAAAAATTCCTTGTGGATAATGTTACTCATTCTTACTTCCTGTCCTTAACTATGTCTCTTAGACCACTGGTCAAACTTTGTTCAGGAAAACAGCAACTACTATAGGTGTTTCCAGTAGGAAGAGGTTTCTATCCCTTTCTCTCCCTCTCCCTTTCTCTCTGAAATCAATAAAAGTATATTTTTAAGAAATCAGGAGGGGGGATTTCAGGAAATCTAGCATTTGCTGATACCCATTTTCCCAGATGCAGTTGCCAGAGAAAAATAACGTTCTTCTTGTCTTATGCCATCCATATCTCTTGCAGGTGTCTTTCCTTGGCAGAATCTAGATGAAACTGCTGGCAGTGAAGTCTGAGAAATGTAGTTTCCAAACTTTATGCCTCCATCATACAGTGGATCATTATAGAAGGATAGGAATGGTTTCTAAAATCAGCAAACTATATCTGGTTTGCAAGTGCATCAATAATGTTTTTGCCAAGTCATTCAAAATATATTTGGGAAATAACTAAATAACCCTATGTTTTAAAATTGGACAGCATCAGGAATGTTGATGATTTTTGTATTTCTTCTTCTTTTGTTAGTTATTCAGTCTTATAAATACATTAAGCAGAGTTGCAGGCTGGGTGAAAAAGGTGAAGGGATTAAGAAAAAACACACACCACTAATTGACACAGACAATAATATGGTTATTAGTAGAGGAAAAGTGGGGTGGGGGCACGTGGAAGGAGTTAAAAGGGGATATATGGTGATGGAAAGAGACTTGCCTTAAGATGGTGAACCCGCAATACAGTATACACTGAGTGACCATATTATTATGATCTCTGAATGCATAATAATCTGGCCACTCGGTGTATATCTATATAATCTATATAATAAAAGGCTAATATGCAAATTGTCCCCTCAACCAGGAGTTGGACCAGCAGGCAGGCCAGCCAACCGCCCATGACCCCTCCCCCTGGCCAGGCTGGCCAGACCCCAACCATAAATAATTTTATGGTTGGGGGTCACCACAACATGAGGAACTGTATTAAAGGGTTGAAGCATTAGAAAGGTTGAGAACCACTGCCTAGCATCTCTTCTACCATTCTGTGTGCCTATCCCACAGCTAATCTGTCCTTTGTTTCTAACACCTGAGTGGTGTCTAAATCCTTTGGCTACTGGAATGTTGCTGAGACACACAGAGCTGGAGCAGCTGGGAGTTTACATAGCCGCTTTGGGTGAGGCTTAGCCAAAGACTCTGTGAGAATACTGGAGGTGCAATTTAACACTTCAGGCTGAAGCTTGAAGCTTGCTTTAATTCTCCCCTTTCTATTTCTGGCTCCCACCACTCCCCTAACTAGTCTTTTCTGGGAGTTCTGACTTAAATCATTTGTATAGGAATCCTCTTTTCAGGGTCTGCCTGTTAGACCTGCTAACATAAGACTCAAATATTTATCAAATGAATCAATATCTCTCTGTCACCAAATTCTTCTTGTCAGGCTGTTCTAGCTCATATTTTATGTCTTTTTTTCAAAGCCTATTTTTTCTTGGCTTAACATCACAAACTAGTTCATTATATAATATACTTAATAACAAATATTTTCTTTTCCTTCTCAAGTGTTAAGCTCCAGGACAGAATATTCCTCTATCCTGTGCCATGTGGTTTTGTTAGCTTGTTTACCTGGCATTGAGTGAGAAATATTTCATTCATGCAATTAGTTGCCATTTAAAAGGGTTAAATGACTGATTATTGTTGGTTGCCCTCCATGTTCACCTTTTTGTCATTAAAATGCACCTTTATGGTCTATATTGGAAGGAATTTGTACATTCAAAGCTGCTGTCTGAATTTCTCAATGCTAAAATTTATTATTTCATGTTAGTACTAAAGTTAGAAAAGGCCTTTGTTTCCTGGACAGTGTTGTATCCAGTGTGTGTAGGTAGGAGGGGAAAATTTGCTCTTGAAATTTTCATGAAACCTATGTTTCATCATTTACTTTATATCAGATTCTTTTTTTGTCCTTGAAAACTATTTTGACTCATTATCACAATTTAGTTTTTAAGTTATTGCAAATGCTTTGTTCTGCCCTAATGTTCCTTCTATTCCAATCACCCATCCTCAGTGCTTGTAGAATTATCTTCTTTTTTTAAAAAAAAAAGCCCATTACTTCCTCCTTTTAAAGTCATTGTTAGATCTAGATTTCTTAATAGGAGAAATTCCCTATTTCTTGTCCTAGTTTACAGGCCCTTTTAAAATCACTTTCCATCTCATTCTTTAGCCCCACCCTTTCCCTCTCTAACATTTATCCTAAGCTCCACATTGAATAAACTTTAACACTTCTCCTATTATTCTTTGTGCTTTTGACTCCATTACTTTATACTACTATTAGATGCCTGGTGCATGAAATTCATGCATGGGAGTGGGGGCAAGGGTCCCTCAGCCCTGCCTGCACCCTCTCCAGTCCGGGAGCCCTCGGGGGGTGTCCGACTGCTAGTTTAGGCCCAATCCTGGCAGTTGGACAACCCTCTCACAATCCTGGACAGCTGGCTCCTAACCACTCACCTGTCTGCCTGCCTGATCACCTCTAACTGCCCCTCTGCCAGCCTGGTTGCCCAACACAACTGATATTCAGTCATTTGGTTGACCCTCACTGCCCTCTGCCGGCCTGATTGCCCCGTGTAGCCTGCTGCTCAGTCATTTGGTTGCCTCTCACTAACCCCCCTGCTGGCCTGGTCGCCCCATGCAGCCTGTTCATTTGTCCATTCCGTTGCGATGGTCGCTTAGGCTTTTATTATTATAGATATGCTGTTCCCTCTGCCTGGAAAGTAATTCCCTAGCTTTGTTACTTGGAATAATACTCATCACAGTCCAAGTTTTAGTGCAAATACCTCTTCAACAACATTATACCCAAGCTGTACTTTGTACCTACATAATAGTTAGTTTACCCCCTTCAATTAAACCTCATTTCACTCTTTGTGGGTGCTGTGTATACCATCTATGCATGCTGCGAGCTCTCCTTGGATATTTCCCTGGTCTGCGAAGAAATGCCTCACTCAAACTCTAGCCCCCTTCACAGGGGCAGACTGCATCCTATGGTTGGTAGGTAATGGGGTAATAAAGACCCAGCCTCTTTCCCCAACTTAGGACAATTGTGAAGGGCCATCTCATTTTCAGAGCTCCCTTTAGGGTCAGCTGAGGTCATTGTTGAGATGGCAGACCAGCCTTTCTATGTATCAAAGTTCTCTTCCCCATCCTCCACAGGGGTTGATCCATGGAGCTCTTGCTAATAAAACTCGTGCATAATTAAGCTTTTATGAGTCTGCATTCTATAGAAACTATCTTGCAATACCACTGTTATGGTTTATCAAATTTAATTTTCATTTTCCCCCTTTGCTTTTTACACTTAACTGTGCACTTCTTTAGGATGGTTCTATGATGTGCATTTTTATTTCTTGAACAATTAGGATAGGCCCTGATATACAGTAGATGATCAATAACTATTTCCTAAATGAAGGGATGGAAGGATATTCTTTTATTCTGACTAGTTTGATAAGTAAATAAATTGTCTATTTTCTCCTTATAATTTATATGAGCTTATATGCTATCATTAACTTGCAAAATTTTCTAATGACCAATATTAGTTTCATAGTAGTGCCTGTAATATATCACAATGATTCTGCTTGCCCCTTAAATATAATCATCTGAAAAACATTAACATTATTCATCCAAGATTAAAATAAATGGTCCATACAGGAGTAAACATTCAAAATCCATTTGAACAAAGAAGTCAAATTTCTCCTGCAGAATAAATTCTATAAGTGATTAAGTGATTTCTTTGTGAAGTTAGGCTTCTTATACCTTTCTGAAGTTAGGCTTATATTTATACAAAAGCTATTTGTTTGTATAAACTAATGATACAGCCGGTTTAACTTGAATTACTTAGAAAGGCTTGCTCTATCTAAGAGTTACAAATTTCCATTAAACTTTTTGAAGGGCTACCCTGAGATTTATTCTACACTTGAAAAGTCTTCTACTTTGACAAACACTCAGTATATATGAGAGTATATTACTTTTCTCGATTGATAGAGATAGGTTTTAGAGAGGAAATATCAAACAAACATCAAACTAGGACTCAGATGACACAAATTTGAATATTTCTTTTAGTTTCCATTTCCTTTTCTAAAAAATAAGTATAGTCACACAGGCTGACTCACTCTATGCCAGGGTTTCTCAACTCAGTAGTATCATTATTTTGGACTGGATCATTCTTTTTTTGGTAGGAGAGGGTACTTCCCTGTGTATTGTGAGATGTTCAGCAGCATGCCTAGCCTCTGTCCACAAGATGCCAATGTCATTATCAGAGTTGTGACAACCAAAATTGTCTCCAGACATTACTAAGCATCCCCAGGGGACAAATTGCCCCCAGTTGAGAACCAGTTTTCCTTGATCAAGATCATCTGTCCCTCCTCCTCAAGTCAAATGGAGGTATTCTCCCTAAAGTCATCAGTAAAACTTCAGTTGCCATGTTACTAGCATTTTCTTGGGCCTTTTTAATCTTAATGCTTTTTATTAATCCGAGAGGATATCTTGAAAAGTTTCCATTTGTGATAATCACCTAGGGCAGTGGTCGGCAAACTCATTAGTCAACAGAGCCAAATATCAACAGTACAATGCTTGAATTTTCTTTTGAGAGCCATTTTTTTAACTTAAACTTCTTCTAATGCCTCTTCTTCAAAATAGACTTGCCCAGGCCATGGTATTTTGTGGATCTGCTACACTCAAGGGGCCAAAGAGCCGCATGTGGCTCGTGAGCCGCAGTATGCTGACCACAGACCTAGAGGACTGAGATGCTAAAAATAAATTTGGGTTAGCCTGTGAATTGAGAACTTTCTTGTAGAATATGCTGTTTTCCTACCCCAGGGGGTGGGCAGGAGTCTCAAGGGTCATGTTATATTCAGGTTTTAAAATTTGGAATGTAAAATGTGCACTGGATCAGAGATAACTTTCTACACATAAGAACAGTTTGTCTAGAGAAATGTTTTCTCTCTCTTTGTAAGTAAGCCAAATGCTGTCTTCCTAATCAGAATGACATAGGTGATACAAACATGATTAGAAGCCTGCATTAGGTTCGTATCACTGCTGTAACAAATGACCACAATATTATTATTATTTTGATTTTTTACAGAGAGGAAGGGAGAGGGATAGAGTACTAGAAACAGCAATGAGAGAGAAACATCCATCAGCTACCTCCTGCACAGCCCCCACTGGGGATGTGCCCACAATCAAGGTACCTGTCCTTGGCCAGAATTGAACCCAGGACCTTTCAGTCTGCAGGGCGACGCTCTATCCACTGAGAAAAACCCATTTTGGTGACCACAAAATTATTGACTTAAAACAACACAAATTTATTATCTGGCCATGAGAAATGTAAAATCATTCCCACTGAATGATATACAAGGTGTCAGCAGAGCTCTTTCTTTCTGGATGTTCTAAGAGAGCATTGCATTTTGCAGGTTTTATTTATTTATTTATTTTTAAATTTCTTTATTGATTAAGGTGTTACATATGTGTCCTTATTCCCCTATTACCCCCCATCCCCCTTCCTCATGCCCACATCATCCTGTTATCCATGTCCATTGGTTAGGCTTATACACATGCAAAAAGTCCTTTGGTTAATCTCTCCCTCTTACCCCCACCCTCTCCTCCCTTCCCTCTGAGGTTGGACAGTCTGATTAATGCTTCTCTGTCTCTGGATCTGTTTTTGTTCAACAGTTTATGTTGTTCGTTATAATTCACCAATGAGTGAGATCATGTGATATTTATCTTTCTCTGACTGGCTTTTTCACTTACCATAATACTCTCCAGATTCATCCATGCTGTTTGAATGGTAAGAACCCCCCATTTTTTACCACAGAATAGTATTCCACTGTGTAGATGTACCACATTTTTTAATCCACTCATCTGCTGATGGACACTTAGGCTGTTTCCAAATCTTAGCTATGCTGAATTGTGCTCCTATGAACATAGGGGTGAATATGTCCTTTCTGATTGGTGTTTCTAGTTTCTTGGGATATATTCCTAGAAGTTTGAACACTGGGTCAAATGGGAGTTACATTTTCAGTTTTTTGAGGAAACTCCATACTGTTCTCCACAGTGGCTGCTCCAGTCTGCATTCCCACCAGCAGTGCACCAGGGTTCCTTTTTCTCCACATCCTCAACAGCACTTGTCATCTGATAATAGCCATTCTGAAAGGTCTGAGATGGTACCTCATTGTCGTTTTGATTTACATCTCTCTGATGATTAGTGACTTTGAGCATGTTTTCATATGCCTCTTGGCCTTCCTTCTCTCTTCCTTCAAAAAGTATCTACTTAGGTCCCTTGCCCATCTTTTGATTGGGTTGTTGATCTTCCTTTTGTTAAGTTGTGTGAGTCCCCTGTAAATGTTATAGATTAAGCCCTTATCGGAGATAACATTGGGAAATTTGTTCTCCCATGCAGTGGGCTTTCTTGTTGTTTGGTTGATGGTTTCTTTAGCTCTGAAAAACCTTTTAATTTGATGTGGTCCCATTTGCTTATTTTCTCCTTAGTTTCCATTGTTCTAGGAGCAGTATCAGTGAAGAAATTGCTTGGCATATGCCTTTTGCTGGTTTTAGAGGCTGCCTATATTTCCTAGTTCTTGGCCTCTTACTCACAATGGCATCATTTTAAGTTGTTTCTATGATCACATCTCCTCAACTGCTCTAACTCTACTGCCGCCCTGCTTAAGGGCCCTTATGGTTACCTAGGACTCACCTGGAAAATCTCATATACTTCCCCAATCTCAGGATCCTTAATTTAGTCATATCTGGAAAGTTCCTTTTTCCAGGTAAGGTAACATATTTATAATTCGCAGGGGTTAGGACTTGGACACCTTTGAAGGACCACTATTCTGTTTATCACAATGCTCCACTCCTCTGCTTGGTCCTCCTGTACCAGTGGTCGGCAAACTCATTAGTCAACAGAGCCAAATATCAACAGTACAACCATTGAAATTTCTTTTGAGAGCCGAAAACAGACTTCTGCCTATGGGCCATGAAGTTTCAATTGCACTGTATGTGCATGTCCACACGTGATATTTTGTGGAAGAGCCACACTCAAAGGGCCAAAGAACCACATGTGCCTCATGAGCCACAGTTTGCCAACCACTGTCCTATACAGATTTTACCATCAAAGCTTAATATGCTAATGATATGGTAAGATCACTAAACCACTTGCTATGATGTGTACAGACCACCAGGCAGCAGACAGCTGACCACTCAACTATGATGTGCACTGACCACTGGCTTTCCAACATCCCCTGAGGGCCCCAGATTGTGAGAGGGCACAGGCCAGGCCAAACGACCCCAACAGTGCACCATGGGGGCTGGGAAGGGATGCGAGAGGTTGTCCAGCTGAGGAGAGATCATGGGAGGGCTCTAGGGTATGACCAGTTGATCAGTTGCTATGATGTGCACTGACCACCGAGGGGCAAATGCTCCAACCGGTAACAGCCTGCTGCTGGGGTCCAGCTGATCAGGACTGTGTGAGACAGGCTGGACATAACCCTCAGGGGATATTGGAGAGCCAGTTTCAGCCCTATCCCAGCGCTAGGCCAAGAGACCCCACTTTTATATGAATTCATGCACCAGGCTTCTAGTTTACATAAAAGTTGTCTACGTAATGCATGTGAAGCATCATTTACACAAAGGAAATTCTTTCAGTCATAAACATCTCCATTGCATGATATAATCATTATATAGCTAACAATGACCTTTTTCTAGTATTCTATGTCTCATAATTTTTTTTAAAAAAACCTGGTTTACTGAAATAAAAAATATTACACAAAGTCCTAAAAGCAGTTCAGAGGGCCACAAGAACCAAGTCAAAGATTTGAAATACAAAGAAGCAAAATCCACTCAGCTGGAAAAGCAAGAAACAAAAAGAATTCAGATAATTGAAGATAGTGTAAGGGGCCTCTGGGACAACCTCAAGCAAGCCAACATCCGAATTATTGGGGTCCCAGAAAAAGAGAGAGAGCAAGTTAATGAAAACCTACTTGAAGAAATAGTGACTGAAAACTTTCCCCACCTGGTGAAAGAAACTGACTTAAAAGCCCAAGAAGTACACAGAACTCCAAAATATAGGAATCTAAAGAGGACCACACCAAGACATATCATAATTAAAATGCCAAGAGCAAAAGATAAAGAGAGAATATTAAAAGCAGCAAGAGAAAAACAGTTGGTTACCTACAGGGGAGCACCCATACGATTGTCAGCGGATTTCTCAACAGAAACGATGCAGGCCAGACGCGAGTGGCAAGAAATATTCAAAATAATGAAGAGCAAGAATCTACAACCAAGATTACTCTATCCAGCAAAGCTATCATTCAGAATTGAGGATCAGATAAAGTGCTTCGCAGATAAGAAAAAACTAAAGGAGTTCATCACCACCAAACCAGTATTATATGAAATGCTGAAAGATATTCTTTAAGATGAGGAAGAAGAAAAAGGTAAAAATATAAATTATGAACAACAAATACACATCTATCAACAAATGAACATAAAAATCAAGTGAACTGATAGGCTGATGAACAAGATAAACTGGTGAATATAACAGAAACATGGACATAGAGAGGGAATGGACTGACAATTCTTGGGAAGAAAAGGGTTGTTGGAAGTACAGCAAGAGATTGGACAAAAATCTTGCAACAATGGGAGAGGACATTGGGGAGGGGGAGGTGAGGGTGGGATAGGTACAGGGTGGAGGGAAGATATAGGGGGATAAAAAAGGGGAAACAATGTAATTAATAAACTGAACAATAAAAAAGAAAATTAAAAAAAAAAATAAAAAATAAAAAAACCTGGTTTGTTTTCTATAAGCAACTTAGACCAGCTATATCCTGAAAAAAAGCATTCCACAGAAAAGAACTTCCCATCATTTCTCCACTTGTAAATACCATCATAACTCTAACTAGATTAGAATGTTATAAGGAGATTTTACATAGTCCCTGTCTTTTAATTTATATGTGTGTGTGTGTGTGTGTGTGTGTGTGTGTGTGTGTAAAATAAGAATAATATGCAAATTGACTGCCACTCCAAGACATGAGATGGTCACCCTCATGTGGTCATGTGGTCAAAGATGGCCAACCCCATGTGGTCAAAGATGGCTGCCCCCATGGGGACAAAATATGGCTGCCACAAGATGGCCTGCAAAGGAGGGCAGCTGTGGGCAGTTAGGGGTGACCAGGCCAGCCATGGAGAGCAGTTGGTTGTAACCAGGCCAGCAAGATATGGCAGTTGGCGGAGGGGGGGACCCAAGCCTGTAGGGTAGGGCAGTCGGAGGCACTAGGCCTATAGGGAGGGCAGTTGTGGATGATCAGGTCAGCAGGGAGGGCAATTAGGGGTGACTGGGCCGGAGAGGTGGGCAGTTGGGGGAGACCAGGTCAGCAGGGGAGGGCAGCTGGGGAAAACCAGGACTATAGGGGACAGCAGTTTGGAGGGACCAGGCCTGCATAGGAGGGCAGTTGGGGGGAGACCAGGCCTGCAGGGGAGGGCAGTTGGGGGTGATAGGGCTGCAGAAGAGGACAGTTACAGGATACTAGGCTGACAGGGGAGGGCAGATAGGGGCAATGGGGCCAGCTGGGGAGCAGTTAGGCATCAATTAGGCTGGCAGGCAGAAATGGTTAGGGGCAATCAGGCACAGGCAGGGGAACAGTTGGGAGCCAGCAGTCCTGGATTGTGAGAGGGACATCCTTCAAGAGGTCTCAGATTGGAGCGGGTTCATATTGTGCTAAGGCACACCAACCCCCGTGCATGGATTTCAGGCATATTAAAAGGGGATTAATAAGAGGAAATAACTTAATATTGCTATTTGCTCTTTCTCTATAATAGAAGTGTCAGAGATGTATATGAAAACCTTCCTCCTGTCAGAGTCTGGGGAGCACCATAGGACCCAGAGTCAAGCCCTCGCCCAAACACATGTACCTCAAAATCATGTGAGACCCAGGCCTGGCCAGCCCCTATCCCCTTTGGACTAGATCCAGACCTGGCCAGTCCCACACTTGTCAAGACCATCCAGGTAGAGGGCATAGCATCAGGTCCCCTGGCCTGTTGCCAGGACAGGGGACCTGGTCTGAGGACCCCCATTCCAGTTCAGAGCTGATGCATGCCTTTAGGTCTCCCGTCAAGCCCCGCCAGGTGTGGGACAAGGCCTGAGATCCCCTGTCAACCCCCGCTGGGTGGAGATCATCGACTGAGGTTCTCCATCAAACCCCACTGGCAGGGGGGTGCAGCCTCAGGTACCCCATCAAGCTCTTCTGGGTGGGGATTATGTCCTGAAGTCCCTTGTCAAGCCTCTCCGTTCAGGGGGGCACAGCCTCATGTCCCCTGGTCTGGTGCCAGAATGGTGGGCATGGCCTGAAGTCCCCTATCAAGCCCCTCCTGGTGGCCTGAGGTCCCCCGGCCTGGTGCTGCTGGTGGTGGGGAGGCAGCCTGAGAATCCCAAGCCAAGGATGGTAAGTGCACCTTGAGGTCCTGCATCAAGCCTTGCTGGGCAGGGGGCATGGCCTCAAGTCCCCTGGCATGGCACCAGGGTAGGAGTCACGGCCTGAGGTTCCCTGACTTGGCGCCCAGGCAGGGGGTAATGTCTGAGGTCCCCTGTCAAGCCCTGCCATGTGGGGGGCATAGCCTGAAGTACCCTGACCTGGATCCAAGGTGGGAGGTGTGGCTAGAGGTCCCCTATCAAGACCAGCCAGGCAGGGGGGCACGGCCTTAGGTGCCCTTGCCTGGTGCTGAGGCGAGGGGTGCAGCCTGAGGTCCCCCTCAAGCCATGCTGCGCAGTGGGCGCAGTCTAAGTCTGGTGCTGGTGTGGTGGGCATGGCCTAAAGTTCCCCAGCCTGCCACTGGGGCAGGGGGAGCAGCATGAGATCCCCTACCCCAGCACCAGGATGCAAAATGCACCTTGAGGTCCCCCATCATGCCCCTCCTGGCAGGGAGGATGGCCTCAGGTCCCCTGGCCTGGCACTGGGGCAGGGGGTGTGGCCTGGGTTCCCCAGCCTGACACCAGAGCAGGGGGCAGGGCCAGAGCTCCCCTGTTAAACCCTAGGGAGGGTGGGGGCGAGCCTCAGGTCCATGCTGATTCTCCTTAAGGCTCCTATGGGAACTTGGATTCAGCTGTGGGTGCAGCCATCTTTGTGATGGATTGATGGTCAATTAGTATATTTCCTCTTTATTAGATAGAATTGATTTCAGAGAGGAAAGGAGAGGGATAGAGAGATAGAAACATCAATGATAAGAGAGAATCATTGATCGGCTGCCTCCTGACCACTCCCCACTGGGGATTGAGCCCTCAATATGGGTATGTGCCCTTGGTTGGAATCAAAATTGGAACCCTTCAGTCCACAATCAGATGCTCTATTCACTGAGCCAAACCAGCTAGGGCTAATTTATTTCTTGGGGGTGTCCCTAGACTAGCTCCTCACCATTTTCTCCCCATCTATCATCTCTAAAACTTTTTTCCTCTATCTATGAAGTTTCTCTACCAATTCTATCTACACTAATAAAAGAGGGACATGCAAATTGACCCTCACTCTGCTATGCCCACCGGCCAATCAGGAGGGAATATGCAAATTAGAAGAACAAAGATGGCACCCAACCACCTGCTCCAGGCTCCGAGTGGCAGGGCAGGGCAGGGCAGGGCAGGATGCTTGCTATGGGGAGTTGAGGGGGAGACCTACAGGAGCGGAACTCCAGCTACAGCAAAGACAAAGACTGCTCCAGGCTCTGGCCAGAGCCTGCAGCAAAGACAAGGAAGACTCCAGCTGGAGTGAAGAGCTGAGTCTCAGGTGCCACAGAAAAACCAATGCTGGAAGCCAAGGGAAGGAAGGCCTATTGCAGGAATCTCTTCGTACATCAGGCCTCTAGTTACCTATAAAACTCTAGATCTACTTTGTTACTCTGTGATGGTACAAATTTATTCTATGTATTGGTACATTTTCTTTTTTTTTTTCATAAAGAAATTGCCCCTCCGCTATGAGATATGTCAGGCTATTGCATGCCTCCATGCCTCTGGACCTATTTTGTGCATCCTTTTATTATGTGTATTATATTCAACTTAGAGGTGAGCTCATGTGTTATTTTTCTTTCTTTGGCTTATTTCACTTGTTTATGAACATTATTTTTCCCATATTTGATTGACTCTAAAGTACCACCAATAAAAGGAAGCATCCTGATCAAAGTGTGGAAAGATAATGCACCTCAGAAACAATGAAGTACAGTACAGTCAAACCCACCAGCATGGTCCCCACCACTAAATCTGGCCTCAGGGTGTTCCGTGGGGCCCTGCACTTGTCGCGGACAGCCCTAGAATAAATGAAGATAGAACCACAAGGTGTTGTCTGAGGCCTCTTGCAAATTAATGAGGGAAAGATGGAGGACAGGGGTTACAAAGAACAGGAGAGTTTAGAGACCAGGCCCAGGCCCTGCCCTCCATGCTGGTCACAGTCAATAAAGTAGCAGCAGCATGCCCAGCACCAGGCAGGTGGTGGCCCCCAAGTTCTGGCTGCCAGAGAAGTGGTAGACCCGGTTACACAGTTCGCCTCTGCAGCAGCTGGAGCTGAGCTGGTAGGTGGTATGCTTGAAGAGGACAGACTCTTGAAGGCGGCCACATGCAGAGGATGACCTGCAACCTTTGTTGATGATGGGACCCAGGCCGGGGATTATCCCGTAACTTGTGAAACACTGCTCATCGTCGGCACAGGGCGTGCTGAAACCGGTACAGGTGGAGGACTGGACCATATTACAGAACTCGCACACCTTGATACCTGTTGTGACTGGGGGCAGAGCCAACACAAGAAGCAGTAACCAGTCGAGGGCCATGGTGGCCTGGCAGTGGTCGGCCTCCTGGAACTGCTGAAGGACACTCCACGCGCCCAGAAGCCCTGTGGCCCTGGTGCTGGCCTCTAAGGGTCAGCAGTTGGAGTGTCCTCGGTTCCCAACCCTCTGTGTCCTTCTCATGAGCTTCTTCGTGACCACGGCTATCAAGTCCTAGGGTCTCTGAAGCGTCCCTTGGACAGATACAACCCACTAGCTGTTGCCCAATGAGTCTTTGTGAAATGGAATGGGGTGACTTCACAGACTCGTCAGGGTTCCACTGACCACTCTGGGAGTGAGTTCATATGTGGGGGAGGGGTGTCATCTTCTGAGGGGCAGCTGGGCTGTTGACCTGCCAGGGAGCAAGGACATTGTCATTCCACTGAGTTCTTCTGTTCTACTGGGTGTTGCACATGCTTAGTGCCCAGGGCAAGCCCATTTTTCTGATAAGCAAACCAAGGCTCAGGAGGATAAAATGACTTGTCCAAGGCCCTAGAGCCAGGATTAGAGCCAGCATTAGAACATTAGTGCTAGATGCTTTACCGTAAATAGTAACCACTGTGGTGTGAGAACTGGGAAGGGCAGGGCTCACCACAGCTTGCAGGCTTCTGGCATTGGGCACAAGAGGGCCACTGTGCAGGGAGCTCCACCCATGGGCTCTCGTTCAGTTCTTTCCCTGTGTTAGCTCCGTCTCTCAGGTGAGCAAACAGGCACACGGAGCAGGCACAGCCAGAGCCTGGCACACAGCACGTGCTTAACAAATGGGGGTCATTATAGGAAGCAGCTGAGTTTCAGAACAGTCCCCTGGGTGTCAGAAAATGAACTCTGTCTCTTTCCAGAGGCAGAAACTGAGGTACCCCTCAATGGGAACAGGCAAAGCCCAGGAGTAAACTCAATCAAGTCTGAGTCTAGATGATCATTTAAGTATCATAACGTGTCCTCCTGGGATAGGTACCTTGGTGGTCCCCACTCTACAGAGGGGAATTTTGAGGCCAGAGGATGGCAGGATTTTCTTTCTTTATAATTATGGTTGGCAGTATTACAGATGTTCCCAAATGAACAGTTCCCATTAAGCCCCCATGTCCCAACCCTGCCCCACCGGGCCTTCATCACACTATAGTCTGTATCCATTTGTTATGCATATATGTACATAAATCATTTAGTTAATCTCTTCCGTCTTCCCTGACCCTCTCCTCTGAGATATGTCAGTCTATTCCATGCCTCAAGCCCTCTGGACATATTTTGTTCATGCGTTTATTATGTTCATTAGTATCCACCTATAAGTGAGATCATGTATCTTTTTCCTTTCTCTAACTGGCTTATTGCACTCAGCATAATATTCTCCATGCTGTTGCAAAGGCTAAGAAATATTTTTTCCAAACTTCATAGTATTTCATTGTATAAATGTGATACAGCTTTTTTATCCACTCATCTACTGATGAGCATTTGGGCTATTTCCAGATTTTACCTAATATAAATAATAGTGCTATGAACATATTGTTGCATATATTCTTTCTAATCGGTGTTTCAGGCCACTTAGGATATATTCTTAGAACTACAATCACTGAGTCAAAGGGTAGTTCCATTGATAATATTTTTAGTTACTTCCATGCTGTTTGCCATATTGGCTGCACCAATCTGCATTCTCACCAGTAGTGTACTGTGGTTCCCTTTTCTCACCAACACTTGTTTGTTGATTTTTTATATTTTTAAAATATATTTTATTGAATTTTTTACAGAGCAGAAGGGAGAGGGATAGAAAGCCAGAAACATCAATTACAGAGAAACATCAATCAGCTGCCTCTTGCACGCCCCCTACTGGGGATGTGCCCGCAGCCAAGGTATATGCCCTTGACCGGAATCAAACCAGGGACCTTTCAGTCCGCAGTCCGATGCTCTATCCACTGAGCCAAACTGGTTTCGGCTGTTTGTTGATTTATTGATGATAGCCATTCTAGCAGGTATAGTTTTAATTTGTATCTCTCTGACAATTTGTGACATTGAGCATCTATAATAATAAAAGTGTAATATGCTAATTAGACCGGACATCCTTCTGGTCAAAGTGAGGTGGCCACTGCGGCAGGAGGGGGCCAAGGCAGAGGAGCCTAGTCCTTTCACTAATTTCATGCATCGGGCATCTAATTTTTATTCATTAGCCTATGTGAGAGATAGGATATGCAAATTAGTAGAGCAAAGATGGCCACCCGCCTAGCTGTTCCAGGCCCTGAGTGTCAGGGCAGGGCTGGGTGCCTGTTATGGGGGGGTTGGTGGGGTCTACAGGAGCGCCACTCCAGCCCCAGCAAAGACGAAGACTGCAGACTCTGGCCAAAGCCTGCAGCTTAGATAAAGAAGGCAGATTCCAGCTGGAACAAAGGCCTGGTTCTCTGGTGCCACGTGAAAACCGATGCTGGAAGCCAAGGGAAGGAAGGCCTAGTGCAGGAATCTCTTCGTGCATCAGGCCTCTAGCTACCTATAAAACTCCAAATCTACTTTGTTACTCTGTGATGGTTCAAATTTATTCTATGTTCTGGTACATTCTTTTATTCATAAAGAAATTGCCCCACCCCTCTGAGATATGTCAGGCTATTGCATGCCTCCATGCCTCTGGACCTATTTTGTGCATCCTTTTATTATGTGTATTATATTCAATTTATAGGGGAGCTCATGTGTTATTTGTATTTCTTTGGCTTATTTCACTTGTTTATGAACATTATTTTTCCCATATTTGATTGACTCTAAAGTACCACCAATAAAAGGAAGCATCCTGATCAAAATGTGAAAAGATAACACATCTTAGAACCAATGAAGTTTAGTACAGTCAAACCCACCAGCATGGTCCCCACCACTAAATCTGGCCTTAGGGTGTTCCGTGGGGCCCTGCACTTGTCGCGGACAGCCCTAGAATAAATGAAGATAGAACCACAAGGTGTTGTCTGAGGCCTCTGGCCATTTAATGGGGGAAGGAAAGAGGACAGGGGTTACAAGGAACAGGGGAGTCCAGAGACCAGGCCAGGCCCTGCCCTCCATGCTGGTCACAGTCAATAAAGTAGCAGCAGCATGCCCAGCACCAGGCAGGTGGTGACTACCAACTTCATGCTGCCGGGAAAGCGGTGGACCCGGTTACACAGTTCGCCTCTGCAGCAGCTGGAGTTGAGCTGGTAGGTCTTACGCTTGTAGAGGACAGACTCTTGAAGGTGGCCACATGAAGAGGATAACTTGCAGCCTTTGTTGATGATGGGACCCAGGCCGGGGATTATCCCGTGGCTCGTGAAGCACTGCTCATCGTCGGCACAGGGCATGCTGAAACCGATGCAGGTTGAAGACTGGACCATATCACAGAACTCGCACATCTTCATGCCTGTTGTGACCGGGGGCAGAACCAACACAAGAAGCAGTAGCCAGCCGAGGGCCATGGTGGCCTGGCAGCAGTGGGCTTTCTGGAACTGCTGAAGGACACTCCGCACGCCCAGAAGCCCTGTGTCCCTGGTGCTGGCTTCTTGGGGTCAGCAGTTGGTGTGTCCTTGGTTCCCAACCCTCTGTGTCCTTCTCAGGAGCTTCTTCGTGACCACGGCTCTCAAGTCCTAGGGTCTCTGAAGCGTCCCTTGGACAGAAACAAGCCACTGGCTGTTGCCAATGAGTCTTTGTGGAATGGAATGGGGTGACCTCACAGACCCCTCAGGATTCCACTGGTACTCTGGGGGTAAGGTCATAGGTGGGGATGCTTGTCACTTTCTGAGGGACAGTTGGGTCACTGACCTGCCAGGGAGCAAGGACATTGTCATCCCACTAAGTTCTTCTATTCTGCTGGGTGCTGCATCTCCCGAGTGCCCAGGGCCAGCCCATTTTTCAGATAAGCAAACCAAGGATCAGGCCTAGAAAGTGACATGTCCAAAGCCCTAGAGTCAGGATTAGAGCCCAGGTTCATTTAATTCCTCACAGGGTTTTCATTGAGCACCTGTTGTGTGCAAGACCAGTGCTGGATGCTTTATGGCAAATAGTAACCACTGTGGTGTGAGAACTGGGAAGGGCAGGGCTCACCACAGCTTGCAGGCTTCTGGCGTTGGGCACAAGAGGGCCACTGTGCAGGGAGCTCCACCCATGGGCTCTCGTTCAGTTCTTTCCCTGTGTTAGCTCCGTCTCTCAGATGAGCAAACAGGCACACGGAGCAAGTACAGCCAGAGCCTGGCACACAGCACATGCTTAACAAATGGGGGTCATTATAGGAAGCAGCTGAGTTTCAGAACAGTCCCCTGGGTGTCAGAAAATGAACTCTGTCTCTTTCCAGAGGCAGAAACTGAGGCACCCCTCAATGGGAACAGGCAAAGCCCAGGAGTAAACTCAATCAAGTCTGAGTCTAGATGATCATTTAAGTATCATAACGTGTCCTCCTGGGATAGGTACCTTGGTGGTCCCCACTCTACAGAGGGGAATTTTGAGGCCAGAGGATGGCAGGATTTTCTTTCTTTATAATTATGGTTGGCAGTATTACAGATGTTCCCAAATGAACAGTTCCCATTAAGCCCCCATGTCCCACCCCTGCCCCACCAGGCCTTCATCACACTATAGTTTGTATCCATTTGTTATGCATATATGTACATAAATCATTTAGTTAATCTCTTCCATCTTCCCTGACCCTCTCCTCTGAGATATGTCAGTCTATTCCATGCCTCAAGCCCTCTGGACATATTTTTTCATGCGTTTATTATGTTCATTAGTATCCATCTATAAGTGAGATCATGTGTCATTTTCCTTTCTCTAACTGGCTTATTGCACTCAGCGTAATATTCTCCATGCTGTTGCAAATTGTAAGAAATAAGTTTTCTCAACTATATAGTATTCCATTGTATAAATGTGATACAGCTTTTTTATCCACTCATCTATTGATGGTCACTTGGGTCATTTACAGATTTTAGCTACCATAAATAATGTTGCTATGAACATAGGGTTGCATATATTCTTTCTAATTAGTGTTTCATGCCTCTTGGGATATATCACTAGAAGTACAGTCACTGCATCAAAGGGTAGTTCCATTGATAATATTTTTAGTCACTTCATTCCTGTTTTTCATTTTGGCTACACCAATCTGCATTCCCACCAGTAGTGTACTGTGGTTCCTTTTCTCCACACCCTCACCAACACTTGTTGTTTGTTGATTTATTGATGGTAACCATTCTAGCAGGTGTGAGGTGATAGCTCATTGTAGTTTTGAGGATTTGCATCTCCCTGACAATTTGTGACATTGAGCATCTATAATACTAAAAATGTAGTGTGCTAATTAGACTGGACGTCCTTCTGGACCAAGCTGAGGTGGCCACTGTGGCAGTTGGCAGCCAAAGCAGAGGAGAAGGATGCTGTGGCAGGAGGAGCCGCTCCCCTTTCATGAATTTCATGCATCGGGCCTCTAGTTTTTTCAGAAGCCTATTGTCCACCTGTATGTCCACTTTGGAGAAGTGCCTATTCAGATCCCATGCATATTTTGAAAATTGGGTTGTCTTTCTTTTGTTGAGTGTATGAGTTCTTTATATATTTTGGAAATCAACCCCTTTATCAGATGTGTCATTGACATATATGTTCTCCCCTACAGTGGGTTCTCTTTTCATTTTGCTGATGGTTTCTTTCATTGTGCAGCAGCTGGTTGGTTTGATACGGTCCCATTTGTTTCCTTTTTTCCTTTGTTTCTCTTGCCCCAGGAGATATACACTGAGTGGCCACATTATTATGGATTCAGAGATTATAATAATCTGGCCACTCAGCGTATACTAGTAGGTGAAAATTCTGCTATGTGAGATGTCTGAGATTTTATTTTCTGTTTCCTTCTTAGATTTTTTTATGGTTTTGGACTTGCATTTAAGTCCTTTATCCATTTTGAGTTTATTCTTGTGTATCGTGTAAGTTGGTGATCTAGTTTCATTTTGTTGCATGTACCTGTCCCATTTTCCCAGCACCATTTATTGAAGAGACTATTTTTACCACATTGTATGCTCTTGACTGCTTCATCAAATATTAATTGACCATAATGATGTCCGTCATTTTCTGGGTTCTCTGATCCTTTCCATTGATCTGTATGCCTGTTCTTGTGGTAGTGATAGTACCAGGCTATTTTGGTTAAAATGGCTTTGTAGTATCATTTGAATCTGGTATTGTGATCCCTCCAACTTTGTTCTTCTTTCTCAGGATTGCTGTGGCTATTCAGGCTCTTTTTTTTGTTTCATATACATTTTTGGAATATTTATTCTAGACCTGTGACATTTGCCTTTAGTATTTTAATAGGAATTTCATTGAATCTATATATTAGTGTTGGTAATATGGACATTTTAATAATGTTACTTGTTCCAGTCTATTATCACTGTATATGCTTTTGGAATTGTTTGAGGAGGATAGGTGTTAGTTCTTCTTGCTTATACTTGTTTGTATATTCCTGTATTTTCTTTTTCAGTGTCCCAAAACATGTCTTTTACCTCCTTGGTTAGGTTTATTCCAAGCTATGGTATTTTCGTTGTTGTTGCAATGGTAACAAATGAGAGTTCATTACTAGTGCATAAAAATGCCATAGTTTTCTGGATGTTGATTTTGTATTCTGCTACTTTGCTGAGTTTATTTATTAAATCTAGAAGATTTTTGGAATCCTTAGGGTTTTCTATGTGTAATATCATGTCATCTGCAAATAATGGCAGTTTTAATGCCTTTGATTTGGATGCCTTTGATTTTTTTCCTTGTTTTTTAACTGTGGCTAGGACTTCCAGTGCTATGTTGGATAAGACTAACAAAAGAGGATATCTGTCTTGTTCCTGTTCCTAGGGGAAATGGGTTAAGTTTTTTTCCTATTGAGTATGATGTTGGCTGTAGGTTTGTTACATGTGGCCTTTATTATGTTGAGGTATGATTCCTCTATTTCAAATTTGCTGAGATTTATTTTGAGCATAAAAGGGTGTTGGATTTTGTTGAATGCTTTTTCTGCCTAATCATATTATCATGTGATTTTTATCCTTCATTTTGTTTATGTGTTGTATCACATTTATTGATTTGCAAATATTGCACTAGTCTTGCATTCCCAGAATAAATCTCACTTTGTCATGGGGCATGATCTTTTTAATATATTGCAGGGTCTGATTAGCTAATGTTTTGTTGGGATTTAACATCTATATTCATCAGAGATATTGGCCTTTAATTTTCTTTCTTTTTGTGTGTGTGTGGTGTCTTTATCTGGTTTTGTAGTTAGGATAATGCTGGCCTTGTTAAAGAGCTTGGAAGTATTCCTTCCTCTTGGAATTTTTGAAATTGTTTGAGGTGGGTCGGTGTTAGTTCTTCTTGCTAAAAACTCACCCATGAAGCAATTGATCGATCCAGGTCTTTTGTTTGCTGGGATTTTTTAAAAGTTATTATTACTGCTGCAATGTCATTGCTTGTTAATTAGCCTATTCAGGATTTCTGCTTCTTCCTGATTGAGTTTTGGAAGATTGTATTTTTCTAGGAATTTGTGCATTTCATACAGGTTGTCCAGGTTGTTGGCATATACTTGTTCATAGTATTTTCTTACAATCCTTTGAATTTTTATGGTGTCAGTTGCTATTTTGCCTCTTTCATTTCTGATTTTATTTCTTTGGGTCCTCTCTGTTTATCAATGAGTCTGGCAATAGGTTCATCAATCTTGTTTCTCTTTTCAAAGAACCAACTCTTGGTTACATTGATCTTTTGTATTATTTTTTTAGTCTCTCTGTCATTTATTTCTACTCCAATATTTATTATTTCCTTTTTTTACTTACTCTGGGATTTTCTTGTTGTTCTCTTTCTAATTCTTTTGTTTGTAGGGTTAAATTGTTTATTTGAGCTTTTTTTCTTTCTTCAGGTAGGCCTGTAATGCTATGAACTGACCTGTCAGGACTACTTTCACTGTGTCCCCTAGATTTGGGGTTGTTGTATGTTCATTGCATTTGTTTCCAGGAAGTTTTTTTTTTATTTATTCCTTTATCTCATTGGTAGTCCATTCATTGTTTAATAACATGCTGTTTAGCCTCTTGTGCTTGAGTGTTGTGAGCCATTCTCTTATATTTTCATGCCATTGTGATCTGAGAAGATGCTTGATATGATTTCAATCTTCTTGAACTTGTTAAGGCTTATTTTTCTCCCTAGCATATGGCCTATCTTTGAGAATGATCCATGTGAACTTTAAAATAATGTATATTCTGCTCCTTTTGTATGAAATGTCCTGTAAATATCAATTAGATACCACCGATCTAGTGTCATTTAAGGCCACTGTTTCCTTGTTGATTTTTTATGGACATCTATTTAGTGATATCACTGTGGTGTTCAAGTGCCCTATAATGACCTAATTGCTGCCTATCTCTCCCTTAAAGCCCATCAATATTATTTTATATGTTTAATTGTTACTGTACTGAGTGAATATATGTTAACAAGGTTTATATTTTCTTGTTGGATTGATCCCTTTAGTATTATGTAGTAACCTTTATCTCTTGTTATGGACTTCATTTTGAAGTATGTTTAGTCAGATATCAGTATTGGCACCCAAGTCTTTTTTTTTCCCGTTTCCATTTGCATGGAATATTTTTTTCCATTCCTTCACTTTCAATCTGTGTGTATCTTTTGTTCTAAGGTGGTCTCTTATAGATAGCACAATATGGCTCATGTTTTCTTATCCATTATATATTTTGATTGGAGCATTTAGTCCATCTACATTTATGGTTATTATTGATAGGTATTTAATTTTTTGCCATTTATTTTCTTTATACCTTTGTTCCCTTCTCTCATTTTCATCTTATTAAATTAGTTCATTTATCATTTTTTTGCAATTCTGGTTTGGTGGTAATGTATTCCTTTAGCTGTTTTTGTCTGGGAAGTCCTTTATCTTCCCTTCAAGCTTTGCTGGATAGAGTGGTCTTAAATTCAGTCCCTTGCTTTTTATAATTCATGCCCCTTCCTTCTGCCATGAAGTGTTTCTGTTGAGAAATTAGCTTACAGTCTATGGGAGCTCCCTTGTAGGTAACTTTCTCTTTCTCTTGTTGCTTTTGAGATCCTTCATTTGCCATTTTAATTATGATATATCTAGGTATGGATCTTTTTGTATTTATGTTATTTGGGGCTCTCTGTGTTTTCTGAACTTGTGTGATGTTTTCCTTCACCAGGTTAGGGAAGTTTTATGTCATTATTTCTTCAAACAGGTTCTCCATTCCTAGTTCCGACTCTTCTTCTGGTGTACCCTTATGATGTGCATGTTGCTACATTTCATTTTGTCCCAAGGTTCCCTTAAACTAATCTCTTTCTTTCTAATTCTTTTTCCTAATTGCTTCTCTGGTTAGATTTTTTTGTAACTGGTTTTCTCATTTGCATATTCAGTCCTCACCTTCTAATCTACTGTTGATTCCTCCCATGGTATTCTTTATTTCAACTATGTCATTCTTCATTTCTGATTCATGGTTTATATATATTTTGTTCTGCATATGTAGTTTCTACTAAGTTCCTTGTATTCTCATTAAGTTGCTTGTGTTTCTCACTAAATTGTTTGAGCATCCTTGTAATAATTACTGTGAACTCTATATCCAATAAATTGCTTGCCTCCATTTCAGTTAGACCCTTTTACAGCAATTCATCTTTTTTTTTTCATTTGAGGGTTCTTTACCCATTGTAGCTATCGCTTTGTGTTTGTTTCTGTGTATTAGATAGAACTGCTATGCCTCCCAGTTTTTGTGGGGTGTCCTTATGTAAAAAATATCTTATGGGACATAGGGGTGGAGCCTCTTTGATCTCCTGAGTTGGGTGCTCTAGGAAAGTCCCTTGTGTGGGTTATTTGGGCTCTTCTGAAATAATTGACTTTTGGTTGCTGATGCCCCATTTGAGGGTGTGGTTGCCCCTCAGGCTTGCCAACTGTAAGGCTCAACCCCAACCTCATTTTGCCAGCTGCTATACTAGATAAGTGCTGACAAAACAAAACAAGACCAAATAAGACTGAACTGATAACAACATGAAAAACAAAACTTAATAAAATAAAACAAAAAACAATAAGGGTGGTTAAAGAGAGAGAGAGAGAGAGAGAGAGAGAGAGAGAGAGAGAGAGAGAGAGAGAGAGAGAAGGGAAGGGAAGGGAAGGGAGGGGAGGGGAGGGGAGGGGAGGGGAGGGGAGGGGAGGGGAGGGGAGAGGAGAGGAGAGGAGAGGAGAGGAGAGGAGAGGAGAGGAGAGGAGAGGAGAGGAGAGAAGAGAGAAAAGAAAAGAGAAAAGAAAAGAAAAGAAAAGAAAAGAAAAGAAAAGAAAAGAAAAGAAAAGAAAAGAAAAACTGCAAAGAGTGCTAAATGGCATGATACCAAAAGAATTGGGTGGATGGGGGGGAGGGGGCAGGGGGTGGAACCAAAAAGGAGAATATGGGTCCAAATAAGGAAGATAAGTGAACTTTGGATCTGTTATTTGTGGAGCTCTCTGGATTTTGCTCTGATATTGTTGATCCTGGCTCCTTGCAGTGTCAGTTCTGCACCTCCCCAGAGGTCTCTTATGCGGGCCAATGTGAGCCACTGTCCCTGTCTAGCCCTGAGAAACAAGACTGAAGCCCAGTAGGTCAGAGCCCCATGTAGTCTGGCAGGCAGGACCTCCATAGACCAGAGACTGGATATACCTTGAGTCTCATCCTTGAATGTTCCTGGTCTGAGTTGTTCTACTTGCCTCCATGGACCTGGGATTTGTAGGGGTTTCTGGGTCCTGGCCAGGATGGCTTGAATAGACACACATTGGGAGTGGTGTCAATAGTTTTTAGGAGTGGGAGCAGGCAATTCTTCACCTTCCAGTGTCTCAGCTCTGCTTGGCTTGCTGGTACCCCTTCGCTGCCACTTCAAGCAGGAGGCACTGAAATAATATTTATAAAATGGGAAAAATTAGAGCAGATTGGCATTCCAAACTTTCAGTGCTTCTCGTTCCTGCTGGATGGAGCTTCTGCCCAGGCTCCTATCCACCAGACCTGATGTCCAGGTTTCCCATGCCTCCAGACCCAGCTGCAGATTCATACATTTCTAGTCTAGCACTGTTTTTCCTTGCTGCAGGTCACTGCAGGGCAGGGCAGAAACAGTCATTTTGCAAGTGTGGGAAAGTGCACCTCCTGTGCTCTCCTGTTGGGCAGGAGTGATCTTCCTTCCCAGAACCCCCAGTCCAGTCCACATCTTGTTCCCAGCTAAGAGTTCCCACACATCTGCAGTTTTTTTTCCAATTTCCATCTGGCCCTGGGTTCTAGCGAAACCCTGGGATGGAGGGTGGTGTCAGCCCCCCTCTTATATAAATATGGAAGTTCCTACCCTGACTTGAGACTTGGGGCTGTGTGGTCTGGCCCAGCACAGAAATTAGTAGCGAGGCCAGGTGGTGGCAGCAAGGTGGACAAGCGGGGTTGAGGTGATGGGGTTAGCTGGGGGTGCTAGGTCACAGCGGTGGGGCCCTAGGTTTCAGTGGCAGTGAGGCTAGGGACACTGGATTGTGACCATTCCCAGCAGGCTCCTCCTGAGTAGATCTTCCAAAATGGCTCATTCTCCAATTCCCAGTGGCAAGAATCACCCGGATTAACAGAGCACAGAGGTGGCCAAGGGCTCTTCCAGCAGGAGAGCCCAAACCACCCACCCCAAGTCCCCACATCTATAGACAGACACCACATTGACATGCACACATGCTCTCCCTCCCACTTGGTCACTCACTCACACTCTTACACTCACCCTGGTCCTGCCTGCCACCATGTTGTTCTCCTAGGACAGTTTGGTTTCTGTTGATACTGTGTGTGTGTGTGTGTGTGTGTGTGTGTGTGTGTGTGTGTGTGTTTAATTTATCATTACTGTTGAAAGTACTTCAGGTTTCCTCCTACCCCTCCATCGAGCCCTCTCTATCCTGTTCCCCAGCAGGCATTCACTGTACCATTGTCTATGTCCATGGTTTATGCTTATATGCATATAAGTTATTTGGTTAATCTCTTCCTCCCCCCAAAAAAACTTTAAATTACTATTGTATTTGTTACCACAGGCATGAATTCTTGCTCAGGTGGGGTCCCTTGGGTGGCCTGCAGGGATCGGGTTGAAACCTGAAGTCCAATGCCATCTGCAGCTCCTACTTGCTACTCCTCCTCACCCTGACCCCAGTATGCCTACAACGGGCTTGTGCCCAATCAGTCCCAATTGGGAGAGGCTCACACTGTGGCAGCAGTGCTCACCAGCCATGAGCCCTGCTTTTGGTGCCCTCCCAAAGGAAGTGGCCTATAGGATCAGGTTGAAACGGGCTCTCCAACATCCCCCAAGGGGTCCCAGATTGCAAGAGGGCACAAGCCAGGCTGAGGGACCCCACCAGTGCATAATTGGGCTACAGAGGGACCAGGAGGGCTCCAGGGCATGTCTAGCCCATCTCACCTAGTTCCAATCGGCCAGACCCTGTCAGCATCTGCCCCCAGTGGTCAGTGCACATCATAACGAGGGGTTGAGCAGCCTTAACATATCATTAGCATATTCTGCTTTGATTGGTTGTTCAGTTCTGCCATTCTGTCTATTTTCATATTACCCTATTATTATATGGTACTAAAGGTCTAATGCACGAAATTTGTGCACAGGGGTTAGGGGGTGTCCCTCAGCCCAGCCTGCATCCTCTCCAATGTGGGACCCCTCTAGGAATGTCCAACTACCTGTTTAGGCCTAATCGGGCAGTCAGGCATCCTTCTCACAATCCAGGACTGCTGCCTCCAAATTGCTCGCCTGCCTGCCTCCCTGATTGCCCCTAACCACTTCTGCATGCCAGCCTGATCACCCCCTAAGCACTACCCTGCAGCCTAATTGATGTCTAACTGCTCCCCTGCCATCCTGTTTGCCCCCAACTTCCATCCTCTGCTGGCCTGATCGCCCCTAACTGTCCTCCCCTCCTGGCCTGATTGCCCACAACTGTCCTCCCTTACAGTCCTGGAACCTCCAACAGCCCTCCCCTGCTGGTCATCTTGTGGTGGCCATCTTGTGTCCACATGGGGGCAGCCCTCTTGTGTGTTGGAGTGATAGTCAATCTGCATATTACTCTTTTATTAGATAGGATTATCACCCTGTCATTTAGCATTTATACTGTAAATATTACAAAATTGGTTAATTTAATTATCAGATAATGCTATAAAGTATGCTATTTTCATCCTTATCATATAAAATCATTAAGATATTGAAAGTCTAAGCAATTTGTTTAACATCACATAAGAAGAGGGTTTGGTATTTGAACCTGGGTCTGAGTTACACTTAGCATTATATTTTTTAGGGCAAAAATATGAAATGGGTGAAATTTTTCTCTGAAGCCCACCCCTGTATCCTGCTATCCATCCTGTAAACAACTTTAAAGGTATTAACTGATAGTGCTTAAAAATGGCTTCATTCAGGAACATTTTAAAATTTTAAAATTGAGGAATTAACCGCCCCCATACTTCAGTTTTTGGTTCTTCTCCATGCTACACAGCTTGACACAAATAGAACACAGCCTAAGCTCAGATTGTTTACCTTATTCACGTGCCTTCTACCCCTTTCCCTTTCTCCTCACATGCAATGGTAAACAAGGTATTTCAAAAGCTTGTTTAAGATGTGTTATTCCTGTAGTTAAGTTTTAAAAACACTAAGGCCATGCTGAATATGATTGGAATTCTCCATTCATTCCCATTTGTTTCTATGTAACATCCATTCTGTAAAAGCTGGAAATAAAAGAAACCTACATTTCCCAGTCTCCCTTTCAGCTAGGATGCTGAATATGAAATAGTTCCTTGCAACTAGATTCACTCATATGAGATTCACTCAGATGTTGTCTCTGCTGGCTCGCAGAGGGTGTGAGGCCAATAGCGTGTCTAGAAAAAGTGGTGGCAATCAATCAAAATCAGGGTTTCAGAATGAAGTAACTAACTTGTGGATATTCAGAGATAGTTGTCCAGAGGCAGCCTCCTAATCCTTGGAACAAATCTATGGTATCATATTCTTAAACACAAGAGTTTCGGTGATGGCCCTGATTTCTGCTTCCAATATTTCATAACACCTATGGCCCTGATCTAAACCTTTTCTTCTTAAAATAATTAGAATGACTTATGTTCCTTGCTAGGAATCATGACGTATAAAAACACAAATTATAAATACTTCAAGGCAACAGTTTTTATCCCTATTGTCCATGAAGTTGAAAGGGTAAGTCTTATACCATTGAATTATTTACATTGCAACTACCTAGTTATAAATTATTAGTATCGCCCAAGATGGTATAAATAGAGCCTTTCTTTAAATCATGAGCTAAAAAGTACCGTTGCCATCTAGCTTTCAAGGATAAAGCTTGTTTTAAGAAGTGATTACTTGTTTTCATCTTCATTCTCTCTTTTGACATTATTTTTTTTTGCCAACGTTTAAATTGAGGCAAGTAGGGAAGCAGGCTTATAAAACAGAGATCAGAGGTGAGATGATTGACTTGAAGTTTACAGTCCAATTTATAAGCCCTTATTTGACCCCAGAGCAGTCAGTTCCTAATTCTGTTTTTGTATTTGCATAACGAGGACACTAATAATCTCTGAGCATTAGGCACAGGATCCTACATGAACCTAATAATGCGGTCACTGGTTAAACTGGTATATGAATCTTGAACACCTTTGAGAATATGCACTGGTTGACTTTGAGTCAGTTTCATGTGTTTACAGATACTGGCCTAAAATATTGTTTCTATATGATCTTCTAATACACTGGATTTGAGTTTCATCCTTCCAACTTTTAAAAAGACTATTCAATGTTTCTTTCAGAGCTTCTACTAATGAAAACCGTAAAAGCTACACTTGAATAGGCTTGCCTGTTATTCAAATGCCAGCTGTCATCTCAAATATCAGCATTATTCTGAAGCTCCATTGTATTTACAAAGAGGAAGCCTCTCTAATTAAATGTAATTATTGACAAAATCATGGTTTTTGCCAAGATTGTCTTCATGAATATGTTTTAACTTGTCCTAGAACGAGAATCATCAATATGGAGTCAGGTATTTTCAAAACTTGCCTTACAACTAGAATCATCAGTCTGGAGTCAGCTCTTGATTAGGCTGATTAACATGGATTCTGGAATCAGGCTGAGGTGGAACTTTAGTACCACAGCTTATTAACTGTGTGACCTTGGGCCAGTTGCTTAAATTCTTTGTGATTTAGTTTGTTTACCTCTAAAATGGGGATGAAATGGTACCCATCTCAAAGAATAGTTTTGAGGACTTATTAAATGAGTAATTAAATGTGAAAAATGTAGACAGTTCATGGCACACAGTAAATTTAAAGTATGTTGGTAAGATCTCACTGTCTCAGCACCGTGTTGCTAAAAGGGGCAATTGCTTTTATGTTCCTATGCCACAGCCTCTCTAGTGGCTAAGAGTGAGTCCTCTACAGTATACTTTCATTCAAGCTCCCCATGAGCTTGCTAAATATTTTCAGATATTAATCCTTCTTTGACTAATGCATTCTATGCATTTATTCCCCACATGTACATATTTCTTTCCTCTTGGGCAAGTGCTAAATTAATTGTGTTAATTCTTTGTAAAATATTGGAAAAGTTTAAGGTAATACTTCTTTCCAATATTTCCAAGTCAGTGTTCCATAGAACATTTAATAGTTTTATAAATGTACTAGAGGCCCGATGCACAAAATTCGTTCAAGAGTTGGTCTTCCGTCTCCTGGCTGCCCACACAGGCTTCCCTCTGTCCACCGGCAGGCACCCAGGTCCGGGGCTTCCCTTGCAGCCCCAGCTTCATCTGGAAGGTTGTCTGGAAGGACATCCAGTCTAATTAGTGTATTACACTTTTATTATTATTGACACTTCACATACAAAAATATCCTGTGTCAATCTGCTTTTCATTGCATGGTCCACCTCAGTTGAACAAATTAATGTTCCAGTAATCTGCTGGATCCATCCCCTTGACCTTGGAATAATTCCAGTTCAGACTGAGAAAACATTTGACAATTCCTGCAAGTAACTGGTGGAAGGGCAAAGAGAAGGCTCATAATGGACCTCAGAAATCCAGGAAGGGTTAAGTGACTGGAAAGTAACTGACCCTAGGCATTCTCAGTACCATAGTGACACTTCTGGAATTCAATCCCTTTGATCTCCCATTCAGAGTTTAGAGGTTTGTCCTCCTAGCTGCTTGAGTCTCAAGTTTCTAGAGCAAGGGAGAGATAAAGCCTTCTCTTCTGGATTATTGAGTAGGGCCTAATTTTCTTTCTTTACAAAACTAGTTTCATTTTTGAAACTGAGTTCTTGATTCCAATCTTCCTGTCTTATCTCAAATAAATGTTCTCAGATGCAACCCTGCCTCTCAAAACATGCTATTATTATTATTATTATATAAATTCATGCCATTAGCCTATTCTTGCAGTTCATACCACCTCTTTGATTTCAGTATCTGTCTCTAATTATACTAGTATCCACTGAGTTGTATTAAGTGTTGGGTCTTATATTTTGTTTTAGGCTTACATTTCATTTAAGACTTATTTTTATCATGGTTCATTACTTGTGTTATGGTTCAGATTATAATTATCTATTACTTTGGGGCTACTATTTTGTGTTATAGTTATTTATTGTTGACACCATTACATGTGTCCTCCAATACTCCTTGCCTAGGACTTCCTTGGATTACAACTAACTTAGACCTTCCAGTTTGTTATGCATGCTCTGAGCCTGCTGAAGTATATGGGAGTCCACCTATATAACTTTCACAGACATTATATTCTTAGTATCTTTATATACTGAGTGGCCAGATTATTATGATCTCTAAACGCATAATAATCTAGCCACTCTCTGTGTGTGTGTGTGTGTGTGTGTGTGTGTGTGTGTGTGTGTGTGTGTGTTAGATATTAATTAGAGTCCCAGTGCATGAATTCATGCATGGGTGGGGTCCGACCAGCCTGGCCAGAGAGAGGGGACATGGGCGATTGGCCGGTTAGCCAGCCTACTTGCTGGTTGACCTCCTGGTTGAGGGGACAATTTGCATATTAGCCTTTTATTATATAGAATATACACTGAGTGGCTAAATTATTATGCATTCAGAGGTCATAATAATCTGGCACTAAGTGTATATAGTCTTTGGCTTTTTTTGTAGACATGTGGCTGAGTTGGACAAAACTTAATATGCAGGGGATCTGATTCAATAAAGCTTAGCTCAATGGCCTCTGAAAAACTGGTTGAACTAAATGTTTGCATAATTCCTATTTGTTTATACTGATTTAAGTTGCACTTTTCTATTACAACTAGTAACCTGGTACACGGATTTGTGCACATTGAAAGGAAATTAATTAGAAGGTGGCCGGCAGGGTGGGACTGGGCAAGAAAGGTCACACATGACCTGAAGCCAATATCCCCCAGTCCCTCCCCAGGGCCTGCAGAGTGAGCAGTGTTCCTCTGGCAGGTAGGGTCCCTCAGCCTGGCCTGCGGGGATCGGGCCGAGACCAGCTCTCCAACATCCCCTTCGGAGTCCCAGAATGCAAGAGAGCACTTAGCAAAGTTTCTGTTGTACAAAGTGTGGGATGCAAACGCAACTGTGCAGTAAACCTGTTTTAGGGCCAACAGTGCCCCACAACAACGTAACCCATGACCAAAGGTGGAATCGCACAATCCCGCAGAGAATCGGGCTCCCTCCTCTCTGGTTTGGGGGTACATCACCTGAGAACCACCGCTGACAAGTCACTGCAGCTAAGCAGCTCATGCATTGAGTGTCTGCCCCCTGGTGGTTAAGTGCTCATCATAGTGACCAGTCGGACAAACACTTAGCATATTAGCTTTTTATATATATAGATGACTGGAATGCAAAGAGAAATTCCTTATCCTATCTAATAAAACAGTAATATGCAAATTTGACCATACTTTCACCACACCCACAAGCCACACCCACCAGCCAATCAGGAGCATATTATGCAAATAAACCCCCACCAAGATGGCTACTGCCACTGAGAGCAGGAGGAAGGCTTGGGTTTCCCTGGCAACAGAGGAAGCCAATCTTTCTGCCTCCCTAGGTCTCCACTCAATGTTACAAAGTTTTAATGATAAAAGATACAGAAATGGCAGCAGCCACTGAGCTGGAGAGAACAGAGGTTTGGGTTTCCCTGGCAATGGAGAAAGCCAAGCTTTCAGTCTGCCTTTGCTGGCCTAGGTCTCCACTCTAGGTTACAATGTTTCAAACAGAAATGGCTGCCGCCCTAGAGTGAGCAGAAGGCTTGGCTCTGCTCCAGGCTACGAAGCTTCAATTGTAGACATAGATTAATCCCAGATCCCAGACCCTCCGCTTGGGTCACTAGGGGGCATGGCCAGCCTGAAAACCTCCACAGGCCCCTCACTCAGGCTGCTCCACACCCCAAGGGAACCCCCACCCTGATCTGGGACACTCTTCAGAGCAAACCAGCTGGCCCTCACCCATGCAACAGGCATCTATCCTATCTAATAAAAGAGTAATTTGCAGATTGACCATCACTCCAACACACAAGAGGGCTGCCACCATGTGGTCAAAGATCCTGCCTCCATGTGGACATCAGATGGCCACCTCAAGATGGCCAGCAAGGGAGGGCCATTGGAGGTTCCAGGCCCTACAAGGGAGGGCAGTTGTGGGTGATCAGACCAGCAGGGGAGGACAGTTGTGAGGGACCAGGCCTGCAAGGGAGGGCAGTTGGGGGTGATCAAGCCTGCAGGGGAGGGCAGTTAGGGATGACCAGGCCAGCAGAGGAGGGAAGTTGGGGGCAAATGGGCTGGCAGGGGAGCAGTTAAAAATCAATTAGGCTGGCAGGGTAGTGGTTAGCAGGTGATAAGGCTGGCAGGAAGAAGCAGTTAGAGGCAATCAGGGAGGCAGGCAGGTGAGCAGTTTGGGGCCAGCAGTCCTGGATTGTGAGAAGGATGTTTGATTGCCTGTTTAGGCCTGATCCTATCAGGATCGAGCCTAGATGGGCAGTTGGACATACCTCGAGGGGTCCCAGTTTGGAGACAGTTCAGGATGGGCTAAGGGACATCCCCCGCCCCCTCATGCACGAATTTCGTGCACTGAGCCTCTAGTATAATTATATATATAGATATAGTATCCTGTCCTGTTTTCAAAGGATCACTTTATTTTTTTATTATCTTTTTAATCCTCACCTGAGGATATTTTTTCATTGATTTTTAGAGAGAGGGAAAGATAGAAATATCAATGTGAGAGAGACACATGGATTGGTTACCTTCTGCATGTGCCCTGACCAGGGCCCATGCCAGGGAAGAGCCTGCAACCAGGATATGTGCCCTTGACCAGAATTGAACCTGGGACCCTTTGGTCCACAGGATGATGCTCTAGCCACTGAGCCAAACCAGCTAGGGCTCAAAGGGTCACTTTAAAGTTTACATTACAGTAACCTGGAAATTTGAATCATTCAGTATATTGAACTTAATTATATAGTATCTGATATTGTCTAAGTACTTTATAACAATTTATTTGAATATTTATTCCTCACAATGATTCTATGATATATAACATTGCTATTATATTATCTTCCTTCTGTGACTTTTGGGAAAAGTAAAAAGCAGACAGTTTATAACTTGTCAAATGTTACCAAGTGAGTAAGTGACAAAATGGGATTTGAAATCCCAGTGTCTATGTCCCTGATCAGCTATTATTTCTATTCTATGCAGACAACTGTACCATTTTCTTATTTATTATTATTTAATCTGTTATTTTTTACTTCAACAAAATCCAGTTAAATTATTCAGTGATTTGTCTTCCTTCTCCTATACGAATTATTTCTTTTTCTGTTTAAATAACTTTATCATGGGCATTAGGTGAAGACTTGTCTACTAGCAGAAAGATATATGAAATTATTTCTTTATATCTTTCTAACTCTTTCATCATTTTATTTTACCTAATAAAACTAGATTTGAGGATATATGATATATGGTGTCAACAAACTAAATGATCAAGTCTTTGCTCTCCACAACTATTGATAATTATGTGTATACTAGTATATTTAATTTTGTAAATACTAAGTACTTTTTTATGAGAGTGTAATCTGTTTATAAAGTTACTGGAGCTAAAGATCATGGCTTCCAATCAAGAAGGGTGTATGGTATAAATGGTAAAAGACCTTTGGGTTGAAGTTCCCTCTCTGTACCATACCAGCTATGTGACTTTAGGCAGTAATTTATTTTCTTCAGCCTGTATTTCTGTGCTAAAAATGGAGATAATATTTATCTTATAGACTTCTATAATGTTAAACTAAAGAAACATGTTGAAAGTACTCAGCTACCATATAGGCAAGTAACAAACAACAGTCTCTATCAGTCTTATCTTCTAATTGCTTGTATAAATCCAGACTGTCAGTATGGGACTCATTACTTCTTGTTAACTGGCAAAGCATTTACACAATCAGGAAGAACAAGCTTTATTGCAGAGTATTATATAACGAAATTTATTTCCCTGCGGTAAATATTTATAGTTGTTGAATAAGTATGTCTGTTTTCATTTTTAGGGTTCCAATAATCATTTCAGGAACTTGACCACTAGACAAATGTGCACAAAAGTGACTTTTTATTATTAGAGGGAATTCTGGAAAAATTTCATTTTATAATGTATCAGTTATGATACATTTAGATACATAAACCACACTAGGTATTCAACAGAAGGAATTTAATATAGGGAATTGGGTATACAGGTGTTATAGGGCTGAAAGAGGAAAAAAATAGGTAACCTAAAGATAATAACCAACAGACACAGCTATCCCCTCTAAGTCTGAGAATATAAAAGGGAAGAGATTAGGGTAAACAGAAACTAGAAGCTAGACGGGGAGGGGAACTGGTACTCAGATTTAGTTACCACCCAGCTATTTCTGGTAAAATAGGATCTCAAAGGAGGGACTCTACATAGCTGGAGTTCAGATCTCTGACGGGGGTAGGAACAGCTGGCTACTTCTGGTACCTCTGCACAATGAAGCTGGCTCTAGCAATTCCAAAAGGCAATTAAACTGAATGAACTGCTAATGTTGAGGCGGGAAGCAAAAACACAGTTTTTCCCCCTGCTTTCCCATCTCTCCCTACTGTCTTTTATTAGTTGAAACTAATGGGAAGTCAATTGGAAAAGGGGTTTGGAAAATATAGTTTTCAGAGTTCCAGCTTTAGCATTGTAGAATACATTATAGTTGAGAAACAAAAGCGATAACGGGTACAAATAAAAAATTAGTAATCACAAAAATTGCTTTCAGCTTCAGATAAAATTTCTGAAGTCTGTACAAATCCACCAGTATGCCATTATCAAGTTGCATTATTACTTATATAAATTGAGGCTTTTAATCATGACGGGTGATGGGTTGTTATACAATTCTTAGATTGATTCCCATGAAACAGCATTAATTTCTGGTGGTCATTTTCTCTTACCTCCCTGAAGTATGCTGCAGGATTATTCTGCACCTGAGTGAGCAGACTTTTTTTTTTCTTTATGAAGCATGAGTTTCATAAAGCCCAGTAAAATGTAGAACAGCTGCAGATGGGTGTCTTGAAACTCCCAGAGAGATTGTTGAGCAAGCAAGCCTCCATGTGAGCAGAAAATTCCTCGGATTACTAGGATTCTTATTTATTTACTGAATCAGAATGATGTTGAAGCATTTAAATACTTCCTTTGAGAATTGCGTAATAGGATCTTATGCTGTTTACCTGATGTGTACTCCGTGGAATAGCCCAATGTTCTGTCGGGCAGCTAGATGGGATGGAGTGTAACATTTTTTTTTCCAATATGTGAACTTACCAGTAATGCCTTCAGTCCTTTGCTTATTTCAAGAATTATGTATTTGGATGTCAATAAAAATTAAACTTGAAAGAGTTTAGTATACTTTAAAAACACTTCTGTTTTGCTAAGTTGGCAAAAAAAATTTGAGACTAAAGGAGCTTTAGAAAAAGGAACCTGACCTGAAGTAGCTTGAAGTGATTGGCTATTATCAAATAGTTGGTATTTTAACAACTGTGCATATATTTGGGGAAATTCATGGAGGGTTAACTTTGCGGTGATTTCCTTAAAGACTAGGATTTTTATCCCTTTGTCTTGATGAAAAGAGCATAATGTAAGAACTGGATAACTGTATATATAAGTAGGTTTGCAAGTGTTTTGAATGGCTATATCCAAAGTACATTGAAAAATGAACTTTATAAATATTTGTGTGATAGGAGATGTAGGCATTCCACAGCATTCCTACCTTCTCTTCTCATTTGTTAAATATAAAAATCCCAGAGGGAGACAAAAGATATGAGGACTAACTCTCATATATTAAAAATCTGGGGTGAGTAGTTAACACTGGGTATTGAACCAGTGTCTAAAATGATGTTGATAGTTTGAAGTAATGAGAGTAAATTAAGATTAAAGGAAAATATGAAATGCTGGAGGTATGATTTAACAATGGAACTTTTGCTAAAGAATTGACTGCAAGAATAAAACGATTTAATGATTAATGTGTCTGCCAATAAAGTCCATTCTACTTACGCTACATTGTCCAAACCAAAGGAGAAAAGTGTCCCAAATGTATATATATGAAGTAGCAGGTAATAGGTAGTCTTTCTTTCTGGTGATTATCTATACTCTAATCAATCCATTTATAACTGATTTTTACTGTACCTCCCAAAGTACTATTCTGAGGTCTCTTGACAGCCATAGCTAAGTGTCTAACTCTTGGTTAGAGTAGTGTCTCTGAAACACATTTGTTGATCTCATTGTTTTTCCTTCCATCAAATGTCTTGTTCGTGGTTGTTAGGAGAAACTACAGAATGTTTCTGAAGGTTGTCAGATAATGAGTTTCACCCTCATAATGACATCCCTAAGAGTGTTATAAAACATCTGATGTCCCATACTTATGAGAATGTATACACTGGAGTCATATCTGGGTTTCTTTCTTTCTAATAGCAACAACAGCAATAACTATCATTTTTCTCTGAGTGTTGGCTATGGGAAAAGTACACACAATGACTCATTGTGAAAATGAGTAAAGTAAAGTTTAGAGACACGAGCAGTATACCTAAGCTTACCTAGCTAGTCAATGGTGGATCGAGAGCTTAAAGTCAGGCCATTGCACTCTATAGGAACATCCCTTCCCTGTAGTTTGGAAAGAGCTATGCACTGGATATGGGGGAATTAGGCCCTAGGACAGGCCTGTCTTACCTAACATTGTGGTGAAAACACTTTGCTTTTCTGGCCCTCCACTTTCTCATCTGTGCTGTGCCAGCACAGCCAAGGATGAACCTGAGGAGGGGCGGTGAAGGATTAGAGAAGACAGAAAAAGAGAATATAACTGGGGCTTGGAGGATCTCCCATGCCTGGATGAGGATACAGGAAGATCCAGCCTGCAAGCTGATGCTTTATTTTACAGTCTCATTAAAACAAGGGTAGATTAACACGTATACAAATGTTCTTGTTTTGGCAACACTTGCTGCACCTCCTACAGCCCATTAGCTACTTAGGCAGGAATTAGGGAGGGCTCCAAGATCAGACTTAATTATCCTAGGAGAGCTCTGCCCTCCAGGCTGGGACTTATTTGTGGCCCTTCCACTGGTCTGTCCATGGCTTAATCCTATAGCCACTCCCTATACTCATCAATAATTGGGTTGACTGGATGGAAAAGTCAATAAGGTCCCTGAAACTGGTTTAGCTCAGTGGATAGAGTGTACTTCTGTGGACTGAAAAGTCCCAGGTTTGATTCTGGTCGACGGCATGTACCTTCGTTGTGGGCACATCCCTAGTAAGGGGTGTGCAAGAGGCAGCTGATCGATGTTTCTCTCTCATAGATGTTTCTGACTTTCTATCCTTCTCCCTTCCTCTCTGTAAAAAAATCAATAACTATTTTTTTAATAAAGAGAAGTCAATAAGGTCTCTTGCAGATCTGATCCTTTAAACCTTCAGTTCTTTGAGAATTTGCATGTCTCTTTAAGTAAAAGTAAAGAATCAACTAGAACCTGTCTCTGACAATAATTACTTTTAAATTTCAGTGCAAACCTCCCCAGTTTAAGAGGCAACAGGTAAGAATAATAAATAGAATAAGTTCCCTGATATGATTTGTGAGGAAAGATATCATAAATTAAATATATAAATTAGAGTTATTTCTCCTTTGGGTGGATCTCAAAATTATTCCAAGAGAATTGGTCTTTTAATCTTACAAATATATCAGAGGATGTCAATGGGGATTCTGTGTAGTTTTTCTCAGAATTTTGGCTGAAGCTCGAACACTGAAGAAAAATAGGTTGTAAGTGCCCACACATTCTGTATTGAGTTGCTTGCTATAAATGTAAAAAAATTAATATTTGATGTCAAAACTAAATGGCTGGAAGGGGGCATGAGGGGAGTTCTTATGGGGCTGGCAGTGTTTGGGGTGCTGGCTATATGAGTATGGTAACTGCAAAAATGCAGCAAGCTGTACATTTATGAGTTGAGCACTTTTCTGTATTTATATTATGTCAATAAAATGTTTACCAAAATATGTGTCAGAAGAGTTCAGCTACTAACCACTTCAATCAATCACCTCCAGGATATATAAGACATGATTAAATATTTGAAAATGTTTCTAAATAAAATCATCAATCAAATAAGGAGTGCCTAAAACCTTTGATGACCCTTTCCTCAATATATTTGTCTTTCATCCTCTGTTTCATATATATATATATTTTTTTTTACTGTGCCAATGAAGAGACTACAAAAATACTCTAAGATCATTTCAGTCTAGAATTTTTGCCAGGGAAACCCAATTGAAAAGTGAAATGGCAAAACTAATTTGTGCTAGTATATTCTGCATTCTGAACATCATCCCCTCCCTGGAGAATCTGCATTCTAAAATAAGACCACTGGGAAAGGCAGTGCAGAAAAACAGAAATAAGTCCTTAAATGATGGACTATAAGGCACCAGAAAGGGAGATATTTGGCGTATAATATTTTTTGGCATATCTGCTTTGCTGCAGGTTAACCTTCTGTGATTGGTAGAATTTTAATGTAGATCAGAAGCCCCAATTCGGTAAATACATACAAATTAATATGTTTGAGTGTAAGTGAGTAAATAAAAACAAATAATTATGACCATTGTCAAAATTGTAATAAATATAATATACAGGGACTTATTCATTCATCCAACAAATTTCTTATTGAGGACTTATAATGTCCCAGTCACTAGGGACAGTGCCATGAACAATATGAGAGACAGTCTCCTCTCTCATGGAATCTTAGATTTGGCAATGGATAAAGCATTTAAAAATTATACTGCTGAACAAAATACACATGCAGAGACAGAAAAGCATTAATAAGACCATCAGGCATCAGATGGAAGGTAGGGTGGGGGTAAAGGGGAGAGATCAACCAGAGGACTTGTATGCATGCATATAAGCCTAACCAATGGGTGCAGACAACAGGGGGGGATGAGGGGATGAGTGTGGGAGGGAGGGTTAATGGGGGGATAAGGACACATATGTAATACCTTAATCAATAAAGAAAAAAACAAAAATGATCATTAAATAAGCCTGATTAATGTTATAAAGCAAAGTGATTAAAAGTACTTGATTTCTTTGAGGAAATGGTGTTTAAAAGGTAACTGGAATATATTTACATTTAGCATTGTATATAATAATCTTAGAAACTGCTATTGATAATTCAAATAAATTACCTTAAAAATGCCAGAAAACTAAGCTTTAATATTACATTCCATGTTCTTTATTCCTTTGTGAGTGTGTCAGCGAGGTATGTTAATATCAGTACAGCATATCTACTGTATATTTGATGCTATGAACAAAATTCCTTCTCTTTTACAAAATGCATTCTTGTTTATATTATTATGAAAGTTGTGTTGCCATCTCTACAAGATATTTATTTGGAACATTTGTCCTTAATTAACAGGGAGGCTGCAGTTTGCCAAGAATCAAATGTTTTGCCCATTAATTTACTTAATTTTTAAATGAGTCAGTGTTAAAGTTAGTATGAATAATGAACTCCTTTATTGGCTTTATGTTTATTTTCTATTTAAATGTAATGCATGACTGAAAAATGTTTGGACACAAATGGAAAAGTTTTGTGATTCTGCTTTCACATCAGGAAAAATAAATTTCTAAAAGAAAGACATTTTAATCAATGAATTTTCTAAATGATCATGAAATCTACTTCATAGGATATTTCTCTAAAACAATTATAGTTTTTTCCAGAAATAAAGAAAGTTAAGGGGTTAGTAATTGATGAAGATGGACCAAAATACCCAAATTGCAAAACTAGAATTATACTGTCTCCAGATGATTTATTCTGGGTTTACTCATTGAGAACTTAAATTTGTTAAGATGACTATTCCCTATGCTGTAGTTTACATCCCTGTAACTATTTTGTAACTACTAATATGTACTTCTTAATCTCTCCACCTCTTTCACATAGCTCCCCACCCCCTTTCCATCTCGCAACCATTAATTTCTACGTTGTGTCTAGGAGTCTTCTTGTTTTTTTTTTTTGTTGTTGTTGTTCATTTATTTTGTTCTTTAGATTCTACATATAAGTGAAATCATGGTATTTGTCTCTCTATGTTGAATTTATTTCACTTATCATAATACCATCTAGGGTCATCCATGTTGTTGCAAATGGTAAGATTTAATTCTTTTTATGGCCAAGTAATATTCCATTATATATACACTGAGTGGGCATAGCGGAGGTGTGGTCAATTTGCATAATACTCTTTTATATATTCCATATATATATATACTGAATGACCAGATTATTATGTGTTCAGAGATCATAATAATCTGGCCACTCAGTGCATATATCTCACATCTTATTGATGGGCATGTAGTTTGTTTCTCTATCTAGCCTATTGTAAATAGTGCTGAAATGAACATAAGGATGCATGTATCTTTTTCAGTTAGTGTTTTGGATTTCTTCAGTTAAATAGCCACAGTGGAATCGTGCTGGATCATATGGTAGTTCTACTTTCAATTTTGGGGGAACCTTCATTCTGTTTTCCATAGTTACTGAACAATCTACATCAAACTAAAAAGCCTTCGCACATCAGAGAAAGCAAGCAACAGAATGAAAATGCAAACTATGAAATTGGAAGAAACATTTGAAAAATAAAAATATAATGAAGAGCTAATATCCAAAATATAAAAGGATCTCCTACAAGCCCCCAAAAAACCCTCCAAATAATCTGATTACAAAATTAGTAATAAGACATTTCTCCAAAGAAGGCTTACAAGTGACCAATAGGCTATGAAAAGGTACTCAGCATCACTAATCATCAGGAAAATGTAAGTCATAATCACAATGAGATATCACATCATTCTTGTTAGGATGGCAATTATAAAAAGACTAGAGATCCGGTACATGAAATTCATGACCTAGATGGGGGGTCCCTCAGCCTGGCCTGACCCCTCTCACAGTCTGGGAGCCCTCAAGGGCAGGAAGCGACCTGGCAATCAGGCAAAGGCAACGTCCCATCACATCTCTGCTGTTGCCACTGCTGGCAGTGTAAGCCTTGGCGAGCCCTGGTTACTTGAGCTTCAGGTGGCCTTGGGCGTCTAGGCAGCTGCCACCCTAGGCTTGCCTGCTCCTGCTGCCCTGGCAGGGGTAAGGGGACTGGGCACTGCCATCTTGTGGCTGTGGGCACTGCCATCTTTGAGGGTGGGGCAGTCAACTAGAATATTCCCTCCTTATTGGCTCTGGGTGCCACCATCTTTGGGGGTGGGACTGTCAATTAGCATATTCCCTTATTGGCTGTGGGCACCACCATCTTTGTAATGGCATGAGGGTCAATTAGCATACTCTCTCTTTATTAGATAGGATGAGTGATGGCAAGAATATAGAGAAACTGGGACTTTTGTATATTGATGGAAATTTATTATATTTTTAATTGAAATATAGCATACATAGAGAGCTTTGAAATACAAGTGTTCAACTAAATGAGTTTTACAAAGTGACACACCCATGAAACCACACTACCCAGAACAAGAAATGGAGATGAATAGCACTCTGGAAAGCTCCTTTTAATGCCCCTTCTGATCACCACCACCACTTCCTGATCAAGGATAACCACTATTTTAGCTTCTAACCTCAAAGGATAGTTATACCTTTTTAGACTTTATATAAATGTAATAATAGTGTATGTGTTCTTTTGGGTGTATCTTTCCCTGCAACGTTATTTGTGAGAATCAGATATTTTGCTATGTATAGCAGTATATTATGAATTTTATTTATGTACAGTATTATTTGATTTTATCTAAATTATTTATGCATTTTACTGTGGCCTGACATTTAAGTTGCTTCTGGTTTTTGTTTCTTGTAAATGAAGCTACTATGAACACTCTTGCACACAGATTTCTTATCATATATTTCAATTATAAATATAATTAGATATGCCTGGGATCCACTTACATATACACTGACAATTGGTTTTACAAAGTAGTTGAGTACATTTACTAAACTCTTACCAAGAGTTTATGGAAGTCCTACTTGATCTATATCTTCATAATATTTTATAAGGTTAGTCTTTTTAAAACTAATTTGAATAGTTTTAAATTAGTTATCTAGTGATATTTTCCTGTGTCTTTCTATTGGTTATCTAGTGATATTTTTCTGTGGTTTTAATTTGCATTTCTCTGATGACTAATAAGGTAAAACAACTTTCATATACTTATTGGATATTTACATATCCCTTCCCATGCCCATTTAAATATTTTTCCATAATGTTATTGGGTAAGTGTGTCTATGTCTTGTTGATTTGTAGACCCACTAAATTGGCATTACTTTTAGTGGGATGTTGAGGATTAATCGTTATAAAATTTATTAAGACTGAAAAGGAGTAACAGAAAATGTAAGAATGGTTACTTAAGAATTTTGGGGTCATCTTAGAAGGAGTGTGAATCTGCCAAAATAAAATGAAATTTTGTCTGGAATTAAAAATCCCACAAGTTTTTTGTTTTTAAGATTCGCCTGCTGCTATAATATTACATAGAATTATGGAACATTTTCTAAATCTTCCCCAGAAAATGAAACTCATCTCTAGTCAATCTATCATTTGCTCTTGCTCTGTTCTGTAGATATTTACTATCTGTCAGCTTCTAAATGGTAGAGAGAAATGGATGAGGATGGGAAGAGAGAAGGGCTCACATTTAGCACTATCTTCTGTGCATGGTTGCTGATTTGAAATTGCAGTAGCTACAACATGGCAGATTTTCAGCCTTATTCAAATTAGCTTTCTAAAGAGCCATTCTTCTGTATACTGGTAACATTCCTGAGTGAAACTGATTAGGAGAACATGAGGGAACATCTCTCCCCCTTCCAATAAATATTTTTTTATTCATAATAGAAAGGTAAATGTTCATTTTCATTTATTTCTCTTAGAATAATGCCTATCCTTACAGCAGGAAGTAATATGTAATCAATAGACATAATGTCAGTTTTCCCTTTTCAAAAAGAACAATATTTTATATTCCCTTACCTAAAACCCTACATGTTTCTTGAGAAACTTTTTTGATTATGCCACATCTTACAAAGACTATATAAAATTCCAGAAATGCATTTTATATTAGAAAATAAGGTTACTTTTCACCAAAACTGAAATTTAATGTAAAATCCATCTCTCATCTATATCCCTCATCAACTTGCTTTTCACTGATTTTTATTTGCAGAGTTCTGCTGACCTGAAATAGGGATAACATTGATACCTGGGTTATATAGCAAGCAGCCTCCCTTCCTGTAATGAATTCGAAAAAATAAAATAAAAGAAAGGGAAGGGACCTGCCTCAGTGGTTGAGCATTGACCTATGCACTAGGAGGTCACAGTTCAATTCCCTGTCAGGTCACATGCCCGGGTTTTGGACTCCATCCCCAGTGGGGGGCATGCAGGAGGCAGCTGATCAGTGATTCTCTCTCATCATTGATGTTTTTTCTCTCTCTCCCTCTCTCTTCTTCTCTGAAATCAATAAAATATATTAAAAAGAAAAAGAAAGGGAAAGGAAATAAGAAAGAAAATGAAATGGAAATCTATTGGGAAATGACATCCTTTACTTTAAATACAGCTTGTTGAAAATATTCTTCTTCTATATATATTAGAGGCCCAGTGCATGAAATTCGTGCACAGGTGTGTGTGTGTGTGTGTGTGTGTGTGTGTGTCCCTCAGCTCAGCCTGTACCCTCTCCAATCTGGGACATCCCTCTCACAATCCAGGACTGCTGGATTCCAACCACTCACCTGCATGCCTGCCTGCCTGATTGCCCCTAAACACTTCTTCCCACCAGCCTGATCATTCCCTAACCATTCCCCTGCCGGCCTAACTGTGCTCCCCTGCAGGCCTGGTTGCCCCAAACTGCCCTCCCCTGCAGGCCTGGGTCTCCCTCAACTGCCCTCCCCGGCAGACCTGGTTGCCCCCAACTGCCCTCCTCTTCCGGCTTGGTCACCACTAACTGCCCTCCCCTGCAGGGCTGATCACCCCCAACTGCCCTCCCTGCAGGCTTGATAGCCCACAACTGCCCTCCCTTGCAGGCCTGGTCCCTCCCAACTGCCCTCCCTTGCAGGCCTGGAACCTCTCACTGCCCTCCCCTGCTGGCCATCTTGTGGTGGCTGTCTTGTGTCCACATGGGGGCAGTCATCTTTGACCACATGGGGACAGCCATCTTGTGTGTTGGAGTGACAATTTGCATATTACCTTTTTATTATATAGGATAATTTTCCAATGCTAATATTTCCTTTTGAGGAAGAACATTCTAGGTCAAATATGGAAAAAGAGATCCTATATTACTATTAAATCTACTGAAACTTTTTGGCATACAAAGCTGTTTTACCAAAATAGTCTGTGGAATGTCACTGCCTTCCTGAGAAAAGGAAGCATCCCAGTTACCAAGTTATTGTCTCTTGGCTCCAAACGTGCCCTTCCATGCTCTTCTCTGTTCCCAGGATGGGGACTCTGCAAACACATTTCTGCTTTCCCAGCTGCTCCTGGATGGGCTCTGCCTATAGGGGCACCAGAGAGAAAGAGATTGCAAAGCTGGATCAGAGAGAAGGGACATACAATCAATTGCTTCCCCTCTCCCCACCCCCTGTCAGCTTCAGTGCAACAACTCTTTACTCAAGTATCCACACAATTCCTTGCTATAGGAGAAGTCAAAGCAGTTCTCAGTTTTCCAGTATTCACACACTAGTAGAACCAGCCTTGGCGTACCACCATTAGAGACATCAACACCAAATAACTGACTGGATCCTCTATGCTCTCTGTGAACCCCTTCTACCAAGCAGTTATGTTTTCACAAGTACAACTTCTTTTCTTGGTTCCTCCAGCCCTATAGTGGTAACTATTTCTAGAAGTTTCCACTTCTGTGATACCTTAGAATTTTCTCTTTGTTCTTTCAGTTACCTAGTTAACAATTTTATAGTTAGTTAACAGTTCTTTATATTAAAGGACAATTATATGTTCTCTGTTCAAATAACTGTTGTGCTTTCTGTCTTCTAACTGAACATACACAGAAATACTTGTACTATATATATGGTAATATATATGAAATATATATATATATATATATACACACACACATATATATATATATATTGCATATATGTATATATATTATGTATATAGCATATATCACATATAAATAATATAAATTATTAGATATATCTGTTAATATATATTTTTCACCAAGATTTCTTTGGATCTATGCAGTTGCTTTGGAAGGATTTTGTTTCCTATGTAATTCTAAAAGAAGGATAACAAATTCCTCAGAAGTGCCATTGAGTAGAGTGGATATATTGACTATTAATCATGATGATTTTTGACATAACCTTAGAGGAGAGAAATAAATGTTTGAAGGGTGGGAAATGGTTCCATCTATTTAGGGAGATAGATAGGTTTGACTGGAGCTGTCATTTGTATGAATATGTGCTATAAAGGGCCCGATTTTGATGCTAGTTGAAAGCACCTGACAAGAGTAATTACCCATCACCAGTCTTCTTGGACATTGCATATACTTTATTTCTCTGACTGTAGATAGTAGAGGGGAGGAAACAGTCTCTCTGCACTGAAAGAGGTTACATTATGCTGCACAGGGAGAGAAAAATCTGTAACCTAAAATTGATGCAATTTGAGACTTTTAGTTAATATTCAACAGCTATGTTTTCATAAATTTTGAAACTACTAAGTACTAGGAAATTATGTGAGGTACATTCTCTACTGTCAAAAAGAAATAGAAATGTCAATACATAAAATGATAATCCTAACCAGTGTGATGTAGCAGCAGTACTATAGATACAAGTTAACCACTGCAAAGATGATTAATTTTCCAGGATGGAGTAGATTAACAGGGAAGTCACCTGAACTAGGTTCTAAAGTATACTTGCCTTTATTAGATATATAAGGGGATGAGAAAAAATCCTAGAAAAATGAAGAAGTATGTGCAGAGATACCAAGATGAGAAGTAGTTGGCACATTAGAAAAACTTGGAGTTGTTTGGTGTTCTTAGAGGGGAAGGTGTGATGAACAATTAATGGCAAATTAAGTGCACTGTATAGCCTCTTGCTAAGGTCCCAAATAACCTACTCAAGGTTGACCTGAAGAACATTAAGAAGGAAGGCTAGCAGTCAACCATAGTCAGTATTTTATTCTCTTTCCACTCCATTTGCTTTTCCAATACAATTGTGCTTCTGAGTCAATGTTAAGTATTGTCACCTAATGAAATGTCGTGACAGTTTGAAGATGTTCATAGAACATGAATAGATGTGATTCATTTGAGACCATAAAGAAATGTCAGTAAATCCTATTTGACCTTTTCCCTTCAAATGATTTTTAGCATATTCAAAAAGAAAAGAAAGTAAAAAATCATTTAAGAAGCAAATAGGGGAAACAATATGATCTGGGTCTGCTGCAGCTACAGATTGATCTATGCAGATTCATCACCCTTATGGAGATAGGAGAGGAAGTGGTGGCAGTAACAAATGTTACATAGTGACAAAAACTCTCCACTTAGTAATGCAAAACTCTCAGAGTATAAGTTATACCATTTGCCTGGCACCATGCCCCCGTAATTTTTTTAACCCTACTGCTAGGTATAGAAGGAAGGGTAGGGTGTAAGAATAATGAAATGAAGACACAGAGAAAGCCAGTTTGCCTCTGACAGGAACTTTGCATCACTAAGGCCAATAGGATATAAAGTGATAAGGCGGGGGTGGGGGCTGGGAGGGTGAGAGATCAGCCAAAGGACTTGTATGCATGCATATGGGCATAACCCATGGAAACAGACAGTAGGGGGCAAGGGCATGTGCTGGGGGGTGGGGATGAGGGTGAGAATGGCTGGGAGAGGTCAGTGGGAGGAAAAGGAGATATATGTAAAACCTTAAATGATAAAGAATTCAATTTTAAAAGGAGATATGAGGCCCTAGTGAGAATAATTATAGGAAGTATGTGTGATTAGAGGTGTTTGGCACCAGAAATGGGAAATCTTCAAGACAAGTTCTGGTGTTTCAAATCAGCAATAGGCAACGGTGTGTCTCTTCATATGTAGAAGAAAGTATAGTTAAAATGTGTAGTTGATTGATAACCTACTCACTGAGTTTTTGTAAGGATTACTAGTGGCCCTGTGCATGAAATTCGTGCATGGGGGTGTTTCTCAGCCCAGCCTGCACCCTCTCCCATCTGGAACCCTGTGGAGGATGTCCTACTGCTGGTTTACAGGGATTGGACCTAAACCGGCAGTCAGACATCCCTCTCACAGTCTGGGGCTGCTGGCTCCAGCTGCTCACCTGCCTGCCTGCCTGCCTGTCTGATTGCCCCTAACCACTCTGCCTACCAGTCTGCTCACATCCAACTGCCCCATGTCGCCATCCTGCTCACCCCCAAAAGCTCCCCCACCAGCCTGATCACCCCTAACTGCCCCCCATACCAGCCTGCTTGCCCTCACCTTCCCTCCCCATTGGCCTGCTCACACCCAACTGCCCCCCTGCTGGCCTGCTCACTCCAAACTACCCCCCCACTGTCCTGATTACCTCCAACTGACCCCAGCTGATGGCCTTCTCACCCCCAACTGGCCCTCCTGCTGCTCTGCTTACCCCCAATGGCCCCTGACATCCGATCCTGGCCTGATCACACTCTGGTGACCCAAGGTTCTAGCCCCTCCTTTTTTCCTTTTATTTTATTTTTTCACTGCCTCCTTGAGTGGAGGCCAGGGCAGGCTGGAAGCAAGTATCTAGGATGCATTTATCTTCTATAATTGAAACTTTGTAGCCTTGAGTGGAGGCCAGAGCCAGCAAGGGCATGCTGGAAGTTTGGCTTCCTCCAACTCTGGGGCAACCCAGACCTCCTGCTTGCTCCAGCTCTGTGGCTGTCCACCATCTTGGTTGGGTTAATTTGCATATTTGCTCATGATTGGCTTGTGGGTGTAGCGGAGTGATGGTGAATTTGCATGTTTCTCTTTTATTAGTGTAGATATGAGAAAATATACTTAAAGTCAGTACAGTGCCTAAAACAATTAAGTGCTCCTTTGGATAATAAATGTCATGTTATTCTTCATCCTACTCTTATTTTTTACTGTTTTTATTTTAAGAGTTGAGGCTCAAAGTAAAAGATAATACCAATGTGTACAGAGGTCTGTTTTTGATAAAAGTTAACTCTTTTTATATTCTAATTATGTTAATTTATAAATCTAACTAGCAATAGTTCAATTAAACAATCTATACATTGATCTTAAAGTTCTATTTAATGAACATAATTAAAGTAATAATATAATGATAGGGGGTGATATCAACATTAAAACAAAGCTAGGAATGACAATTTTGTGAGGGAACAAATATTAATTAACTAAAACAAAACCTATAGAGACAAGTGACCACTATGGCTGTGGAAGTGAAAAAGAGGAGAATTTGATAGATTTTGCAGAGACAAAATTAACAGGATTTAATGACAAAATTAATATAATTTTTGAGAAAGAGTGCAATCAAGATGAATCTCAGCATGCTGGTCTTTAATGAACTGAGAGAGCAAAGGATTGCTTAGATTTTTTAAATATATATATATATATATATATATATATATATATATATATATTTATAACAGTTGACATATAATACTGGGTATTTTTTCTAGCATATGCTAATGGTGTCACTGATCCAGGGCTTGAAACTAGGTATAGGTCTCAGAAACAAATTTCAGGACAGATAACTTTGGGGTCATTTGCAACATGTGACAGTCCTGATACTATGTTTTTATTGTTTTTTTTTAAGAACATACAAATATGAATAGTATATTTTTATCACATTTAGAATAAACTTCAGTGGTTAATCAATACAATCAAACCTAAGACAACTGGCTCTATTTAGCAATGGAATCTTTTCTATTTTTACTTTCCCCTGATTTATTATATAACTAGTGGCCTGGTGCATGAATTCGTGCACATTGAAAGAAAATTAATTAGAAAGAGTATTTTAATATCACCATTCATCCTTTATAATAGAAGTGTCAACCAAATTCACAATCAATGACAGATCGAAACACACATGTATGATTGGCGCCAGTTAGAGTTTTATGTGTATCATGTATGAGCGAGTCCACTGTTTATTTTTAAATTGCTAGGGCATGTCATATGTACTGGCTATTTGATTGGTCATACAGTTGGTCACTTAGCCTTTTATACACTGAGTACCCACATTATTATGATCTCTGAATGCATAATAATCTGGCCACTTAGTGTTTATCCTATATAATAAAAGGCTAATATGCGAATTGTCCCCTCGACCAGAAGTTTGACTAGCAGGCAGGCCGGCCAACTACCCATGTGCCCTCCCTCTGAGTCAGGCTAGCCAGACCCCACCCATGCATGAATTCATGTACCAGGCCACAAATATATATGTTCTATTTAATAAAAGAGTAATAGGCAAATTGACTGTACCTCCGATCAAGCCATGCCTATCACCCAATCAGGAGCAAATTATGCAAATGAACCCGAACCAAGATGTCTGCAGCCACTGAGAGCAGGAGGGAGGCTTGGGTTTCCCCAGCAATGGAAGAAGCCAAGCTTTCTGCCTGCCCTTGCTGGTCTAGACCTCCACTCAATGCTATAAAGTTTCAATTATAGAAGACACATAAATCACCAGAAATGGCAGCAGCCACAGAGCTGGAGAGAGCTGAGGCTAGGGTTGCCCAGGCGATTGAGGAAGCCAAACTTCTGCAGCCCTAGTGCCTAGGCCTCTATTCTAGGCTACAAAGTTTCAAACAGAAATGGCTGTCACCACAGAGCGAGCAGAAGGCTTGGCTCTGCTCTAGGCTACAAAATTTCAATTGTGGAACATAAATTAATTCCAGATGCCAGGGCCTCAGCTTGAGTTGCTGGGCGACATGGCCAGCCTGCAAATCACCACAGGCCACTGGCCCAGGCTGCCCCAAACCCCAAGGGAACCCCCACCCTGATCCAGGACACCCTTCAGGGCAAACCACCCATGCACCAGGCCTCTATTCTATCTAATAGAAGAGTAATACACAGATTGACTATCACTCCATACACAAGAGGGCTGCCCCCATGTGGTCAAAATCCTACCCCTATGTGGACACAAGATGGTCAGCAGGGGAGGACAGTGGGAGGTTCCAGGCCTGCAAGGGAGGGCAGTTGTGGGCGATCAGACCAGCAGGGGAGGGCAGTTGGGAGGGACCAGGCCTGCAAGGTAGGGCAGTTGGGGGCAATCAAGCCTGCAGGGGAGGGTTGACCAGGCCAGCAGAGGAGGGAAGTTGGGGGCAAACAGGCTAGCAGGGGAGCAGTTAGACATCAATTAAGCTGGCAGGGGAATGGTTAGGGTGTGATCAGGCTGGCAGGCAGAATCAGTTAAGGGCAATCAGGGAGGCAGGCAGGCAAGCAGTTTGGAGCCAGCAGTCCTGGATTGTGAGAAGGATGTCCAACTGTACTTTAGGCCCGATCCTACCGGGTTCAGGCCTAAACGGGCAGTCAGACATCCCTCAAAGGGTCTCAGATTGGAGAGGATGCAGGCTGGGCTAAGGGACACCCCCCCATGCACGAATTTTGTGTACCATATCTCGTGTGTTTGTGTGTGTGTGTGTGTGTGTGTGTGTGTGTAACCTAATAAAAGAGAATCATGCAAATTACCATACCTTCACTACGCTACCAGCCAATCAGTAGCGGGGGTTGGACCCAAGGCGGCACATGAGAGGCCTTGAGTGCAGGTGCCTCCAGGGCTGGGAGGTCGCCCTGGCGTGCACGCAAGAGATGCAGCCAGCGCGGGGTGCCTCCAGAGCTGAGCAGTCACCACCGGGGCTAAGGCCAGGGCCGGGGACAGGGCTGAGGCCCCCGGGGCAGGGCAGAGATGGCCAGGGCAGAGCCAGCCTTTGGCCCCATTGAGGGGCAGCTTGGGCTGAGGGATCACCTACCCCCAGTGCATGAAGAAAGATTGAGCCCCCCTTTCATTAATTATTTCAGGAATAATCCTCCCAATAATCAATCCCATCACCAACCAAGCAGTTGAGTCCCTTATAATATATGAATTAAAGTCGGACATTAAATGTTATGCCGTGACTTTTCTCCTTATACAGAGTATCAGTTTTCTTGCAGATTGGCTTCCTGGCTTGCTGCCAGCCTGTGCATGGTCCACGCTTATGAGTTCAGGATCTATGACAATGTGAATAATTCAGATATTTACAATAAAACACAGGGATACAGGAATTCACTAATGTTAATGTTAAAATTCATGGAAAAAATAATCCTTTGAATCTTTGGTGATAAGAAATTAAAGACCTCAAGTCATGTGTAATAAACAGAAAATAAAGTTATACTGAATGACAAAAAAAAAATACATTAGGGGACAGGAAATGTTCAAAGACCTGGGAACCATTCCCAAATCAGGAAGATAAGTCACAGGGTGTATATTATTCCTACAAATACTGTATTTTCTACTACTTACAACTTATATAATGTAATGTATTAGATGCCTTCCTATCTCATGAAGTACATATTCTCATAGGTAATATTGGTAGATATGTTATAGTTATGACAGTATGTCATATCCTATCTATATTCAAAAGAGGGTAATATGCTAATTAGATCATGAGACATTCCAGATGTCCTTCCAGACAAAGCCATGTGGGGCCAAAGCAGAGGTGGTTACAGGTGATCAGGCCAGGAGGGGAGGGCAGTTGAGGGTGATCAGGCTGGCAGAGGGGATACAGTTGGGGGCAAGCAGGCCAGCAGGAAAAGTGGTTAGGGGAGATCAAGCAGGCAGTAAGGTAAGCAGTTAAGAGCCAGTAGTCCCGGATTACAAAGCATTTGTCCGACTGCCAGTTTAGGCCCGATCCCACAGGGGTCCCATATTAGAGAGGATGCAGGCCAGGCTAAGGGACACACCCCCTTCCCCCTCCCCCCCATGCACAAATTTCATGCACTGGGCCACTAGTGTGTGTGTGTGTGTGTGTGTGTACACACACACACACACACACACACACACACACACTGAGTGGCCAGATTATTATGTGTTCATAAATCATAATAATCTGGCCACTCAATATATGTATAGATTGATTTATAACATGTAAGTTTAAGGTATACAATGTGACAAATTGATGCATGCATAAATTGTAATATGTTTGGTATAATAGGATTAGTTAACACTTCTATCACCTCACATAATTACCATTTTGTTTTTGTGGTTATGGTGAGATCATTGAAGCTCTACTCTCATGGCAACTTTCAAGTACGCCGTACAGTATTGTCAGTTATATTCGCCATGCTGTATCTTAAGGTCCTAGGAACTTATTCATCTTATAATTGAAAGTTTGTACCCTTTGACCAACATCTCCTCATTTCCCTCACCTGTGAGCCCCTGGAAATAACCATTCTACTTTTAGATTGTACCACATATATGGGAGGTCATACAGTATGTGTCTTTCTCTATCTGACTTTTTTCACTTTGCATAATGCCCTCAAGGTACACTCATGTCTCATTCATGGCTGAGTAATATCCCCCGGTAAATATATACTACATTTTCTTTATCCATTTATCTGTTGATGGAAACTTGAGTCATTTCTATATTTTGACTATTGTGAATCATACTGAATTAAACTTGGTAGTGCAGATATATCTTTGAAATTCTGTTTTCATTTCCTTTGAATCAATACCCAGAAGGGGGATTGCTGGACCATATGGTAGTTCTATTTTAATTTCTTGAGAAACCTCAATACTGTTTTCCACAGTGGAAATTTAGATTCCCATCAACATTGCATAAGGGACCCCATTTCTTTACATACTCACCAGAATTTTTCTCTTGCCTTTTTGATAACAAATTTTCTAACAGGTGTGAGGTGATCTATCATTGTTGTTTTGATTTACATTTCCCTAATGATTAGTGATGTTGAGCACTTTTTCCTATAGTTGTTTGTCATTTGTATGTCTTCTTTAGAAAAATGTCTATTCATGTTCTTTGCCTATTTGAATCAGATTGCAGTGGGTAGGGGGTGGGAGAGATTAACCAGGGAACTTATATGCATATATGCATAACCCTTGAACACAGACAATAATGAGGTGTAGGCCTAAGAGGGGTGGGTGTGGGGTGGTAGGGTCAATGGGCAAAAAACAGAGGGGACATATGTAATACTTTCAACGATGAAATTACATTTAAAAAACTAAATCAGATTATTGTTTTTGCTATTGAGCTGTATGAACACCTTATATATTTTGGATATTAACTACTAATAACATAAAAGATTTGTAAAAATTTCTCCCAATCTGCATCCTGTCTTTTTATTTTGTTAATTTATTTTGCAATGCAGAAAGATTTTTTTGTTTGTTTTTTGTTTGTTTTGTTTTGTTTTGTTGCAATGCAGAAAGTTTTTAGTTTGCTATAGTTACTTGGTGAATTTTGCTTTTGTTGTTTTTTTTGTGTGTGTGTGTGTCATATAAAAAAAAGCCATTGCCATTGTCAAGACAATATCAAAGGACATTTTCCTCTAAGTTTTATTCTAGGAATTTTATGGTTTCAGGCTGCATTTAAGTCCTTACCCAATATTGAGTTAATTTTTATGAGTATAGATAGGGGTCCTATTTTATTCTTCTGCATGTAGGTATGCAGTTTTCCACAGCATTATTATTATTGTTTTAATCCTCACCTGGGCATATTTTTCCATTGATCTTTTGGAAAGAGTAGAAGAGAAAGGGAAAAAACAGAAAGAAACATCAATGTGAGAGAAACAGATCGATTGGTTGCCTCCTGCACGAGTCCAGACCAGGGTCTACGACTTCCAGGGTCCAGGCCAGGGAGGAGCCTGCAATCAACAGGGTAAGTGACCTTGACCAAAATGTAACCCAGGACACTTTGGTCTGCAGGCTGACACTCTATCCACTGAGCCAAACTGGCTAGTGCCACAGTACTATTTATTGAAGAGACCATCCTTTTTCCTTTGTGTATTCTTGACTTCCTTGTCAAATATTATTTGACCATATATGCATAGTATTTTTTTCTGGGGTCTCGATTGTCTTCCATTGATATATGTTCCTGTTTTAATGTCAGTGCCATGCTCATTGATTACTATAGTTTTGTAATATAGTTTGAAATCTGGTAGGTACCCACAAAAGGGCTTCCTGGGTCATATAGTAGCTCTATTGTTAATTTTTTGAGGAGCCTCCATACAGTTTTCCAGGATTTAATGACAAAATCAATATGTTTGCTGTGGCTACACCAATTTACAATACTTTCAGTAGTATGCAAGGGTTCCCTTTTCTCCAAAACCTCTCCAATGCTTGTTATTTCTTGTCTTATTGATCATAGCCATTCTAATGTGGATGGAGTGGTATCTTATTGTGGTTTTGATTTGTATTTGCCTACTAACTAATGATGTTGATAATTTTTAACAGGAGCAGGCCCTGCAGAGAGCAGAGAACTATGGCTAAAACTGTCAGGAGGACATCCTCTGAGGAATTCCAGATTGGAGAGGGTGCAGGTCAGGCTGAGGGACACGCCCCCACCCCGTGCACAAATTTTGTGCACAGGGCCTCTAGTTTTTTCATATCTGTTGGCTATCTGCATGCCTACCTTGGAAAGTATCTGTTTAAGTCCTCTGCCCATTTTAAAAATCAGATTGTTTTTCTGTTGTTGAGTTGTAGAATTTTATACATATTTTGGATGTTAGCCCCTTATTGTATGTATGATTTGTAAATATCTTTTTCTGTTAGCTGGTTGCCTTTTTGTTTTGTTAATGGTTTATTTTGCTGTGCAGACGTTTTTAGTTTGATATAATCCTATTCATCAATTTTTCTTTTTCTTTTCTTTCCTTTGATATCACATTCACCAAGACTACTCTGAAATCAAGGTCCATAAGTTTAGTGCCTATGTTTTCTTTCCTGTATCTTACTGTTTCAGGTCTTATATTCAAGTATTTAATCCATTTTGAATTATTTTTTTCGGTATGGTATCAGGTGGCAGTCTAATTTTAATATTTGCATGTGGATTTCCAATTTTCTGAATAACAATTATTGAAGAGACTTTCCCATTGTATGTTTCTGGATCCTTTGTCAAAAAAGGAAAGAAGGAAGGAAGGAAAGAAGGAAGGGAGGAAGGAAAGAAGGAAGGGAAGAAGGAAGCTGGAGTGTAAGCTACCAGTTTTCTCTTTTCTCCATAAATTTTGGGGGGTGCTATTTGGGTCTTACGTGGTTTCTTACAAGTTTTTGGTTTGTTTGTTTTTCTAATTTTGTTAAAAACGACATTAGGATTTTGATAGGGATTACTTTGAATCTATAGATGGCTGTGGGTAGTATGAACATTTTAATAATGTTTACAAAGAATGTAGATCCATGAACACAGGATATCTTTCTATGTATTTGTGTCTTCTTCAGTTTCTTTCCTCAATATCCTACAGATTTCAGTGTATAGATATTTCACATCCTTAGTTATAGTTGATCGAATGTTTAAATGAGAACAGAGAAGGAAAAATAACCATACTTTGTTTTTTTAAATATATTTTATAGATTTTTTTACAGAGAGGAAGGGAGAGGGATAGAAAGTCAGAAACATCAATGAGAGAGAAACATCGATCAGCTGCCTCTTACACACCCCCTACTAGTGATGTGCCCGCAACCAAGGTACATGTTCTTGACCGGAATCAAACCAGGGATGGAATCAAACCAGAGACCTTTCAGTCCGCAGGCAGGTGCTCTATCCACTGAGCCAAACTGGTTTTGGCAATAATAACCATCCTTTGTAGTGCTGACCAAGTAAAATCAAATATAGTAGATGGTACTTTTAAAAAATAATTTAAAATCCTAGCAGAGTTAGATATGGTATTTTGAGTAAGATATACTTTTTCTGAGAATTCATTTATTAAAATGGCAATTTTCAAAACACCTTATCTTGGGGAATATTTGATATTAGGGAACAGAAACCCATTTAAAGAAACTCAGATTAAAAGTGAGTATGCAAAAAAAAAAAAGTGACTTTGCTGCAAGGGTAGAAGGGTTCGCCTAGAATCTGATTTCTGTAGTTTATAGCATATTGCCACAGATTCAAATCAAATGTGTGGTTTATCTTTGCTTAGGTTTTAATAAAGCAAAATACAATAAAGCCTTCTTCTTCTGTGATCCTGTTGAAGCTATTTCATTGGCCAGTATGCAATGTATTATTACCTGGTTAAGAGTACACAATGTTTTAGAGGCCATCCATAGCAGCCATCTACATCAATCAAAGAGTAAGATGCAAATTGACTGTACCTTCACGACGCCTACCAGTCAATCAGGAGTGAATATGCAAATTAGCCCAACAAAGATGGCAAGTTAATTTGAATATGCAGGTGCCAAGTGGCCAGGGGTATGGCGGGACACTTGCGTTGTCACCATGGCAATGATGCAGGTGTTCGGCACTGCCCCAGCTGCTCTGGGCCTCTGGGCAGCATGGGAAGGTGGAAAGGTGGCTCCGGGCCAGAGCCGGCAGCCAGGGAAAGGAAGGCCCATTCTTGCATGAATCTTCATGCATCAGACCTCTAGTCTTAAATAAGATTTACAATTGATTCTTTAAGATTGTAGTTATCTTGAGTTCTCACATATATTATGACCTTCCAATGACACACTGCAATTAGTCACCAGATTGCTTTAACAGATATTAACATTGGTGCTTATTTGAAGTCTTCATCAATTATAGTAGAAATGTGTAAGGCACACCTGCACACAATGTTGGCCTAATGGGCAGATGACAGGGAACTCCTCTGTTTTCTTTTTTATTTAAATATCTTTAAGTCATATATCTGATAGCTTCCCCTGTCACCTCTTGGTAAGTAGGACTGATACTGGCTGCAGCAAAATTATACTTCCCATTTATCATGCTAATTACAATTTAATGAGGAGAGGCCTGAGGCTGGAAGACTTGTCTACCTAGAGTCCTATTGGAATGGAGTTTATTATGGTAATTAATACACCCTGTGATAATTAAATTGCTTTACTAGATAGCTACTGTAGCTATCATAAAAATTTGCTATACCAAAACTTTATTGAGTATTGCAAGAGCAGTTCTGAAAATTATGTTATCTAGAATTTTTTGTGTGTTTTTCTAGGGAAAATTGTAGTTTGTATTCCACTTTCAGATATTTCTCTTCAAAGCAAGACTGGCTACATTCTTTGCAGAGGCCAGTTCAAAACGAAAATGCAAGGATTCTTTTTCACAAAGAACAAAGCAAGTCCCATAAAGGCATTAAAATACAAAGCTTGTTCTTTATTCCACATATACTCTCTGACCATAGACATGCTTCATTGTCCCATTGAACGTCACTTATGAAGCATAAGATCAAAGATAACAGGCCTGAGTGTGTGGTCCTGTGTGCCCACTCAGGTTGATTGCATTCCTGTCCAGCTAGCCCTGTCTCAGACAGCAGAAGTGCAGAAGGCAAACCATTTTTATAGAGTTGAGACCGAGCTAATCTCATGCTAGACTTTGTAATGCAATAAAGTATAAAGGAAATCCAGTCAAGTTTGGGCCATCAAACAGCTGGAGCTCAGGCTGGGGAAAATATCAGGAGGGCAACCAGCACAATAAAAATGAACCAGCAATGAGGGTACCTATCTCAATGAGGGAGCTGCCAATGTTTCCTGATATGACAGGTAGTAAGTAATTCTAGGACATGATCATATCAAAGCCCTTTAGAAGGAACAAAAAAGTTAAATAACAGAAAAATGAGTAGTTTAAACTTACTTATAATTACAGGTAGTTATTACATTATCAAAACATGCTTGCATACGCCAGCTGAATAATGGTGAACTTTTCCAAGCTTTCCATTTTCCCACTTCATACAAGTTTTGGAACTATTACAAAGATGAGTTTGAATACAAATAGGGCAAAATGTATTTTAAAAGGTGCACTGGTTTTCATTGTGGATAAATTGGTTTTCACTTTCTTTGCTTACTTTAATGACTAATTTGTTTCCTTCCTCATTGTTGGATTAATTCAGTAGGACCTAGAATATTATTGTACATGTAAATGGTGGTCAGTAAATGCTTATGGAAATAATCTATGTATATAAAACCCGAACAACCGTTGAGGCGGAATAACCAGCATGCCAGAACAACCAGTGGCTATGACATGCACTGCAACAGCCAACCAGCCTGATCTGGGCCACAATCGGTGCCACCCCTGGCCAGCCCAGCCCATAATCGGCCCCAAACACCCTGATTGGGGGTGGGGCCAGCTGCCAACTGTCCCTCTTACCCCCAACTGGCCCTGCTCTCAATCGGCTCCCCAACACCTCTACATCACTGCCTGGCTCCCTGATGAATGTACATTTAGTGCAAGCACAAGAAAATAATTATCAATCCCTTCTGTCCCTGACCAGAGTCTCCAGGAGGCTCTGCTAATCTAGCAGCCAAGGTGTGGAATTCTCCCTCCATGGCCTGCAGCCCAGGAGACCTTCCAAGTTAGCCAAAAAGGCGACCTAAGCATTAACAGGATGGTGGTCCTTTGCTGAGGAATGTATAAAGGCTGGGTGGGGATTTTGTGAAATTGCAGTGCCTTGCAGATCAGGTTAGTTTTCAATGTCTCTCTAAGTGGGGTGGTGAAGAGGACCTGAAGGCTGCCAGGAGCAACAAGGGTAGGCACATTCAAAAACAGAAAAACTTTTAAACAGACATGAAGATTATATTGGGAAATTGAGGGCAGAGCCCTGGGAAGAACATAAAAATCATTAAGGGGCTATCCTCCATCTTGATACACGTTTGCATACAACACGTAAACAACTTTATCTCATGGCACATGAAATGCAAAACAGTTCTGTTGTATGTTTTCTTTTGGCCATCCTTAAAGTATAATTAGATCTAGCTGGTGAAAAGCTATAGCTTACAGCATTAGACCCCCTGGCCAGCCCTGGCCCTGATCAGCTCCCATTGGGGCAGCCAGACAGACCCCTCCTATGCATGAATTCATGAACCAGGCCTCTAGTTATACGTAATTTACTTTCTACAATATGTTGCTAGAATTCCTTTTAGGAATATGTTCCCAAGAACTAAACATTCATTGAAATCAAAGTACTAATAATACTCTATTTCCACAATGAAGTGGAGTTTGGATATTTATATTTTAGAATACCAGTAATAATAAGTAAATAACAGCTTTTCTGAGAGACTATTCTCCTCTAATTTTCTGATGTATGTTATGATTTAGATAAGAGTGTAATATGTTTGTATCACAAAAACATTTATAATAATAACAATAATAATAATTTAATCACACAGAATATCCTGCTCCTCACAGTTTACTAAAAATATCACTTGAGTTTAAGTTCTTAATTTAGTTTTGTGCAGTAAGATTAGAAAGACAAACAGTATTTGGAATGATTTTTATGGCTTGTTGGAGAAATATATTTATTTATTCACTCAAAAGTGATATATCACATGCCTTCACCAGCACTAGGCCCTGGGAATATAACAGTGAAGAAGATAGGGATGGTTTCACTCTTCTGGAGTTTATAGACTGGTAGACTTCTAGAATAATGCTCTATACTCTTAATTTCAGGCAGTTTCATAGACCTGTGCCTTAAGAAGAATCATACATCTGAAGATAGAATTGAACTGCAACTAGGCTTTAAAATAACTAGCCATGCTCAAAGTCAATTTCCAACAGTTCATTATTTTAAGTGGTTTCCACATTAGTTAAAAAGGAAGATGAGATAATAGGAAGGATAGATTTCTAAGTTTGGGCTAAGTTTAGTAAGTGTAAAAAATGAAGTGTAGTTAATAAAGCACAAAGCAAAAGATTTCCTCTTAACTCATAGTTATTATACATCATAATTAGAGAGGGGACTTGCTGCTCCCTGTGCTAGATTAATAGCTTGGGCATTCATCTCTTTGACCTCAGCTGGAGCAGAAGCACCAGGCAACAGAAGCAGATATTGAGTAAAAAGAAGTACTCTCTACTATTTCATCTGGACAGGGAAATTAAAAAGAGAAGGCACTTAAATTGTAGAGGAGAATGTGAAAGGGAAGGATGGTGTTTATTTCTTCCCCTTGACAGTCCTGGCCTTTGAGAACATGCTGATAGCTCTTGGGTCACTAGGCTTACTCATTCCTCTTTTCTTAAAAAAAATAAATTTATTGATATGACTTTGTTCATAGGATCATGTAGATTTCAAGCTTACAATTCCATGATACACGATCTGTATATTGCATTGTGTGCCCACCATCTAAAGTCAAATCAATTTCCATTCCTCTTTTCAATTACAGGAACATGCTATTAACCAAGGAATGGAATGGGGAGAGCAATTCTTTTGCAGAGAGAAGAAAAAGAGAGGGAATATTTTTCACACGGAGAAGAAGGCATATCTGTCGGGAACACAGTGAAATGCAAGGTAACTTTTTCATGCCCCTATTATTTTCATTTTAAACACTGTGAAATCCATCAGTGTTTCAACAGGTTTACAAAATAATGGAGAGCACACCTTGGAATATGTAACTGTTATCTGGAGATTGTATATTCTATTGAATGGTATATAAATAAATGGGGATATTTGAGCATATGTGAGTAAATATCTGAGACATTCATTTAAAAGAATAAACATGCTTATTAGTGCTGTTGTCAGGGAGAAAAATTGGATTGAATGTTCCATAAGTTTTTCATATACTGCTCCAAGAATCTGGCTATTTATGGATTTAGTGTATGTACAAGGAATGCAAGTAAATTTCAAGTTACTATAACTTTCATATAGCCATGAGTACTGAACACTATGATCTAGGAATTTGTCAGAAGTCCCTTTTGAGTCTGTCTCCATTAGTTTATTAAAATGCTTATTAAAAGTGATTGTTTCTTCTGACCCTATTGTTGTTATGTATCAAACTAAAAAAAGCAAAGTAAACAATTATGTTTTCAAACTTAATCAGATGGCTATTTTAGAAGCTCTTTCCCTGTAATGAAACATGAATCACTATCAGATGCAACTATTGCTATTGATGGGCAAAGAAAATTCTTTCATTTTTAGTCATTTGCCACACTTCTTAATATAGAAAAGATAAGAGTAAAAAATTAATTGAGATAGTTGATCCTGGACTATTGGATTCTCTATTCCTTTGTGTGAATGCTTTGAAGACAGGAAGTTTCTAATGTCATGATAATACAATGTAAGACTACTTGGATTTTCATTTTACACTCTTCCAACATAGTCTGTTGGGAGGTTTTCTATCGGGGGTGTCTTTTCCTCTCTCTCTCCCCCACGTCCAGCGTGGAGAGAGACTGGGTTCAGTTTCTGAGTGGAGGAGCTGAGGATGATGAAAAATGAAATATAGAAGAGAAGGACACAGAAGTAGTAAAAAGCTGGGGCTAGGTGGGCATCTGTTCTCCTTCTCATGGAGAAACAGTCACAGGCGCTGAGCCCACTAAGCTGTGTTTATTTATATTCCACAATACAAAGGGGTTTCTCCAACATTAGGATCAAAGGAGTTTTGGTGAGCCCAGGCCCTATTCATTCACCCATTCCTGGGGCAAGTCTGCATTTACATATCAAGGGCCTCTCCCGGACACCTGAGGCAAAGTAAGCCAAGCTGATAACATCAGTGAATATGTTTTTCAAGACCTGGTTTTTCCAGGCGCCTTGAATTCAGCCAGCACAAAGATTTAGAGAATGCTCGGTGTCTTGCCTGGGGTCGCCCCCCCCCCCCCCCCCACAGTTTTCTTTTTGGGTTCCACCTCTGATATCAGAGAATCATTGTTTCTATGCACTCATAATATTTTTAAATGTTTCAAGTTCTGGGGACATGCTTTTAAATCCTGGTTGGGGCATGAGCCTACATGTCTGAAATTTAGTCAGGTAGTTCACCTCTTTGAAATTTTCATCTCTCTTCTTAAACTAGCTACTAATAACGTGGTTCATAGTCATGGCTTTACTTTTTGAAGAAAACTCATAAAGCAATTTGGAATCAGAATCTCAAATACTCAATAGGATTACAGTTATTAATAAGATAAGCTATAATATCAATTTCTTCATGTAACAGAAGTGTTCCCACAGAGCTGTGTTTATTTTTTAATTGAGTAATATTGCAATGGGACTAGAAATTTTTGAAATGTGAGCCTTTTAATTGGATGACTTCTAATTTAAATTCATATGAATCAAAAATTGAAAGTATAAGTTTTATTTAGCTCAGATGTGTGTGCATGCATGCTTACAGGCAGGCTAGGTTAAAATAAGATAATAGAGACCCTACCCCAGAAAAGCTTCATGGCCACTGTTCATCAGTAAAAATAATATTAAATGGTAGAAAATTCTGATTTTTTGTTATTATAAAAGCAACTACTCTAAGGCTTTCTTTGAGATATAATTCATAAAATTTTCAATAAATATCTTTACAGGACCTTGTTTTACTAATGGCCCTGAGCACAAAGCATAGTATGAATCTTGGTGTCCACATCAAATTTGCTCAATTTTAATAACATTAACCAGATATGGACAAATCTGTCTCAACTGTATGAACAAAGCTTCAGAGCGCACCTTTTAAACGACTTGATTTTCTAAGTGTTTGTTTTCAACCTAGTTTATCCTCTGAGTCTCAGTGGGAAGGAGAAAATTTCAGTGAAATATGTGCTCAGTCTCTTGCTTGGTCCCTAATGAAATTTGTACGTGAAAGGGCTAAGACTTTTGGAAAATTTAGCATTACAAAGAAATATTTGACTGCCGTTATTTTTCAAACCCCAAATAAAATATATCTGGTGAACATGTCCAAATCATAGAGTTGTAGAACTTTCTGATAATCATCTCTAAAAATAAATTAACATGCTTTGGTTTTCTCTGTATTTTTTTATAATCTCATAGAGCCTGGTATGGGGAGAATATTATGAGTTTCTCCATTAAATGTGTTCTCACTGCACATCAATGCCTAGTGTGTTTTAGGCGAGCTGTTGTCTTCTGGAGAGGTTTACACAGTTTCCTGCTGACATGGTAGTGGCAGAAGCTAATGAACTAAACTAAGCTAAACTCAGTGCTCATCAACAAGACTGCGTTTGTTTGATTTACCCTTAGGTGTGTGTTTTTTTCTCTCTCCTTTGCATTTTTGCTTCCAAGGCAACTAAGGCCAACAATGAGGACTGCCTGTGGCCATTTTTAGGCTAATATTATTTTAAAAGGATGGCCCCAGATTGGAGTTATTGGAACAAAGGAACAGGAGGGAGAATGAAATTGACAGTCATAGATCAAAGCCAGATTTCAGAAAAGAAACTAATCTAGAACATTTGAAGGATCACCGGCAAGTCAGCGCTGAAAGTGGCAGCACAAACGAGGGAGGACTCTTGGGACAGGATGTAGAAATAAAACTCTGTAAGGGTAGAAGCCATAGGGAAAGCTACGGAGTCCATATAGAACTGAAGAGCGGGACAAGAAGGGATACAAAAGGACTTTTAGAGCACAGATGAATACCAATATTAGAGATGAGCCCATATGAATAATACTAATATTAGAATAATAATAACACTAGTATTATAAGAATAAACTTAATATTAGAGATGGACATGTGAGAAAGCACTGTAACTGTGTAACAGAAATCAGAGGAAAATAAGCAACAGAGAGAGGGAAGGAAACAGAGAAAATGATGGCTAGTGGTGTGTTATTGAAGGTAGAACTAACAACAATTAGATTTGTCTTTTTATTTATGTTATTCTATTTATAGAATAATCTGGGTTCAGAGACTAAAGTGCAAGTCAAAGAACTAGTACTTCTTTGTTCTATGAGTCTCAGTTTGCTTATTTGTAAAATGAGTTAGAAAGATACTGAGACTTTGAGGTGTGTGTGTGTGTGTGTGTGTGTGTGTGTGTGTGTGTGTGTGTGATATAAAAAGATACCAGATTTAAATATAACATGCTTCATCTATTTCCAAAAATATTTTTGTTGTGGGGTGACTTCCACGACCAGTTGCAAATGACCACAGAGGCGGTTAAGTTGGTAATAAGCAGGCAAGGATTTATTGAAAACTGGCCAGGACGGTCGCGGGGGCACCATGCAAACACCCACGGCCGCACTGCCCTGCGTGCAGGCAGGCCTTTTAAAGGGGTCTGAACCATAAATGTTATTGCCCTGCGTTTGGCAAACAGCCCTCAAGGCCGCATCTGGGGAAAGGGTGCCAAAAGGTTATGAATGACCCTATTTCTTGCTCTTTATCTTCTAACTATGTTTTCTGCTAAACATGGGAATGTGGTCCTAGCTTTGTAAAAACAGGTGTCTTATCTACATAATTGGCGCCAGACGGTTACTCCTCTGGTTCTAGTCTTCAAGGTCACAAGCTGGAAACTAAAGCAATAATTCTTTTGTTTGAAGCAAGCAGGGGTGAACAGTGGCCAAAGTTTCAAACAGCAGTTTTACTCAGTAAATGTTCTTATGACCTTATTTCATTTTGAAAATTTTTATAATATTAAAATATACACAGAATGAGAAAGTTATGTGGCCTAAAAGCAGAGATATGACACATATAGTAAGATGTAGATCCAAATAACAAAAAAGTGAAAAGCAATACTTAACTAAAGAGAGTACTAAATTTAGCTCTGAGTTTCCTGGTAGCAGAGGAAAGGGCAAAGCAGGGTGATTTATGGAGTTTTCACAAATAAAAAGAAGTGTACAAGTTCAAGTAAAAAGACCAACATTTTAAAAATTTCCTTTTATAATTCATCATATAGAATAAAGGGCAACAAACTAAACAACATGGACAAATTTAGTCTTTTGCCTCTTCTTGTAAATAAAGTTTTATTGAATATGGTTATGTTTTTTAGATTTTCAGATTTGTCTATGGTACCTTCTTGTTGTAATGACAGAACTGAGTAGTTGGTACAGAGATCGTATGGCCCACAAAACCTAAAATATTTGATGTCTTAATCTTTACAGAAATAGTGCTGTCTCCTGACATAGAACTTACTAAAAAGAATACTGAATTAGCTCTGGCTGGTTTGGCTCAGTGGATAGAGTGTCAGCCTGCAGACTGAAGGGTTCCAGGTTCGATTCTGGTCAAGGGCACATGCCAGGTTGCAGGCTCTATCCCCATTAGGGGGGTGCAGGAGGCAGCTGATTAATGATTCACTCTCATCATTGATGTTTCTATTTCTCTCTCCCTCTCCCTTCCTCTCTGAAATCAATAAAAATATATTTTTAAAAATACTGAATTAAATAATGTACATCTGTCAAATGATGGATGAAGAAATTACTCAAACTTCTCTCAGGAGATGTCTTTTATTAGTATCATATAAACATCCAAGATAGCAGTTTACCTCATGTTTTAGTGAAGGCATGAGGGGGCATGTGTACACATGTATGTTGTGGCAGGGCGGGGAGGCTCTTAAGATCAATATACTCCAAGAGTTTTGCTCCTTTTTTATGCATATATTGTGGAGCCCTATTTAGTTCTGAGAAAAAGTATTTTTTTTATTTCCAGATTTCTTGAGATATAATTACTACATAACATTGTATAAGTTTAAAGTGTACATATTGATTTGATATAATGATATATTGCAAAATGATTACCAGCATAGCATTAGCTAACACATCATTCATGTTATGTAATCACCATTTCTTTTTTTGTGGTGAGAACATTTAAGATTTACTCTCTTAGCATATTTCAAGTATATAATCCAATATTATTAACTACTAGAGGTCCAGTGCACGAATTTGTGCACTAGTGGCTCCAGCAGGCCTGCCCCGATGGGGGCTGATCAGGGGTAGGGCTGGCCGGAGTGAGAGTCCTTGGTTGTTCTGGTCATTCTGCCTTTTGGTCATTGGGCTTTTATTATATAGGCTAATCACCATGCTATACATTAGCTCCCTACAACTTATTTATCTTATAACTGGAAGTTTGTATCCTTAGCCCAATATCTCCCAATTTCTGCTACCCCATAGTCCCTGGTAACCACCTTTCTCCCTGTTTCTATGATTTTAGATTTTTTAAGATTCCATGTGTAAGTGATATTATACAATATTTGTCCTTTTTAATCTAACTTAGCATAATATACTCAAGATCCAGCAAAAAACTGTTAAAACTAGTTTAGTAAAGTTCAGGATTTGTGACAATGTGGCAGTTCTGGACAACATGCAGAAAAAGGTTGCATTCCTAAACACTAACAATGAAATATCTGGGAAAAAAACAATCCCATTCACAATAGTATCAAAAATAATGAAATACTTAGGAATAAATTTAACCAAAGACACAATAGGGTTGTATACTGAAAAACTATAAGACTTTGATGAACGAAATTGAAGAGGATATGAACAAATGGAAAGATATCCCATTATCATAGATTGGAAGAATTAATGTTGTTAAAATATACACATTACCCAAAGCCATTTATAGATTCAATGCAATCCCCAAGATTCCAATAGCATTTTTATAGAAATAAAACAAATGTCTAAATTTTATATTGAGCGACAACTTTGGATATCCAAAGAAATCTTGAGAAAAAACAAATCAGGAAATAAATATGAGTAGAAGTTTTTTTTTCTAGAAGCTACATAAGATGTATTCATTTTATGCCAGACACAAACAAGAAAGTATAGAGTTCCTAGAAACTATAGGCTAACATTGCATGTCATTAAGGAAGAGTAACCTTAGAAAGAAATAGAAACAGGACAAGGTAAAAAAAAAAAAAGGTAAATAAATGAATATTTTCTAGATCAATCCTCAAGTAAAATTTACTCTATCTCTGGTCTTTCTGACATCACAAAGTTTAGAAGTTGTCATTGTGTAAGCCATTTTGAAAAGTTTTATGTTATTTTTAGTAAAATATTAGTGATAAACTAGTCATCTTTTAATAAGTATAGAGAAGTGAGAGAATTTGAAGAAATGGTTAGTTAACAAATATTAGAAATCTCACCTGAACTTTTGGTTAAGTCAGAGTCTACTTCTAGTAGAAATCTCTGAAAATGCCTAGAAGGTAAAGATAGCATGGGCTGTACTCACATGCTTTATGTGCTTGCTGGACAGTTGGCAAAGGTAACATTCTCTTAGGAAAACTCAATGGAATCTCCCTTAGAGAACCATTATTACTTTGTAGAAAGGAAGGCTACAAGGGATATTGCAAAACATTAAAAAGAAAAGTTTATCAGAGCCTTCATTGAATAATAATGATTGTTCCTGTTTAGTGCAAATGAGGTACAGCAGGGAGCTCTGGGAAAATTAGGTTGTCATGGTAACATAACACTTTTTTTTTTCTACTGGAAGTCAAGAAGTCCAAGAGGGAAAGCAAAGTCATGTTTCCCTATAGACTTTTCCCAAGTAAATGAAAGAGAAAAAGATAAATAAAAGGAAGATCTGGCATATGCTTGAATGCTATTCTGCCCACAACTATAAAAGATTTCTAAGAAAATGCTATTTTGCATAATTAGCTGACCCAGGGAAGTGAAAAAGGCACCTCACTTATAATATAATTGATCCAATACTGGTGGATAGGTGATTATTTTATAATCAAAGTCTGGGAAACTGCTGCCCAGAAGAAAATATTCAGATTAAAGTTAAAATGAAAATTAAATTCTTGAAAGCCGAGACCGGTTTGGCTCAGTGGATAGAGCGTTGGACTGCGGACTGAAGGGTTCGGGGTTCGATTCCAGCAAGGGCATGTACCTTGGCTGCGGGCACATCCCCGGTAGGGGGCGTGCAAGAGGCAGCTGATCGATGTCTCTCTCTCATCGATGTTTCTGACTTTCTATCCCTCTCCCTTCCACTCTGTAAAAAATCAATAAAATATATTTTTAAAAAATTAAATTCTTTAAAGACAACATTTAACATTTAGCATGAGCAGAGATTGTTTTTCTTTCGGAATTGGCTATGAACTGAAACGTGAAAAGCAATATTAAAATACTTTTTGAAAGGCACCTGAGCTTCCTGAGCCTAAGTTTGCTTACCTATGAAATCAGCTACTTTGGAGAGAGCTCTATTATTAAAATATTTCTCTCGATAAAAACCTACAAGGGAACTAATCCTGTAAAGAGGTAAAATTGCAGACTCAGGATGGAGCCTTAGCAGGAGGCTCAGACACAGGGCTGCTGGGCTTCCTTTCTTCTTCGTAATTGTCCTTAAGACATTTTATAGAAAATAATTGACAGACATATGTCTTAGCTTCTGCGTTTTAAATAGTCACACATGAAATGTCTTAATTGCTCTTAACAGGAACTATTCTCCATCTGGTAGCAGCTTTCCAAATGGCTCAGGAAGGATGGAGTAACCAACTAAATCAGAGTAATCAACTGTAGGGCTGAATGGGTTGATGTTTGACATAGATAATTCTGCCTTTTAGTTTCTGGAAACAAATAACCCAATTCTAGAGAGCTTGCTTTACAAATCTTATGAAAACCTATGCTGTCACATATTGCATAATAATGTTTTGGCCGATGGTCTATTGCATATATGCCGGTGGTTCCACAAGATTATAATAGGGCTGGAAAAATTCCTATCACCCAATGACATCATGATGACATAGTGCAAAGCATTACTCATGTGTTTGTGGTGATGCTGGTATAAACACATCTGCAGTACTGCCAATCATATAAAAGCATGCCACATAAAATTATGTATATCACATAATGTTTGATAATAATAAATGACTGTTTCTGGTTAAATTATCATTCTATACCTTTTATTTTTACCCTCACCTGAGAATATGTTTTTATTGATTTTTAGAGAAAGACATGCATGTAAGAAAGGCACTCCCAATGTTTTGTTTTATGGGCCAATGCTCCAGCCAATTAAGCCAACCTTCCAGAGCCGATACTATACATTTTTCCCCTTTTGCTCTTAAAAAAAAAACTTTATTGTTGAGATTATTACATATGTCCCTCTTTATTCCCCTCATAGCTCCCCTCTACCCGGTTCCTACCACACCCCAGTCCCTCACTACCCTATTTTCTGTGTCCATAGGTACTGCATAAATGCATATAAGATCTTTGTCTAATCTCTTCCCGCAACCTCCATACCCACTTCCCTCTGACAATCGTCAGTCTGTTCCATTTCTATGCTTCTCATTCTATTCCATTCAACACTTCTTTCTGTTCATCAGATATTTTATTCATTTCATTTTTTGATTCAATTGTTGATAGATATGTATTTGTGGCCACTTTGTTATTCATAATTTTTTATCTTTACCTTTTTCTTCTTTGTCCTTTTCTTAAAGAACGCCCTTCAGCATCTCATATAAAACTGGTTTGGTGGTGATGAACCCCTTTAGCTTTTTCTTGTCTGTGAAGCTCTTTATCTGACTTTCAATTCTAAATGATAGTTTTGCTGCATAGAGTAATCTTCGTTGTAGGTTCTTGTTATTCATCACTTTGAATATCTCTTGCCATGCTCTTCTGGCCTGCATGGTTTTTGTTGAGAAATCAGCTAACTGTCATCTGGGTACTCCCTTGTAGGTAAGTAACTGTTTTTCTCTTGCTGCTTTTAAGATTCTCTCTTTGTCTTTTGGTCTTGGCATTGTAATTATGTGTCTTGGTGTGGTCCTCTTTGGGTTACTTTTGTTTGGGGTTCTGTGTGCTTCTTGGACTTATAAATCTATTTCTTTCACCAGGTAGGGGAAGTTTTCTGCCATTATTTCTTCAAATAAGTTTTCAATATCTTGCTCTCTCTCTTCTTCTGGAACCCCCATAACACAAATGTTGGTATGCTTGAAATTGTCCCAGAGACTGCTTCCACTATCCTCATATTTTTCAATGCTTTCTTTCTTTTTGCTCTTCTGGTAGGGTGTTTTTTGCTTCCTCGTATTTCAAATCATTGAATTGATTCTCAGGATTCTCTAGTCTACTGTTGAATCCCTGTATATTATTCTTTATTTCAGTCAGAGTATGCTAAGTTTCTTACTGGTCCTTTTTTTGCATTCTTACTAAGATCATTAAAGTTCTCACCAAGTTCCTCAGAAGTTTCTAGAAGATTCTTGAGTAACCTTACAACTGTGGTTTTGGACTCTATACCCAGTAGTTTTCTTTCCTCCATTCCTTTCATTTGTGACCTGTTTCTTTGTATCCGTATTTTGGCTGCTTCCCTGTGTTTATAGAGTGGCTTTGTGTGCTAGGTGTCCTATAGGGCCCAGTGGCTCAGCCTCCCCAGTTACCTGAGGTGGACAGTCTTGGTGTACCCCTTTGTGGGCTCTGTGCAGTCTTGTTGTAGTTGAGCCTTGTTTGCTGTTGGTGTCACTGGGAGGAATTGACTTCCAGGTCAATTGGCTGTGGGAACCAGCTGCAACTACAGTGGGAGCACTGCTGTTCAGGAGACACCCTAATGGGGGAGCACTTGCTTCAGTGGGGCTTTGGTGCTCACTGAGTTTGCCTTATGAGTGTGTCACTTACGAATGTGATGAGTTGTAATCTGATATGGTCTCACACAGACCACTGGTTACACTGGCTCTTAGATCTTCAAGGAGGTGCAAAGTCAGCCACTTCCTGGTACCACCCAGCAGGAGCTACAGAGAGACCTCCAGATTCCCCCTTTTTGTATCAGGTTTGGAAGTTCCCAGATGAGGCCCAGCTGTGAAGCAAGGCAGGCTGGTGCTGGTGCTGGCCTTGGGCCTTTTATTGATAGCTTTGGGGTTCCCTGACACAGCTGCAGCTTCTTTGACAGGTTGTAAGCCATTCATATGCAAAAACCGCTGCTCACAGGTTGGGTGGGGTTGTTAATTGGGTGTCCCAGGGTCTCAGGGAATCTCCAGGGTAGAGCAAACATAAATGGCTGCAAGTCAGCCCTGCACCCACCAGGGATTATTGTTCGCCAGGGAGGTCATAGTACAGGGACAGTGAATGCTGTGAGCACCTCCATCTGGAAGAAAGCCGTCCCCTCATTCCTGCCCCGATGCCAGACAGTCCAGTTTCTCCCTATATGTGTCTGGGTCTCCCAGAGCCTCACCCTGGCACTGGAGGTCAGAGCAAGCTGGAGCTTGTAAATTCAGTTCATGGCGCCAGCCCTTTAAGAAGAGCACCTGGGTCTCCACAGCCTGTGTGTCACTCAGCTCCAATCCGCACGGGTTTTTACAGTCCATAGTTCTTACTGCCTGTAGGGACTTCTTTCCCCAGCTCTGAGACCCTGGGCTGAGGGTCTGGTGTGGGGCTGGGATCCCTTGCTCCTCCAGGCGGCCTCCACAGAACCAATCTCCCTCCCAATTAAGAAAGCCACACACCCGGGTGTCAGACCAGGCCGTTCTGCACCTCTGCCCCTCATACCAGTCTCAGTGTGATTTCTTCTTTACCTATGCTGCCATCTTGGTTCCTCAATACTATACTTTTTATCCTTATTTTAGTTTATTCTCTCACATTATGTTGACCATGTCTCTTGATTACATCATTTCTACTGTGTTTGACTTAATCTCATGTTGTTTTATTCATTACGATCCCTGAGTGTACAAAATCTGCTGGTAATTTTGCTAGTAAGAGGCCCCATCAAGTGATTGACCGGAAAACCAAATTAAAAGTGATTGAGCACTACAGAGGTGGAAAATCAGTGATGATTATTGCTCACCAGTCAGACATGGCTCCTTCCACCATAGCTGAGATCTTGAAGAACAAGAACAAAATGATGCAAGCTGCCAATGGTTTCTCTTCACTGAAGGAAATGACACTAACATAAATTCAAGAAGGGTCTATATCAGACACAAAGAAACTTCTAATGATGTGGATGGAAGACCAACCACAGAAACATGTCCCTCTTAGTACAAGAATGACCACAGCCAAAGCCAAAAGTTTGTGATGTTTAAAGAACAGACTGGACCCAATTATAATGCTGAATTTACTGCTAGCTCAGGATGCTTAAAGGATTCCAGAACCGTTACTCATTAGATAATGTGAAAGTGTGTGGTGAGTCTGAGAGTGCTGACTTGAAGGCAGCTGAGGAACTTTTGAAAGCCCTAGATATGCTGATTGTGGAGGAAAGTTACTTGCCAGAGAAAATATTCAGTATAGATGAAACCTCTTTATGCTGGAAATAGATGCTAGACTTTCTTTCTCTGTTAAGGACTTTCATGCAGAAGGAGGCCAAAGCAACGCCAGGTTTCAAGGCTTTTAAGGACAGGATAATAGTCTTGCTTGAGGGCAGTGTTATATAAAGCCCATAAATTGAAACCCTTTGTGATATGCGCAAGTGAGAGCCCTGCAGCCTTCAATCACACCAATAAGCACACACTGTCATGGACAGCCCCGCTCCTCTTCCAAGAGGACATCCTGAATTGCTATGTAAGCAGAATGAAGAAGTACTGTTTGGAGAATTATAACAGCTTTCAAGATTTTGCGTATTGTTGCTAATGCTCCCAGAAGTCTTCCTTTCATTGGTGATCTTCATCCCATATCAAAGTGGTGTTTCTCCCTCCAAACAACACCTTTTTGATCCATGGCCACTTTTAAAGCTTATTGCCTGAGGAGGACCTTTGCCTACGCCGATGGTCGGCAAACTGCAGCCCGTAAGCCACATGCAACTCTTCGTCCCCTTGAGTGTAGCTCTTCCACAAAATACCACAGCCTGGGCGAGTCTATTTTGAAGAAGTGGCGTTAGAAGTTTAAGTTTAAAAAATGTGGCTCTCAAAAGGAATTTCACTAGTTGTACTGTACTGTTGACTAATGAGTTTGCTGACCACTGGCCTAGGCTATTGCTGCGACTGAGGAAGATACTGATGCAATTCTGGAAGGATTACAACATCTCTGACTTCATCAAGAACCTTGCTTTAGCTTTGGCAGATGTCACCAAGGAGAGTGTGAAGAGCATGTGGAAGAAGATGCTCAAGACATTCATCCATAAGTTCAAAGAATTTGCAAAGGATGAAGAGGTTGCAAACATCAACAGAACTGTAGCTGAGATGGCAAACAGCCTTAACCTAGGTGTGGATTAGGAAGACATTGATGAGCTCCTAGATGTGGTTCCTGAGGGGCTGGCTAATGAAGAGTTGTTGGAATTGGAAGGAGAGGCATGAATTTACACTGACAGTTTTCAAAGTAAATACATTTCTATCATGCAGCGTATGAGAGACCCACAGAAGAGTCTGTGTATCTGGGTTCTTGTACCAAAACACTGCCATATCTGGTAGGTTTGTTTGAATAATCCCTTAAGAAGCTGTGGTCAAGTTATGTTTTGTTTTGAATAAAGAACATGGGTGTTTTATTCTTAGTCCTGTATTTTGTTGTCATCACAAATATATTCATCATTTTGTTCATTCAGTAAATATTTATTTGCTGTTGGCTAATAGAAAGACATTGTGTTAGGTGCAGCAGAAAAATTTGAGCCTGGTCTTATTCTTTTGGAGTTAATCTGTTCTATCCAACATGGACACTTTTGTATGTGTCTAAAAAGAAAGTACTTTCCATCACTTTTTCCTGTTCTCTAGTGAACCCTTCCAATTTGTCAGTCTTCATAGTCTGTCCTGCCCTGGCAAAATATCCATGTCAATGGAGCTGGGAGGGTTTTTGGGAATACCCTGGGCAAAGATGCCAGGCAGTTTTTCAAGGCTTGTTACATTGTCATATGCGTTTGGAATGCTGCCATAGTATTGAAATGGTTGGTTTGGTTAATTTTGTTCAGCTTTCTGCTTGCATTTTGGGGAGAGGATTTGCCCAGTTCCTCACTCAGCCATGGCCAGAGTGTTTTGGGCTACCGTATTTTAAGCCATGAGTGGAAAAATTTGGAGACAATGCTCCTTTACAAAATTATTTTTTCCTCCAAAATCCGGAGTGGTCTCTTCAACCTTCCCACAAATGGCCGAGAGCACAAGGAATCTACCTGTATATAAAATGTAACTAGAGTTAACCTGATTTGCAAAGTATGCAGAGTTTTTACACGTATGCTAAGTAACTATTAGAAAGAATGCTACAGAAGTATTTTAAATGCAATGGGTATAGCCTTTGTTATTAAGTCCCTTCCTTGAGCAGTTGCTTAGAGTAAGTACAACTGAGATGTCAGGGGGAATTTCTCTGAGGAAACAGAAGACATATGTTGCCTGTAGAATGTCATAGATGGTAAACTGGACTGTGATACAGATAAAGGTCAGTGAATAACAAATAGAACAAGGACAGAAGCAAAACAGCACATAACATTTCCTTCACTTTTTCCCAGTACCTTTTTCTAGGTTCTAACAAGTCTGGATTGGAGTTAATACCACAACAACACATGGTAATAATTCTCTCATACATTTATTATATCTCATGTATGTATGTATATTTTATAAAGTGGGTATGGGCTATATACAAAAATGTTACAGAGACTATTGATTAAAGATCCCGGACATAGTGAGGTTACATGTTAAATTCCAAATTTTTATTCAATAGAGATACAAATAATTTCTGTGCTATGGAAAAGACAACTCTACAGCTTACAGTTCAGTGCTCTGCAGACGATTACTGGTTTTGTATTTAAGCTACCAATCTTACCCAAACTTTTTTTATTGAATTGCCTACCAATAGTTATTTCCTTAAACATTATTTGAATTGGTCTTAATATTTAGTTGATTCCTTCATTAATTTTTTGAATAAAATTTCTGACAGAGTTACAGTTTTAAAACTATTGAAAATGATACTTTAGCAATATATTTGTATATGTGTAGAGAGAGGTGGAAGGGGAAAGTGAGAGAGATCATATTATTTAGTACACTGTGAATAATTATTTCGATGTGATGGGTTCCATTATAATTTTTATTTTATTTATTTTTAAGTTCTTTATTGATTAAGGTATTACATATGTGTCTCAATTCCCCCATTACCTTCCCAAAGCCCCCTCACTCATGTCTTCACCCCCTTGTTGTCTGTGTCCATTGGTTAGGCTTATATTCATGCATACAAGTCCTTTGGTTGATCTCTTCCCCTTACCCCTACCTTCCCGTACCTTCCCTCTGAGGTTTGAAAGTCTGATCAATGCTTATCTGTCTCTGGATCTGTTTTTGTTCATCAGTTTATGTTTTTCATCATTTCCCATAGATTAGTGAGATCATGTGATGTTTATCTTTCTCTGACTGGCATATTTCACTTAGCATAATGCTCTCCAGATCTATCCATGCTGTTGCAAATGGTAAGAACTCCTTTTTACTGCAGCATAGTATTCCATTGTGTAGATGTACCATGGTTTTTTAATCCACTCATCTACTGATGGGCACTTAGGCTGTTTCCAAATCTTAGCTATGGTGAATTGTGTTGCTATGAACATAGGGATGCATATATCCTTTTAGATTGGTGTTTCTAGTTTCTTGGGATATGTTCCTAGAAGTGGGATCACTGGGTCAAAAGGGAGCTCCATTTTTAGTTTTTTGAGGAAACTCCATACTGTTCTCCACAGTGGCTGCACCAGTCTGCATTCCCACTAGCAGTGCAAAACAGCTCCTTTTTCTCCGCATCCTCTCCAGCACTTGTCATTTGTTGATTTGTTGATGACAGCCATTATGACAAGTGTGAGATGGTACTGCATTGTCGTTTTGATTTGCATCTCTTGGATAATTAGTGACTTTGAGCATGTTTTCATATGCCTCTTGGCCTTCCTTCTGTCTTCTTTAGAAAAGTTTCCATTTTGGTCTGTTGCCCTTTTTTTGATGGGATTGTTTATCTGCCTTTTGTTAAATTGTATGAGTTCCCTGTAAATGTTGGAGATTAAACCCTTATCAGTGATAACATTGGCAAATATGTTCTCCCATGCAATGGGCTTTCTTCTTGTTTTGTTGATGGTTTCTTTTGCTGTGCAAAAGCTTTTTATTTTGATGGAGTTCCATTTGTTTATTTTATCTTTAGGTTCCATTGCCTAGGAATAGCATCAATGAAGAAATTGCTTCAGCATATGTCTGAGATTTTGCTGCCTGTGGATTTCTCTAGTATATTTATGGTTTCCTGTCTTACGCTTATCTATTTTGAGTTTATTTTTGTGTATGGTGTAAATTTGTGGTCTAGATTCTTTTTTTTGCAAGTATCTGTCCAATTTTCCCAACACCATTTATTAAAGAGACTGCCTTGACTCCACTGTATGTCCATGCCTCCTTTATCAAATATTAATTGAGCATAGTGGCTTGGGTTGATTTCTGGGTTCTCTATTATATTCATTGATCTGTATGTCTGTTCTTGTGCTAACACTAGGCTGTTTTGAGAACAGTGGCTTTGTAATACAGATTGATATCTGGTATTAAGCTCCCACCTACTTTGTTCTTCTTTCTCAGGATTACTGTGGCTATTTGGGGTCTTTTTTTATTATTCCAGATGAATTTTCAGAGAGTTCATTCTAGGTCTGTGAAATTTGCTGCTGGTATTTTAATGGGAAGTGCATTGAATCTATGGGTAGTATAGACATTTTGATGATGTTGATTCTACCAATCCATGAATATGGTATGTTCTTCCATCTGTTTATGTCTTCCTCTACCTGTTTTTTCAGTGCCCTGTATTTTTCTGAGTACAGATTTTTTACCTCCTTAGTTAAGTTTATTCCTAGGTATCTTAATGTTTTTGGTGTGATGGTAAATAGGATTGACTTTTTATTCTCTCTTTCTGTAAGTTCACTATTGGTGTATAGAAATGTCATGGATTTCTTGGCATTAATTTTGTATCCTTCTATGTTCCTGAAATCATTTATTAAGTCTAATAATTTTTATGGAGTCTTTAGGGTTTTTTATGTACAGTATCATGTCATCTCCAAATAAGGACAGTTTCACTTCTTTTCCAATTTGGATGCCTTTTATTTCTTCTTTCTTTAAATCTTTATTATTCAGTTTATTAATTACATTGTTCCCCTTTTTTTCCTCCTGTAGCTCCCCTCCACCTGGTACACATCCCACCCTCTGCCCTCACCTCCCCCCCACTGTCCTCTCCCATAGTTGCATGATTTTTGTCCAGTCTCTTGCTGCACTTCCCATTCCCCTTTTCTCCCCAAGAATTGTCAGTCCATTCCCTCTCTATGTCTATGATTCTGTTATAGTCACCAGTTTATCCTGCTCATCAGATTATTAATTCACTTGATTTGTAGATTCATTTGTTGATAGATGTGTATTTGTTGTTCATAATTTCTATTTTTACCTTTTTCTTCTTCCTGTTCTTAAAGAATATCTTTCAGCATTTCATATAATATTGGTTTGGTGCTGATGAACTCCTTCAGCTTTTTCTTATCTGTGAAGCACTTTATCTGACCTTCAATTCTGCATGATAGCTTTGCTGGATAGAGTAATCTTGGTTGTAGATTCTTGCTATTCATCACTTTGAATATTTCTTGCCACTCCCGTCTGGCCTGCATTGTTTCTGTTGAGAAATCCACTGAAAATCATATGGGTGCTCTCTTATAGGTAACTGTTTTTTCTCTTGCTGCTTTCAATATTCTCTATCTTTTGCTCTTGGCATTTTAATTATGATGTGTCTTGGTGTGGTCCTCTTTAGATTCCTATATTTTGGGGTTCTGTGAACTTCTTGGGTTTTTAAGTCAATTTCTTTCACCAGATGGGGGAAGTTTTTGCTCACTATTTCTTCAAGTAGGTTTTCATTATCTTGCTCTCTCTCTTTTTCTGGCACCCTAATAATTTGGATGTTGGTATTCTTGAGGTTGTCCCAGAGGCCCCTTACACTATCTTCAATTATTTGGATTCTTTTTGCTTCTTGCTTTTCTGGCTGAGTGGATTTTGCTTCTTTGTATTTCAAATCTTTGACTTGGTTCTTGCGGTCATCTGGACTGCTTTTAGGTCTTTGTATAATATTTTTTTATTTCAGTCAGTGTATGCTTAATTTCTAGTTGGTCCTTTTTCATATCCTCGTAGGTCTCATTCATTTCCTCGTAGGTCTTGTTCATTTCCTTGTAGTTCTCATTAAGTTTCTAGGAGCCTTTTCTAGGAGTTTCTTGAAAAACCTTATTACTGTGGTTTTGAACTCTATGTCTAGTCATCTTTTTTCCTCCATTTCTTTAACACCTGATTTCTCTGCATTGTGACTGCTTTCCTGAGTTGGTACATTACCTGTGTGTGGTAGATGTCCTCTAAGGGACAGTGGCTCAGCCTCCCCAGTTACCTGAGGTGGGTATTCTTACTGCAATTCTTTATGGGTTGTACAGTATTGTTTAAGTTAAGCCCAGCTTTTTGTTGTTAGCCCTAGGAGGGTTTGACCTCCAGGCCAACTGACTGTGAAGGTAAACTGTGTTCAGGTTGGATGGGCGGAGTCTCCAGGCTGAGCAGGTAGCGTCAGAGTCAGCTCCGCCCTATGCAGCACGTGGGTCTCTATGCCTGGTGGTAATGGCTGCAGGCACTTCCAAGTGAAAGCCGCCGCTGGTCTCTACCCGTTGCCAGACAACTCTTCCTCTCCCCAAATGAGTCTGCACACCCAAAGTCTCGCCCAGGGTTGCAAAACAAAGCAGTCCCGTGGTCTCCAGAACGAGGGAGCAAGTCACACATCCTCTCTATGCGGCCACGCACTTTACGCTTGCAAACTGCTGTTCCAAGTTAGGCACACTCTCCTCAAACTCGCAGACCTCAGTTGCACCCGGGTTTTATTTTGCCTTTCCCAGACCTGGGACCACACCTGGAACTGGGGAATCAGTGCAGTGGGACATCTCCACCCTCCCAGTTGGAGAAAACCAGCTGGGTTTGCTGCCGCCCTCCCCTCACCACTCATGCACACAAGACTCAGAACCTCTCTCCACGCATATCTTCAAGGCTGCGCATCGCTGCTCCTCTGAGTCACAGTGTCCTATCTTTCTTTTATCTGTGGAATTTTCACTCAGCCAGCTTTCTGGTGATTCTGGATGATGTTTGTTTTGTTGTTAAGTTGTAGTTTTGGAATTGTTGTGTGGGGCATCAAAATAGGTGTTTACCTATGTCACCATCTTGGTTCCTCCTTTTATTTCTTCTTTTTGTCTGATAGCAATGGCTAATACAAGATTGGTGAGAGTGGGCATCCCTGTCTTGTTCCTGTTCTTAGGTGAAAAGGTTTTAGTTTTTATCCATTGATTGTGATATTGGCTGTGGGTTTGTCATATATGGTTTTTATTATGTTGCGGTATGGTCCTTCTATTCCCAACTTGCTATGAGTTTTTATTAAGAAAAAGTATTGTATTTTGTCAAATGGTTTTTTGCCTCAATTTATATGACTATGTAATTTTTATCCCTCAATTTGCTTATGTGATTTATCATGTTAATTGATTTGTGGATATTGTATCATCCTTGCATTACTGGGATAAATCCTGCAAAATATCAATGTCAATGTATTGCTTAGTACACTGTGAATAATTATTTCCATATATAAAGTGAAGATGCCATGATGTATGATCTTTCTGATGTACTGTTGGATCCGATTAGCTAGAGTTTTGTTGAGGATTTTGGCATCTTGTAATTTTTCATTTTAAGGCTCAGAGTTAGGAGAACCCTTTCCAATACAGTTGATTCATATGCATTGATAAATGAATGAATGCATAACAATACTCAGGTTGCATTGGATAGATCATTTTATGTAGTTTTGTGAATATTATTGTCTATCTAGCTTTTGGGAAGATTTCTTCTTTGCTGAAGCTTTGCAGCTAACACAATTTACTCGTTGGCTTTTCCTTAAATCAGATTCATATAGTTTTTGTATAGGTTCCTGGTGCCTAGGATGATTCCATGAGGGATAGACTCATATTTCAGAAATGTAGGATGGCATATATTGGTCTGCTTTAGAGAAAGATGAACACAGTAGGGGGAATACCGCTACTGATTTTGTTCAAGCAATACTTGTGAATAATTTTTGTCTTGTTATCTGCTTGTGAGGTTTCTTATATTTTCTTTGCTGGAAGAAAATATTGTTCTCCAGTTGGCTAAAAATTAAAAGCCAAAATTGGCTAAAAATTAAAGCTAAAAGGCTAAAAATAACCTTTTTGACCTGCGTTTGTGACTATGATATGCAATCTTAAATATCAGACTACTTCCTGCTTGAAATAGCATGCTAGGAAAAAATGACTAATGCCTTCTCAAATTGAATATAAAGTGACTAATGGAATTAATCTATATGCTTATTTGTATCTTAATTTCCTATTTGTAATAAATAATGTTTTCCAGTTCATATTTTAACTTGTGCGTTACTGAGAAAATTTTCCAAAACTTGGAAACCTCAAGTTCAACAAATCTTGGTAAAAGAGATTAGGAGCCATTCTTTCGGTGAATTTCTGGGCTTGGCTTTTTATTTTCTAGGCTATCTTACATCTCTGGAGGAGTAGAAGCTAATTTGTAAATTTATATATAGAAGAAATGCAAATAATTTGTGTTCAACTGAAGAGATAATTCTACTGCGGACTTTCCAGATTTATCAAATTAAAAAAGCATGCAATATCTGGGATATGCTTATACTAATTGAACATAATCACTCTTCATTTGCCAGTCACATTGAACTTTGAATCCTATATTTTATCTAGTAATTCTACCTCCAGAAGTTCCTGTTTACGTCTAAGTATGTTATGAAACAGATTGTGTCTAACTCAGCAATCTATTTGTAGCATAGCTTTCTAATACCTACATTCACAAATGCTCTTTATACTAGTTTTATTATCTTACTGGTTTCCTAATTAATTAAGTTACAGGAAATATTTGGCACATATTCATTTATGAGTTCTGATTCAGTCTTTTGGAAAATTATACTTTGACAGTTTTGTAGGTCAGCCACTTAGATACCCACATAACCTTACCCCCATGGAGCCAAGTTGACTGTCTGCCCTGGGAAATGTGCTTCCTGGATAGTATTGCACCAGTCAAGTCTTTTCTTGACTCCTAAAACAAATCCCAAGCAATGATAGAGCTTTAGATTTGTTTATTCTCTATTTTTTGTTTATTTATTTTGGTTTTTGCTTTCTTGGTTTTCCCTACTAATTTTTTTTTCTGGTTAATGTAGGACCAATAGGTTATTCTCATTGGTGGCAGTAATAATTGGGACTTTGGTTTTATCACTTGACCATTTGGTAATTTCTGTGAGTTTCTGTGAGATGAATGATGGATAACTATTTTTCTATTGGAAATAAGTGCTTATGTAAGTTGAAATCCCCTGAGTAAACAGGAAATCAAGAAATTGAACTTCTAACATTTTAGAAATTACTAGGTTAGAGATGTTTTAAAGACCTATGGTCACATAATAAAGATTACTTTTTTGACACATTAGACCAAATTAATAATTTTGGTTTAAAAATAAAAGTTATATATCTTTTCTTTTTTCATGACTATATAATGTTTGTTATTAAATAATTTTATTGTTGACATTATTGCAGGTGTCCCCCTTTCCCTCCCCCTTTGCCCACTTCCACCCACACCGTCCCCCTCCCTTGGCCTTTACCAAATCATTATCCGTGTCCATGGGTAGACATATATGTTGTTTAGCTAATGCCTTCACCTTCTTCCTCCAGTCACTCCCCTCCTTTAAGGCACTGGAGAGTCTGTTCCAGTGCTTCTAGTTCTGTGGTATTCATCAGTTTATTTTGTTCATTAGATTCTATATAATAGTGAGATCATACAGTATTTGTCTATGTCTGACTAGCTTATTTCACTTAGCATAATACTTTCCAGGTTCCTTCATGCTATTGCAAAGGGTAAAAATTTCTTCTTTGTACACAGCTGTGTAGTATCCCATTAGTAAATGTACCAAAGCTTTTATATCCACTCACAGATGATGGACACTTGGGCTGTTTATATATCTTGGCTATTGCAAATAATGCTGCTATAAATATAGGGGTGCATGTATTCTTTGTTACTGGTGTTTCAGGATTCTTAGAATACAGTCTCAAAAGTGGGATTTCTAGGACAAAAGACAGTTCCATTTTTACATTTTTCTTAGTAAACTCTATCATCCACAGTGGCTGCACCAGTCTGCATTTCCACCAACAGTGCACTAGGGTTGCCTTTTCTCCACAGCCTAGCCAGCACTTGTTTGGTGACTTATTGATAATAGCTATCCTGACAGGTGTGAGGTGATAGCTCATTGAGTTTATCTAAATGTGGTATAATGTGTGGATATTTTATGACTTTAATAAGATTTTAATTTGTTTTCTTTCATAAAAAGAATTATTCTGAACTTTCTAACTCTAAATATTGCTTTAACATTCAAATAAGCTTACGTGTGCCTACATAATTTTTGAAATAATACAAAATAAAAATGGGTGTTCAACTACATTTTTTTCATTCTGACAGACTTTTTCTATTAACAATAAATATTCTTTGTAATTTGAAGCTTGAGCATAATTTTAAACATCCTTAATTAATTTAAATATTTGGACTGCTGTTAAGTTAATTTATAGGTAATAAATACCAAGAGAATTTGAAAAAAAATGAATGCTGAAAATTTGATTACAAAGCTTTTATTTAGAATTTTTTTCTACTGTGTTCTAGAGTAGCTGTATCTTTGAGTCATGTTGTTAGTGGCTGTAGAGATTTGTATTATTTGTATTTATGGGCTTTGATAGTTCATGGAAATGTTTGCATGTGACAGAAAGTTCTCAAACATCTAGGCATTTTTATGTTCCTGTGAAAATATAAGTTAGATACTTTAAATACATGTGGTTCGGACTAAACAAGGAACAATACTGACAGAGAAGTACAAATGCTTACTTGCAGTTGTAAATTTAATGTGTTTTTCTGCAAGGGAAGAACAGAATAGTTTTACCATCTCCTGAGTGGATGTAGAATGTATATAGAAAGTTGAAAAAGTCTGCAAATAGGGAATTTTTATTTGTCTTTGTTTATAAATACTGGGGCTGAAAAGAAGCAACAAAATGTTTATTTTTTCATTAAATGTATTGGGGTAATATTGGTTAATAAGATTAAATAGGTTTCAAGTGTACAGTTCTATGATACATCAAATTTGACAGAGTTGGCTTGATTTTGGTGGGTTTAATGATAAGAAACAAAGTCTGTGAAACCTTTTTTGCCAAATATCTTAATGGAATGCTAGAATCTGGCTTTCTCTCTACTAAAGTGAAAATTTTGTTTTAAAACCCCTAACATGTTATTACATGTTATTCTTAAGTTTCCTTATAATCTGTCAAGATAGCATAGTTTCCAAATCTCACCAGCATATTATGATCCTTGTTGACTTGATTATATTTATGATTCTTATTTTGTATAATATTGCTTTTATGAACAAGAAGAGAGAAATAGGGAAGGAGAGGGTGGAAACAAACAGACTTAAAGACAGACTTGCATGGATAGGCAGTGATTACCAACCACAGTGAGATCGAGGCCCATCATGTACTTGATGATGTTCATTGCATTATGTTAGGCCTTTTGTCTTGTATTTATTAAAAACTCTTTTGTATCTTGTTTTTAATTTTCAATTACAGTTTATATCCAATGTTATTCTATATTAGTTTCAGATGTACAGCCAAGTGGTTAGAAAATCATGTACTTTACAGAGTGGGCTCCCAAGTTTTTTCAGTTATGTCCTACAAAGGTAAAAATCTACATAAAAATAATTTTTATGATATCTTTAACTCCCAAAACTATTTTTGAGATTTCCAGATGGCTCCTGGAAAAGCACAAAGTTTTGGTATTTCAACTTATCAACTAGAGATGACAGAAATAATTAGGTATTTTTTGATAAGTCCATATTTCTTAATTAGGTCAACATTATTGAAAAAATTCTATAGGAATAAATTCCAAATCAGAAGAGATTTTCAGCCTTCCCAAGGTTAAGGCTTTATAAGTAAATTTATATCAATATAAATATTCCAGAGAGTGTAAGCTTTATGGTCAATACCTTCATAATCAACAATATAATATCAGGGCCCTAGCCAGTTTGGATCAGTGGATAGAGTGTTGGCCTGGGGATGAAGTGTCCTGGGTTCGATTCCAATCAAGGGCATATGCCCAAATTTCAGGCTCGATCACCAGTGGGGGTTGTGTAGGAGGAAGCTGATCAATGATTTCCTCTAATTATTGATGTTTCTATTACTCTCTCCCTCTTCCTTCCTCTCAAATCAATGTATATATATATATAAACATAGTTACCTTTTTACTCAAATCAGACCTTGATAAGAATAGTTATTTACTATACACCAAGAAAATTTTATTCTTCTACATTCTTATACTCTGGGTTTCTGTATTAAATTAACCATAGCCATCAAATCTCATTATCTAAGAGGGTTATCCTTCCCCCTGATACTGTAAAGAAAGCTCCACTATAGGATAGGTTTTAGTCTAAAATTTGTGAAGACAACAACCCCAAATAACCATTCTCAGGTCTTTGTGGGAAGGACTTTACCATATCCCATGAACTATTGACATTCCCGGGAATAAACTTTTGGGGAAGACCGTGAGCTGAAAATGCTTACACAACTTTCAAGCTGTACCTTGGACTAGTAAGAATTACAGGAATCTTTTTAGTCTACAAGCAGATATAGGTCATGAATGCCAATTGCTAACACAATAAAACAATGACATAAGGCTAAATAAACTGATGATGAAAATATAAAACCTTGGTTAATTTTTTGGAATGGTGTTGATGTTTGGATTATTCCCCCTGATGTATGAAGAAGCCTTTTTTTCTTAAGCTGTTCTTAACTCTAAATTTAGAATATTATGATTTTGTAAATGGAAAATATTTTAATGCTGTTTGGGTCTCATTGAATCCCATTCCCAATTAAAATTTTTTACTTAGGCTTCTTACTTTTCATGGAAATATATTTTTTTTCATAGGCTCAAAGAGAATCTACCTTGATTTCCCCAGATGTAATTGGGTATATTAGTTGTTTAACCAAGGCCATTTCATTCCATGCAATGAGTTTCCCATTTTAAAATGATACTAATTTGATGAAGTATGAAATGCCACTATTAAATAACAATAATATATAAGACCTCTTAAAACTCTACAATAAGCAAATAAACAACCCAATTAAAAATGGGCCAAAGACCTGAACAGATCTCACTAAAGAAAATATACAGCCCTCACTGGTTTGGCTTGGTGGATGGAGCGTCAGCCTGTGGACTAAGGGGTCCCAGGTTTGATTCTGGTCAAGGGCATGTACCTTGGTTGTGAGCACATCCCAGTGGGGGGTGTGCAGAAGGCAGCTGGTTGATGTTTCTCTCTCATAGATGTTTCTAACTCTCCATCCCTCTCCCTTCCTCTTGTGAAAAATCAATGAGAATATATCTTTAAAAAGAAAAAGACTTCTTAAAAAAAACAGAATATATACAGATGGCAAAGTAAGCATGTGAAAAAATGTTCAACATTATATGCATTTGGGAACTGCAAATTAAGACAAAAATGAGATACCACTATAATCTATTAGATGGCCAAAATTCAAAACACTAGCAACACCAAATGCTGGAAGGATGCGTGGCAACAAGAACTCTCATTCATTGCTGGTGGGAATGCAAAATGATACAGCCACTCTGAAAGACAGGAGGAGTTTTTCATGAAACTAAACATACTCTTCCCACATGATCCAGAAATCAGATCTTGCTATTTTTACCCATAATAGACATATTAGATGTTTAGTACCTTTACTAGTATTAATGTCATTAGTTAGTTACTGTTAAGTTGCAACTTAGTCTTTCAGCTCTGAAGATATTCGTTTCACGTCACTCCATCATCTCCGTAGTCAATTTTAGACCGCAATAGCTTACTGTTTGAGCTGAAAACACATCCATAATCAGGTTCCTTATTAAATTTGTGGGTATGGTAATCAGTTGGTTTATTTTTAGAAATCATCTCTGTTAACAGTTTTAAAAATTAAAGTTAGACATTTGAAATTATTACAGAATAAAACCTCTTGTAATATTTCAACTTTATTTTTACTTTAACATTATGAAACTATGAAAATCAGAAGTTGTGCCTAAGTTAGTCATTAGTAATGTCATTTTATTTTTTCCTAAGGCGTAAGATATCTCTGTGATATTACTGAGATGAATGATTATATAGAAAGACAGAAAAACTCAATTTATTTTAAGACACAAATAATGTCAATGTCAGAGCTAGTTTTCAAAGCAGATGGTTTAATGGTGTGATATGGTCAAGTGCTTTCATATGATTCTATAAAATGGATTGAAAGAATAAATCATTTCATTTGCCATTTACGGCTTAATTTAATGATACCACCATTCCCTTGATAAATTTTGTACAGAGAGAGGAATGAAGTCTAGCTGTTTGTATATTGAGAGTATAACTATGTTTGCGTTAAGCAAATAGGAATGGCGCTGATGTGTACTTGTATTCTGGTGAAATGATCTTTGCTCTCACAACAAAGAATTTCACTGATAACTAAGACTCAAGAGAAGGTTTTTATTCAAATGTCACATTTATTCAACGAAGAATAATATATACCTCTCTTGCTTTTATACTGCCTGAGCAGGCAGAAAACACTTCTAGCTTCTATTTAAAATGATATCTATGATTATTGTCAGTGTACAGAATAGGAAAATAAGAAGTGCATTTCACTCTACAGAAGGTGAGATAAATGCCTCTACTCTCTCTTTGATGTATTACCCCATTATGTTTATGAAAGAGCCCACAACATTTCAAACTTTGGCTGAGAAATTGTGATAGAAATAGAAAAAGGTAAGGCAACAAATAATTTAATGTTAATTAATTTATCCCTGTAGGCTTATGGGTTCTCTCTACTATCGCAAAACTGTTGCTCCAACTTGCACTGTCTTCATCACAACCGCAATAGCCACACATGTAGCTGCCTACAAAGAGAAACAGGAATGTATCACTCCTTTGCCAAAATTTGCCGTACTGTTGCTTTAAGATTTTAGAAGTCCTTCGGCAAATAACACAGGCAAGTGCAAAAACAGAGCCTCTTTATTCCATTGCTACCAATTTTAGTGAACTCTCTACCGTGGAAATACCGAGAATTCCCTACAACTAAAACTACATTTAAATTGTGTTTAACTGAATGTTTCATTTTTTTAAATTGGCACTTTGTCTTAATTGGAGCAAAGCACCCCTTTCATGCTTCAGTTTAGGGAATTCTAACTCTAAAATCAGAATGGTTAACAAATTTTGAATGCCTAACTTCTATTTGGCTTCCTGTGTGAAGCCAACAAATATTTATTGAGTGCCTATCATGACAAACTCTTTTTTGGAAACTGGTCTTTTTATGTTCTTTTCTCTGCCTTGCAAAATCATCATAGCAAAATGCTAAAACCCTAAAATTCTAAAAACCAATGACCTTGTTTACTTCTCAGCTAACATTCCATCACCATAGGTTTTTAATGATAGGAAATCCTCCTCAGAATTTAGGGAGGACCTGTCTTGTTTTATTATTATTATTATTATTATTATTATTATTATTATTATTAGCCTGAACTTTCATCAGCGAAGTACTTGCCAACTAGCTTATCTGGAATCCCATCCACTCTTTCTTGGGGCTAAGATGTTGAAAGTTAGCTTACACTAATGGCAGACGTGTTACCTGGAAGGAATAGCATGTTAAGCCCCATAATTACAATGTCTTAGTAGGAATTAGCTACTTAATCCCTGAAAAAAATTCCTGAGAAAATGAAACAGAAGTAAATAATGTTTGATGGGGTCAAGGGATTCCACACATTTTCTATTGAGTAGTGCTTCTCAGACAGATCCAGGCTGGGTGGTATTCTGTTTCTAAGAGCAAAGCCAAAATTGCTTAAAATAATAAAATACTTTAAAATCACAAAATTAAGCTAGTCACAAATAACCATCATTGATATTAGATTAGATATCATTATAGATATCTTTGTATGCACATAGCAGAATGATATAAAATATTTATATTAGACATGGCTCAATCAAAGAATCAGAATTTCTGAATTACAAAGTAGAGATTTTATTATAGAAACTAGAGGCCCAGTGCACAAAAATTTGTGCACTTGGAAGCATCCCTAAGCCCAGCCTGTGCCCTCTAGCAATCTGGGGCTCCTTGGGGGATGTCCACCTGCCAGCTTAGGCCTGTTCCCCAGGGGATCAGGCCTAAGCTGGCAGTCAGGTATCCCTTTGGCAGCCTGGGAGCCCTTGGACATCCTTAGTACAGTGGCAGTTGTGGGAGCTTGTGGCTGAGCAGACTTCCCCCTGTGGGAGCACACTGACCACCAGGAGGCAACTCCTATGTTGAGCATCTGCCCCCTGGTGGTCAGTGTGCATCATAGTGATTAGTTGTTCTTGGTCGTTCTGCCATTAGGGTCAATTTGCTTATTACCCTTTTATTGTATAGGATTAGACCTAGCACAGTTGTAAGAGTAAAGGAGAGGCGTGGAAAATCAAATTTTGTCCTACTGTTGAGTCAATTGGTTGAAAATCAAATTTTGTCCAACCAATCTGAAAAGCCCAGCAGGTCCAGTTAATTGGGAAGCTGTCTTTGCATAGTTTCTGCATCAATGGTCTGGCACCAAGTATCTGCTGGTGATTTTTAGGGTTGCTGTTGATAAGTAGGAATAACTGGATACAGTTTCCAGGACAAGCTATAAAACCACTCAGAACCTTTGTCTCTATCACTATATCTAATCACCATGAACTTCAGATAGCAATGCCTTTAGCATCACTTCTGTATTTCAAATATTGAGCAAATTCATAATTTGGACAATTAGAACCCAGACTGTATAGGGAAATGTATGTCCAGTTAAGTCAAGCTGAACAATATAAATTACCACAAAGTAACTTATAAATTGGAATTATAATGTAAATGTGATTATAGAATGTATTCAATTTTATTTTTTTAAACAGAAGAAAAAGAAACTGAAGGAATTCAGATGTTTCTTCATTGTACTTTATTAAAATATAGCTGATTTTCTAAATGATCATTTTAGATATTAAATACATTTTGAACACTATTAAGGGATTGGAGTTAAGATGTTTTATTGAGCTATATTAATTACATTTAGACAAAATTGATTACATTTGTAGTATAACAAAAAAAAGATAATTTATCTTACATTTCCTTGTATCCCATCTCCATTTTATGTTTTTTTAAGTTAAATTAAATTTTTTTATTTTAAACTTATAACAATTTTATTTTGTTCAGTACCATTAATTTTGGCATCTGCTAAGTATTATTCTATACTTACATGAATGCAATGCCCATGACCTAGAACAGTGGTTCTCAACCATTTTAATAAAATGAACACACAGGTTGAGAACCCACAGGTTGAGAACTGCTAGCAGGGTCGCCTAAGACCATCAGAAAAGACAGACATTTACATTAAAATTCATGAACAGTAGCAAAATTACAGTTATGAAATAGCAACAAAAATAATTTTATGGTTGGGAGTCACCACAACATGAGGAACTGTATTAAAGGGTCACAGCATTAGAAGGGTAGAGAACCACTGACCTAGACTCTTCCCATGACCATTCTTTGTTCTAAGTAGTCTCTTATCTGGATTTTTTCAACTAGTTCTTTCATGAAAGGCTCATGTACTATATATATATCCTATCTAATATCCTATCTAATAAAAGAGTAATACACAAATTGACCATACCTCTGATCAAGCCACACCCACAGCCATGCCCACCAGCCAATCAGGAGCAAATTATGCAAATAAACCCCAACCAAGATGGCTGCCACCACTGAGAGCAGGAAGGAGGCTTGGGTTTCCCCGGCAACAGAGGAAGCCAAGCTTTCCACCTGTTATTGCCAACCTAGGCTAGGCCTCCATACAATGCTACAAAGTTTCAATTATAGAAGATACATAATCTGAACAGAAATGGCAGCAGCCATGGAGCTGGAGAGAGAAGAGGCTAGGGTTGTCAGGGCAATGGAGGAAGCCAAACTTCTGCAGCCCTAGCCTAGGCCTCCACTCTAGGCTACAAAGTTTCAAACAGAAATGGCTGTCACCACAGAGCAAGCAGAAGGCTTGGCTCTGCTCTAGGCTACAAAGTTTCAATTGTAGAACATAAATTAATCCCAGATCCCAGGGCCTCCACTTGGATCACTGGGGGGTATGGCTGGCCTGCAAACCACCATAGGCCCCTTGCCCAGGCCACCCCACACACCAAGATAACCCCCACCTTGATCCAGGACACCCTTCTGGACAAACCAGCTGGTCCCCAACCATGCACCAGGCCTCTATCCTATCTAATAAAAGAGTAATACACAGATTGACCATCACTCCAACACACAAGAGGGCTGCCCCCATGTGAACACAAGATGGCCACCACAAGATGGCTAGCAGAAGAAGACCATTGGGAGGTTCTAGGCCTATAAGGGAGGAGGGGAGGACAGTTGGGGGCGATCAAGCCTGTAGGGGAGGGCAGTTAGGGGTGACCAGGCCAGCAGAGGAGGGAAGTTGGGGGTAAACAGGCTGACAGGGGAGTAGATAGACATCAATTAGGCTGACAGGGTAGTGGTTAGGGGGTGATCAGGCTGGCAGGCAGAAGCAGTTAGGGGCAATCAGGGAGGCAGGCAGGCAAGCAGTTTGGAGCTAGCAGTCCTGGATTGTGAGAAGGATGTTTGACTGCCCATTTAGGCCCTATCATACCAGGATCAGGCTTAAACAGCAGTCAGACATCCTTTGATGGGTCCCAGATTGGAGAGGGTGCAGGCTGGGCTGAGGGTCGCCCACCCCCCGCCTCTCCCCGTGCAAAAATTTTGTGCACTAGACCTCTAATATATATATATATATATATATATATATATATATATATATATATATAGTACTAGGAAAATATTATTTGAGTATTAGTGCTTGTTGCCTTTATGTTTGTAAAACTTCTTGACTTATCATAATGTTCTTAGAACATAATTTATTTTTCTAAAATTTATATAAATACATGCATAACCAATGGACACAGACAATTATATAATGAAGGCCTCTGGTGGGGCAGGGACTAGGGAGGGGGAATTGGGGGACATCTGTAATACTGTCAACAGTAAAAAATAAAATGAAATGTGTGTCCATGGCCCCATTTTCTTTTGGCATTAAAGATAGTTGTGGATAAATCTGAGAACAGTATGTGTTCCTCCCTGTAGATGAGGTGCTTTTGCTGAATAGTTGAGAATTTTTTATTTATAGTTAAGTAATTTCAATAGGATATGAACATTTAGTACTTTCCTAGAACATTTCTTGTACCTTTAATCTAGGTTCAATTTTTTTTACAATTCAGAGAAATTTTTGTAAATTAATAAGTAATTATATCTACTCCATTTGTCAAGATTTATGTCATTCATTTTAATAGACTTTATTTTAGAGAAATTTTAGGTTCACAACAAAACTAAGCAGAAGTTAGAGATTTCCCAAAGGGGGTAAAAAGGAAAAAAATAAAAACAAACAAATGAGAAGTAGAGATTTTCCATTACCTTATACACATACATACAGACACACTCACTTTACAATAGATGAGCCAGCATTGACACAGTATTATCACCCTAAATCCAATTTATATTAGACATCTCTCTTTGTGCTGTACATTCTATGGGTTTTGACAACTGTATGATGACATGAAGCCACCATTTTACTCTAATATGGGATAGTTTCACAGCCCTAAAAATTCTTGGTACTCTTTTACAACTGATTTTTTTGTTATTGTTTTCATAGTTTAGCCCTTTCTAGAATATCATAAGGTTGGAACCATATAGTATGCAGCCTTTTTAGATTGGCTTCTCTTATCCTATATAATAAAAGAGAATCATGCAAATTTGACCATAACTTTGCTCCTGATTGGCTATGCTACCAGCCAATCAGGAGCGGGGGTGGGGCCAAGTGGTGTGAGCGCTGGCCCTGGGGGTGGAGATGAAATGGCAGTGGCGGCGAGTGCCCAGCCCCTGGGGCCGGGTGGTTGCAGGCAGCCGGGGCTAAGCTGAGCAGGGCAATGGCTGGGTGCCCAATGCCTAAAGCTTTAGGCCTTAAGCAGGCTGGGGGTGAGCCATTAGTTGGACATCCCCTGAGGGCTCCCAGTATGTGAGAGGGGGCAGGTTGGGTTGAGGGACCACCCACCCCCAGTGCATGAATTTCATGCACCAGGCCCCTAGTCTATATAATAAAAGCCTAAGCGACCATTACAGCAGAACAACCAGAATGACTGGTTGCTATGATGCTCACTGACCACTAGGGGACAGACACTCAACATAGGAGCTGCCCCCTGGTGATCAGTGCACTCCCACAGGGGGAGCATGGTTCAGCCAGAAGCCAGGTTCATGGCTGGCAAGCACAGTGGTAATGACATCTTTCACCTCTGCAGCAGCGCTAAGGAGCAGCGAGCCAAGCAGTAAGAAGCAGTGAGCAGGTGGATGGTAAGAAGCGAGGGGTCCCAGACTGCAAGAGCAATGTCCACTTGCCACCTTAGGCCCACTGTCTGCAGGCAGACATCCTGCGAGGGATCCCAGACTGAGAGAGGGCGCAGGCTGGGCTGAAGGAACCCCCCTCCAGTGCATAAATTTGGTGCACCGGGCCTCTAGTTTAGTAATGTTTGTTGTTATATTTTTATGTATTCAAAGTTTTTTTCTATATTTTTACTCATCTTACCCATATTTAGACATGTGGTGCAGAATTCTATTTTTTCTTTGCCTGACGGCAGTATCTGAACATCCAATTGAAGACGAGATATTAAGGATAGGTGTTATCTTGGAAGATGGGAAAATCCAAGTGGGTGTCTGTACAGTCTGATAGAAAATGGGATCTTTACTTATATTCTCTCTCTCTTGAGAATTCCTTCACCTTCTTAAGTCATGTTTCCTTCTCTCTATTTAAGACTATGTCTTATTTACATGGAGGAATACAGTTAGGGTTCAAAATACCTCCCCTGTTGTGCAAATTCTAGAGCTTTTACTTCTTTAGAAAGAAGTTTAAATTATATTTATACTTTCTTCATTTCATTACTCATTCCAAGACAGAAGAGTAAAATGATAACAGCATCTGATAAGTTTGGTTCTCTCCCAATTAGGGACATTTGTGAGAGTTTCCAACACATCCATCTAGCTCAGGAGTGGGTCTCTGGTCTGGAAATTTTCAATACTGTTCTGACAGATTCTGCCTGTTTCCCTTGGTAATAAGTTTTTGAAACTTAGTGCTTTAAGTCAAGTTATTTTCTTTATTTGACTGGAACTAATAATTCTTTTTTGCTAATGTTTACTATTACTTTAATCTTACTAAATGTTGGAAGGGGAAAGAGTGTGATTTACTTTCATTCTACTTTGTTAATTAAGTCAACCTCTCAAGAGTAAATTTAAGTAATTGAGTATTATATGCCAGAGTTGTTTCTTTCCTTGTTAACTAGCTGTGTTACTTTGGACATCATATATAACCTGTCTAGTTTAAGTTTCCTCACCTTTGGATGAGCAATTACTCATCTTACAGACCTATATACAGAATTCATTGATATAATAACTTACAGGTTGTGGCAAAATTAGGTTTACAGTTCTATGTGAAACAGATTTTACTTTTGTATGATTATTCATTAATTATTTTATTAGTTTCCATATGAATAATTATAAACCTGCCTTTGTCCCACTCTGTATGTAAGCACTTAACACAACCTCAATTAGGATTCTACTGGAATAGTATAGGTAAGAAGTGATGCTGGTTTTTATGAGATTAGTAGTAGTGAAGAATGACAGAAGTGGGCAGAATTAAGATAGTTTTGGAAATTGACATGATAGGACTTAGTTCAGGTCCTGAAATTTGACAAATTCAGATATTAATCCTGTGTCTACTATTTATGATTATGTACAAATGTATTAATAGCTCTGAGTCTCAAATTCATTTTCTGAAAGATGAAAGGTATAATTGTTTTGAAAGTTAAGCAAGAAAATACATGTAAAGCTCCCAACACAGTGCCTGATAGAGCATACATACTCAGTAAATGTAAGCTACTATTAGCAATAATTGCATTAATATAAATATGTAATTGGTGTTAGTATCAATATTTAATTCACAATCAAAAAAGAAAGGTGATCCTGACTGGCTCAGGCCTTTAGCATTTTGGTCAATAGGCCTGTCATTTACTGAAATTTAGGAAATATTTTGTAAGGGGGAGCAAATCACAGGTTGTTCTAATATATAATGTCAAGTTTTAAAAAGTCTCCTTGACATCCTGGTCACATTTGGTACACAACCTCCAGTTTGTCGTTTTCCCATTTAAAGTTTGTTGTCCAGAAGTGGTGACAGTATTAATACAATGTCCAGGAGGACCATGGCTTCCTCATTTTTAACACACTGTGTTTATTGATACCATTTAAAGCATCATTATTCCCTTTGAAAGCTATTTCCCTCTCGCAGTATATTGTTACTAGAAGATCTTGCAACCTAATGAACACTTTATGCTGAAGAAGATTTCAAAGGTCTTGACCATTGTCATGCCTCTAGATGAGCAGAAGAAAATCTTCTTTCCAGGTCAAAGAGCATTATGGCACAAGTTCAGATAAAATATTAAATCTGGTTCCTATGACATCTAGGACTTGAATGCTGGCATATTTAATTTTAAGTAGATAAAAATAATGAACTTTTACTTAAATGAGGACTAAAATGTTCTCTGGGACTCTCCCCAGGGGCTAGTTTTAATGTGCGATGCATAAATAACTTACATGGCAGAATTGACCAAGAATAAACTTTCTTAAAGGACCATTCATTAACAAATTCATTCATTCAAAAGTTATCTTGAGAACTTAGCATGTGGCAGGCACTATTCCAGGCACTGGGGAAATGGGAATGAACTTAAGTTTTGCTGCTCAGCTTATATGTCCTCTCTAGCCAGCAGAATCTTGAAGACAATGATCATTAAAGCTATTTGCTTGGCAGCCCCTAGTCATATTCTTTTAATGTGAGACCAGAGCAGAATACTTAAAAATGACTGTCTATAGTATGGAATTAAAACGAGACAGTCCATAAAACAGGTGACTTAAATAATATAGGATGTATGGCGATGGGTGTGCATATGTATATAATATAATAGGGTTATATTAAAATACTAGAGGCCCAATGCATGAAGATTCGTGCAGGAACGGGCCTTCCTTTCCTTGGCTGTGGGCATCATCTTCGCTCTGCCCCAGAGCCACCTTTTCGCCTTCCCACGCTGCCCAGAGGCCCAGAACCATTGGGGTAGTGCAGAACACCTGCATCATTGCCATGGTGATGACACAAGCGTCCCGCGCCACCCCTGGCCATTCGGCACCTGCATATGCAAATTAACCTGCCATATTTGTTGGGTTAATTTGTATACCCCTGATTGGCTGGTGCAAGTTGTGAAGGTACGGTCCATTAGCGTTTTACTCTTTCATTAGTGTAGATATTACAAACTATGGATAGCACATATTTTGGTTCTGATATTCCCTTTCAATCATTCCAATGAAACTCCTGGTGAATCCCTTAAAGAAATAAAGGAAAATATCTCTAATCTAGTGCTACACAGATTATCCTTGTCTTTCCAATGTTCATGCTGGGCTGCATCAGATTGCCACTTCCTTTTATAAGGTTTTTATACTAACTTCAAAGGTTCTCAATATTCAAATCCAGTTTTTCTCAAAAGTTGATCTTTAATACACAGTATTCAACTGATTTTCTATAGTTCCTGCAACAGCTGCTCTGAATTTCCAATTCACAAATCCTTCATTCACTGCTGGATCTTCCATTGTGTCCTTGGCAGAACATTATTGATTGTTCCCCCAGGAAGGGCTCTTCCCTCTTTCTATTTCCTGTCTGCTGCTTGTTCTCTGTGTTCCAATGCTTTACGTGTTCTTACCAGGCTGTCGTAGGTGGTAAGGGTTATGGCCTGCCCTCAATTTGACAAAAATAAAACAGCCTGCAAGTTGAATAATATATTTTTTAAAAGTCTTTCCCTCCTATTTATTGCTTATTCTTTACACTAAATCTCCCCATTCAGACCACCTCCTGTGACTAGCAAAAGTCCTTTTTCTCTTGTCCTACTTTTTCACTGAAATATATTGAGATATATTAACTTGTCTCTGAATATTGTCATATTTTTGTAAGTTATTTTTTGCAGGATCTTTTTTGATCAGCCATACACTATCTCTAAAAACCTTTTTGCTATTCTTTTCATCTAATACCCAGTTTATTTTATTTTTTAACTCCCATAAGTCACTTCTTAATCCCTGTTTATGGTGGCTGGCAGCTTTGCACAGAAACGCCTTATGTAACTCTAAATGAAGAGACTGAAGGAAAATGGCAGGACCATTCAGTATTGCAGCTTTCTCAGCATCTTATCTATGTGGGTAGCATTTTTGCTTTCACAGAAGGTGCAGCAAATGCAGCCCTTCTAGATTAGAATGTTGTTGTTTTCTAATGTTTAACACTTTTTCGGCCTTTCTAAAGGAACTGTTACCTGGTTTATCAGTTATATCAGATCAAAATTATGTATATTGAATTGACTTAGAAGTGATTTCACATGTCAAAAACTATTTTTAGAGTAGCAATTATTTGGAAATTTTTCTCAATAATTTAAGAAAGAGGTATTCAATTTCAGTAGTTAAATAGCAGAAAATTATTGCCTTAAGTTTCATTTGCAAAACTTTCTTAATCCATTTCCCTGAATGAGATCTTGAAGATCTCAAAAATTTCTCCCTAAAATTCTGCCAGAATTTTATTGTAAACTGCAAATCTAAGTAAATTAAGTCCTGTTTAAACTCCATCTTCAGGATAAAGTATAAAACCTTTTAATATGAACCACAAAGATTTCCATGATATGACCTCAGCCTGTATCTCCACTATTAACTCTAGCACACACCTCCACTCAAATTAGAAACTCCAGATGTATTATTTATGCTGCTATTTCCCTTCCTCTTCTTACCCTGTCATCTTGTCTAGCATCTTTTTTCATGAAAAAAAAAAAGAACCTGGAGATCAGATTGCCATACCTTTTTTTGAGAATGAAGTTGGTATGGACCCTGGAGAAGAGCTATAGTCTCAGGAATCCTAAAATTTTTCTTTCCTTCAACAAATATTCAACCTTAAAAGCAAGTCCAATGGTTCATTCCAAAGAATGGTTACCATCATTATATTGGAAAACTTTGTCCAGAGATTAAAGTCTAACATGGAAGATTCCATTTTCTGCTAGTATTAAGTTCATTGACTGCTTGAAGATCTATACTATCATACTATGCATGTTTTAGTGTTTTGAAAATGTGAACTCTAAGAAAATTAATATTATAAATAGAACCACTATGCACCTAATAACTGCATAATTCTAGCTACAGCTTGAAAATTCAGCTAGTCAGTAGATTAACCTGTGTGTCTATATCCAAGTAGTCATAACACTTATGTAAAAGAATTTCCCTCCCACTTGACCTGGTTTAGCCAAATATTGCCAGAGTCCAGACACTAAAATCCAGACTTCCTCAACAGTGAGCTATGCCAACTTTACTAATGTATTTCAGCTTCGCTCAGGTAGTATTCCATCTTTGACACTGAATTATATTGTCTTTTAAACTAGAATATCCTTTTCTTACCTCCTCACTCCTCCTCACCCCCCACTAAAAAACATCGCATTTTCTTCTTTGTGAATCTCGTCGTGGATTTCTTTTGCTAATTCTGCACCTGTTTAATGAAAGTTCAAACAAAAATGTGATAGAGCAGAACTGAGATGACAGAGCGAACTTCATATCTGAGTTACCTTTTTTTCCCCAGCCTGAGTAATAAAAATAGATGTCATTCATTCTGGAACACATCACCTAGGATCAGAAAGAAAGCCTTCTTTCACATTTGATGCTGAAGAATATTTTTAGGCAGAATTGGTCTATTTAGAATACAAAGGTACCCAGTATTTCCCAGATTCTTTTTTTTTAATCAGGAAAGATTCATGAAGACTTCCTTTTCTTGTCACAAGACATATGACTTAGCCTTGCTTTTTAGAATATGCTGGATGACTGAGAATAGTCCTCTCTAATAACTCTAAAATCCTAAGAGCCAGTGTAGTGTAGTTTTTGAGAGCACAGACTTTGGTTTAATTCCCAGCTCTGCAGTTTCATAATAGTGTTGGCAAGTCACTTAAGCTCTCTCTATGCCTCAGTTTCTTTAAGTGTAAAATTAAGATAATATTGATATACTGTATAATTCATAAGGTTGTGATAAAATGTTCCAGCTTTATTGTTTGAGTTTTGACATATAACATACAAATGTAAGGTGTACAATGTGATGATTTGATGCACTTATATATTACAAAATCATTACCACAAAAAGTTTTTTAACCCTTTTATTCTTTCACATTATTCACATTTTATTGGTGTGGTGATAACATTTGAATTCTATTCTCTTGACAACTTTCAAGTATAATACAGTATCATTAATTATAGTCACTATGCTGTACATTAGGATCCCAGAACTTATCTCATAGGTGGGAGTTTGCAGCCTTTGACCACCATCTCATTTCATCCAGCACTCACACCCTGGCAAAGGCCATTCTACTCTCTATTTTTATGAGTGCTGCTTTTTTTTTAGATTCTGCATGTAAGTGACATTATACACTATTTGTCTTTTTATGTCTGACTTTTCTCACTTAGCTGAAGGTACTCAAGTTTATCCATGAGGTTGCAAAAGGCAGGGTTTCCTCTTTTTACGGCTGAATCATATTCATCTGTGGGGGAGAGTGTATGTGTGTGTTGTGTATCACATTTTCCTTATCTCTTTATTCATTGGTGGGTCCTTAGGCTGTTTCCATGTCTTAGCTATTCGGGATAATGCTGCAATGAACTTGGGAGTGCAGCTATGTCTCTAAGCTCTTGTTTTGATTTTCTTTGGCTATATACTCAGAAGTGGAAGTGCTGCTGGATCATATAGCACTTTTATTTTTTTTTTATAAAACCACCATACAGTTTTGCATAGTGACTGTACCAATTTACATTTCCACTAACCAGGCACCAGGATTCCTTTTACGCTATAGCCTTGTGATCCTCTGTCGTTGTTTTCATAATAGCCATTCTAACAGGTGTGAAGTCATATCTTATTTTGATTTGCATTTCTCTGATGATTAGTGACATGGAAGAGCTTTTCATGGACCTGCTGGCCATTTGCATGTCTTCTTTGGAAAAAAAAATCTCTGTTCAGGTCCTTTGCCCATTTTTAAATTGGATGTGATTTTTTTTGCTATAAATTATATGAGTTCCTTATATATTGTAGTTATTATCCTTTTTGAGATAGGTAGTTTGCAAATACAATCTTTCATTTCATACATTGCCTTTTTATTTAGTTAATTCTTTTGTTTGCTGTGTAGAAGCTCTTTTACTCTGATATAGTCTGACTTGTTTATTTTTACTTTTGTCGCTTGCATTCTTGATGTCATATCCAAAAACCATTGCCAAGACCAATCTCAAGGAGCTTTGCCCCTTGTGGTTTCATACACTTTTGAATCTCAAATTTAAATCTTTAATTTATTTCAAGTTGATTACTGTGAGTTGTGTAAGATAGGTGTCCCATTTCATTGTTTGGCTTCTGGTTATCAGGTTTGGCAGCAACACTTAATTAAAGAGACCATCTTTTTTCCCCCATTGAGTCTTCTTGGGCCTTTTTTCAAATATTCATTGACCATATATGTGTGTGTTTATTTCTGTGCTCTCATTTCTGTTCCATTAGTTTGTGTGTACATTTTTATGCCAGTACCATACTGTTTTGGTTATGATAGCTTTGCAGTAAAGTTTGAAAACAGGAATTGTGATGCCTCCAACTTTGTTCTTCTCTCTTATACTTCCTTTGGTTATTTGTGGGCCCTTTCTAGTTCTGTACAAATTTTAGGGTTATCTTTTCTATTTCTGTGTAAAATGTCATTGGAATTTTGATACAAGTTGCATTTAATCTATACAATGGTTTTGGATAGTATGGGCATTTAAAAAATACTAATTTCTAATCACATGATAGCTATCTGTTTGTGTTTGATTTCTTGCCACTTTTAATGTAAAAATCTTTTGCATTCTTTAAAAATATTTATCTCCAAGTATGTTATTTTTGATGATATTGAGATCACAGGATATTTTTCCTTTTATTTGGGTCATGTTTGATTTCTTGTAATTATCAATGTAAAGACATTTCACACCCTTTAAAATGTTATTTCTAAGTATTTTATTTTGTGATGAATTTTAAACTAGTTAAAATACACCAAAATGCTTAGAAGGGTGTCTGATAAATAATTAGCACCTTGTAAATACTTGATATTATTATCTTTCTTTGATTGAATTCCCATTTTAGCTCCTTTCCCCGTCCTCAAGCAATGTAAGAATTTGAAGTAGCCCTTTGGAGACTAAGACTTACAAAAGACACTATTTTATTTCTTTCCAGTGTTGGATACAAACAGTTTATTTGGGAGGTGAGTCTAGGAAGGACAATGAAGGAATGAGAAAAGGAGACAAGGAAGGGAATACTGTAAAGCTAATATAGGGAAACCCAATTATGTAGAAGTGTTCTGTGGGCAACTGGGCTCAATCCTGATATGGACCTTTAAGAGACTATGTGGAACACAACTTGGAGAGTTCCACAGATAGGTACGAAATCTGACGTCTCATGTACAAACTCATGTCCCTTAATGGTTGAGAGTAATTCTTGGGATGGTACCCTCGACAAACCTTCTCCCTGCCCAGCCAGTGGAATGAGCAGGATTCTGAGGCAGGAGAAAGCCTTGGACAGAAGATACAAATATAAGAACCTGGACATAAAATCTCTATCTGGTATAGGCCAGAGGTTATAAGTAGTATACCAACACCATCCTCTATAGCTGACTACTACACATTGTTTGACTGCCAACTTAAATATATATTTAACTGGCAATATAGGAATATGTATAAGAATCCTTTAAACAGGTTATAACCTTTTAACCTTGCAATTATGTTTCTGAAAAATTATTTTAAGAATACTGAGATAGGCAAAATGCTAAAGACAATGTTATTTATAATAGTAGTAAGTAAAGAACAATCTAATTTCAAAAATAGAATATTGGTTAAATAAATTCATATAATCTATCCTATATAATAAAAGGCTAATATACAAATAGACCAAACAGTGGAAGAACCAGAACAACCAGAACAACTGAACAACTGGTTGCTATGATGTGCGCTGACCACCAAGGGGCACATGGTGTGGAACATGGTGGGCATTGGCTGCAGCAGTATGGTGGAGCAGGTGAGTGGGGGTGCCAGACCAAGGAAGGGCACTGGTTGCTGTCATCAGGGTAGGTCTCTGTTGATTACTGAATTTTTTTTTGCTCCCACATACTGTGATCCCAACTGGCGCTCACACCTGCAGCTGGTTCCGATCACTCAGCGCCATCAGCAGGTGCAAGCAGTGCCTGTTGGCCCCGATTGCCCCTGAGAGCTTCTCCACCTCCCCCTGCTTCTGAGGGGCAATCAAGGTAGCAGCCATTGCCTGCACCTGCTGATGGCACCAGCCTCGCTTGCATCCACTGCTAGTGCCAGCCCCAATCGCTCCACTCTTTCAGTGGATGCAAATGGGGTCAGTGCTATAAGCATGTGGGAGCAGAGGAAGTGGAAGCGGGGCTGCTGGCAGACAGGGAACCAGAGCTGTGGCAGGAGGGGCTGGGCAGGGTGCGGTGGATGGGCCAAGACCTGCCTCTGTGCCTACCACAGCCTTGTGGCTCATAGTTCCTTTCAAGGTGCATGGATTTGTGCACTGGGCCCCTAGTATTAAAATATTTCCTCTATTTAATCCCCTTTTAATGTGCACAAATTTCATGCACTGGGCCACTAGTTATATAATATTATGTCATCAATAGAAAACATGCTTGTGAATAATTAAGCATACATTAATATATAATGTATGTAGATTGTAAAAGATTATCCTATCTAACAAGAGAAATATGCAAATTGACCTACCTTCGCTATGCTACTAGCCAATAGGAACAATATGCAAATTAACCCCTAAGCAAAATGGTGGGCAAGCCCCTTCTGCCCCCAGTTGGCCACGGCTCTGGTGGTGCTTGGCTGCAGACATCAGGGGTCCCAGATCACAGCCCAGCCCTAGCCCCAGTGGGCAATCCAGCCCCCCCACGGCCTGCAGCAATGACCGTCACTGCCACGCTTTGCCATGAGCCCTGGGGGTCCCAGATCGCAGCCCAGCCCCAGCCCAAGCAGGCAATCTAGTCCACCCGTGGCAAAGACCAGCCATGCAGGCATTTCGCTGTGGGTGCTGGGGGTCCCAGATCGCAGCCCAGCTCCAGCCCCAGTTGGCAATCGCCACCCTCCCCCCACAACCCAAGGCGAAGGCTGGACATGTGGGCACTTAGCCATGGGTGCTGGGGGTCTCAGGCCACAGCCCAGCCCCAGAGGACAAAGCCATGGATGGTGGCAGGGCCAAGGCAGAGGCTGTTAGGGGTGATCAGGCCAGGAGGGGAGGGCAGTTGAGGGTGATCAGGCTGGTGGTGGGGGTTTTGGGGCTGAGCAGGCCGGCAGAGGGGACCAGATGGAGCAATCAGGCCAGCAAGCAGAGTGGTTAGGAGTGATCAAGCAGTCAGGCAGGTGAGCGGTTAAGAACGGATTGCGAGGGGGTTATCCAAGTGCCAGTTTAGGCTTGATCCCACAGGTGTCTCAGATTGGAGAGGATGCAGGCCGGACTGAGAGACAACCCTCCCAACCCTCCGCATGTATGAATTTTGTGCACTGGGCCACTAGTATAAATATAATCCCCATTACACACACATGCATACGCATACATGCATAGGTAAGGAAAAGTAGCTAAAATATTACACAAAATAATTAACAGTATTTATTACTTGGTTATAGGATTTGAGGTAATTTAACTCCCTTGTTGATATTTTTCTAAAGTTTCTGCAATAAACATTATTTTTTAACCAGAAAAATCATTAAGTGTAATTTTAAAGCAAAATTAACCTTTTAAAATATTGATATTTTCAAACCTGGAATTCCTATTAGTTCTTTATGTATATTATTGCAAGCTAGATTTGAAACCTAGCAATTACACACTAGAGCATCCTACAATTCTTTTTCTCAGACAGAGCAGAAATATGTATACTCTCTGGGAGAACTTGATTGCAAACATATATGTGCTTTGAATGCAATAAGGCAGATTGTAGCTAAAGTTATTTTCTCTGTTTAACTGGAATGATGTTGTGATTTGGCCTGTAAGATTCCCCTGAAATGGATTTTTGAAGGCAGATAAACTGTGTCCCTAGATAAAATAGGCTTCTGACATATATAAAAATGAGCTGGTTATTGATCTGTTTGTATGCAGCGTATGCTATTTCTTATAGTAACATCATCTGCTCAGAACTGCAAACAGTGTAGACAGTGATGAATAATTAATAATGACTCTGGAGAAGGCTAGAATGGTGAGGTTTGTGGAATCTGGCACGAATCATATGGAAAGATAGTTTCATAGCCACAGCCCACCTCTCTAATATACATATGAGAAGAGTGAATCAATCTAAACCTATCACAATACACATACCCTTCTCATTACCAACAGAAAAATAACTAAGAAAAGAACGGATCAGTCATTTACTATTATCATACTTGCATGATAATTAAAAAGAATATTTAAAGATACTGTCTTACATTATAGGTGCCAAATGAATGATCAGGTTTGTCTGCCATGTCGATTGGAGAAAAATCATTCATGTAATTTTGTTTGACTCCTTATGTTTATATGAAGTGTTTGGAGAGGAAAATCCATATTTTTCTATAGTTCTATAGCCAACAAATAGAATTACATTTCAATGAACTAGTAATTCAACTTCTCAGAATCTGGTCTAAGAAAATTGCCATAAATGTTATCAAGAGACACACAAATATTCTATTCACAAAAGTATTTGGAACAATGAAAACATGGGAGCTATCTAAATAACCAGCTGTAGCAAAATAGTTTAAATCATGTCATTCATACTATAAGATACTATTTATATGGGATGGGTGGGGAAAAAGAAGATTTATAATTGTCTGTGTGGAAAATAATACATTAATTAATAAACAATAAAAGAAGAATAAACTCAGTAATAAAACTGTAGACCTACTTTTGCTCCACTCTGTATTTAAAAATGATGTTGAAGGATATTTAGTGACATAGAAGAACAGTATGAAATATTAAATTTAAGATATATGTAAAATTCACATGGGTTTTCAGCCATCTTATGTAATAATAGATGTTGGTTTATGGGTAGAAAGAAGAATGAAAGAAAAAAATACCAGCTATAATTATCCATGGACTATGGGTTTATTAGTGATTTTTATTTTCTTGTTTGTTTTAGTCTTGCATCACTCACATTACTTACAATTAATGTTTTATTTTTATTAGTAGAAAATGGTAATCTAAAGGAGTGGATAATATACTAAGAATTTTACTTGAATTCCTCTTTAACCCTGTCTCAGTGCATTGAGAATTGGCCATTTGAGTCATAAAACGAGAAGCAGGTGCTTAAATGTGAAAGTAATTGAATTTCACACAACATTTTCCATGGGGCAATTGAACTAGGAGTGCTTAAACACATGCCTTGGAAAATTTGTTCCAAAGACTTCTTAAATCTGTGTATTAGTACAGACTAGTCTTTCAACAACTATGCACTAGTATATATTGTCCACCATATATTCAACATTATTGCTATTTCTTGTGAAGAAGAAGAAGAAGAAGAAGAAGAAGAAGAAGAAGAAGAAGAAGAAGGAGGAGGAGGAGGAGGAGGAGGAGGAGGAGGAGGAGGAGGAGGAGGAGGAGAGGAAGAAGAAGAAAGAGGAGGAGGAGGGGGAGGGGGAGGGGCAGGGGGAGGGGGAAGGGGAAGAGGGGGAGGAGGAGGAGGAGGAGGAGGAGGAGGAGGAGGAGGAGGAAGAAGAAGAAGCCCATAAAATGGTCTCTAGGTTCAAGAAAGTTCAAGTTCTAAAGGAGAAGAAAAAGATGTCAAATAAAACCATTGGCACATAATACAATAATTATGGTAGTTCTGTGCTAAATAACATAGTAGAATCTATTAATATTGAAGTTCAGAAAAGGGAATTGTGTAAATCTTAAAGTTAACTAAAGTACGTACTATGCATAGGTATATACATTTATTTATTTATTAAAATTTATTTTAATTAAGTTAAATTTTCTTTTTTATTTCATTTTATTTACTTTCTCCATCACCATTTATCCCATCTATGCCCTCTCTATCTCCATCCATCTCCCTCTTATCTTGGTAATCACCATACTGTGGTCCATACTTTTAATAATCGTCCCTGCCAATTTTTCCTTGCCAGTTCCGATTTGGACTGCAGATGGATGGATAGATGATAGGCAAGAGGGATTTAAGGAAAAGCACATCTTAACCGTGAGGTAAATTCTTCAAGAAGCAGAATGACTAATGTATCCTGCTCAAGTTTTGTTAATTCAGCTCTGCAGGGCACAGCGCTGTCAGGACTCTTGTTTATGTTCTCCAAAACTATTTTCTTATGTGTTATCTTTGGAGGATCATATGATTGGCAAGGACCTTCCAAATTTAATGCTTTTACTAAGTCATGAAATTGCAAAAGTACTGGGATACCCACTATAGAAAGAAAAGTGAGAGGTGGAATCTTCAAATCAGGTTTTTCCTGCATTTTTCATCTCTCCTTTCCCTTTGCCATCAGTACCTCACTCCAGAAAGTGGTATCCAGCACATTTTCCACTTTCTCATATCCTATTCAATTCCATCTACTTGAAATTGTAGCTGCATCCCAAATGTTCTTTCAAAACCTTCTAATTGCCAAATCCTGTGGCATTTCTTCTTTGTATAATATTTTTTGTTTCAGTCAATGTATGCTTAATTTCTGGTTGGTCCTTTTTCATATCCTTGATAGTCTCCTTTAAATCCTTGAGGGTCTCTTTCATTTCCTTGTAGGACTCATTCATTTCCACGTTGGTCTTGATCATTTCCTTGCAGGTCTCATTCATATCCTTGAGGGTCTCGTTCATTTCCTTGTAGGACTCATTCATTTCCTTTGCGGTCTTACTTATTTCCTTATAGGCCTCGACCTTTTGTTGGAGCCTCTTGAAAAACCCTATAACCGTGGTTTTGAATTCCATGTCCAGTCGTTTTTTTCCCTCCATTTCTTTCACATCTGATTTCTTTCCATGTCTCTGCATGGTGGCTGCTTCCCTGAGTTGGTCAATTAGCTTTGTGTGGTAGACTTCCTACTAGGGACAGTGGCTCAGCCTCCCCGGTTACCTGAGGTGGATATGGGCTGCACAGTCTTGCTGAAGTTAAGCTCAGTTAATCGTTGTTAGCACTTGGAGGGTTGACCTCCAGGCCAATTGTCTGTGAAGCTCAGCTGTGCTCAGGTTGGATGGGCGGAGTCTCCGGGCCAAGCAGACAGCGTTAGCTCCGCCCTGTGTGGCCCCAGGGACTCTGTGCCAGGGGCAGTGGCTGCCAGCACCTCTGAGAGAGAGCTGCTGTGGAGCTCCACCCGCTGCCGGGGAATTCAGACTCTCCCCAAATGACTTTGCATGCACAATGTCTCATCCAGGGAGATAAAACAAAGCAGGCTGGTGGTTTTCTGAATGAGAGACAAGTCGCGGAGCGCTCTCTGTGCTGTCACACAGCCGAGCTGTTCGCATGCAAGCTGCCTTCTCCACAAGCCGGCAGACCCGGCAGCGCCAGAGCTTCGGAGTGCCCTCCCTCTGTCCAGTTTTCACCCCGTATGATAGTGGGTTCCCTGGACTTCACCCAGAGCCGGAGAATCAGTCCAGTGGGACGTCTTTGTCTCCCCGTTCGAGAAAACTGGCCGGTTTTCAGCCGCCCACCCTCTCTGCGGCGGGCGCTCCAAACCTCTCTCTATGCGCGAATCTTTCAACGCTGTTCGCCGCTGCTCCTCCGAGTCATAGTGTCTTATCTTCACTTTTATTTGTGGAATTTTCACTTGGCGAGCTTTCTGGTGATTCTGGAAGGTGTTTGTTCTTTCGTTAACTTGTAGTATTAAAATTGCTGATTATGACGGCAAGATAGGTGTTTTACCTTTGCCGCCATCTTAGTTCTCTTGGCATTGCTTCTTGATAATATGAATTCTAATTGTCATTTCCTTTTTAAAAAAAATTTTTTTGAGAGTATCACAGATGTCCCCCATTTTCCCCCTTTTGGCCCCTCAACTGGGCTCTTGCCCCACCCAGCCCTTAACTGCACTGTCCTCACTATTGTCTGTGTCCATGATGTCATTTACTTTTTTGTGTGTTCTTGAGCAAGTAACATATCCTCTTTGACCTTTGTTTCTCTATTTAAAACAATAGAAATAATACACCTCACAAACCTATTATGTTTTATTACAATTGAATGCTAACACATATATAAGGTGTCTGGAGCTTCGTAGATTCTAAAAAAATTGACAATCCTTTCATTCTTTTCTTGGTTTCTGACCTGCATATGTTTTTTTTTTACACTTCTATTTGCTTCATAATTATCCTTATGGTTGATTAATTTACCTTATCTCTTAAACTAAATATGTATGTTCTATGTTATTGTTAGTGTCCCTCTATTCTTACAGCTTCTTGTCTCATTCTGCATCTCTATAGAGCCAGGCCAGATATTCTACCAACCCTACACTTCCAAATATCTAGTGGAAACTTCATTTGGACATCCAATACCACTCTATAAAATCAGTATATCTCAAGCTAAATATTTCACCAATGTCCTTTTTGCATTCCCATACTATACCAATATCTTTTCTGACTTTACTCTTTCTCTTAATGTTATCACTATTAAACTGTCTATGTTATTTGATTCCTCCCTTGGTCCCCAATCCATACCCAATAAGCACCCTCATACTCTGTTATTTTCCTAGAATGGAGTGTATTATAGGAATGACCACAGGTAATTCATTTGTCTTTAAGTTGTGAGTGTAACATTTATTAGTTATATAGTATCCTTGGTAAAAATACATGATGTCTTTGAGTATCAGTTTTCTCATCTGTGAAAATTAAATAATAGTAGCTTATTTTATGGGCTTCTTGCTAGTGATGTGAATATTCTTTTTGAACTAACAAATAATTATAGATCTATGAATATGTAGGTAGATAATTTCCAATACTTCTTTCTGCCCCATCATAATTCAGATCCTACCAATAGATCAATAAGTTAAGATGTATTTATCTAGCCTATTGATAAACCCTCATATCCAGTCTCTTTGCCTCTATACTTTCTTTGTCAGTTGTTGAAATACTAGAGGCCTGTTGCACGAAGATTCATGCAATAGGCCTTACTTCCCCTGGCTGATGGCATTGGTTTTCCTCTGGCACCCAATTTTCCTCTGGCACCCAGTTTTCCTCTGGCACCCAGGATCCAAGTCTTCACTCTGCCACAGCGGAGAAGCCAAGCCTCTTCAGTCTTCAGTCTTCAAATCTTCAGTCTTCACTTGGGCCAGAGATTTTAGTCTTTGCTCCATGCCTGCATATGCAAGTCAACCTGTCATCTTTGTTGGGTTAATTTGCATACTCACTCCTGATTGTCTGGTGGGTGTCATGGAAGTGTGGTCAATTTGCATCTTTCTCTTTTATTAGTGTAGATCATATTATTTTTATCAATTTGAAATAGTACTTTTAGTAGCTTCTCATTGTTTATGAAATGAAGTCTAAACTTATTCTCATTCATATTTATTATCCATATACTCTAAATGAGGCATCATGCAGAATAGGATTGGAGATAAGATTCAAACTCCCTGCTTAACTCTAAAGCCCATAGATATCACACTGCTTTAAAGAGTCTCCAGTTATATATTATTTACAATATTATTACCTATAATCAGGAATTTTATTTGAACCAATATTAAGAGTTTGTGAGTGCTGAAAATAAAGTAGGTAGCCTTCAACTGTTCTTCCCTAATATGGTTATTTGATTGTAGAGTACACAGTCCCTTTCAAATTTCACGGTTCAGAGAATAATAGTATTTCATCTTGACATGTAGAAGTGTCATAAACCTGAGTAAATGGGAGGATTTAACTGTCAATCATAAAACTAATTGTAGTAGACACTATTAGGTGACCTTTACCTACCCTTGTAAAATCAGCGATGCTTGCCCCCAAATTTGTATCATAAGTCTGTAAACTAATTACATTCCAATTTGAAATAGTCCACAAACATTATTACATAAAACTAAAAGTTAAATTATAGGGTTGTTTGAATTGCCTTTGTAGAATCTCTGGCAGTGTTTTGCTGGTCCTGCTGATTACTGGTTCTGGGCAGAAGCTTCTCTAAAGTCTGCAAATTAAAACAAACCACCAAATTGTATATATCATTGTGTTTGGTATTGAGCAGCTGCAAGAACAAAATAATATAAATGAAATGTGTGTCCCAGTTTTTGTCTCCTAGGAAGGTAGCAGACAAACCTACGCCATGACCAAGTATCTATCAATATTTGTTAGTGACATTTTCGGTACAAAATGCGTCAGATGTAAGGAAGAAACTGAGGCTGAATTGGTGGCATGTGGTCTCAGAAAAGATAACACTTGAAAGGAAGGTGCATGTCCATTATGAAAGGTGTTGGGAAACTGAAAGGGAAACAATTTTGTACACATAGATATTTTAATTTTCTCTAGATTCATTATGAAGTTACTTGTAAGAAGACCACTGGTATCAGGAAGCTAAATAATTGTCAAGTTTGTATTTATACATTGTTTAATAACTATGATTCATTTGAATTCCAACATATACAGACTCACATAAACTATTAAAGATATTGATAGATTGAAATGGGAGAATTGGAATTCATTTAATTTCTTGAGAATTCACTTCTTGTGAAATTATCTTGTAGCCTGGCAGTGGACAGATTTGGAAAGATCTAGAAAGTCTTTATAAATTATGCCCTTTCTCATTCCATTTCATTATACATAAAATAACATGACAAACTTTATTTCACCATTGTGCTCTATAAAAGTGAAACCATAGGTTGTAGAATAAGAGGGAATCTACCATCCAATGGTAGATTTTCAATGTAAAGAACCCAAGGAAGGTTTAATGTTAGCATAATTGGTTGATAGGGTCATGATTTTCAATGTAAAGAACCCAAGGAAGGTTTAATGTTAGCATAATTGGTTGATAGGGTCATGTCGGTATTTAATAATAGAACTAGTCCCAGGAAACAGACTTCAGGTTTATAGCCCACAAGGTCCTAGCTTTGAGTCTCAGCATTTCAGGATTACCAAACAGCAGCCACCTTACTTTTCAATGATATCAAAGCAGTATATATTTGATGATTCAATCAATAGTTGTCACAGTGTAACTGAGTTTAAAAACAGGCTTACACAATGCTCATGTGCATTGATTTAGTTTACTATTAGTATGCATTTACTAGCCGAGAAACCCAGGAAATAAAGTCTTTTATTTTTATTGAGTTCTCAGGCAGAAACAGTTAATTACGCTCTACATTTCTAGAGCCTGGTAGGGAATAAATACCACCTTTGCTACCACCTCTATGCCTCTACTGAATTTAGCTCCTTTATTTACTCTCTGGAGTCATTGATTTCAAGCCTGCTCTCTCTGGAGAAACAGAGCCTTGACTGAAGGTTGAAATGAATGAGTTCAAGTTCATGAGTTTTAGGCCCCGGTCACTGCAGTAAGTGGTGTCTTCTACCATGGAGTAGTGCTCATGGAGGTACAACTTGAAATGGAGAACCCTTCTGCTTCAAGAGGCTCCATGTTCAGTTTCTAATCTGGAGTGGAAAGAAGAGCCTTTTCTCTCTGTCTCCCAACTCTCATCATTCCTTACATGTGTGCCCCTACACACACATTCACTCTTTTTGTCTCTCTTTCTCGAAGCGTTTCACTGTATCTCTTTCTGGATGTCTCTCTTCAGGATAGAAATGATAATTCGTTCATTTCCCAGTTATCTCAAAGTCATATCACCCAACTCCTGCATTGCCACAAAACCACAAGGAAAAGAAGTTCCTGAGAAATGCAAGCTTTCCTAGGATTTCCACAGCATCAGTTGTGTTTTTGTTTGGTTGTTTTATTTCTTAATTTAATCAACGTAGAGTTCAGCTAAGCATGTAAAAAGCTGTTGGCAGTAATGTATGTAGCATCCAGGGATGTGTTATCTAATATGGTAGCTATTACTTGTGCCTATTAAGCATGTGAAATGTGGCCAGTGCAATGTATTGAAATAATATTTCGGATATATTGGGTTGAAAATGATATTCAATTACTAATAAAGAATATTATTAAGTAACTAGAGGCCCGGTGCAATTCATGCACTGGATGGGAGGTCCCTCAGCCCAGCCTGCCCCCTCTCAAAGTCCAGGAGCCTTCTGGGACAGGAGGTGACCCAGTGATCAGGGAAAGGCAACATTCATCTCACCTCTGCTGCTGCCACTGCTGGCAGTGCAAGCCTCGGCCGGACCTGATTACCTGAGCCTCGGGCAGCCCTGAGCAGCTGAGCAGCTGCCTTCTGAGGCTTGCCTGCACCTCGGGCCAGCCCTGGGCAGCTGTGGGGCTGAGGGGACTGGGGGACTCTGGAGGCAGGTGCTATGCACCTGCTACCCTGGCAGGGCTGAGGGGACTGGGCACCACCATCTTGTGTCTGTAGATGCCACTATCTTTGAGGGCTTGGCAGTCAATTAGCATATTCCCTACTTATTGGCTGTGGGTGCTACCATCTTTGAGGGTGGGGCAGTAATTAGCATATTCCCTCCTTATTGGCTGTGGGAGCTACCGTCTTTATTACAGTGTGAGGGTCAATTAGCACATTTCCTTTATTAGATAGGATTTCACCTATTTTTACTTTTTAATGTTGCTATTAGGAAAAAATAAAATTATACATATGGCTTATATATATATATATATTTAATTTTAAAAGACATGCATATGGCATATATATATATATATATATATGTATATATATATACTTTTAAAAGACATTGTTACAAACTATAGTCACCAGGTTTTACCTTAGATACTCAGACCTCATTCATCTTAGAGCTGAAAATCTATACCCTTTTACCAAAATCTCTTTCCTCCAGCCCTTGGCAATGATTTTTTAATTCTGTTTCTATTGAGTTTGACCTTTTTAAAATTAAAATTCCATATATAAGTGATACCAGGTAACATTTATTTCTCATACTGTATCTAGATTGGACAGCACTGATCTAAGTTTTTTAAAATAACAGATTCATACATTTTAAAGATGTTTATGGTCATTTAAACAAAATATAGCTACTTTGCATGTAGAAAACTTTTCAAAATATTTGTTGTGCTGTATTTTCTGAATTGCGTCATAATCTTTTCTTCAGCTATATCTAATCCTCTGTTGAATCCATGCTTTGAGCTTTTTAAAAATATCTTTGTGCATATATATTTCTTTGCACATATTCTACAGTATTTGATTCTTGGTTTATAAGTCCCTGATCAAATATTACTTTATTTTTGAGACCTTCATTGATTACTCTATATAAAATAGTACTCCTACAATCCCTATACACATGCATGCTCATACCCACACAGTACTCCTTTATGTTACCATGTTTATTTTTTTCTACAGCATGTATCATTATGTAGCCATATATATATATATATATATAAAGCCAGCAACCATAATGGCCATAATGACCATAATGACCATTCGCTATGATGCCCACTGTGACCAGCAAACTGGCCTGATCAGGGGTTGGGGCCAGCTGGCCAACGTCATGGCCCCTCCCCCCTGCTAGCCTGCCCCTGATTGGACTCTACCACCCTGATCAAGAGTGGGCTGGAGGGCCAAACACCCCTTCCCTTCCCCCTGGCCAGCCCACCCTACCTGGGTAGGCCTGCAGCCCCTGCCCCCAGCTGGCCTGCCCCTGATTGCTCCCCACCTCAATAGGGGGCAGGGCCAGCTGGCCAACCTCCTGTAGCCCCTTCCCCTCATCTGTCCCCACCCAGATTGCCCCCCCATTTGGATCAAGGGCAGGGGTGGCCATCCAACCTCCCTCCACCTCTTCCTCCTGACAGGCCCAGCCCTGATTCATCCCGATGGAGGCCGGGCCGGCCAGACCCCACCCATACATAATTTCATGCACTGGTCCTCTAGAATATATATAATTTTTTAAAAAAATTATGTTTCTCCATGCTTTCACCTCCCCCTTTTCCTCACACAGTGGTATTAAGCCAGATGACTACTTTTTCTACTTAGTGCACTGCAGTTTTCTTTGTGTCTGGTACATAGTAGATGCTCAATAAATCATAGTTGACTGAATTACTCATATTACTCATTTTATACGTATTTTTTATGACCTGCAGGCGCCACGCAATATGACAGCCAGTAGACTCATGTGGCTATTGAGCGCTTGAAATGTGGCTAATTCAAATTAAGATTTGTTATAAGTATAACATATACACTAAATTTCAAAGACATAGTATGAAACAAAGATATTAAAGTTAAGTAAAATATTAAGTGATTGAACTTAATTTTACCTATCTCTTTTACTTTTTAATGTGAAATTTTAATTACATTAAAATTGCAGGTGTGACTCATATTTGTGGTTTGTATTATGTCTACTAGTATATTGGACATTGTGGTTATAGACTCACAATAAAAAAAATTTATATTTCCCCCCAAATTACTGGAGTATTAATCCATTTCTTTGTAGTATATGGTAACCTTGCTATGGTTGTTGATTCTATCTATATTTTTAAACTTTTGTTGCTAGTTTGTCTTAAGGGAAGCTTTTTTTTTTTTTTTTTTGAGAAATCCCTTGTGGTCTGGGTAGGTGTCAAAAGCCCAGTGTAAATGCTTACATTAACTTATTGTTTTGAAGATGCTACCTGTGTAGAGCCCCATCATAGGAATTTAATTTTTCTCTGAAGATTTGCTATCATCTCACTAACTAGTTATGTGGCTCATTTTTACTTCCCAATGCACTGGGATTACAGTCTTTTGAGGATTTCAGCGTTATTCCCAGTTCTCCTTTTTAATGTTCCACCATGACTGAGCAAAGCTGTTATCGCCGGTCCCTTTGTGTGTTAAAATCAAAACCCTATTATTACTGGCCTTGTTAGAAATCCAAGGCTACACAAAGATTAGCATGCACTTTGGCATTTGGGTTTATTCAACATCACTAGGTTTTATAGGGAGAGAGTTTCTACATTAGCCAAGTGAGTTAATTTGCTGAAATCTATCATAATTTTTTAATCTTTTTCCTGTTGGTAAACATTAGATTTTTTTCAGTTATTTAATATGTAAAACATGCTGCAGTGAACATCCTTACATGTACATTTTTCCATATATGTCTATCTCTTATGGAGGATTCTTAACTTTATCTCTTATGGAAATAAAATTGAGTCAAAAGATATGAAAACAAGGCAGAATCTCATAGGAAAATGAACAGACACATAGATTAATAGAACAGAATAGAGAGTTGAGAATTTGATTTGCACAAGTACATTCAACTGTGGGTTTTTTTTGGTCCCTAATGAAAAAGCGACTTAATGGAGGAAAGATGATCTTTTCAATAAATCATGTTGGGACATTTGGTTATTCACAGGTAAGGAAACAAACCCTCAATCTAAACTTAACCCCTTATACCCTGGACCAGAGATCTAAATGAAAACTGTAAAACTATTAAATTTTTATATGATTTGGATTAGGCAGAGTTCTTAGACATGACGCCAAAATGGCAACCCACAAGAGGAAAAATGACAATAGTCTTTATAAAAAAAAATTTTTAATTGTGTTCTTTGAAAGACTCTATTAAGAGGATGATAAAAATCTATTCACAAATCACATATCCAACATAGAACTTGTATGCAAAATACACAGAGGTGGGCAAAAGTAGGTTTACAGTTGTGAGTATGGAAACTGAATTTATTCTTATATTTATTTGTATTATAACTGTAAACATACTTTGCTTATCACTGTATAAAAAACTTTTTAAACTCAATATTAAGATAACATTTTCATTAGAAAGTAGGCAAAAGACTTTACCAGATCCATAACTTAAGAGAACATACAGAGGGCAAATAACACGTAATATGTTCAATATCATTAGCCATTAGATAAATGCAAATTAAAGCAACAATACCAGTATACAGCTCTCAGAGTGACTTAGAATATAGTGAGAACACTAGATGCTGGCAGGATATGAAAAACTGGGTCTGTTGTACAATGCTGGTATAAATGTAAAAGGTTATAACCTTCTGAAAACATTTTGTAGCTTCTTACAAACTTACTGGAGGCCTAGTGCATGAAATTCGTGCAAGAGAAGGTCTTCTTTCCCATGGCTGCTGGTACCGACTTCCCTCTGGCACCCGGGACCTGGGATTCCCTTCAGCCTCAGCTTCGTCCAGAAGGTTGTCCAGGAGGATGTCTGGTCTAATTAGCATATTATGCCTTTATTATTTTAGATATAGATACCATGTACTTTCCATAGGACCAGCAATTATAAGTCTGGATCTTTATCCTAATGAATTGAAAACATACACCAACACAAATATCTGCACACAAATGTTCATAGCAGCTTTGTTTGTAATAGCCCCAAACTGGAAACAACCCAGATGCCCTTCAGTGGGTGAATGGATAAAGAAACCTGTTCATCCATGTAATGTAAATACTACTCAGCCATAGAGAGAATCCAGCTATTGATATCCACAAACATTCAGATGGGGTCTCCAGGGTATTATGCTGTGTGAGAAAAACTGCCAATCTCATAAGATTACATGTCTATGATTTCATTTAGAGAGCACTTTCAAAATGACAAAATGATAGTAATGAAAAATAGATCAGCAGTTGTCAAGGGTTAGAATTGGAGATAATGAGTTTTTGTTGTGTGACTTTTTTTGAGGTGATGAAATACTTCTGTATCCTGATTGTGGTGGCTGTTACATGAATCTGCACATATGAAAAAAATTTTGTAGTCCTATACAACAAAAACACAGATGAGTCCAGTATAAACTGCAGAAATTGACATGTAGTTCGTAGATTAGTTAATAGTATTGCATCCATGTCAATTTCATGGTTTTGACATTTTACTATGCTGATGCAATATGTTGTTATTGGTGAAAGGCAGGTGAAACCATCATAAGAATGCCGTACTATATTTGCAACTTCTTGTATTAAGTTATTTCAAGGTAAGATATTTTTAAAAGGTACAATCATTCCTAAATTATTGATACAATTGACAAATTAGCTTTCAAGAAGATTATGTTGATTTCCTCCCATTTTAATAGTACTCTTAGTGCTTCTCTATCCATTTGCCCTACTTTATATTCCTCATATAATTCTCATTATCTCAAATCATGTTGTTATTTTTTAGTAGATTCCTGTCTGTTTCCATTTAATGAAGGTAGAGGTAGTCTCATTCACCTCTCTATTCATAGTGACCTGCAGAAGTACCTGCCATAAAATTGGTCATGAATAAATATATTTTGAATGAAGTGAATATAGATAAAACATTTAATTTATTTCAATATTAGTGAGACTTGAACAATTTTATATGCTTATTTTCTAGCCATTGTAATTTTCCTCTTGTTCATTGTCCACTAATGTTATTTGTCTTTTTTCCTATTGGGTGGTATTTGTCTTTTTTTATTTTAGAATTATTTGCATATAACACTATTCATTCTTTGTCATTTTTTTTTCAACTATTTCTCTGGCATCCATTTGTTTTATATTTCTGCTTGTTTTTTTTTCTTCTCACTTTTTAAAAATGAATATTGTGAAGTTAAATTTATGTTTTAAAAAATAGTTTCTCTTTTTGTTTTTATGCTGAGAAATATCCCCCTGAATCTGAGGTAATATACTATATCTATTTACAAATCATTTGTTTACCTGTAATTTAATTTGAGGTAGAGATTAAGTTATTTTCCCCCAGTAATGCTTCTTCAGCATCATTTATTACAGCATATTTTATTTCTGTATTGGTTCAGTTTATGTTAATCATGGATTCTTAAATATACATTTCCCCTAGAATTTTACTGTTCCTCTTATCTATTTCTATAATAGTACGGCAGTTTTAACTACTCTAACTTTAGAACACATTATGATACCTGATTAGGCACTTACAAAATATTTCTTTCTAATCTACTTCTTTATTGGTCTAAACCAGTAGTTCTCAACCTTTCTAATGCCACACCCTTTAATACAGTGCCTCATGTTGTAGTGACCCCCAACCATAAAATTATTTTCGTTTCTACTTCATAACTGTAATTTTGCTACTGTTAATGAATCGTAATGTAAACATCTGTGTTTTCCGATGGTCCTAGGCTCTACCGCAGCAGTTCTCAGCCTGTGAGCCTGTGGGTCAGGACCCACAGGCTGAGAACCACTAGTAGGGTCGCCTATGACCATCCCTAATCTAATTGGTCATGTTGCAAATTTGAGTCCTTCCACTACCTTATTTAATTTCCTCCAAATACATTCTTAATTGTCTGGCCATTATACTAGTACTCCAAATGGTAGTGCTTGGAACTGAAAGCAGAGATGGCATAGCTATCTGACCCAGAAGAAGGCCATTGTTTCCTGGATTCTATAATATATATATATATCTTCTGATAAGGTCTCTGATGACACTGGCTTATTCTGGTACCTACATAATGGTGTTGGCTTTTGTTAGTCTTATAATCATATAAAGCCCTAAGTCTTTCTTACAAACTCCCGCTTAGCCAGTTGAAAACCTGTACAGGTGGTTTGCTGAGTCTACTGACGGTCCCTCACACCATTTTCTCCTCAATGTCCTCTCATTAGATTCAGATTATTTTAACCTGCCTTTATTCTTTTTGAATCTTGACTCTGTCATCCAATGAAGTTACTGTATTTAGTCTCATATCATTCACAGATGGAATGATTACTGGCTACCCCTTCCTCTTTACCACTGCTATCTGTCTGAATGGATATTTTAGTGCCTATCTTTACCACTGATTATCATTAATCATTTAGTAAGGTGATTCAAAGTTACACATTTGGGCTTATTCTTTCATCATATAAGAAACAATTTTGATATATATATTGGGGATATGACAGCTAATAAAATTTCTTTTCCCTACTCAAGGACTCAGAGAACACAGACAAATAAAAAAATAAGATTAATTCAGTATGGTATTTGTTATGATAGACAAGTATAAACATCTTTAAATTATCAAAAAATATTTAAGGCAAAGGGAAATAGATGATAATTATTTTATAAATCTCATTGATCTAAGTATATCAGCTCTGTGATGGGTGCTTTGATGTATTACTGAGGTCTGGTTTAGAAGTCAGATACTAATAGTCTCACAGTGTTCTCTCATTTTAGGATGAAAGAAATATAACACGAGTATGAGAAAGCACGGCAAAACAATACACATGGCATTGAATTCAAATTAGAAATATCATTTTGATAATTAGTGCTCAGGGTTTTTTTTTCTTTTTGTTTTTTTTCTAAACATCATTCCACTTTGAAAGTGAAATGGTTGGGGCAAGTGATGTACCAGATGCATCCAGAATATCAATTAAGGAAGCACTTAGAAGAGAATGACATTTCAAAAAGGTACAAAAGCTGCCTGATTGAACTCCTACTAGCCAAACTTGGAAAACATTTAGAAACAAAATGAGTAATGACAGAAATTAAGTAAAGCCTATTGTATAAAATGAGAATTCATGTGTCAATAGAGATAGTAGCACAAAACTAAAAACAAAACAAAGCAAAACAAAAAAGCAAATGGGAAGGAGGAAAAACTCTCCCGTGCAGGAGAATGCTAACTAATAAATACAGAGGAAATAACAAAGTTAGACAATGGCCATTTTCCAACCTTATTATAATTACTTATTCAAACAAGAATGATCGATGGATATTAATACTATTAGTTGAAAGTTTGGTGGTTGAAAGAATATTTACACAGTCTAAAAATATCTCCCCACTGATTTCTTAACTACAAAAGAAATTTATAGTGAAGAAACTTGGTGGATAGACCCTTATAAAGTGATCAAAGTTAACATCCTATATAATAAAAGGGTGATATGCAAATCACCTGAAAGGCAGAACAACCAGTCGCTTTGATGTGCACTGACCACCAGGGGGCAGATGTTTGATACAGGGCTGCCCCTGGTGCTCAGCTGTTCCACTGCCACAGGAGGAGTGGGCCTAAGCCATCAGTTAGACATTCTCCAAAGGCTCCCGGACTGCGAAAGGGCACAGTCTGGGTTGAGCCCCCCACCCCCCGCAAATGTATGAATGTCATGTACTGGGCCTCTGGTCTTCAATAATCAAACAGACATTCTGTAGCTCTTAATATGAAGCACGAGGAACAGTACCATATACATAATGTCCCAGCAGAAAAAGTATAAACCTGAATCTAAACATGAGAAAGAATCATATAAATTTAATTTGAGGGTCATCCTACAAAATAACTCTCCTATATTCTAGAGCACTTTAGCATATAAAAGAGGCCCTGGCCAGAGTGGCTCAGTTGGTTGGAGCATTGTCTCACAACCCAAAGGGTGGCAGGTTCATTTCCTATTCAGGGCAACACCAAAGTTGAAGGTTTGATTTTTTATCTCACTTCAAGATGCATATCAAAAGCAGCTGACCAGTATTTCTCGCTCATATCATTGTGTCTCTCTCTTTCTTTCTTTCTCTGTTCCTCTCTCTAAAATTAATTTAGAAATTTTTAAAGAAAAAAAAAAGACTAAAAAGACATAACACCTAAATGCAATGATGATCCTGGACAGCATTCTGGACCATGGGGCAGGGGGGAAAGGGGAACAATAAAAAGAATGTTATTAGTACACTTAACAAAATTTGAGTAAGGCCACATGAACAATATATTAGATAACAATATTACATTAGAATTAAAGTCCCAAATCTCATCAGATACTACCATATAGTACTATTAAGAAATGTACTTTTTCTTAAGGTTATATGTGCTGAAGTATTAAGAGGTAAAGAGTTATGTAGCTGATGAACGATTGAAACCAAAAACTCAGCAAAACTAACAATAACAATAATGTTAATAACATTTATTACACTATAATATGTAAATATGTTCTTTATATTATAACTAGAAGTCTGATGCACAAAGAGTCCTGCAAGAATGGGCCTTCCTTCCCCTGGCTGCTGGCAATGCCTTCACTCTGGCCTGGAGCCACCTTTCCACCTTCCCATGCTGCCCAGAGGCCCAGAGCAGATAGGGTGGTAGAGATTGGCTGTGTCGTCACCATGGCAACAATGCAAGGGTCCCACCCCGGGCCGCTCAGCACCTGTGTGTGCAAACTAACCAGTCATCTTTGTTGCATTAATTTGCATACTTACTCCAGATTGGCTGGTGGGCATCATGAAAGTATAGTCAATTTACATCTTTCTCTTTTATTAGTGTAGTAGATGTATAATATGGGAGGAGCAGATGTGGCAAAGTGCTAATTAAGGATCTAGGTGAAGAGTATTTGAGAATTTGTTATATTACTCCTGCAACATTTATGCTAATTTGAAGTGTTTTTAAAACTAAAATCTTCAAAATTAGAAGAAAATACTTTAGTAAAATAATTATCTGTAATTTACTGTTTTTAAAAAATTTATAAATTTTCTCAGTGCTTTCTGAAACACAGCAGGACACTATGTATGTGACTTTGTATATACTGTAGTAATTGGCACATCCACCATATCTCTAAAGTACTAGGAAAATAATTTGTGCCAGATATAGTTTAATTGGCTAAATTTTGTGACTCATGCATTCATTCTTGGAACATGAACCCAAATAAGTGTTATTCCTAAAGCCTAGCTGCATACTTTGTGCCAAACTAATAAAAAATACATTTATCTTTAAATTGGGATACTTACTTTGATTACTAATTCTACTTTTATTACATTTTTCAATTAACGATGAATGGTTAGAGGAGTTGTTAGTTGGCATTGACCATAATTATTTTAATACTAATCTATAGAATACTTTCTAGATAAATTCAAAAATAACATAGACTTTGTAAAATTTAATTTAATATCCATTAACCAAGATGTTTTAAATTAAATATGGATGCATTAAATATGATTTTTTACCATCTACAGAAACCTTTTTCAAAATGCTCTGAGATGTATTGTGACAATATAAAGTGGTTTTTAAAATCCAATCGATCAAAATGTTAATATATACTTAGATACTGATGACTAATGGAACAAACTGAAACTCCTTGTTAGGGAAAATAGAGCTGCATAGAATTTGACAGCAAAATCACAAGAATAGGTACTCATTTGTAAAGTATTTTGGATAGGCTTTATAAATATGCTTTCATGATTTACAATTCCAGGAATATGGAGTGGATCTACTTTTCCTATTCCTCCCACTAAATTCAACTAAAACTCCTAGATATTATATACTGAGTGGCCAGATTATTATGATCTCTGAATGCATAATAATCTGGCCCCTCATCATATATATATTAGAGGCCTGGTGCATGAATTCATGCATGGATGGGGTCTGGCCAGTCTGGCCAGGGGGAGGGGACATGGGTGGTTGGCTGGCCTGCCTGCTGGTCGAACTCCTGGTGGAGGGGACAATTTGCATATTAGCGTTTTATTATATAGGGGATACACTAAGTAACCAGATTATTATGTGTTCAGAGGTCATAATAATCTGGCCATTCAGTGTCTGTAAACAAGCATAATAAGACTCAAAAAGAATGAAAGAAGATGGCAAATCTGCTAGGCACCCCAGGACCTAAAAAATGGCATGATGGTGAATCTCCTGCATTTTCTTTTTGGTTCATATGCCCCAGAATCAAAGCTGAATAAGCTGGCAACTCAGAAATGCTAAACGATGCAGATAAAAACATATCACAGGATGGAGTCTACCTGCAGCCTCACGCAAAACTAATTTACATGATTTAGATAAGTGGTCAGCAAACTCATTAGTCAACAGAGACAAATATTAACAGTACAACGATTGAAATTTCTTTTGAGAGCCAAAAACTGACTTCTGTGCATGGGGCACAAAGATTCAATCACACTGTATGCATGTGCCCGAACGTGGTATTTTGTGGGAACCACACTCGAGGGGCCAAAGAGCCGCAGTTTGCCGACCAGACCACTGATTTAGATAATGAAAATTTGGAGTTTTAAGCTGACAAGATTAACAATTTGGACTTGAATTGATTCTGTAAAGGGTTGAGACTTTTGAATACCTTGATATAAAATGAATGTATTTTGCCTATGGGATGCACATGTATTTTTGGTGGCCAAAGGGTAGACCATAGTAGACAGAATAATTGCCCCCAAAGAAGTTCAGGTTCTGATACCTGTAACCTGTTATTATCTTACCTTACATGGCAAAAGGGACTTTGCAGAGGTAGTTAAATTAAGAACTTTCAAAGGAGATTATCCTGCATATTTTGGGGTGGGGGTTGCTCTATTATGCTCACAGTGGGTCCTTACAAGGGAAAGCGGGCAGCGGGAGAGTTAGTCAGAGATGGAGATGTAATAATGGAACCAGCCATCAGGGTGACCTGATTGCTGATTGTAGACCACAAGCTGAGGAATCTGGAAGCCTCTAGGAGCTGGAAAAGGCATGGAAATGGATTGTCCACCAGAGTCTTTAGTAGAAACTCAATCTTGCTGACATCTTGATCATAGTCCACTAGGACTCATCTTGGACTTCTAATATCCAGAGCTATAAGAAAATAAATTCATGGGTTTTTTAAGCCACTAAGTTTGTGGATATTTATTATAGCAGCAATAGGAAGTTAAAAACTAATTGAAGCAAAAGTGATAGAATTAAGAGGAGAAATAAAACAGAATGATAGTTGGAGACTTCAACATTTCTCTCAACAATTAATAGAATGGCAGGAGAGAAAATCAGCCAGGCTGTAGAAGTTTAGTAGTATCAGAAACTAATGGAACCTGTTTTACATTTATAAATCTTTTAATACAACAACAGCAAAATATATGTTCTTTTCAAGTCCCCATGGAACACGTATCTCTATAGATTATTTTCTGAGCCATAAAATGAACATCAACAAATTTAAAATAATTAAACTAATATGGTTCTTTGACCGTAGTCGAGTCAACCTATAAATCAGTAACAGAAAGAAAACAGGAGAGTTTCCAAATACTTGGAAACTAAGTAACACACTTCTGAATTATCCATAGGTCAAAGTATCAAGAGCAATAAAAATGAATTAACTTAAAATGAAAATACAGCAAATTAAAATTTGTGGGCCACATCTAAGGTAATGCTTAGAGGGAATCTTGTAATACTAAATGTAAATATCAGAAAAGAAATAAAATCCCAAATCAATTTTCTAAGCTTGTGCTTCTAGAACCTGAAAAGAAGAATATGCCCCATAAAATCATAATAATAAAGGGAAGTGAACAATGAAATTGAAAACAGAAAAACAATAGAGAAAATTGATGAAGCAAAAAGCTAGCTTTTTAAACAGATGAGTAAAATTGACAGACTTCTAAAAAGACTAACAAAGAAAATATATAGAGGACATAAATTGTCAACATCAGTAATAATAGGACATATCATTGCAGATACTATAGACATCAAAAGGGTTTGCCGAGACCGGTTTGGCTCAGTGGATAGAGCCTCGGACTGTGGACTGCAGGGTCCCGGGTTTGATTCCGGCAAGGGCATGTACCTTGGCTGCGGGCACATCGCCAGTAGGGGGCGTGCAAGAGGCAGCTGATCGATGTCTCTCTCTCATCGATGTTTCCGACTTTCTATCCCTCTCCCTTCCGCTCTGTAAAAAATCAATAGAATATATTTTTTAAAAAGGGTAACAAATGAACACTATGAGTAAGTGTCCATACATATATTTGACAAATAAAATGAATTAGACCTCATTCTCAAAACACACAAACTACCCAATTCACTCAATATGAACTATATAGTTGGAATAGCCCAAAACTAACAAAGAAACTGAATTTGTAATCAACTTACTATGAAGGAAATTCTTGATCAGATTACATCAATCGAGAATTCTCCCCAAAACTCAAAGAATAAGTAACAGCAATGTTATGCGATTTTATTCAGAACAAAAAAAGAGGAGGTACCACATTCTAATTAATTTAATGAAGTTAATATTACCCTGACATGAAAACAAGGAGGACAGTCCAAAAGAAGAAAACTACAGACTAATATATTTCATAAATATAAACATAAAAATTCTTAACAAAATATTATAAAATAGAGAATTCAGTGTATAAAGAAAATTGTACCCCATAACCAAATGCAATTTATTCCAGGAATCTGAAGCTTGATTCAATATTCAAAAATTAATCAATGTAATTCAGGCTAAATAAGAAAAGTTACATGATTGCATAAATAAGTTCAGAAAAAGCATTTGACAAAAGTCAGCACTGTGATTAAAAAAAAAAAACGCTCTGAGAAAATTAGGAATAGAGGAGAATTTCCTCAACTTCATAAAAAGTACTCCACACCTACAGCTAACATACTTAATGGTAAAATACTAAATGCTTTCCCCCATAAGATTAGAAAAAAGGCAAGGATGTTCACCACTCTTATTTAGCAAAGGGTTAAAAGTTCTAGCCACTCAAACAAGGCAAGAAATGGAAATAAAATGCATAGAGATTTAAATGAAAAAATAAAACAACAGTCATGAGCCACAAAATGTTTTGATTAATACCAAACTACATATATAATGGTGTTCCCATAAGATTATAATGAAACTGAAAAATTCATGTCTCCTAGTGATGCCATAGCTGTCATAACAAAGCAAAATGCTTAAACACAAATACTTTCCATTTTGTTACAATTGTCTACAAAACTCAGTAGAGTAACATGTTACACAGGTCTGTAGCCTTGAAGCTGTAAAGGAACAGAATTTGTCACCCCAAAATATGTCCATTTGGTGTAAACATTGTTTTAGGCTGGTTAATTTTAAGAAACAGACGACATGGGAGAAGTTCTTAAAACCGAATAAAAGTTGCCCTTTTTAGAAGAAGGAAATGCAGATGGCAAATAAGCACATGAAGAGATGTTCAATCTTTAGCCGTTAGGGAAATGTAAATTAAAACCATAATCCTATATAATAAAAGCCCAGCGACCAAACAGCAGAACAACCAGTTGCTATGAGGCGAACTGATCACCAGGAGCAGACACTCAACATAGGAGCTGCTCTCTGTTGGTCAGTGCGCTCCCACAGTAGGAGCGGCCACTCAGAGGGTGGTTACACAGCCTCTTGGCTGACCAGGATGAGTGGTGTTCCCATAGCGAGCCAATCCCTCCAGGCCCTGCCCCCAACCAGTGCATGAATCCCATGCACCGGACCTCTATAAAGTATCACTATACACCTCTTAGGATGGCTAAAATAAAAATGTGATAGTATCCAATGTTGGAAAAGGTGTGGAGAAGTTCATACATTAATGTTGGGAGTGTGAACTGCTATAGGCACCTTAGAAAAAAATAGAATTTTCTAAACTTTCTAATTAAACTCTTAATTTTCCTGTAGGTGTGGATATGCATGGAGTTGTGGAAAATAATACAGTGAGATCCCATGTAGTCTTTACCCTGTTTAGCTGTATTTTAAAATTCCAAATTGGCCGTTAGCTGATTTGGCTCAATGGATAGAGCATTGGCCTGTGGATTGATCGATCCTGAGTTTGATTCCAGTCAAGGGCACTTGCCTGGGTTGTGTGCTGGACCCCCAGTAGGGGGTGTGCAGGAGGCAACCAATCAATGATTGTCTCTTATCATTGATGTTTCTATCTCTCCCTCTCCCTTTCTCTCTGAAATCAATAAAATATTAAAAAATAAGTTTCCAGATTGGTTACATAAAATATTCATTAGTCAAATAAAACATAAGGGCAAAATGTACCATTGGATTGACATTTCTTCTGTTCTTGGTAGAAAAAGAATACTATCAGGTACAACACAAAAAGAATCTAACATCTATTATTACTGGTTAGAGAGTTTTAAAGATACCAGTTCATTCAAGTTGGTTGAGTGCATACAAATATGAGACTGATAATTTTTAATGGTTTTACTCTTTTGTTCCTAGCACATCTTCCTTTTTATGCCTAAAAATAATTATTCTGGCTCTAGGAAGACCATGTTGGTTTGATATTTGAAAATAAATCTATGTAAGCACCTAATAAAGGAGAAAACTCATATAAACATTAAAAGATACAGGAAATTTTTTTTATAAAACTCAACATACGTTTATGATTTTTGAAAAAGAAGCCCTCTGCAAACAAGGAAAAGAAGAAAATTTCTTTAACCTGATAAAGGGCATATATGAAAAGCACACAGTTTACATAATACTTAATGTTGAAAGATTAAATACTTTCCCCCTAGGATAGGGAGAAATGTATGGATATCTGAGTTCACCATTTATATTTGACATTATACTAGGGATCTTAACCACTATAAAGAGGCAATGAAAAAATATATAAAGGAATAATGATTAGAAACAAAACTGTCACTACTTAACAGATAACATCATCGTATACATAGAAAACACTATGAAATCTTCAAAGGAAAATCCTGGAACTAACATGTTAATTTATTAAAGCAAGAGGATATAAACTTAAAATATATGCATCGTATTTATATGGACTTTAAACAAACACTTGCAAAATAAAATTTTAAAAAATCTAGAAGATCATAAAATACCTAGAATATATTTAATGAATGACAGAAGTTTCTCTTAATTTCTGAGAGAAATGAAAGCACATCTAAACAAATGGAGCAAAAAGAACATGTTCACGGATTTGAAGAATCAATATTTTTGAGATGTCCATTCTCTCTAAACTTATCAATAGATATAACACATTCTTAATCAAAATTTAACTTCCAGGTGTTTGCACATACACACAAAATAAACATTATGTGCACAGCATGACTTGTACAAGAATGTTCATAGCCTTTGCAAAATAGCCAAAATGTAGAAGAACCCAAATGTCCTAGAGGCTCGATGCATGAAATTTGTGCAAGCGTAGGCCTTCATCCCCTAGCTGCTGGCACTGGCTTCCCTCTGGCACCCGGGACCCAGGCTTCCCTCCAGCTGCTGGCAGGCACCTGGGACCCCGGCTTCCCTCACAGCCTCAGCTTTGTCCAGAAGGGCATCCAGAAGGATGTCCAGTCTAATTAGCATATTATGCTTTTATTATTATAGATTCTTATAGTGGTATACTAATTCATCAATATAAAAGGAGAAAATTACTAAAAGACAGAAACATGGATGAATCAAAGAGCAAATAAAAACATTGAGCAAAGTGAAAAGAATAAAAACTATTATTTCACTCACATGTGGTATAAGAACAGACAAAACTAAGCTGTGATGTTTGAAATGAAAAATGGTTGTCTCTAAAGGAACAGAATAGGACTTTCCAGGGCAATAGGAATGTTCTGTTTTGTTTTGAGTGATCATTACATGGGTGAATGCAATTGCCCAAACTCATCATACCACATATTTAAGATCTCTGTGTTTTATTTTATATAAATTATACCAATTTATTGGACTCATGAATTTTGAGAACAATATTCTGGGTAGTTTAAGACCTTACTGACATTATCTATGTAAGTCATAGAGATAGTAAGTCAAGATTTTTAAATAACTTCTTTTGGACACTGGACATTGGCAGAGAAAAGTTCATAAAAGAAAGTGCCCACTGTTAAACATTATATGAAAATTATGTTTTCCTCATGGTTGTTCAAGCTGCCTTGAGGCTATATAGTTGGAATTCAAAATATCTGACAGGAATGTCCTTGACGTGTTATGGTGGTCTCCATCATTACTTCAGCAAGAATAACGTTTTAAGTGTCTTTTTTCTTTTTCTTTAAATTAGTGTTAAGCCTCAGGGCAGAAGTACAGTAAAGTGGATAACTAATTGAAATATTTTTAAAAACCAAACAGCATATTCATGAACTATTATAATAAAACTAGAGGCCTGTTGCATGATATTCATCCAAAAATAGGCCTTTCTTCCCCTGGCTTCATTCCCAGCCACCCAGGAGCCAGCAAGTCTTCAGGATCTGGCAAGTCCTTGCTTCTGTGCAGAGCATGGCTCCAGTAGTTCCTTCCACCCCCTTCCCCTCATAGTAGGTATCACACACCCTCCACCCCTCTGTACCTGCATATGCAAATTAACCATCTTTGTTGGGTTAATTTGCATAGTCACTCTGATTGGTTGTGGGCATAGCAGAGTGATGGTTAATTTGCATGTTTCTCTTTTATTAGGTAAGATGTCCATTCTCTCTAAATTAAGACTAGAGGCCCAATGTATGAAATTTGTGCAAGAGGCTCGGTCCTCATAGCCATGACTTTGTCTGGAAGGTCATTCAGCTGTCTGGTCTAATTAGCATATCATGCTTTTATTATTATAGATAGCACAAAAAACTGCCTCCTCAATAGAAGTATTGGTTATATGAGTAAATATACTTACATTCAGATTAAAAGTTCATCAAGGACAGGAATTTGTCTCATTTTACGTATGTTATCTGTCACAGTGCAGACATGCATGTGTTAAAACACTTTGTTTTAATATACCTAGAAGCTGTGCTATCCGGCAGTTCATCATAGGGGTATATCTTTTAGTTAACTAATGCCACAATGATGTTACATAACACACCATCCCAAACCTCAGTGGCTTAAAACAGCACGTATTCTCAGGAATCTGCTCTGTTGACTCATATACCTGCAGGGGAGGAGCTACAAAGTTACATGGCAAAGGGTTTGGATACCAGAAAGAGTGAAGAATTGGAATCAGTGATGTTATCCAATACATGGGGTTTGGAATTTTGAATAAAAATTTTAGGAAGCCTGTTAGAAAAATATGAATGTAAGAGCATATTGCTCCAGTGAATCATGTGCACGATGTATCAAAGTAAACCAAGAATTTTGGAACAGTATTGCCTAAAACAGTGGTCAGCAAACTGCAGCTTGCGAGCCACGGTTCACCACTCTGTTGACTAATGAGTTTGCCCACCACTGGGATAGGGGCTTAATCACAAGGAACAACAACAGCCTGTAATTATTGGAATTGAGAGTCTAGGTCAGTGGTTGGCAAACTCATTAGTCAACAGAGCGGCAAACTGCAGCTCGCGAGCTACATGTGGCTCACAAGCCGCAGTTTGCCGACCACTGGCCTAGAATGTAAAGTCTTGCCTAGATAATAAATCCTTCTGAGTGTTTCACTATTTTATTTTTCTATCAATATATAGATACATTTGAGGATAATGACTATCTAAACGATATTGAATCTTTCTACATATGAACACAATAAATGTGTCAATAGATAGTGAGGTTTCTATTGCCTTTTGTTTTTAATTTTAGAATTTATTAGAAACCCAATTATACAAGCTCATCCTCTCTCAAGGAAGGAACATTTCTATTTATAAGAGATGGAAATTATTCCCATTTTTAATTTATTCTAAAAATGGAACATGGAATCCCTTGGGCCATAAAGAGTCTCAATTCGGTTGCTTTGGTTTGACTGTACTGTAAAACATGAAAATATCATATCATACATCCTGGCAACTAAGTCTAAACTTCAATCCTATTGCTAACTTCCACCCAAATAATAATTTACAGCATTAAGGGTGATAGGTAATTGCCATAAAGGTCAGAGTGATAAGGCATTGAAGTGGTATGATGGTTTTTGATCTTACCCATGATCATTTTCAGAACTTAGTCATAAATAAAAATTCCTTATCAGCACACAGTACCACATACACCAAAATGTATACACACAATCTCCATTCTTCCCTGGAGTGGTATATTCCCCTCCCTACTTGCCCATTTTCCTGTCAACCCAGATTATATTCTAAAGTCAGATAGGATTGCTAATATCTAGATTTAAGTTGAAGAATTCTAAAGCCTTTAGAATTTTCATAATAATATCTGACAATTAACATGTATCTCAGCCTGTTTCTGAAAGTTGTCGAGATAGCTGCGGGTAAAGTTATCCCTCTATCTTGATGACTATAACACACTGGTAGCTAAATCAGAGAACTTGTCTGGGTCTTTTAGGGCATTAGATGTGACATCCAACTCCCCATGTTTGTATTTTTACCCAGATAAGTGAGGAAGTATCTACACTAATAAAAGAGTAAGATGCAAATTGTCTGGATATTTGTGATGCCCACCAGCCAATCAGCAGTGAGTATGCAAATTGACCCAACAAAGATGGTGGGATAATTTGCATACACAGGCACTGAGAGGCTGGGGGTAGGGCATGACGCTTGCATCATCACCATGGCGATGATGCAGGCATTCAGCACAGCCCCAGCCACTCCTAGCCTCTGGGCAGCATGGGAAGGTGAAAAGGCAGCTCCAGGCCAGAGTAAAAATGTGGCTCCAGCCAGAGGGAAGGTGGTGCTGGCAGCCAGGGAAGGGAAGGCCTATTCTTGCACAAATCTTCATGCATCAGGCCACTAGTATTGTATATACTGGGGAATCCAACCTTTGCAAATATGAAGTCTTCATTCTTTCCTAAGGTTGAGATAATGGACCTATGCTACATCACAAGCAGAGAAAGAGGGGACAGAAGACAACAATAGGTGATGTGGCAATCCTGTATGGTGTCACCCAAAATTTCCAACCACAACAATAGAGGATTTTGAATTCTTTGTAAAGCTTTCCCTGCATGAGGACTGTCACTGACCATCTATGTCAAAGAGAGCTCTACCAGGAACTGTTACTCAGAAGAAGTGACAATAGAGAAATATCAGGTGATTCAGCTACCCGGGAGCATGAAACCATTCCAGGAAGCAAGGGAGTCTCCACAATTCATAGAGAAACATATTAGAGCTACTTTTAATAATGGCATATGGAGACTCCCTATGCTAGGAGTTTCCTGAATCTGAAAGATTTTGGAAACTGTCACTCACCAGAGATATTGATGACACAACCCACTAAAAATGAGTGAAACTGCCCTAGCTGGCTGGTTTGGCTCAGTGGATAAAGTGTCAGCCTGCAGACTGAAGGATCCCAGGTTTGATCCCGATCAAGGGTACGTGCCTGAGTTGCGGGCTCAATCCCCAGTGTGGGTCATGCAGGAGGCAGCCAATCAATGATTCTTTCCCATCATTGATGTTTCTATCTCTCTTTTCCTCTCCCTTCCTCTCTGAAATAAATTAAAAGACTTAAAAAATAAGTGAATCTGATAAAAAGCACAATACTTAAACTATTACTTGGGTGAACAGTCCACTGACAGGACTATCACCAGAATTTCTTTTTGGCAAAGTGGCATGCATCCCTGGGAGCATAAAATGGCTTTGAATTGGGGAAAGTCCAGATTTGTGGTCTTCTCTGATATGAGAACATGTGTTCCTATCTTCCCTCATACATACAGATACTTGATTTTCAATTGATAAAGAGAGTTCAAAAAAAGAATGAACAACGATTTTTCACCAAAACAAAAAAAATTGCAGGTCCCTAAACCTTCTTTTGTGGGCTATTATGATAACCTTGAATCCTAACCCATATTTTATATTTCATCTGAGTTATACAAAAATGGGCATTTCATGGACCTATAAAATGGGCTTGTCTTTGTCTATTTCTTTACATTCTTAAGGCTTTCATTGAAATGCACATGTGACAATAGAGTATATCAGCTGCATAGTGATACTTAGCTTAATGCACTGAAAGGCAATAGAGTAGAAGATGATAGTTGTAGTGCGAGGAGCTCACTTTATAAATATGGATGTCACTACTGCAAATTTAATTGGAATTGATAGGGTTTTTTTTGAAATTGATGTGTTGCCTGATCTCTAACAGAATGTGTAAGGAAGTAAGATTTACCCTGGTATAAGACAAGCATGTCTTGTCCTTTTTTAGATTTCCATTAATATTCTAATGAAACACTTGTATTTAAAAAGAAGCCAATGCATGTTCTGAGTCTACCATAAAATGTTTCCTGTTGCCCACGTTACATAGCTTACAACCATAGCCAATAGAGTAATTGTGAGATTTTATCTGCTAAGCTTTTGGATAAATATTAAAAATCATCCTCACAAAAATAAAATCTCAACATTCAGTTTTGTTCACCTTCACACTGGGGGGTTGGGACACATGTTGAACCTCTGGGCACCTATCTGTTCTGAGAACATTAATAACCTAGACCTCACAGAGAGGTTTTTCATCTTTTATCCTTTGTTTTTGTAATATTCTGGTTGCCATTTTCATAGAAGATCAGAAATGACACATCTGAGTGCCATTGCACTTTTATACTTTCTGAGTGCTTTTATACTTTCTGGGTTTCTGACGTAAGGCACAAATATCCAAATGATATATGGATTATATTTACTAACCTGTAGTTATCTATCAGAAAGGAAATTTGAGTTCCATTCCAAAAATGCATCAACGTCAACAATAGAAGGGCACCCTTACCTTTTCCCCATTTCTAAGCCTCATATAATGGTTTCAATATCTTGGAAATTAATTAAACAAGAGCAAAGTGTAGAAAAATAAGATCTCAAAATAGGAACAGGAGGGGTTGAGAAGAGAAAAGTAAGATGGAAATTATGAAACTAAAATGAACAGAGGGATTTATGAGCACTGAATTAAAGAAATGAGGACTAGTAATCAACTGTACCTTTCTCTTTATTTTTCCTACCTGATCTTTTCCTTCAGTCATCATTTTCTATTTTTTCCCCTATAGTTTCTCATGGTCGGCAAACTATGGCTCATGAGCCACATGCAGCTCTTTGGCCCCTTGAGTGCGGCTCTTCCTAAAATACCACGGGCTGGGTAAGTCTATTTTGAAGAAGTGGCATTAGAAGAAGGTTAAGTTTAAAAAAAAATTGGCTCCCCATAAAAAATTCAATAATTGTACTGTTGATATTTGGCTCAGTTGACTAATGAGTTTGTTGGCCACTGCCCTATAGGGTCTTATTGACAAATACCAGACTTAGGTGATTTATGTAGGGGTTCATATCCCTGGGGGTACCCCTACTTTAATGAGGTCAGCTGAGTAAGAGGAAAGAAGAAGGAAACTCCTAGACAACATGGAAATAGGGGCTTTGTTGATACATACCTGGTAATCAAATTAATTATGTATAGGGAATTGGCTCTTAGGCATTTTGCTATCAAACACCCTATTTTCCTTTTAAAATTAAACACCTTCACTAAAACCTTTCATATAACTTTTTCCTCCAAATAAATTGAATTTTTAATTTTCTAAACTGTCAAAAATATATTTTGGAAGTGACTTGCATTTCTATAAAATGTAGTTGTTACATAAACATAAAACTAGATCACTGCTTCCTATTCTTTTATTTCATATGAATTCTAAACATCTAGAGTTATTAATATTTATTTGGTTGGTACAAATTATTACTTCACTTTAAACCCACCATATTTAATTTTCTTGGGTGGTCATCCCTTATAACAATATGTGGTGTGACAACCAATGACAAATATCTTAGTGGCATCAAATAATAAGCATTTATTTCATTTATGACTGAGGGTAAGCTTTCGGTTGGTTGATCTAGACTAAGCTTGACTGTCTTGATCTTGCTGGGGCATCTCTGGTCCATGTCTCTTTCATATTCCTCCTGAGGACAACACGCTAACCTGGGCATGTTTTCTCATGATACTGTCCTAAGTGCAAGAAAGTAAGCTCAGTTACAAAAGGACTTGTTGAGAATTGGCACACATAAATTCTATTATTCCTTTGGCCAACGCAAGTCATGTGATCTAATATAAAATCAAGGTGTTGGGGAATTGACTTCAGTCTTTAACAGGGAGAACTACAAAGCCACATTGAAAATAGCATTGTCTACTAAACACAACTTTGAGAGGAAACCGGTTGTTAAGAGAGGAAGGCAATAACAAAATAGCCAGACAATCTGCAATCTGAATTAATTTTTGTGATCAATGAATCACTCTCTCTCTCTCTCTCTATCTCTCTCTCTCTCTCTCTCTCTCTCTCTCTCTCTCTCTCTCTCACACACACACACACACACACACTTATTTGAAGTATAGGACATTTTAAAGTATTTAAGTAACCAAATAACCTTTTTAGATAAGACATTTTCAGTAGTTTTTTTGAATACATCATTCACATAGATAATTCTTTTTTCCCAAAAAAATAAATCATAAAATAGATTTCAGTTGTTCTAGGGATGGCTTTGGGAAATTGCTTTGAATAAATCAATGACATAGAAGGGGGAAGCCCCCACACTCAATAGGTATATATTTCTCAGAATCCTACTAGTATGTATTGCAGAGATAGATAAGAAATGCCTCCAAGGAAATATCAACCCAGCTTGCTCAGGTACCTGAGTCACTCTTTAACATTGCCAGTCTGACACTTTCAATTTTTTTTGGAGCTTAGATAAATCACGAAGCCTCACAGAGCTATGACTATCATACCGTGATCTGCAATGCTGCCAGATCTCACTGTGCTACCCAACTCAATCACAGAAGTCTCACATAATTTTCTCTCCTTTAGCTCTGACCACCAGTCATTGCTTATGTTAGTTCTCAGTGCATCCCCTCCATATTTTAGCTCCCTTTTCTTACTGGGGTCCTCATGACCATTTCTTGAGCTATTGAAAAACCATCCCCAAAAGAACCTGTTCTTTTTCCCTACTATTCTAATCTAATTCATCATGTGTATTATTCCCATAATCTAATTAACATCCTCCTGAAAGCCCCTTATACATATGCAAGTCCATGTCCTTTTTGATTCTGAACATCCTGACTTTAGTCTAATCCTTCCTTTTTCCCAATTGACTCTCTGAATCTCTACTTATGTACTTGCATTCTAGAATGACCAGCTCATCCTATTTTCTCCCAGATTTTTAGGTTTTAGCAATGGAAGTCCCACATTGGTTCTAGGCAAACCTGGATGATTGGTCACTTTAACTTACAAAAACACACCCACACTCACCATGTAATTTATTTAATGAGTACTTATTGAACACCGAATATGTGCCAAGCACTGTTCTGGATATTGGAAATTCAGCAGTAAACAAAAAGGCAAGGTTTATTTTCTTATGGGCCTCAAAATTTTAATGGGAAGAGACAGATGTTACATGAATAAAATACTTAAATATGTCATTGGTGATATCTGCTGTAAATAAATAAAGCAAGGGAGTAAAGAAATGGGTGGGTGGCTAATGTTTTGACAGGGGAGGAGGAACAGTCTCTCTGATAAAACTTCTATATACATTCCACAATTAATACTTTGCACATCCCCTCATGTACCCTAAAATATCTGATTCATTCTTTCATATGTTCATTAACATATTAATTCACACAACTTTTTATATTCATTTATTTTAATGTTTTTATTGATTTTAGAGAGAAAGGAGAGGGATGGAGAGATCGAAACATCAATGATGAAAGAGAATTATTAATCGGCTGCCTCCTGCATACCCCCTACGGGATCAAGCCAGCAATCTGGGCATGTGCCCTGACCGGGAATTCAACCATGACCTTCTGGTTCATGGGATGATGCTCAACCACTGAGCCACATCAACTGGGCTTTATTTATTTTTAATTGCCATTGACATACAATCTTATATTAGTTTCAGACCATACCATAAGGTTTTTTTTTTTTTTGCAACACATACTACCCACTAGACATTGTATTAGAAGTGGCTTGCAAAAGAATGAATGAAACTCATGTTCGCCCCCCTATCAAGGTCCTTGTAGATAGGGGCAAAAAAAACTTGAGCCATCAGTCATACAAATACATTTATTAGTATAATTTTACATTGTGAAAAGTAGTAAGAAGGAGCCAAATTGAAAACTATGGGTATTTACAGCAGGATCTAATTTTCATTCAGGAGTTAAAGATGTTTTCAGAGGAATTCACATTTAAGTCCCCAAAACTGGTAGAATTAGCCAGTGGAGCAATGTTGGGGAGGAAAAAAATTCTAGGCAGAGGAAGAGGCACATGTGAAGCTCTGAGAAAGGGAAATAAAAGTTTATTGTGGAGCAGAAGCCCATCTGAATGGAACACCATGAGTGATAGGAATAGTGGGTAATAAGTGTAAAGGAGAGTATAACCTAGATCAGGGAGGTCCTTATTGTCCAAAGTATCTGAGTCTTAGTTGCATAACATTATATAAAACTAGAGGCCCGTTGCATGGATTCATGCACCAGTGGGGTCCCTTGGCCTGGCCTGCAAGATCAGGCTAATCCCAGCTCTCCAACATCCCCCAAGGGATCCTGGGTTTCGAGAGGGTGCAGGCCAGGCTGAGGGACCCCACTGGTGTATGTTTGGGGCTGGGGAGGGATGAGGGAGGTTGGCTCGCTGGGGAGAGACCACAGAAGTGCTCCAAGGCATGTCTGGCCTGTCTGGCTCAGTCCTGATTAGCTGGACCCCAGCAGCAAGCTCACCTACTGGTTAAAGCGTCTGCCCCCCGGTAGTTAGTACACATCATAGTGAGCTGTTGAGCAGCCTTAGCATATCATTAGGATAGTACACTTTGGTTGAATGGACGACTGGATGACGGGGCACTTAGCACATTAAGCTTTTATTATATAGAATTCTGTTGCCGGTTTTCTCCTTATAGATTCTGGTTTGGGGTCCATATTGGGCATTCGTTTTTTAAAATTTCCCCAATGGTGGATATTTTTCCCAGGTATAAGCTTTCACCTGTTTCCTCAGACAGGAAAAATGTCAATCCACTTTTTACTTACTGGAACCCTACATATTTTTCACAGGTTCAAGTGCTATCTTTTCTTGGAGTCATTTCCCCATTCCCTGGCTGAAGATAGCCTTTCCTTTCTCCTTGCCCTTTCATGTCTTGTTTAGATTCAGTATTACAGAGCATCAGAAACTAACGTTCTAATTAACTTTGCAGACAACTTTGAACTGGCTTTCTCACCCATCAATTTCCTTATTTGTCTTTGCCTCCTTTCCATCCACCTCTCCACCCCTCAGAAACTTAGCACATAGATTTGACTGCTGTAAATATTACATATGAGTTTACAAATAGAATAGACTACCAGCTTTAGAGGAGACAAATGCACAAGACAGTACAGTATCTCTAAATCTTGGATTTACATTCATGAGGGTGAATAAGCTTACATCCAATCACATTACTTGGCTGTATTTGGAGATAAGCACAGGCAAAAGAAATGGTCATTTTTGATTTAGTGTTCTAAGAAGAGATGGAAAAAAGATGGTGTTCTGCAGGCTCTAAATTTGATCTTACCTTAATGGTTTTATTTTCCATGATAACTTTTTAAAAGTTGCGCATAAACAATGCCAAACTCTTCCTTATTCATATTTTTCTGGTGATTCATACATCTAAACAGTGTGCATTTGCTTTGTCTGTTCCTTGCATCATTTTTCGTCAGTGCCTCTGATCTTGTTAAAGGCAGAAGCCATTTTTATTTTTTAATCAAGAATTCTGTTTTTGATAGTGAGTTACAGAGAAAGGAATAGATAAAACCTGAACTATCCAGAGGGAATTTCCTTGGCCTGCTTTGTGGCGATAGCTCTACATCAGGCAGGTTTATTAAGCACTCCTATCCTTACGGATCCTGATTTCTTATTCTTGCTCCACTTGTTGAAGAAAAACAAAATCACTTAAACGAAAGCTCACATATTTTATACCAATCATTCTTGCATAAAAACTCAACTTGTATTATTAACTTGGGAATCTGTAAGCACAGATGAGGAGAGAAAGGCAGAATAATATTTCCATTCTAAAACTGCTGTATCAATTTGACTGCCTTTGATTTCTGGTGGAACAAAATAAATTCAAAGAAATGTTAAAAGTATAGAAATACAGGGTAGGGCAAAAGTAGGTATACAGTTGTTTGTATGGAAAATAATACAATCCTATCTAATAAAATAGTGATATGCAAATTGACCATGCCTTTGCTATACCCAATAAGCCATGCCCACAAGCCACAGCCACCAGCCAATCAGGATTTATATGCAAATTAACACCCAACCAGGAGGGCTGCTGCTCATGGCAGAGCGATGGCAGAGCTATGGTTGGGTTCCCAAGGCCAGGGAAAGCCTCAACAAGAGGCTTTTTCCAGCCTTGGGTGGGCAGGCAGGGGCTGGGGCGATCAGCTGGATTGCAGGGCAATCGCTAGCTGGGGTCTCCCAGCTGAGGTCCCCTGCCCAAGGTCCGGGCTGGGGCAGAGCCTGCCAGTGATCAGCCCTATCACAGGTTGATCACTGGCTGGGGTCCCCTGGCCAAGGTCTCCTGCCCAAGGCCAAAAGCCTCTGGCCAAGGCTTTTGTCCTTGGGAAGGACAGGGGTGAGCCATCAGTGGGACATCCCCTGAGGGCTCCCAATATGTGAGAGGGAGCAGGTTGGGCTGAGGGACCACACACCCCTGGGGCACAAATTTCATGCACCGGGCCCCTAGTAATTAATAATACAAGAATAAATCTACTATATTTTGTATACTCACAACTGTAAACCTAATTTTGCCACACTCTGTATTTTATTTCACTGATCAAAAAGACCAAAAAGATAGCTGCAGAGTTGGTTATTTCAAAGGCTCAATGCCACTTTTAAGGACCAAATTTTTCCAAAATCTGTTTTGACACCCTTCCTGTTTCAAGGAGGTCCTCCAGAAGAATGTGATAAATCCCTGTCCAACACACACACACACAAAAAAGTGGTACCAAAACTATGAATTCAGTCCAATCAAGAAACATCTATTGGGGCTGGTGCCCAAAATACATGGCCCTTGGGAGTAGAGTAGGTACCTGAACAAAAATGAACAAATGTAAGAGAATAAGGACAGATGGAGGAGACCAACTAATACTGTCGGCTATAACTGCCATGGGGTTCAAGAGGTATGAACTGTAGACCATTATATTTCTTCTTTAAACCAGGAGGTCTTAACATTTGAATAAGAAGCTTTAAGAAAGGCTACTTTGTCAGTTTGGCTTATTTCACTTAGCATAATATTTTCCAGATCCATCCATGTGATCTCAAACCATAAGAGATACCTCTTTTTTTTTTTTTTACAGTTTCACAGTATTCCATTGTATAAATACCCCACAGCTTTTTTATCCATTCATCCACTGATGGGCACTTGGTGGGGGACAAGAAGAGATAAATCAAATAACTTATATATTTACTAGAGGCCTGGTACACAGGATTCATGCACTGGTAGGGGGCATGGCCTGCAGAGATCGATCCGCTGTGGGAGAGCTGCTCATTTTGGTCAGACAAGTGGCCGTGGACTTGCCCTCTGAGCGGCTGCTCCCTGGTCTGGCATCTTCCATGGAGCCAGGGCACTCGCCTCTCCAGGGGACCGGGCATGGCCATGCTCAGGGACAATAGCACTGAGATGATCGTGTGGTATTTATTCTTTGTTCTGTTAAGTGATATATCACATTGCCTGATGTTCGCATTTGAACCTTCCCTTCATCCTAAGGATAACCCCCACTTGGTCATGTTGTATGGTCCTTTTAGTGTGTTGTGGATTCAGTTTGCTAGTATTTTGTTGAGGATTTTTGCATCTGTATTTACTTGGATATTTTCATGTAGTTTTATTTTTCTGTGGTGCCTTTATCTTGCTGTAGTTTCTTGGTAAGTCTGGTTTAATAAAGTGAGTTTAGAGGTATTCCCTTCTCTTCACTTTCTTGAAAAAGCTTGAAAAGGACTAGCATTAATTATTTTTTAAATGTTTCATATAATTCACCAGTAAAGCCATTTAATCTGTACAATCACAAAAATATAGATAGTGTATCATTCCACTTACATGAGGTAACTAGAATAGTCAAATTCATAGAGATAGGGGAGAGTGAAATAGGGAGTTGTTGTTAAATTGATATAGAATTTTAGTTTTGCAAGGCAACAAAGATTGGTTGCACAACAATGTGAATATACTTAACACCACTGAACTATACACTTAAACATGATTGATATGGTAAATTTTGTGTTATGTGTATTTTACTATAGCAATGTTTTAATATGTATGAGTCTGCTAATTAGACACAAGGGAGATATATTTTGCAAAGTTTAGTCTGGTAATAAAAACAAACAAGGAGTTAAGATATGTCACTATTTCTTCCAGCTTAAGTTTCAGATATTAATATTAGCTAGAATATGTCCTAGAATTTTTGTCTTTATTTTAACAATAAATTCAGCCTTAATAAGCCTGTCCAGTGATACCTCAAGGCCCAAATCAATTACTGTTTCCTCTGGCACAAGGATTTTTTTCTGAGTAGCATTTTGTCCATACTGCTACACTAACTAATTTACTTAGTTGGGCATGTGTCTGCCTCTTAAGTTTAATGTCAAGGATTATCCCCTAGATAACTTTATTTCCTTGTTTCCTAGTATTGTGTCAGACACAAAGTAGGTGGGTAATAAGAGTTTACTGAAGTCATTAAACAAAAATGTATTAAGCAATTAATACTTGCGAGGACTAAGATAGATGAGTTTTTAATGTTGCCTTTATTTAGTACTAGTTAAACTTAATAGAGAAAATAATTGAAAACTTAACCACAATCTTATTTATTGACCAGCTAGGTTTAATATATTTTATTCAAAAGCCACTTATATTTAGTAAATGACAAAGTAATGATTTAGCTTATTTGAAGAGAATGCATACTTTTGGAATGCCAGGCCTCTGAAAAATAGAGTTGCATGTTTTAGACACAATCATTCCTGCTAATGTCTTTGAATATATACCATACTTGGTAGTATTCATTCTTAAAATTAGACCAGGAAGGTGCCTTTTCTGCCTAGAAAAAACTTTTAGGGTAATTACAAATACTTTAATGATTGTAGTTCAGTGTAGCTACTAAGTGTAGCTCTATGAGAAATGGGGCAGTTTAATGAGGTTATTGTCTATAAGTCATTGTGGCATTAGCAATTACCATAAACTTTAAGAAACTTTTCCAAACAAGCACATATCACTATTTTTTTCTTTGAGTTTAAGTCTAAGCATCTTTAGTAATTCACTGTGAGCTCATGTCACCATTTATATTATATTAATTAAATGTGTGTTCTATTGTTTATGGAAGGTTAGGAGGTACCAGCATGTCTTAAGAAGTTCACATCTTTGAAGAAACACCCAATTTATTAAGAAATCTAATTTTTAATTTTAATCCTTAAAAAAAGTCTGTGAGCATGGTGTTTTAAAAAGATTAGGGCCAAGAGGAGCCAATTTTAGGGTTAAATGAAAGGAAGGCTTACTTGTTGATCAGATACAGAATTATGTATGATTATCATCTTACATTTTACAGACTAAAACAAAAATCTGGGGAGATCATTGTTTGAATACCAAGGAAATTTTAAAGCTTAGAATTATTCAATGTATTTTTATGTTCAATAAATATAAAAGTATGAAAATAATTATGGTGTTCTGAAACACTCAATTTATTATAAGAGGGTCATTTATAGATTGTCATGGTCACCGACTTGGAGAAGGCTAGTAGAACCCCTTTAATGATCCCTCGTTAATTTAAATATATCACAGTAAGAGGTAGTCATGAAGATCATCTGTCCTTTGAGTAGTACATTAATTATTCTATGACCTTTTTTTAAATGGAGAGTTTATAAAAATTATATGTATAATACATAATGTCCTGAAAAGAAAGAAGAACTCAGTACAGAAGTATCTATCTATATAAAACCCTAATAGGCAAATAGACCAAATAGCAGACCAACTGGTTGCTATGACGTGTGCTGACCACCAGGGAGCACGTGCATAACATGGCGGCATCAGCAGCAGGTGATAGAGTGCAGAACATACATAGCAGGCATCAGCTATGGCGGGATGGTAGAGCAGGTGAGTGTCAGTGTCAGACCAAGGCGGGGAACTAGTCGCTGTCATTGGAGCGAGCCTTTGATGGTTACTGAAAATTCTGTGCTCCCACATGCCACGGTCCTGCCAGTGCTCACACCTGCTGCTGGCACTGGAGCTGCCACTCACACCCGCTGCTGGCACCCGCGCCGGCCCTGATTGCTTGGTGCTGTCATTGGGTGCAAGCAGTGGCTACTGGCCCTGGTCATTCCTCAGGGCTTCTCCACCTCCCCTTGCTCCTGAGGGGTGATAGGGGTAGCAGCCACTGTTTGCACCCACTGCTGGTGCCTCAATCACTCCACACAGTCAGTGAGTGTGAGTGGGGCTGGTGCCATCAGTACGTGGAAGCAGCAGAAGCAAGAGCAGGGCTGACTGCAGACAGGGGACCAGGGGGTTTCAGTAGGAGGGGCTCAGTGGGTGTGTGGAGGGTGGGCCAAGACCTGCCCCTGTGTCCATGGTAGCCTCTCTGCCAATAGTTCTTTTCAAGGTTCACAAATTAGTGCACTGGACCCCTAGAATAAAATAAAAATGTAATTTTTTCTTTGTTCCTCCATTTCCATGCCTCTCCCAGAGATAACAATTATTAAAAACTAGAGGCCTGGTGCACAAAATTCATGCACAGAGGGCGGGGGATATCCCTTAGTCCAGCCTGTCCCCCCTCCAATCTGGGACCCCTCAAGGGATGTCCAACTGCCCGTTTAGGCCCGATCCTACTAGGATCGGCCTAAATGGGCAGTCAGACATCCTTCTCACAATCTAGGACTGCTGGCTCCAAACTGCTCACCTGCCTGCCTCCCTGATTGCCCCTAACCGCTTCTGCCTGACAGCCTGACCATCCCCTAACCACTACCCTGCCAGCCTAATTGATGTCTAACTGCACTCCTACAAGCCTGTTTGCCCCCAACCTCCCTCCTCTGCTGGCCTGGTCACCCCTAACTGCCCTGTCCTGAAGGCTTTATTGTCCCCAACTGCCCTCCTTTGCAGGCCTGGTCCCTCCCAACTGCCCCCTCCCCCCCAATAGCCTGATTGCCCACAAGGGCCTGGAACCTCCCAATGGCCTGTGGCCATCTTGTGTCCACATGGAGGCAGGATCTTTGACCACATGGGGGCAGCCCTCTTGTGTGTTGGAGTGATGGTCAATCTGCAAATTACTCTTTTATTAGATAGGATAGCAGCCTGGTGCATGGGTGGGGGCCAGCTGGTTTGCCCTGAAGAGGGTCCCAGATCAGGGTGGCAGTTCCCTTGGGATGAGGGGTGGCCTGAATGAGGGGCCTGTGGAGGTTTGCAGGCCGGCCATGTCCCCCAGCGACCCAAGTGGAGGCCCTGGTATCTGGGATTAATCTATGTCTACAATTGAAACTTTGTAGCCTGGAGCAGAGCCAAGCTTTCTGCTCACTCCAGGGCGGCAGCCATTTCTGTTTGAAACACTGTAGCCTAGGATGGAGGCCTAGGCCAGCAACAGCAGGCAGAAAACTTGGCTTCTTACATTGCTAGGAAAACTCAAGCCTCTGTTCTCTCCAGCTCAGTGGCTTCTGCCATTTCTGTATCTTTTATCATTGAAACTTTGTAGCATTGAGTAGAGGCCTAGGCCGGCAATGGCAGGCGGAAAGCTTGGCTTCCTCTGTTGCTGGAGAAACCCAAGCCTTCCTCCTGCTCTCAGTGGCGGCAGCTATCTTGGTTGGGGTTTATTTGCATAATATGCTCCTGATCGGCTGGTGGGCATGGCTTGTGGGAGTGTCGAAGGTATGGTCATATTTGCATATTATTCTTTTAATAGATAGGATACCTGTTTATCCTTTTAGAACTTTTTCTCTACCATTACATACATGATTGGAATTAATATTTATAACAGAAATATGTTCTGTATTTATACTATAAATATATATCACATTATAAACATATAAAATATATATACTGTAATATCATATTAATTAAAGATTAGGATACATAAAATGAACTGGCATAGAAAGAGTCTAAGTTCTAATATTTATTTACAACAATCTAGCTATGATATATTTTTATTTAAGCTCTCAACTTAATTCAGATCCAGGATTAGAACTGGGGATTGTCTATGATAATTTGAGTATATAAGAGGTTTAAAATGCTTCCAAGCATTCTTTTTTTTTTCTAAGCATTCTTAAAACATCATTAAATTCCTGTAACTTCATGAAGTGACTGATTGTATGGTTGAGTTTTTTCTAGTCACATGAACCTAGAGAATATAGAAAAAAAGACAGAATGTTAGGAGAGTGACTCTAGGTTGAATGAAAACATCAGGCAGCTAGAATGATTTCAGTGGTAGAAACTAATTTGGAAGGAACTGTAATAACCATGGATCTATAATCAGTTATTGTTTTCTCTCCCTACTATCTACCACCAAGAAAGAATCTGGAGCAGGAGTAGTGACTAGAATTTTAAACTCTGATTTATGTTATTTATTAAAGTCTATGATTGTAAGACTAGAGGGTAGAGGGTATCTAGGGCTGTGATCATTATGGTACTCCTTCCATATTCTAAGATGGAACAAGAAGCTTCTGGATTCTACATTAACACTATGATAAATGCTACTACAATGTACTTTTGAGGTGGGTGGGGCCTTTATTTTAGTCACTGTTGTGTCTCCAGCACTTAAAATACTACTGGACACATATACGATGCCCAAAAATATTTGTTATGTGAATTAATAAATTAACATGGACTCAACCCTTTTTAGAAGTTCTTTCAAAGAAGGAATATAAATAAACTGGCCAACTTGAGCAAGTAGGAATTCTGGGTGACAGAATCTGAAGCTACTTACTAGTAGTGCAACTTGCAAAAACATAGATGACTGATGGAGCATCTCAGTGGTGCGAAATACATCAGGGACAATGAGTTTAGAGAGACCTATTTATTAGTTTGGGGTTCATGTAAATTGGTGGCTAATGAGAAAAAGACTTGAACGCAACTTTATTTTTTTCTTTTGTACCTGTAGCATGGTCATGCTGCCTGGTTGTCATCATCCCAACGAGGGAAATCTGTTATTTTCTGACCATTTTTCCAAAACCAAAAGGAAAGAGTATGTATAAATTATAGTAAATTTATATCATGATCTTAATGATGTTTTTTTAGGAATCTTACTGCATTCCAGAAAATGGTGTGGGTGTAGCTGCTAGTATATGTGTTTGGTGAGGAAGGAGGAGGATTTTCAATTTTTTTTTTAATCCTCAGCTGAGGAAATTTTTTTGCATTGATTTTTTTTTAGAGAGAGTGGAAGGGAGGAAGGAGGAAGGGGGTAGAAACATTGATGTGGAAGAGACACATCAATTGGTTGCCTCCACCATGTACCTATAAGTGCTGGAGAACCTGCAACCGAGGTACCTGCTCTTGACTGGGAATCGAACCAGCAACCCTTTGGTCCACAGGCCAACACTCTAACCATTAAGAAAACTGGCCAGGGAGTATTAAAATTTTTGTTTTGCTGCCTGCCTTTGTTTGTTGCCTCTGTGATTATCAGTTCTCATCAACTTCTATAAGACACCTGAAACTTAATCCCTAGGCATTATTTGTGATTCCATCCCCGCTTTATTCTTCCCAATTTGTTGCCAAAATTTCAATCATTAAATGATGATGCTGAATATTGGCAAAATAAAATTCATTTTATATAAAACTACTGTTAGAATCTTGTGATCAACATATGAAAAATAAATGAAAATATTGTTTTCAGTACAGTTTTAGAGAAAACTTTGGAAGAAACTATAGTAATTACATTAGAGGAAACGTTAGTATATTTATAAATTAGGAGAAACAGTAAAATATTTTAGGAATGTATTGACCATTTTGTTTGTTCTCTATTTCCATTTCTGTTACCTCCCACCAGAAACAATGGAATTGAAAAGTGTTAGCTTAAGCATTTGAGTGTAGAAGTGCTAACATATAAACAGCATTGTAAAATAGGGCTGAATCTGGATGGAAAGAAAAGATTTACATGAAGAAACAGTACAACTAAAGTCATAATATCACATTAGGACTTGCAGGAGATAAATTTGCATCATGCAATGTGTGTATTTTTCTAATTATGAAATGTATCTGGTAAGCCATTAGACATTTGTGGGATATTAATAATATCTAAATACAAATAATACGGGAGAGAGGGAGAGAGGGAGAGAGGGAGAGAGGGAGAGAGGGAGAGAGAGAGAGAGAGAGAGAGAGAGAGAGAGAGAGAGAGAGAGAACATATGAAGCAGGGAGAGTCCTATAAATAAGCCAATATCTGACTCAGCTTTAATTTTCTATCCTCCATCCCTGCTCTATCTTTACCAAGGTTAGACAAGTCATTATATGAGAAATGTATTCACCACAAATCAATGTTTTCTCACTGAACACTCACGACATTTCAATAAGGTCAGATATTTTTATAACCTCCTTTCATAGTAATAAACCAAGTTTCAGGCAGGTCAACTAATGTGGCCATGGTCAGCCACTGAATAAATTACTGAACCAGCAGCATTCAAACCCAATTAGTCTCTAAAGCATTTGCTAATTCCACCACACCTCTACACCCTGCAGCATTTTGTAATATTATAACAAAAGAGCTTCCCTGGGCTGGGATTATAAGCATGAATGTCAATTACAACAAACCCAATAAAAGATTTCCGTATTACATTTATAAAACAGAAAACTGCTAATTTCTATTAAATTGGGCTGATTTGACTGGGGAGCTAAATAATGCTGTTTTATTCATTGGGATGCCGTATGCTTCAGCAGCTGTAAATATTAACAGAATTAAAGACTTTAACAGGAGTCTAATGTGAGTGCTCTGAAAAGCTATTTCATCAGGCTCTTAGGCTAAGCAGGCTTTTTATTTTATTAAAGCCTTGTTAAATTAAAAGTTATTGGAAGTATCGATTATACCTGTTATTCTAAGTATTCATATTATGTGTGCTTTATTATCTCAGTTTACTACACTTTCTACATTTTTAAATCAGATAAAGGTGGAGAGAAATTATCATTTTAATGGATATAAACATACTGCAATGCACTTAGTATTTCTCTTTTTAATGCTTCAAAGTCATACTTTGTGATAATTTCAATGCGGGCTTGCCTAGGTTGTTTACCTCTAGTGATAAAAATGCATTATCAAATAAATAGTATAAAAAGGTTATAGATAGTGTCTTTTAACCTGCTTGACATCAATTTGTTTCAAGTATCCTGCTAGTGCCATTACATGTTTTATTCATATAACTGTATTAATGTGAGGACCTAAAACCTTTTAATCACCCTTACTTTGTTAACCTCATTAAAATCAGCACCATGAGAATATTTGACTTGGCTATTTGTTTTCAAAATTAATAAGTTCCACTCTTTTCAGAAAGCCAGATCTAGTTTTCCACCAGTTAGTCCATGCTAATAAAATTTCTATTTCATTTGCTTTATTTTCATACATGATGGCCATCAAATATAATGAGATGAAATGTTCCAGGAATAGGTAAACATCAGGGATCATGGATTATAGAAGGAAGAAAATTACCACTCTAAATTTTATGTAAGAAAAATACCTGCATCCTAGGATTTCAGAGAACTCTAAATGGAGTAAGCAAATGCCTAATTAGTTATCTAATTACTGAGCCAGTTCTAGTCATAACTGAAAGCATATGGTTCACAGAAAAAACAAATGCATGTACTGAATTCCAGTAATAATGCTATTACTGTGTATACTAGAGGCCTGATGCATGAAGATTTGTGCAAGAATGGGCCTTCTTTACCCTGAGTGCCAGCCCTGCCTTTGCTCTGGCTGGAGCTGCTTTTTCATTTTGGCCCAGAGCTGCCTTTCTGCCTTCCCACACTGCCCAGAGGCCCAGAGCAGCTGGGACGGTGTGGAACACCTGCATTGTTGCCATGGTGACAACTCAAGTGTCCTGCCTCACCCTCGGCCACTTGGCACCTGTGTATGCAAATTAACTCACAATCTTTGTTGGATTACTTTGCATACCTACTTCTGATTGGCTAGTTGGCATAACAAAGGTAGGGCCAATTTGCATCTCACTCTTTTATTAGTGTAGATAGGTTGGTAGTTTATCAAAGCCTTTATACTGGTTATGAAACACTTGTACTACATTTCAAAGAGACAATCATTTTATTTTATTTTATTTTTTAAATGTATTTTATTTATTTTTCAGAGAGAGGAAGGGAGAAGGATAGAAAGTCAGAAACATCAATGAGAGAGAAACATCGATCAGCTGCCTCCTGCACACCCCCTGCTGGGGATGTGCCCGCAGCCATGGTACATGCCCTTGACCAGAATCGAACCTGGGACCTTTCAGTCCGCAGGCTGACACTCTAGCCACTGAGCCAAACCGGTTTCGGCGAGATAATCATTTTAATAGAAACTGTTTTCCTGATTAGAGTTATTCAGCATAAATTAAGAAAAAATAAAGTTTAATAAATTAGCTAAGTTTAAAATCTATGCAACAATATTAAATGCATGTATTTCTATAGTTATGTAAAGAGAATGTTTATTGGAAAAGCATATCATTTATGCCTAGCATAACAAATACATTGACTGACTCCTTGGTGCCTTGCAAGATCTATACTTGGGAATTACAAACTGGAACTTATTTAATCCCTAGTATCAAGGGGTTCAAAGCCTAATGAGGACATTAGCTTGAGAGAAAGCACCATTGCATTACAATGTGAACTATGTAATAGTAACATTAATAGTAATAATATCAAAATTACAAGGTAGCATCCAACTACCAGCAAAGTCAAAAAGGTCTGCAGAAAACAGGCAATATTTAGGATTGGCTTTAAGATTTAGATTTTATTAAGTTCCCTGTAAATGTTGGAGATTAAACCCTTATCAGAGAACAATGGCAAATACATTCTCCCATGCCATGGGCTTTATTGTTGTGTTGTTGATGGTTTATTTTGCTGGGAAAAAGCTTTTTATTTTGATGTAGTCCCATTTGTTTATTTTCTTTTTAGTTTCCATTGCCCTAAGAGCTGTATCATTAGAGATGAAGAGGTGGGATAGTGATATTGAGAAAACAATAAGAATAAGTAGAGGGTATTTTATCAAATAGCAGACTATGATAATTAAGCTACCTTTCCAAATTACCACATACTGAAAAAAGTATATCAACTATATACCATATATATATATATGTGTGTGTGTGTGTGTGTGTGTGTGTGTGTGTGTGTGTGTGTGTGTACACATACACATACACCTATAGCTTAAATGATCATCTATGGACAAGAATATTTGATGAAAGCTGAAAAATAGAAAGCTGATAGGATTGGATAATACATCTTCTAGAACAGCATAAAATATCCAAATTGATAGAAGATGTAGAAACACTAATAGCTCAAAGCTATAAAAGAAAGTGCAATGATTGTAAAATTTCTTACTGTTAAAATGACAACAACCAAAACTCACACAAGGTGAAATAAATAATTTTAGTCCAATAACTGTTAAATAAAATTAATTCATAGTTTAAAACCTCCCGAAAAAGAAATCTTCAGGCACATACATTTTTATAGGGGAATTCTACCAAACATTTATAGAAGAATCAATGCCAATTCAACAAACTTCTTCCAGAAAATAAAAGAAGGGGAAATACCTAAAGATCTCCATTTCACTGAATGAGGTCAATATTAACCTGATATCAATAAAGACAGAGTAAAAAATCAAAGACAAAATTCTTCATGACCATAGATTAAAAAATCCTCTACATAATATTAGCAAATTAAATCCAACATATTCTAACTAGAATTCATGAACGGATGGGGTCCCTCTGGGTAGCCTGCAGGGATCGGGCCAAAACCCACAGTCCAATGCCACCTGTAGCTCTTACCTGCCATTCCTGCTCATCCTGGCCCCATTGCAACTGCTGCTGGCTGTGAGGGCTGTGAGGGCCAGTTGAGGCAGCTGGGGCTGTGAGGGCTGAGCCCTTGCATGAATTTCATGCATCAGGCCACTAGTTTATATATAAATTAAACATCTCTGCCAGCTTGGCTCAGTGGTTGAGTACCAACCTGTGAACCAGGAAGTCAAGGTTCAATTCCAGGTCAGGACACATTCCTGGGTTTCGGCCTGAATCCCCAGTGTGGGGCATGAAGGAGGCAGCCAATCAGTGATTCTCTCTCATCATTGATGTTTCTCTCTCTCCCCCCCTCTCTTAAATAAAAATATATATATTTAAAAAATTTTAACAATAAATATACAATACTTAATGATAAAACTACTTAACTCTAAGAAAAGGAATTGAAGAACTGCATAGATGGAGAGATATGCCATTTTGTTAGATTCAGTATAGTAAATTCTCCCCAAATCTATATACATATTCAATGCAATTCCTACAAAAACCCTTGTGTATGTGTGTGTGTGTGGTGTTTTTTTGTATGTGTGTGTATGGTTTTTTGGGGGGGGTATTTTAAACAGGATAACTCTAAACTATATGCAAAGTCAATGTAATGAACAAAATAAACTGATAAACAAAAATAGATCTAGAGACAGAAACATGGAACAGAGTGTTGAACTTCAGAGGGAAGGTGGGGGAGGGTGGGTGGGTGGGAAGAGATCAACCAAGGAACTTGTATGCGTATATGCATAACCTATGGGTACAGACAATAGAGGGGTGAAGGCATGGGGTAGGAGGGGGCGCAAATCTGGGAAAGATCTGTGGGGGCAAATGGGGAGCATATGTAATACTGTCAACAATAAAGATTTTTTAAAAAGGAACTAGAGTAACTAAAACAATATTTAAAACAAAAATGTAGCCTCAGATATTTCTTGAAGTCCCCTGAAATACATATTTCAGATATATTTGTTTTCTGTACCATTTTTTCTACTCTGTCCCCCTAGACCTCCAAATCCACATCAATTAATTTGCTATATTATCCTTTATGCAGATAATGATACTGGAAAATTCCTTTCATCTATCTCTGAATTTATTTTCTCTTTTCCTGTCACTTCTAATCTTCTATTAGGGGAATTTTTAGCTCATACATTATAATTTTCAGTTCTAGAATTTTTATTTGGTTCTCTTTTATGTAGTTTTTATATCCCTATTGAAATATCCATTTTTCCTATTTATTAGGAGCACATTTTCATTTACTTCTTTGAATATGGATATAGGAGCTGCTATATTTTATGTCTTGTATTTTGAATTGCATCATAGAAATTTTATTGATACAATTTATAGATGATAGATTCTTTCATATTCCACTGAATAGTGTTGACTTTTTTGCTTTTCACAAGCAGTGAACTTGGTTAAATTCAAATATCCAACTTTGACTCCCCTGTGGGAGGCCGATGCTGAAATCTCTGCCACTTCTTTTAAGCCTTAGCTGTGCTGCTTGTACTCTGCCTTGCATGTGGAGTACATCTAATTCAAGAATCAAGCAGAATTTTGTGCAGATATTATATCCAAAACTTGGGCATTCCTTTTTATGTTTTTCTCTTTCCCAAGATGTTAACTTTTACTTTCCAGCTGCTGTGGTTTCTGATTTATTATACCAGAACTTGTGGCATTTTATCTGAGTTCTAGATTTCAGTACTGTGCCCAAAACCGATCCTCAAAGGAAAAGCCATAAAAATGGAACCCTCTGTTACATTCCCTTTTCCTAATAAAGCTACCGAGGCCTAAATTTTTAATTAGGTTTGTTTAATGGTAATAATTTACAAAGTAATCCCTTTGATCTCTTCACTCTGACTCTGTACAAAGCAGTTCTATAATTAGCACTTTCCTTACCATTGTGTTCCAGTTTGTTCATGTTTCTTCTTAGTCCTTTGCTAAAACAACCAATCTTCTATAAGAATAAAAGTGTAATGGGCTAATTAGACTGGACAGCCAAATGACTTTCTGGATGACCTTCCGGATGGGCTGCGAGGGCCAAGCTCCTTGCACATATTTTGTACATTGGGCCTCTAGTAATTTTATAATATGAAAAGGTTAAATAAATGAATTGATTATTTTGCTTCTTTATAGATTTCAGATCATTAATTTTTTATTTTAATAATTCATATTCCATTTGTATTATATGAAATTGTGTTTTATGTGGCCTAAATTTGAAACTAAATATAACTATATTATATTTTACTAGAGGCCCAGTGCACGAAATTTGTGCATGGGGGGGCAGAGGATGTCCCTCAGCCCAGCCTGAACCCTCTCCAATCTGGGACCCCTTAAGGAATGTCCAACTGCCCTTTTAGGCCCAATCCCAATAGGATCAGGCCTAAATAGGCAGTCAAACATCCTTCTCACAATCCAGGACTGCTGGCTCCAAATTGCTCACCTGCCTGCCTTCCTGATTGCCCCTAACCACTTTTGCCTGCCAGCCTCATCACCCCCTAACCACTATCCTGCCAGCCTAATTGATGTCTAACTGCTCCCCTGCCAGCCTGTTTGCCCCCAACTTCCCTCCTATGCCAGCCTGGTCACCTGTAACTGCCCTCCCCTGAAGGCTTGATCGCCCCCAGCTGTCCTCGGTTGCAGGCCTGGAATCTCCCAATGGCCCTCCCCTGCTGGCCATCTTGTGCTGGCCATTTTGTGTCCATATGGGGGAAGAATCTCTGACCACACGTGGGCAGTCCTCTTGTGTGTTGGAGTGATGGTCAATCTACGTATTACTCTTTTATTAGATAGGATAGAGGCCTGGTGCATGGGTGGGGCCAGCTGGTTTGCCCAGAAGGGTGTCCCGGATCAGGGTGGGGGTTCCTTTGGGGTGTGGGGCAGCCTGGGTGAGGGACCTGTGGTGGTTTGCAGGCCAGCCACGCCCCCTGAGGCGACCCAAGCAGAGGCCCTGGATCTGGGATTTTGTTCTACAATTTAAACTTTGTAACCTGGAGCAGAGCCAAGACTTCTGCTCACTCCATAGCAACAGCCATTTCTGTTCCAGTTTATTTACCTTCAATACTTGAAACTTTGTAGCCTAGAGTGGAGGCCTAGGCTGCCAGGGCTGCAGAAGCTTGGCTTCCTCCATTACCCGGGCAACCATAGCCTCTCCTATCTCCAGCTCCCTGGCTGCTGCCATTTCTGTTCGGATTATGTATCTTTTATAATTGAAACTTTGTAGCATTGAGTGGAGGCCTAGGCTGGCAATGGCAGGTGGAAAGCTTGGCTTCCTCTGTTGCCAGGGAAACCCAAGCCTCCCTCCTGCTCTCAGTGGTGGCAGCCATCTTGGTTGGGGTTTATTTGTATAATTTGCTCCTGATTGGCTGGTGGGCATGGCTTTGGGCATGGCTTGATCTGAGGTAAGGTCAATTTGCATATTACTCTTTTATTAGATAGGATTTTTGTTCCTGATGTTACCTTTAAACGCTATTTCACTATTCTTTTATCTTCATGTTCAGATTTACATAGGATATATATTTTTTAATTGTAATCTAATCCTCATGCAATTTGATGGTCATTTGTGCTTGATTATAAATAAATTAGAGGCCCAGTGCACAGATTCATGCACTGGTGGGGTCTCTCAGCCTGGCCAGCCCTCTCACAATCTGGAACCCCTTGGGGGATGTCAGAGTGCCAGTTTCAGCCTGATCCCCACAGGCCAGGCTGAGGGACCCCACCAGTACACATGCATATAAGATCTTTGGTTAACCTCTTCCTGCCCTCCCCTTTTCCCCTTCCTTCTGAGATTCTTCAGTCTGTTCCATGTTTCCATGCCTCTGTGTTGAGCATCTGCCCCCTGGTGGTCAGTGCATGTCATAGCTACCAGTCAAATGGTTGAAAGGTCGCTTAGGCTTTATATCCTATATAATAAAGATGTAATATGCAAATGGTCATTATGCCTTGAAGTGTAATGACTGACCGCATGACGACTGACTCATGGATCAGCATAGAGTGATGCAACAAGCTACATGCGGTCAGCGGAGAGCTACAGGAGGGGCAGGGCAGCAAGCTATGAGTGGGGGGGAGGCTTCAGGATGGTTAGACAGCGGGTGGAGAGCTACTAGAAGGCAGCAATGAGCTACTGACAAGCTACTGGTGCACAGATTTGTGCACAGGGCTACTAGTATATAGATAGATAAGCAGAGAAAATGTTGATCTGGCTTTAAAAGTCTTTATTCATATATTTATAATGACACTTTTACAGCAGATGACAGACACCCAAATTCAAAATGCTTAAGCCAAATAAATAATTTATTAGCCAGCATAATTTGGAACATTTTTGAATAAACTTAGCTTCAGGTATGGCTCGATCCAAGGATGATCCGCATTATCAGATATCTGACCCTTTTCAGAACTTAGCTCTATATTCCTTTCTTATGTTTGCTTTACTCTCAGACATGCTTTTCCCAGACAAAGTTAGTACCAAAGATAATCACATTGAGAAATTCTGGGTTATATAAGTCTCTCATCCTGTAATCTCTCCTTTCCCCAAATTGTTTCAGCCAAAGTAAAAGAGAGCTCTTATTGGTCCAATGTAGTCCACATGCATATCAGCAAAATAGACTCTGCCTAGGGTTTGGTGCTCTGACAGACCATGTTTGGATTATTGTTTCATCCTTGGTTTTTAAAGTGTGCGGTCAACCCAGGCAATACCAAAATTGGTTCCACAAAAGAAAATAAAGGTAAACATGTAAATAAACAATTAAAGTCCATTATAATATCAAGTACCTTAAGATTAAATGATTTCACCATTAATATGCTTTTATTTACTTACTAGAGGCTGAATGCATGAAATTCATGCAAGGGACTCGGCCCTCATAGGCCCTCGCAGCTTTGGCCAGCCATCATAGCCCCGGCTTCGTCTAGAAGGTCATTCTGCTGTTTGGTCTAATTAGCATATTAGCTCTTTATTATATAGGATTTTTAAACAGTTAAATAAATATGATGTTTATTATATGTTCCTTTTTAATTATCTTGTGCCAGAAATAGAGTATGTAAAATACTCTGTGTCAGGGAATTTCTTAAGTTTCTCATTTTTGTTCATACCTTGTAAATTGGGATAAACACAGAGAATAAATTTTGGTTCTGTATACCAAATATTTTATGAAATATTATTATTCTCTCACTTGAATAAACATAAAAGCCAAGTTTTACTCTTGAAATTTTTTCAAATATATAAATACACATAAATTAATAACGGCAAGTATATGCTGGCTAAAAGAATGTTTTAACATTCTAAGTAAGTCTCCATAAGTAATATAATTAGACCTCAATTCTGATGGTCTTATAAATAGGGTAATTCTTCTAAACATTCAAACAAGAATGAATATCACTTCTTCAAAAACTTTTCCAAGAATAGGAGCTAAGTGACCATTCTATGAAGTCAGTCTTACCCTGATACCAAATCAAGAAAAAATTATAAGGAAAAAGAACTAAAGATTAATAATTCTTAAGAACATAAATGCAAAATCCTCAACAAAATATTTGCACACTGAATCATGGAAGATTTTTTTGCACGTATCTATCCAATTTTCCCAACACCTGCCTACATCTTCACATGACACTCTTCTCTTTGCCTAACTTTGCTTTGTTATAAAGACATTAGTCATTGGATTTAGGGCCCATCCTAATCTAATATGACCTCATCATAATTTAAACTAATAACATATATAAGATCTGTTTCCAAATAAGGTCACATTCACAGGTTCCAGGGAGAAATGAGTTTGGGGGGCTCACTAACCCACTACAGGCAGTAATAGTATTGTATAGAAGACTGTCAAGGTGTGTGTGTGTGTGCGTGGGAAGGAGGAAATAGTTATATCTTGAGTATTTATTTCACTGAGCACGTGCTTTGATCCAGGCTTTACACCCTTGGGCCACAGTGCCCTGTTTCCCCGAAGATAAGACAGTGTCTTATATTAATTTTTGCTCCCAAAGATGCGCTAGGTCTTATTTTCAGGGGATGTCCTATTTTTCCATGAAGAAGAATACAGTATACATTTATTGTTGAACAAAAAAAAAAGAGGAAATTTATTACCTGTATACGGTACGGTAGTAGTTGTCATCACAAACCAGCATAACCAGACAAACTGTGAATCCTATGGTATCAAGAATTTCTTGTTACTACCATTATTTCTATGTACAACAATCTATGGTGCATATACTGATACTGATATTTACCGGTATGAAGACAAAGTAAGATTTGTTCAATGACAGTCATCCATCATCTTCTGGAACATCATCATAACAATCCAAAGCCTGAATTTCCTGGTGAATTTCTTGTGACTCCATTTCTTTCAGAATCAGTAGACCAAATCTCTCATGTTTAGCAATAGCACTGTCCTTAAATGAGTACTTCTTGTCAAGGTAGCCTGCTCATAGTGCATTTGCAAGGCAACTGTCAGTGATTTTCTCCCATGAATTCTTCACCAACTCACAACTTCTTGCAGTTTAAGTTTCACAAAGTGTCCATGCTGATTTCTCTCCATTCTATTTTCAGTGTAGTCATTAATTTCCATGCGCAAATTGTCCTTGAATGGCTTGTTTATTGCAATATCAAGAGTCTGGAGATAGGCCGTCATTTCTGCGGGAATCATTATTTGATCTATTTTTCTTTTGTGAAGAAATTTCTTCATGTCTTTAGCCCAATGAGTGCTGGCTGCATCCCAGACTAGCAGACCTCTTTGGCTCCCTTGCATAACAAGTGGCAGCATTAAATCGACCCACTTCCTTATAACTGCTTGTGTGGCCCAGGCTTTTTCAGTTTCAAGAATAAAAATATTATCGGGGAGGTCTTATTTTCGGGGGGATGCCTTATATTACAGCGAGAGGCAAAACTGTAAGTAGGTCTTATTTTCGGGGATGTCTTACTTTTGGGGAAATAGGGTATTTCCTTTAACCCTTCTAATAACCCTGTAGCATGGCTCTTATTATCTCAAGTCTACAGATGAGAAAGCTGATGTTTAGCAAGGTCACACTTTAATTAAGAGGTTCAACTTGGATTCAGTGATGCATATCTACCTTCAAACCCCATCAAGTTAAATGCTAATACATATTGCCATAGCACTTTCAAGAAAATTATTAAGTTTTAGTGATTACAAGGATATGAAATAAAGGGGAAGTCTAAGATTATACAATTTTAGGTTGTTTTATGGGGGGACTAGTTTGTATCATTAATAAATACTAAAATGAGATAACCAGTAGGAATGATTGTTGAGAAAGGGAGTAGGGGTGGTAAATAGTAATGCAGATTAAAATACTCATTGATGCCCAGCCAATATGGTTCAGTGGTTGAGCATCCACCTATGAACCAGGAAGTCATGGTTTGATTCCCGGTCAGGTAACATGCCCAGGTTGTGGGCTCAGTCTTTAATAGATGTTCAGGAGGCAGCTGATCAATGATTCTCTCTCATCATTGATGTTTCTAGCTCTCTATCCTCCTCCCTTCCTCTCTGAAATAAATAAAAATGTATTTTTAAAAATATGTGGTCCATGTGGTAATCTCTCAGTTCTACACAACCTAAGTATCTGGTGGATATGTTCTTTTTATTTGATTCTGAGCCTAAAGTCAAGCATGGAGTCACCTGCCTCAAGTGCTCCAAACCAGCATAAGAAAATATACTTTTTTTTTTACTCCAACAATGTTTCATGTTGTTTTGCTTTGTTCAAATTCATTTAAAATATATTAACTATCAATGCACAAAAAAGATTTCTCCTGTGTTTACTTTTCCTAAATATGTGCAGATGGATCTAACCTCCATCATTTATTCATATCAAATCAGAAACCACTGTACTCAATTTAGCCTTGTTTTGTCCATTACATGCGGTGTTTTCTGCAGTATTTTAACTGATTGTGTACCTAGGTGAGTCTCTCTTCAGGTGACTTCTTTTTATTAAGGCTATTGTACAAACCAGCAACCACCAAAATAGAGAATATGGGATTGGGTTGGTACATTAAAAAATATTATTCTGAAGATGGGATGCAATGAGTCTGGCAAAAAAAAATGCTAATGGAAATGTTGCACAAATGTTGCTTAAAACAAAAACAAACTAAGATATCTTTAATACCTATGAAAATTAAATATTGTTGCATTTTTTAATGCTTGCAAGTATATTTAATTTTTATAGGAGGTATTTATATTTTTACCATATAAAATAGGTTTAATATCTATTATGAAAGCATATTAAAACTAATATTTGATAACAAAATTGCTTGAAAGTCAGAATATTGAGAGGTGCCCTTACCATTTAAAAAGAGCAATATTATTATTTTTAAAATAAAATATGCTCAGTTAATGACGATTTTATTTAAGGCTCCTTATTACAATTCAACAATTCCTTTGGGGACATCTATACTAATAGAAGAGTAAGATGCAAATTGACCGTACCTTCATAATGCCCATCAGCCAATTAGGAGTGAGTATGCAAATTATCCCCCCCCAAAAAAAAGATGTTGACTTAATTTGCATATGCAGGTGCCAAAAAGGTGGTGCCAGCAGCCAGGAGCCTCTAGTAAGCAAATATAACAACACACGGAATATTTATTCACTCATATTATATTTTCTATAGGAAGTAGATATGAAAAAAGTATTTTACCTAGATGTGACTGCTAGGTTTATCTTTACTTCTGTAATCTCTGCTTATTTTATAATATTTCTTATTTGCTACTTTCTTTTTCTTTTAATTATTAATTTACATTGAGCTCCTGAGGAAAAGATGCTGGAAGTTCTTTTTCAGCTATGATATTAGATGCAGTTTACAGTAGCTAAGAACCATATAAAATAAGTGTTTTGTTTCTAAAATGAGTGGATCACATGTGATTTGAATTTCTTTTCAAAGACAATAGGATTTAATTAAACCAGATGTATATCAGTTCTAGAATCCATTAAAAAGGATTCAGTATATTAGTTTGTGTATTTCTTAATTATTCTGTACAATTTTGTAAATTTATTTAACTATATATGTAATTGTTTCTTATGCTTTTTCAGTACATGAGAAAATGCTGAATTTCATTGAATATGTAATCTTATGAATGCAGACATTTAGAAATAGGTTCGTAAACTAAACATTTTCTATGTATACACATGTAATTGATCAGGTTACTGTATCCTGGCTGCATGTGCAAATTATCATGAGGTAAATAATAATTGGGAATAGTTTTTTATTCCAATATAAAGCTGATTAAAGTATTCTTTATTGTGACAAGTCTATTTTCATCTTCTGGAATTTTGTTTAGTCAGAAGAAGAGTTGTGAACATAAGAATTCATAATATTATGTTAATTAAAATAGAGAACAGCTTCCAAATGCACAATTTATGGGCAGAATTTTTCTTACCATGGTTGGCTATAAATTTTTGAGAAGGAATCATAGTGTATTACAGGATGTGGAATGCTTTTCCTTTGAACGTTCTTAAGCCACTCTCCTCCTTCCTTTCTATGCTGATATGGATAGGGAGGTGAGTCTCGCCTTCCCTTCAACCAAGTCCAGCCAATATTCCCCCAGAAATCTTCCTCCATTCATTTACTCATAACTCATTCTACTGCGAAACACTGTGCTAGGGCTAGATGTACCAAGATGAATATTAGAGAGTACTAATTCTAGATACAGGTACAGAGAGTAAATGATAATGATAGTTATGATAATGTAATAGACACTATTCTGAGGGTCTGAGCAATATCCCAATGAATGCACACATGAGCTTGTTTTATTCTTCCAACAGAGATATGATATAACTTAGTAGGTAAGGACTTGAGTTTTGAAGTCAGAAATATTCAGGTTTTAATCTTATTTCCACTACTAACTGGCTACATAGCCAAGGGCAAGGTACAGAATCTCCTTAAACTTCCCTTTCTTCATCTCCAAAATGTAGATCCTACTTCTAGATGTGTCATATGTCTGTTCTGAAGATTAAATAAATCCTGGTTGGGTAGTAGTTAGGATAGCACCTAACATAGTCAAAATTAGTAGCTATTTAGATCACTATTGTTTTTACCAGCTATCTCAAAGCAGTGTCTTTTATATCAGACAGTGCCACTGCAATTAACCCCTCAGTCATTGCCATTTCCAGTCCAACAATTGGGGAATTAGACACAGCACCCTACTCTACCAATACCACATCATTTGCTCAGTGATAAATATTTACATTTAATATTGAACAGATGAGATGAAAACTAAGACCCAGCAGTCATTGTCTAATCAGATTACTAAGAGTTTGTTTTCTGTTTCCAGGGATGAAAATATGTATACACAAACAAATGCCTTATATATCCGTTCTGAAAAGACTCAGATAATAAATATTTTAGGCTTTGTGGGCAATAAGGTTTGTGTTGCAACTATCTATTGTTACAGTGCAAAAACAGTAATAGACATATGTAAATAAATGAGCTTGGCTATTTTCTAATAAAACTTTATTTATATAAAAAGCCACTTAGACCATGGTTTTCTGAGCCTTGTTAGGGAGCATATTTAATGGTTGTATATTTTTATATATTACTGGGGGCCCCGGTGCACAAAATTCGTGCACTTGGTGGGTGGTCCCTCAACCCAACCTGCCTCCTCTCACATACTGGGAGCCCTCAGGGGATGTCCAATTGATGGCTCACCCCCAGCCTGCCCAAGGCCTAAAGCCTTGGTGAGGCTTTAGGCCTTGGGCACCCAGCCATTCCCCTGCTCAGCTCAGCCCCAGCTGCCTGCGAACACCTGGCCTCAGGGGCCTGGTGCTCCCTGCCGCTGCCACCACCATCACCACCGCTGCTGCTGCTGCCACTGCTTCCCCTCACAGCACCCAGGGGCTGGGTGCTCACTGCCACAGCCGTTTCATCTCTACCCCCGGGGCCTGGCGCTCGTGCCACATGGCCCTGCCCCCACTCCTGATTGGCTGGTAGCATAGCCAATCAGGAGCAAAGGTACGGTCAAATTTGCATGTTTCTCTTTTATTATATAGGATATTAAACTAGGCTGTGAGTTCACTGCGGCCTCATTGAGGCCAAGTCTTAATGATCTCTGTAATATATATAAATACACACATACAATTGTGGTTGAATAAACATTTTCTGGACAAGTAAGATAATAGTGAAAAAATTATATTAAGTAGCTCAAAAAGTTCTCTTGATAAATTATATACATATATATTATATACATATATATAGAAAAGAGTTATCTTTGCCTGTTTAAAAATAGAACTGTATGATAGGCAATTAAATTAATGTGTGAATGAATTTAATTTTCAAAAATAATGGGGGATAACTAAAAAATAAGTGATCTTTTATTATAATGTTCTTAGAAAGAGATATTGAAATTGTGTGTGTGTGTGTGTGTGTGTGTGTGTGTGTGTGAATGCTGGAAACAGAGAGAGGTAAGGAGAGAGAAAAGTTAGAGAAATTTATAGTACTGGACCATAGGTTAACATAGATATCATCACAGAGCATTAGATTGTGTTCTGAATTTGCAGGCAGTTATAACAAAAAGCAAAACAATAGAATATATAATCTGATCAAAAGAAATATCCCCTTTTTTCATAAGGAGCAAACATTTTCCTGGTACTGAAAGGAATATATTATGAGTCTTTATACAAGGACTATTGAGAAACATAATAAATAGCATTTCCAGTAAGGGATTTAGAAAAGTATACAATGATCTTCAACTCACTCCTTTGTATGAGAATATTTGACTAAAGCTAAAGCACAGCATTAAAACATACTTTGTTAAAAATATTTTTGAGATTTTATTTTCTTTATACTTTTTTTCTATTCTCCAGATTTCAATAACATACATTATATCACTTTTATAATCAGATTATGAGTAATAATATCTATTTTTAAAATGGTTTGACCGTTACAATTTACATTCTTTTAGGATTGTCAATTAAAAAAATTTTACTTTGCTCTTATAGATGGTTTCTCAAAATGCCTACTTACATTTCTTTTTTTATTTCAGATTTATTTCTATCCTACATACTATGTAAGAAATATCTCAAAGAATGGACTAGACATTGCAGTTCATTACTGTCCCTCATTATGTCCAGATGTCTAAGGGACCACTTAATTATTAGTCAGTGAGTAAAAGCCTTTTACCTGGACAGTGATACTGATAAAATTCCATCACATATATCTCAAACAAAGTAGTTTCCATATACTATTTCATGAGACCTCTCAACAACTCTAGACGAGCATTCTTTTAACCATGTCATGAATGAAAAAATTATAGCGATGAGATAGGAAGTGTGACAGCCCCAGGTTAAAGGCAGAATCAAGGCTATAGTTCACACTCTGTGTCAATTAGTAACGTCCAATCTACAATTTCCAAACTTATTTTTTAAAGAATAAATCATTCTTAATACGTGGAAACCCATTGTATGAAAAAATAGAGAACTGCTCTTATTGAAGACGAATGCAATAAATCCAGACACCTACTCACTTGACATTCCACCTCACCCCATGCCCTTTCAGAGTGGCCCTTCAAGCAGCAATGTCTCTAAGGATCCTTGGTGCTGGGTTTGACAACCACTCTTCTATATCAGTGACGATGCAAAGGCTTTCACTTAGGAGTTATATAAGCACAATTATTTTTTTAAAAGTTTTTGTGGGACCTAGGGTATGATTTACTTCCCTTTTTAGTATAAGACTCTAAAGGATGAAAATGCATGGCCTTAATCTACAAATATGCCTAATGATTCTTGATTGAAATTTATAGAGATGTATTTAAGAAATAAAAGGTTTCATGAGTCAAACAGTACTTTCATCTATGAAATAATTAAAACTCAAAGGATTCAGTCCTGACAAAAGGCCACATATGCATGTGTGTACACACACACACACACACACACACACACACACACACACACTCGTACTCACTCTCACACAACCATTCAGCACAACTAAAGCACCTTCTTTGGCCTGACCGTCTATTTGCCTTTACTAGAACTTAGCTGTCCTTGGAGAATGTGGATCACTATATTACTCGGAAACAATGCTATACTGCCTTCTTCCAGTATTTTAGGACACATATCTCCTCTTTCCATTTGCAATTATAGAGCATAATGTTCCTCCTACTCTTTTGTTCAAAATATATGTGTTTCATTGAAGAGCCCACCCTGAAGCTTCCTCTACCTTCTTGTTGCTCTGTTAGATTTCTTGGTCAGTCCATTTCATTGAAGAATTTATCATCTGGCTTATACACTGAGTGGTCAGATTATTATGATCTCTGAACGCATAATAATCTGGCCACTCAGTGTATATCCTACATAATAAGAGGGTAATATGCAAATTTTCCCCTCGACCAGGATTTTGACCAGCAGGCAGGCCAGCCAACCACCCATGTTCCCTCCACCTGGTCAGGCTGGCTGGACAACACCCATTCATGAATTCATGCACCAGGCCTCTAATATATATATATAAAGAGCCCAGATTATTATGCGTTCAGAGATCATAATAATCACAGAGTGTGAACTATATCCAGTGCATATTTTCTGTACACTCAAACTGCTCTTATCATTCCTGGAAATTTCAACATCTATGTGGCCAAAACTCACTCTGAGTTCTTTGACCTGTTCCCATCACCATTGACCTCCATATCATAGCCTGAATTAAGTCCTCAAAAACTGCACTAACTCCAATATCAAACGTGCAAACACCCATCTCCCTCAGCATAGCCTTCTTTTCTTTCAAGTTCTTCTCTCTAATACAGTAGAACAATGACTACCTCAAACCCATTGTTTCTAATGATAGTTCTTTCCTATTTTCATCATTTTCCTTTATGATTAGCAGAATCCCGTTGCTCCTTCTTTATCTGTATCTACTTTGATAAAATCCCTACTCTGTGTAAGCCAACCATTTACCTTTTTCATGCCTGCATCACAGCCACTTAACTTTGCTGGAAGGAAAGTTAAAAACCTGGCAAGTTGTTTTTGCCTTAATTTTACTCACTCACACTGAAATAGAGCCTTCTTAGCACAGCCAAGGAACTTTATAGTTTCCCAGTCTCCAAAATCACCTTTCTCCTTTCCCTTTGAATATCCTTATTTGGATCCTTGCTTCTTACTCTAAGCATATTACCTCACTTTCCACTTTATTGAAAAAAATAGTAAACGTCAAGTGGGAATTTCCTCCTCTCCCCACTACTAAATTATGAAAGCACTGCATCTCTTCTTCCCCACTGTTAAATTTTAGGCACAGTCTTGCCTTCTATTTACTGAAAGACAATCCCTCTGCATGTGTTCTTCATTTTAGCCACTGGAAAAATATCTCTATGAAGGCAGGCATTGTGTTTTTACTGTTGATATGCCTCAGACCTTGTACAATGCTTGGTGTAATATACATTTATGTGTATCATTTATATTTGCATATGTGTGTTTGTGAGGAGAGAGAAAGGCAGAAAGAAACAGGTGCAGTGCATGCTATATCTCTTGCTTGTGTCAGAAAATTTAGCAGCCAAATCCTTTTCCACGGACCTGTGATATTTTAGCAGAATAGGTCTTAAAAGATTATAGCATCCTGAACTGCAATGACACCTTTTCCTTTCAGGAAAAGTGCCAACTCATCAGGTTATCATGCAAAATAGACAGATAAATTATTCCTAGCCTTGTATAGAAATCAAAACAGATGAATATAACATCCCATACACAGTAAAAAATAATACGCCTATAATGTACTCATCGAGCTCTGAAATTGCATTCATTTGGAGCATTAATTTTCCAGAATTATTTCAGTTTGTTCTCACATTAATAAAACTGCATTACCTCTTTTAATAATTTGGGAGGAAATAAGAATTAGTCTGGCTCCTAACCTGTACATGGAGTATGTGAGTACTGTGGAGCATGTACGTGAATCTCACAATGATTAAGTGCTCCTCTGATATGCAATGCAAATACAAATGAAAATCTGAGATTAGCTTTTCTCTACATGTGAACACTATGATTTAAGAGTATGTTGTTATTTTTAAAATACTAAATTGGAGATATTTATAGGATCTATTTATTGGAGATATTTATAAGACCTTGCTGGCGAGCTGAGGTCAACAACAACAACACAAAGTAGGTGATGGTAGATTATAAATACATGGAATATAGCCAAAGCCAAAACAATAGACAGGTCCTAGGAAGAGGAAGAGAATGACCTTGTAGGTTCCCAAAAAAACAGTGGTTTAAAATGAAGCTGGAATACATAAAGGTCAGCATCAATATCAATCAAACCAGCCTCTCGTACATTTCTCTGAAGTGGGAGCAGTAGAGAACTATTTGGTCTGTGAAGGGCTTCCTGTCAGACTGCATCCGAAATTAACAAAGAGGTTGTAATGATGTCAAGAATATAATTAATTAAACAATGTGACTTGATAACCTAAAAAGGAAAGTAAAAAAATTTAAAAACCTTAATGGGTAGTTCTTTTCAAATTTATTTCCATTAAATTTAGTGGGATGACATTTGTTTATAAGATTATATAGGTTTCAAAAGTACAACCCTATAACATATCAACTGGATATTGCATGTGTGCCCTACACCCAAAGTCATACCTCCTTTCATCACCATACACTCAAACCTCACTACCTTTCGCTATCCCCATCCATTGCTGTTGTTGTTTTTTCTGGCAACCACTGTACTGTATGAAACTGATGATAACAAATGAACAAACAAGACAAACAGAAAGTCATAGACACAGGCAACAGAGTGAGTAGTTCTGATTGTTTCCGATATCTCATCTCAGCCTCGTCAGTTATGCAGCATCTCATTCGTCCTCCTAATGAAACTCCCAACTGCAATTACTTTTTTTTTCTTACCAAAAGTCTCTGTGAATATTGTGTTAGACATTTAACTCTATTCCTCACTGACATAAGCTTCATTAACACCATTAAACCTGAGATGTACTTTTTCTAAGTGAAAGAAAAAAGAAAGATATATTCAGAATGGAAATTCTCTCCTGGCCTATTACTGCCATTTCTTCTTCATAATCTCCAACTTCTATTTATCTTTACAGCGGTGATTCGTGGAGGCACGCAATGTTGTGCAATTGTCATAAACTGATAGCAAAATTTGGTGTGCATATGCATTTTCCTGACTTGGAAGAAAGTCTGTAACTTTCATCAAATTCTCAAAAGGGTCCATGACCTGAAAAAGATTAAGGATCATTACTCCATAGCATCCTTTAAGACTTTCCAAGACAAACATGGTGAAATTAACCACATTTGTCTTTACTACATTCGTTTCCCCTGTGTTTGGCTTTCTTCAAGTTTACAATTCTCTTGTAAACTCTGCTAGTTTACAAGAAAAAGTGTTTAAAAAACACTTTCTTTAGTCTTGCTTCATTATAAAATGCATGCTGATAATAAGTTTACAATGTTATTTGTGTTTTTAAAATAAGTTATCTGAGTGTTAAAAAATTAAAGCCCTTCTCCATATTTCAAAGAGTAGTCTGTTGGGAATTGGAAGAAACCTGTTATCTCTACCACTGAGAGCAGAGTTTTCTTCTTTTAACAAAAACAAATATTATCAGCCTTACATCTGCTCTGTTTATAAAGTTCTAATAAATTACCTTAGCTAGTCAGTACCCAGTCAGGCCTAAATGTAATATGAATTTCTGGAAAAAGGTCATTTGATAGAAGTAAAATAAAATTCAAGGAAACTTTAATTTCATTTTTACTCACATGTAAAAGCAATTTTTAATGTTAAATCTTCATTCTCCACTAAAAAGTAAGATATTTTAGATATTTTGTCCAGGAAGCCTTAATTTTTGAGTTCCATTTTCTAGTTTTTTATCAAATAACCATTTCATACAATATACTATCTAAATAGAACACTAAAAGGTTAATTTACAGCTATACGAGCTTTTCCATTTTGTAAAACATAAATAACCATCCTTTTATGTGTATTTTTTAAATTAAATCTGTGAGATAAAGCAAGCAAAAAAAAAAACCAACAAAATGTTTGACCTCGTTGGGTACAGATACTAAAGGGAAGCCTTTTTTTTTTATCTCCTACAAGGCAATATTCTTATGCCCTCAGCATCCTCTGAAATGGAGTTGGGCTGTGTCTTATCATTCTGAGTGTTAGAGATGTTCTTGGTAAAGTCAGCTCTTATGACAAGTTAATAGTTAAAGGCTAAATTGCTGTTCCTTTTCTTCTATAAACTGGAGCACAAGACTTGAGCCTTAAGGGATTACAGAGGATGCTTCTGAATAACAAGGCAAAGTGTCTTTAGTAGCTGAAGACCCAGAGAGGCTGGAAGACTGTTTGAAAAGGCTTGCCAGAGGGGAGTGCTCTCAAAAGTAAGCCTGAACAAGCCCTAGCTAGTTTGGCTCAGTGGATTGAGTGTCGGCCTGTGGACTCAAGGGGCCTGGGTTCAATTCCGGTCAAGGGCATGCACCTTGATTGTGGGCACATCCCCAGTAGGGGGTGTGCAGGAGACAGCTGAATCAATGTTTCTAACTATCTATCACTCTCCCTTTTTCTCTGTAAAAAATCAATAAAATATGTATTTTTTTAAAAAGTAGACCCAAGCAAGAAGAAAAGGTAATGAAGGGAAAAGAGAACAAGGGGAAGAGAGAAGGTGCTTCGCAATTTCAGGCAAAGCATACATTCATGAAGAGCCAGAAACTTAAGTCAGAGTGGGTTGGAGAATACCGAAGATGCAAAAAACAGATCCTTAGTAGCTCTTAGTCACAGAGCAATGGCCGAGAATCGGGGAGCCAGCCTGGAAATTCCCAGGTTATCCTGAATTCAGATGATAGCACCACCAGTCTGTTGAACCAGGTAGGAGTAGGGAATTGAAACAGGGTAGGGACTGGATGGAAGTGGGCAAAAGGGGGGATAGAGGACATCTGTAATAGTCTCAGCAATAAATTAAAAAAGGAAATTGCTAAGAAATTAAAATTTCCCTTCAAATAAAATCCCTAAGTCAGCAGATATTCCATTTATGGGAGGAGCTTTCCTATACTGTCTAACCATAGTCAAGTCAAAGCCTTGTTTCCCCTTTGCTTTATAGTTATTACAATATTCCTGACTGTATTCCCTATACTGCATTGATCTTTTTAAAACTAAATTATGGACTTTATTCAGCTTTCATTAGTTCTTCCAGTAATGTCCTTTTTCTGTCACCCATTTCATAGTTTCTCTAGTAAATTAGGAAATTTGCGGGTATCAGATATTAATGATAATACTGTAGGTTTCTGTGAACTGGCTAAAAACAGTCATCACATCAAAAAAAAATTCTAAAGTTGTATTGTAGCACAGAATCATGCCTACCTAGGTGTTAGCAGACGTGTTAAAATTTCTGAGGCTGATGGAATGTGGAATTTTCTTAAGGGATGATATAAAAAATTAAGAGGACTGAGCCAGGATTGACCTCCTGCATTCTGAGAAAATATTGAGTTCTGTAGAAATTTAATTATTATGCAAAGCATGCCTACATTGTTAAATTCTACTTTCTTTGCTAGTTCATTGCCACATCTGCACTGATATCATACCCAAAATGCTCCAAGGTACATCAACAGGTGTACTGATTAATAATGCAGATTTTTTCAATAGATGGAGTTATACATATGTTGATATATATGCGATTTGATATGTATGCTATTTTGTTTATTGACAACAAGCTTCAAAACTTCATATGTCAAATTTTCTGAAGGTATTAACATCATAGATATTTTTACGCTTAAAAATGTCAAATTTCATGCAAAAAAAAAAGAAGATTTGCAGGAAGTTTTAATTTGTTACTTTATTTTGAAGAAAAGTGCTGCTGAATACTCTGGGAAGCTTGTGGTAAACATGTTCCATCTCAAGATACTTGCAAATGTTGGTTTAAATATTTTAAAAGTGATGATTTCAATGTGAAAGACAAAGAACGTTCAGATCAATTTGAAGCACGCTTTGATCATAAAACAACCAGAATGTGCCAGAAGACACGGCAAAGTAATTTTGCTTCATGATGACACACCATCACACACTTTAAAACCAATTAAAGACACGTTAAAAGATCTTGCCTGGGAAGTATTAACCCACCCGCTGTATTCACCAGACTTTGCTCCTTCAGATTACCACTTGTTCTGATCTATGGCATTTGCACTTTCTGAGCAGCACTTCAAAATGTATAAAGAAGTAGGAAATTGGGTCTCTGAATGGTTTGCCTCAAAACAAGAAAAGTTCTATTGGGACGGCATCCACAAATTACCTGAAAGATGAGGAAAATGTGTAGCTAGCGATGGACATTACTTTGAAAAAAGAATTTTTTATGTTTCTCTTGAAATCATCATGTTTTCTTGGATTACAAAATCCGCGTTATTAACTGGTACACCTAATATTCACCTCCTAAAAATATTACTCAACAATGATTTGATTAATTTTTTGTAGTTGCTGTACATTTGAAGTATTATTCCATCAAACGACAACATTTGATAAAATATTTATTCACCAACTCATTGGTTGAAGGTAGTGCCTAGGGCCAGTTAGCCTCAGAAACTTATAGGCTTCCAAAAAACCAGGCTGGACAAGCTTTCATGTTTCCTGAGAGGGTATTCATTGGAGAAGCAGTGATAATAGGCATTTGAAGTGGGAAATTGTTAGTGCACTGAGAATGGTCACCATAGCTGTAGGTTCATTTGCAGGTGAGCCAAGCAGACATGAGTAAGAGCATATATCACATTGCTATATGCTGTGAACAAGTTGCTGAAACCTCTATTTACTTGAAAGATAGCTATGGTCTCTTTCGCAAAATATTGGTGCACAGACTGGTCCAAATTCACTTTCAACAGTATTTTCTGCAACATATATCCAAAGGAACAAATGGGTGCATGTTAATAGCATTTAGTGTCTTATCAAAATAATGGTTATTTCTTCAGGACAAAAATGCATACTATCATTTCTTCTTTTGCCCATCCATGCCTTTTCCAAGGACTAAAGGGAGAGAGATACTCTGTGGAGCACTTTGCCTTTATGAATATAGCCCACTGACAGAAAAATAAATGGATAAAAAAATTCAGAGTGACATTCATGCCACATTCCTCTGTTGATGCTAATAATAGCCTGTGCTTCTCTAATAATTTATCCCACTTGCCCTTATGACACCCTTGGAATGTCACGGCAGATATTAATTATTGCCTTTATTTTGCAATGGAAGAAGTTTAGTTTGTTAAAAGCATGAATTGCAGACCTGGGATATGCCAAACATTGGATTGATAGTCCTCCTCAGGATATTTCAGTTAATCATATTCATAATCCTCATTTTACTGACAAAAGCCCTAATTAGGGACCGGAGAAGTTCCCATGAGGCAAGAAAGTTTGGGAGTAAGGCCTAACTCCTGGAACTTCTACTCCAGTGCTTATTCCCTCCCAATATTCATGGATAAGATTCAATATCTGTCTCTCACACCATCCTGCATGCTCCATTAGAGCAAAATTCTTATCAGTTTGGATTCCTGAATGTACCTTCTAGCAAACCAGCACATAGCCTTGCACATAACAGACATTCAATAAATGTCTTGAAATCTATATAATAAAATCATTTGTCCACCATCCAGACACCATTGCTGACATGTACACATAAGGAACAGTTTGACGTTGAAACTGGGACTCAGAACTGTTGGTCATTGAAATTGGGTCTCAAACATTTCTTGTGCTCCTATGTTTATTTCTAGTGTGCAGAGGCAAGATTTTTTGAAGAAAAGAAACAGGGGAAATAAAAATAGATACAGAGGCAAAGAAGAATGGAACAGACTGTCGGACTACAGCGGGAAGGCAGGGGAGGTTGTCGGGGGGGGTGCTACAACAGATCAACCGAAGGCCTTGTATGCATGCATAAAAGCATAACCATAGGACACAAGACACTGTAGGGGGGAGGCAGGTGAGAGCATGTGCTGGGGGGTTGGGAAAGCTAGGGAGAGGTCAAGGGGGGGAAGGAAATATATGTACAACTATTTGTAATCCTTTAAATAATAAAAAGAAAGAAAGAAAGAAAGAAAGAAAGAAAGAAAGAAAGAAAGAAAGAAAGAAAGAAAGAAAGAAAGAAAGAAAGAAAGAAAGAATTCCTAATATGCAAACTGACTGAATGGCAGACTGACTGGTCGCTATGACATACACTGACCACCAGGGGGCAGATGCTCAGTGCAGGAGCTGCCCCTGGCAGTCAGTGTGCTCCCACAGGGGGAGTTCCGCTCAGCCAGAAGCTGGGCTCACAGCTGGCCAGGGCTAAGGACCTCTCAGGGAATGTTCAACTGTGGGGAGCAGGCCTAAATCAGCAATTGGACATCCCCAAGGGGTCCTGGACTACAAGAGGGCTTAGGCCAGCCTGAGGGACCCCCCCCCCCCACCAGTGCACGAATGTTGTTCACTGGGCCTCTAGTAAAATATATGAATCTATAATATTAATAATTTCTCTGAGTTGGACCTAGAGTGCTCTCAGTCCCAGTATTCCTCAATTGGGGAAGTTTTGCCCATTCCCACGGGGGATTTTGAAATGCCTAAAGGTTTTTTCTGACTGTCACAATGACTAAGGACAACTACTGGGATTTGGTGGCAAAGGCGGAAGTGTTAAGAATCATGCAATGTGTAGGATAGTGTATCCAATGGATAATTGTTTCACTCAAAATGCCAGTAGTGCCCTGAGAAATACTGCAAGGAAGATTATCTATTTCAATAATATGCCTCTAGTGTACTTAACTAATTGTTAATATAACTTCATATGTATGTATGTATGTGCCTGTGTGTATAACTGCCCATTTTTAGTTAATCACTTTATAGATTATTTTTCCATAAAAGAGGCTGTTGGGAGACAGAAGAAATGGAGATAGGAAAACTGGTTGATGTATCAGAAATGTGAAATCTAAAAAATGACCAGGGGGCACAGTGTTAATCTAATTTATACAGGTGATATTACCTTTTATATTTCCTATGTTCATTTTTGGTTTTCTATTTCTGTCTGGCTTTTTATTTCTTCTCAGGTTAAATCCCCAGTCTGACACATTAATGTGTTTGCTTTCTTCCTTTTAGTTCAAATAGAAATTTGAGAATTGGTTTTCAGGACTGTTTGTGTCCAGTGTCACCGTTAGCTTGTGGTTGCAGTAGAGAAGCTCAGGTAAAGCCTCTTTTATTGTTTCTAGGAAAACAAGAGAGCAGTCCAAATACCAGTGGTAAACTCCCTTTACTGAGGCTGAGAAATGATTTTCATGAGACCTTTCCTGCAGCAGGTAGCTAGGAAAACATGGGACAGAGATGGAAGATACTGTGGCATAATAGGAAAAATCACTAGGTTAGGATTCCAGACATTGGGAGGCCCTACCAACCAACTACAAATCATTTAACCTCTTTGAGCACTGGTTTCATCACTTAAAAATTACATAAAATAATAATAAGACCAGATGAAATAGCTTCTGGGGCCCCTTTCTGATCTAAAGTTGAGTTTTCAAGTTCAAGGGAAAGAGGGGATGAATTGGAATAGATGTTACCTTAGAAACTAGATAAAAAGATGCCTCCCATGTGTAAAATGATAAGCTATCCCTTATTCCTTTAGCATAGTCCAGAAGTTTCTGCTGTAGAATAATAAAACGTGAAGATATTCTAACTAGTTGCATGGTAGTACTTTAATAAAGCTTGTCATTTCTAGGTAAACCCTTCGAATATTTCTCATTTGTACTTGCGCCCATTATATTTTGCTATGATATTCACTTCACAGGTTTTTAAAATAAGTTTACTTTTGTTTTTATCTAGGGCCATGATTATGCATTTGGCAATTTTTATATTGAATTGTTTCAAGTAGCAAATTAAACTCATAAGTATTAATATTCTTAGTAGATAATCTTGTGTTAAGTCAACATAAATTCCCTGACTTAAATAGTTAGGTAATAAATGAGACATGTGGAACAAAATCAGTGTTTCTTTTTTCCCAAATATTTTACTTTTTATTAAGGTAACATTGGTTAATAATATATACATTTCAGATTTACAATATGATAATTTGGTATTTGTGTACTATGGTGGTTCTCACCACCAAGAGTCTAGTTTTCATCTCTCAATATATGTTTTACCCCTTTACCTATCTCATTGCCCTCTAGCAACCTCCAATCTTGTCTGTACACCTATGTGTTTCTTTTTGTTTTCTTTGTTCATTTGTTACTCTTATGTTTTACTAGAGGCCCAATGCACAAATTTCGTGCAAGGGACTTGGCCCTTGTAGCCATGGTGGCTTGCCTCAGCCCTCACAGTTCTGGCTTCATTCTGGAAGGATATCTGGAAGGTCGTTCAGCTCTGTGGTCTAATTAGCATATTGTTTTTTATTATAGATATTCCACATATGAGTGGTCATACAGTTTTATCCTTTTCTGTATGAGTTATTTCAGTTAGTATAATGCACCTCAAAATTCATCTATGTTATCGTCAATGGTGATATTTCATTTTTTATGGCTGAGTAGCATTCCATTTTTTACATATACTACAGCTTCTACAGCTATTCATCCATCGATGAACACAGGTTATTTCAATGTATTGGCTATTGTAAATAAGGCTGCAGTGAACATAGGGATGCACATATCTTTTCACATTAGTGTTTTCACTAATTTCACTTTGGTTAAATACTCAGCAGAGGATTTGCTGGGCCATATATTGTGGTCCTATTTTTAATCTTCTGAGGAACATCCACATTGTTTTCCATAGTGTCTGCATCAATTTACAATCCAGCAGATAGCATACAGGTTACTCCTTACTCCAATCCTTGCCAGTACATTTTGCTGACTTGTTGATAACAGCTTTCTGACAGGTGTAAGGTAATATCTCATGGTTTTTATTTACATTTCTCCAATAATTAGTGGTGTTAAACATCTCTTCATGTGCCTGTTGGCTATCTGTATGGCTTCCTTGAAAAAATGTTTATCCAGATTCTCTGCACATATTTTAATTGTAATGTTTGGTTTGGGGTTGTTGAGTTATATGGATTCTTTACATATTTTGGATATTAACCTCTTATTGGAAATATCATTTGCAAATGACTTCTCCCATTCAGTTGTTTGACTTGTTGTTTTGTTGATTATTTGAGAGTTTTAAAGTGTGATCTAGTCTCATTTATTTCTTTATTGTTTTGTTTCCCTTGCCTTTGACGTCAAATTCACAAAACACTACTAACACTGCTGCCCAGAAGCTTAGTGAGAATTTATTGTGACTTGAAACAAAGTAAGAAAACACAAGGCTTAAACATAAATAAATAAATAAATATAAATAAATAAATAAATAAATTTTGAATTAAAAAAAAGCACAACCACTCTTATGCCATAGTCTTAATTTACCAGCTCTGTCATTTTAAAATAAGTATACAGTTTGTTAAATAATGACTTCAGAGCCAGTTAGTCTCTGTCAGTATAAGATTGATCTTCACTTTTACCATGCCATGTACTGCTGTATCAGTCACTTTTAATAAGCTCATATGCCATTGAGAGGAAACTATAAATTAAAAATGTATATCTGGTATTTAATACGAAATATAAATTAAATGTATATGTATTTGCTATCTATGTAAATTGTTTTAATTACATACATTTATGCACATCTCAGTATAAGTAAAGACTTGAAGTGGCTTATGTTATAAATAATAAAATAAAATATAAATTGATAAACAGATCAAAAGAAAGGTATGTATGTGTGGAAAAATAAAATGAAACTAGAACACACAGTTACTTAACAGAAATGCCCATTATAAAATCCCATTTTTGTCTCTAAGCTTCCCAGTGGCCAAAGCAAAGAGAATGGCTTTATTTGAAAGACTTACTGTTTGATAATATATTTTAGAGACTGGGTCCAGGAAAGCCTATATTATCATGGTGTGAGCATTAAGAGATACATTCTTTTCAGGGTTCTAATAATGGGGTCATTATAGGATATCAAACAAATTGTCCTCAATATCATTCAAGAGCATTTTACCATATGGTTGTTTTTTCATGAATATGGTTTATGGCAGTAATCCAAAACAATATTTAGTAAAACCAGTTTTACATGTAACCAAAACAATGGAATACAAGTTTTTGAATACTAAAATGATCATTTTTTACCCAGAATAATATTTGGACACTACAAAAAAAATAAATGACCTCTATAATCTTTACTCACACACAAATATATCTATTTTTGATAGTTACATGATACAGTTTTTATTATACAGATTCAGAACTATATATCTGTATCATGTATAGATACATGATACAGTTACAAAATATCCTATCTAATAAAAGATTAATATGCAAATTTGACTGTACCTTCACTATGCTACCAGCCGATCAAAAGTAGGGGACAGGGCTGAGGTGTGTGTGAGGCGAGGGACCACGGGAGAGGTGGGGCCACCACGGCGCCAGCAGGCCAAGGCAGCCGCTGGGCCAGCGGGGGGGTCCAATCGCAGCCCCAGAGCCAGCAGGAGGTCCGGACTCACGCAGCCACCCTGAGGCCTGGCCACACCACATTAAAGCTTCTTTTATTATTAGCATCTTAAATTAATGTGATACATTTATTACAATTGATGAGCCTTATCGACACATTATTAACAAAAGTAAAATCTGCAGTTTACATTAGGGTTCATTCTTTGTGTTGAACATCTTATGGTCTTGACAAATGTACCATTAATGTAGTATCAGACAGAACAGTTTCATTGCCCTAAAGATCACCTGTGGCTCACCTATTCATTTCTCCCTGCTCTGAACCCCTGGCATTCAGGGGGTGATTAGGCTGGCAGGCAGAAGGGGTTAGGGGCAATCAGGAAGGCAGGCAGGCAACTAGTTGGGAGCCAGCAGTCCTGGATTGTGAGAAGGATGTCCATCCCTGAGGGGTCCCAGATTGGAGAGGGTGCAGGCTGGGCTGAGGGACACCCCCCCCCCCATGCACGAATTTTGTGCACCAGGCCTCTAGTAGTTATTATATTCACATATGTATATCCTATCCACCCCCAAACCAGATTGTAAATCTCAGTAGAACATACCTCCCCTGTGCTTACCATAGTGCTGTGTAAATGAAAAACTCACAATAATTTGTGTGTGTATGTGTGTGTGTGTGTGTGTGTGTGTGTGTGTGTGTGTGTGTGTGGCTGGCAGTTATATAAGACACCACTTATATCCACCTCAGATCCTCTCAGCCTACCACACACTCTAGTCACTCCTCTGGTGACCAAGTCAGCAGGGGCTTCACATAGTCTGACAGATATATAACCTGACGGTGCCTTGCCTCAGGCTTGCTTCCTGCCCTGGGGCTTCCCTGAAACCATAGCAAGTGACAGTCCACCACAGGAAACTTCTCAGCCCTCATGAATATACAATCTAGAATGTCTTGACCAGTAGAAACTCATGAAAGAAGGGCCGACAGGAACCAATTATAATTTCTTCTTCTTTTCATCCTCAAAAGGAAGCTTCTGAGATGGATTTCATGAAGATTCTCAGCAGCTCCATTGGGCTCAAGTTCAGCCTTTTTTTTTTTTTTGCCAGGAGAGGGACACTCACCTGTCATTTAACCACTGCTCCATGATTACATTATCAAATGAACTATCTGAACATTAGTCTTTCTCTCAGATTCTGCTTTTAGGGAACAAGGCTAAAAGAAGTGGTGCCAAATATTACTCTTTTATTAGATGGGCTACTAAAGGTGAATAGTTAATATAATTCAGAACTATGTTAAAAAATGATAAGGTCAAGTCAACCATCTATCAACTCAAGAAATATGGTGAGTCAGAGAGTCTCTATGGAATGAAATAAGGAAGAAATATCACCTGCAGCTTCTGAGAAGACCATACTAGAAATCAGACCCAAGATATAATTTTAAAGTTGGTAGAGATTCAAAGAAAATTGAGAGCACAGCCTTGACAGGTCTCCTATATAAAAGTCAGTACTCTACGGGGAAATGAGTGTGACCATGGCACTTGGATGGACACATATGATGGATCACCCCTGAGAATATTGAACCCCAGATCCCACTAAACATTTCCAACTAATAGAATTAGATTCCTGCTTTTTGCTGAAAGTGAGAAGTTCCTCTTGCTCTGATACCCTGGAAATACCTCATCTAAAGCTAGTAACTTGAATATAATGTATGTTTTAGTCAAAAACTGCTCCTGTCACTCTCATGCTTCCTGACTGGCAATGAGGGTCAGGCTATAACTCAGACCAAGCACAGAAACAAAGCCCCTCTTGTGTGAGCAAAAAGCTTACACCCTGTAGGAATTGCAGGACTGGGTCATTAATATTGGCAGAGACCAGGGGAACTACTGTAGGGGTGAACAATGAGGATAGTGAACCAGGGAATCATTGACATACAAGCACTCACCAGTGATTTGGGGTTCAAAATATTAGCAAAGACACCTTATAGTTTGCTAATATACTCTAATATGACTTTTTGAAGCTTTGACCAATAATGGCTTGCAGTAAATGTGGTAGTAATGCAAGAATACTTGGGCATAATAGTGAGATATGAACAGAAGACTTAGGGAGATGACATGTTAGAATGGACTTATTTTGTGAGACCAGTGAACAAACCCACCACTTGACCATGTTCCCCAGAAGAATCATAGGATATTCCCTTCACTATAGTAATAAGAAATGTCCTGACATTGAGCAATGACATCTGTGAGAGGCTCATTGTATCCTCTGAAGGTCATGGTTGGCAATAGAGGTATTGCCAGTGAATTGCACTTCCTAATACCAGTGGGGAAAAGAAGGGGATTCTGGAATGGCAGAGGCCAACAGCAGCCTCTAACTTTTAGACACGAGGCGATCTTTGTCTCAGACTCTGATTTTGGAGCATCCCAGAATAAGACAATGATAAAAACAAAACCCAACTCATTTTAATGGCTTGTTCATGCTTTTCTTTCTGGTCAATGTAATGTAAGATTACTTGATACTTTATTTCTTTGTGCTTGCAAGTTTGAATTCACTTAAGGTTTTATAACCTAGAAAAAGCCTACACATTTTCATTATGGTATTACAGCACTTTATCATTAAGTCTTTTTTTCCTGGTTACTTCTCTCTAGCTCCCCAATTTTAGTAATTGAACACACTTTACGTTTTATTATCCTGAGCATTTAAGTAACATAAGTCTTTCAGCTTTTAGATGGAAATTTTATTTATAATATTTATAACAGTGTAAAATAAACAGCTTGTTTCCTTTAAGGTAGTCATTTTGAAGCCTGTTCTTTATCTCAGATTCTCTTGCCAATTTAGAAAGTAAAAGTACATAGAGAAGTTGATTGCGTCTAAATGAATCTTACTTAATTCTTCAAACTGTGAAGTACCTGCATGAATGACTCACCATGTCTTTATCATTAGAAATGCTCTTTAGCTATTCTCAGTAAAGTACTTCTATAAAGCACCTAATATGTGCCTGGCATAATACTAAGTAAGAAAGAGCTCTTATCCTTGAAGCTATTAATGGTTGGCTATAGATTTTGCTAAATATCTTCCAAGATTGAAACATTGATATTTTGATTCACCAAAAGGGTTTCAGTTCCATTTATTTGGTTCAAGAAAAGAGTGTGACAATCTTTGCTCTGGCCTTTAGGTAGGCCTTTAAGAAGACTTTTAAAATAAACCAAAGGGATGAATAAATAAGGTAAAGTACTTGAAAGGGCTAGCCCTGGGAAAATTGAGCAGGGACTGAAGTTTATTTTTCATTTAACTCTCTTTTCCCTTTTCTGTATATGCCAGCATCTGAGATCCCTGTTATCTCATTACAGACCAGTCACCTCTTCACTACGGCTTTACATTATAATGAGTCTGTGCTGGGGGCTTGTGCCAGGGGATATTAAAAACTAAGAGGCTTTTAAGTCCCAAAGCCATGCCTCTCTAAAATGTAGGAAGGTATTTTATTCTCCGAGATTTACCAAACACCCTTTATAGCTGGAGTAAAAGGATTCTTAAGTCACTTCTCCATGAAACTTTTTTTTTTTTTGCCACAGAAAACTTAACGGTTGTCCTGTTAACTCTTTATTTAAAAATGTTTTTAAGAATATGTTTGAAGTTTATTTTTATTTGTAATTGACATACAATTTTATATTTGCTTAATTTTTTTGTTGTTAATCCTCAGAGGATATTTTTTCCATTGATTTCTAGAGAGAGGGTAAGTGAGAGGGAGAAACACAGAGAGAGACACATTGATTGGTTGCCTTCCACACACACCATGACTGGGGTCTGGGATTGAGCCTGCAACCAAGGAATGTGTCCTTAATGGGAATCAAACCCTCGATTAGTGTGTCTTTGGGCTGACGCTCTAACCACTGAGAAAACCAGGCAGGGCAATACTGGCCTAACTTTTAACAGCTGAGAGTGATTCTCTAGTTGTTATCTTGTTTTCTTCTACCAGGACTGTGCGTTTTCCAATGTGTCATTCTTAAACAGCATCCTTTTATTTAGAACACTAGAGGCCCAGTGCACAAAATTTGTGCATGGGGGGCAGGGGATGTCCCTTAGCCCAGCCTGCACCCTCTCCAATCTGGGACCCCTCGATGGATGTCCAACTGCCCAATTAGGCCTGATCCGGGATCAGGCCTAAACGGGCAGTTGGACATCCTTCTCACAATCCAGGACTGCTGGCTCCAAACTGCTCACCTGCCTGCTACCTTGATTGCCCCTAACCGCTTCTGCCTGCCAGCCTGATGACCTGCTAACCACTACCCTGCCAGCTTAATTGATGTCTAACTGCTCCCCTGCCAGCCTGTTTACCCCCAACTTCCCTCCTCTGCCAGCCTGGTCACCCCTAACTGCCCTCCCCTGCAGGCTTGATTGCCCCCAACTGCCCTCCATTGCAGCCCTAGTCCCTCCCAACTGCCCTCCCTTGCTGACCTGATCACCTACAACTGCCCTCCCTTGCAGGGCTTGGAACCTCCCAACGGCCCTCCCTTGCTGGCCATCTTGTGGTGGCCATCTTGTGTCCACATGGGGGCGGGATCTTTGACCACATGGTGGCAGCCCTCTTGTGTGTTGGAGTGATGGTCAATCTGCGTATTTCTCTTTTATTAGATGGGATAGAGGCCTGGTGCATGGGTGGGGGGTAGCTGGTTTTCCCTGAAGAGTGTCCCAGATCAGGGTGGGGGTTCCCTTGGGGTGAAGGGTGGCCTGGACGAGGGGCCTGTGGAGGTTTGCAGGCTGGCCACGCCCCCCAGCGACCCAAGTGAAGGCCCTGGGATCTGGGGTTAATCTATGTCTACAATTAAAACTTTGTAGCCTGGAGCAGAGCCAAGCCTTCTGCTCACTCTGTGGTGGCAACCATTTCTGTTTGAAACTTTGTAGCCTAAAGTGGAGGCCTCAGCTGGTAACAGCAAGCTGAAACCTTGTCTTCCTCCATTGCTGGGGAAACCCAAGCCTCTGTTCTCTTCAGCTCAGTGGCTGCTGCCATTTCTGTATCTTTTATAACTGAAATTTTGTAACATTGAGTGGAGGCCTAGGTAGGCAATGACAGGTGGCTTGGCTTCCTCTGTTGCTGGGGAAACCCAAGCCTTCCTCCTGTTCTCAGTGGCGGCAGCCATCTTGTTTGGGGTTTATTTGCATAATCTTTTGCTGATTGGCTGGTGGATGTGGCTGTGGGTATGGCCTGCGGTGTGGTGAAGGATGGTCAAATTTGCATATTACTCTTTTATTAGATAGGATAATCTTGGCAAGAAGCTCTGTGCCTATTTATCATGACTTGCTTGTATGAAACAAAAGTGGTCAAAATAAATTGAAAGGATGAAATGATGCTTCGTTTGAGGCATTGTTTTAGATCTTTGTGTGTGTCCTAAGACACTATGGTCTTTGCTGTTATTTATTTCATTTTGTGGGTCAAATAAGAGGAAAACTCTGAATCTTCCAGGATCTGTCAAATGTATTTTAAAAGGAGTATTTGCAAGAAAACTAGAGAAGGATTTTTTCTGCCCTTTTTTTCTGATAATATATACCATACTGAGTTTAAAATAAGGGTAGTGCCCACCCATAATGCCTCAGTGGTTCAGTGATGACCTATGAACCAGGAGGTCATGGTTTGATTCCCAGTCAGGGCACAGGCCTGGATTTCTGGCTCAGTCCCCATTGGGGGGCATCCAGGAGGCAGCCAATCAATTATTCTTTCTCATCATTGATGTTTCTCTCTTCCTCTTCCTTCCTCCCTGAAACAATAAAAAATCTATATATATATATATAAAAGCCTAAGTTACTGTCCAACTGTTCGACCATTCACCTGATAGCTATGATATGCAATGACCACCAGGGGACAGATGCTCTAACCACTAGAAGAGGGAACCCAATTCCTTGTGGAATCGGTCGTGGGTTAGGTTGCACTGTTGGTCCGAATCTGCTTCACCAGCATCCTGTACCCAGTCAGAAGGGAGCCTGATTCAGGGGTGCATCACCTGAGAATTGCCCTCTTGCAATCTAGGACCCCTTGGGGGATGACAGAGAGCCAATGTTGGCCAGATCCCTTCAGGCCAGGCTGAGAGAACCCACCAGTTCATGAATCCATGCACCAAGTCTCTAGTATTTAAAATAAGGGGTAATAAATATGTTTGAAATAATATTTTGGTATACATATAGGTATGGATACTAGTTCCTATTTCATTCAAAGGGGTTGCTTCAAAAAATCTTGTCATTTTCTGGAGCAGTTCAAGGATAAAATAGATGGAGATACTTTAGAAGATATTTAAGCACTGGGTAAATGTTTGGACTTTCTGATCTTTAAGACCATTTCCAAATCAGTTATTCTATGATATATGAAACCATATATGCAGTCTAGTATAAGATGATTCCTGAGTCCCTATTCAAAATTAATTACATTAAGTCCATTAATAATTATCCTAGCATGCTTCACATCATCTCATGTCATTATATATAAGGGAAATGTTTAATTGAATTGAGTTAAGGGGCCATATTTTAAAAAATATATTGTACCTAAAACTATCAGGAAAACATTGACTGAAATTCTAACTTACAAATATCTTTAGCACAACAATGAGTGGTATAAAAAGTTAAAGAAAGATCACCCATGTGCTGCTATTGAAGGAAATGAGTTAAGCTAACCAAAGATCTCTGCCTAGTCTACCATTTGAGAGATACTAGAGAAAGATTATGATAGTGAGACCATAAGTTATAAAATCATACTGCCCAACTCAAATAAAAATGTCAAAATTGTATACTGTGTTATAATGAATAATGATGACAAGACTTTGTTTATTTAATCAATGTGATGTTATCAAACACAATTTTTCATATATATATATATATAAATTTGATTGTGTATCCTTCACTTACACAGACAGTTAATAAAATTCCAATCAATGATTGGCATGTTTGTTATTAAATATCATCTTAATAATAGGACTTGGTGTTACTAGGCTGCAGCACAGCCAAGTGAATCATCCTCCCTGACATTGAACATTAAAAAAAAGTTTCAGAATATAAGTGTCAAATAGGAGAAAGGGTCTGGTTTTTCTTCCCCTATGGGAAAATGGCCTATATATACATAGGCTTGTTGGACCTTGAGGAGTTAGTACATAGGACAGTGTAGTGGTTTCACTCACAGTTGGCAAGAGGCCCAAATTTGAATCCCAGCTACTTGCTCATTAGCTATGTAAATTTAGGCTAATTAATTAATATTTCTCTGTCTCAGTTTCCCACCTGTTAAATTTGTTCATGGGTGGGGTCCGGCCAGCCTGGCCAGGGGAAGGGGACATGGGCAGTTGGCCGATCTGCCTGCTGGTAGAACTCCTGGTCAAGGGGACAATTTGCATATTAGCCTTTTATTATATAGGATTATATAGGCTATACCCTGAGTGGCCAGATTATTATGCATTCAGAGATCATAATAATCTGGCTACTCAGTATAAAATAAAAAATATAAAATGAAGTCTTTGTACTTGCTACTCATTTTGCAAACTCTAAAAAATATGAATAACAGCTTGAAAGAGAAACTGCAGATGAAAATGAATAGCCACTCTCCCTTTAAACATGACTATATCACGTAGCTGCTATTCATAGCAACAAAAGCCAAATAATGGTTCTGAATAGAACATGACAATTAAGGTCACCTTAGGCATCTTTATAATAAAATTCATATTCTAATGGTCTCTTGAAATCCTTCTGCTATGACATAATTATTTATGGGTTTATGAGATATTTTCTTCTTTTTGCCTTCAGTCATGTGTCTGAACTTTTATTCAGGTTTTCTTCCAATTACCAGAGAAATGATTCAGTACAATAACTGCTCTAGAACTTGGTTGATGATATAGCCATTTTTCCAATCATTTACTGTTTATTATTGGAAATATATTTATATTGAAATGTATTTATATTTAATATAGAAATTTGAAAAATTAAAAAAAATATTCACCTATTATCTATCTTATGATCTAATGCAACTAATATTATTTTGTTCTAATTCCTTTTAGGACCATTTCTTTGCATATACACAAATAAAATCAAAGCCTTACTACAAATAATTTTATGTCTTGCTTTTGCATTTATGATGAATTATTTTATATGCACAAAGAATATCATACACATGTAAGATATACAAATAATGTTAATAAAAATACCCCTGAATGATCATTCTTGAGAAATGTAACATTTGAAGTTATCCATCTGCAACCTTGGTAGCCCTTTTCACTCCCTAGTACTTGTTGCAAAAAATATACAGTAAAGGATATCAATATACCATGTTGTCTCAAAAACAATGGGTAAGACCCTCTTTGTTCAGTTATAAGGAAGAGTGAAAAATAGGGGCATTATCACTAAGGGCCAGCACAGGAGATAAATGATTTGCTTTAATGGGATCATTGAGGAGAGCTTAATGAAGGGACTACCTGCAAATATTGAGCAGGGTTAAGGGAAATTAACCAGGCACAATAAAGAATCCTAAGCTCGCAACTGTAGGGAACCATGACCACTACTTGGCCTGAAGGTATAGGGGCAGAGAACGGTTACCGGAATAGAAGAGTCACAGTCTTCAGGAGAGAAACGGAACCCTATTAATTTTGTCAAATAAGAAAGGATGCCAGTGAAATAAGTAACTTCACCTCAATCCTTGCTCACCTGACAATAGGTTCTTTTCATTGATTGTACCCAACTGAAAGTCAAAGGGAAAGGAAACTCATGTGATATAGTCCATAATAGTCTTTCCCCCCAGGGACATAAAGCAGTGTTGGAAAAGTGGGAGAGTAGGTATAAAAGTCCTAGGAAAGTAAACACATGGTAGTTAATTTAAAAATGTAGGTCGTTTACTTATTTTCTCAAGTCTCAATTCGTATGTACTATTTTTCATGACAGCAAGGCAGATGATATTGAAAGAAGCACTTACTTTGAAATATTGCCTTGAAAAAAATTATTTACATTTTTACAGGAGCTAAAACTAGATCTTAATATGACTGCTCAATTATTTTGTTTCACTTATCATATATTATCTGAGATTATGCTTATGCATATGAAGTTATGCACATGACCACTCTGGAATTAAAAGTTTTGTTTGTCTGTTTTTGTTTTGTTGGTTTGATTATTTTCTAACCAAAAGATATCATCTTGAATTGCCCCATTATAAAAGGTCTTAAACATGCATGTGGTGTGGATTATTGCACAGGAAAGTCTGTTCATCTATCACCTCACATTAGTGATAGAGGATGAGCTTGGTAACATATTGTGTGTGTTTTCTTTAATGTCTCTATATGCTTTTGCACCAAAATTAATCTGATTTCCCCAGATTCCAATGGAAGCCTTTAGTGGCTTTTCAAAAGTTTTTGCTTGGATCTACATTGAATGGCCAGATTATTAGGATCTCTTAACACAATAATCTGGCTACTCAGTATATATATGAATTTGTGCATGGGTGGGGTCTAGTACATGAATTTGTGCATAGGTGGGGTCTGGCCAGCCTGGCCAGGGGGAGGGGACAGAGGCAGTTGGCCAGCCTGCCTGCTGGTCGAACCGGTCAAGGGGACAATTTGTGTATTAGCCTTTTTATTATATAGGGTATACACTGAGTGGCCCAATTATTATGCATTCAGAGATCATAATAATCTGGCCACTCAGTATATATATGAATTCATGCATGGGTGGGGTCCGGCCAGCCTGGCCAGGGGGAGGGGACATGGACAATTGGCCAGCCTGCCTGCTGGTCTAACTCCTGGTCAAGAGGACAATTTGCATATTAGCCTTTTATTATATATGATATATACTGAGTGGCTTTCAGAGTACATAATAATGTGGCCACTCAGTGTATTTCTTCTCCAGGTATCTTTCCTTGCTAGAAAGTATGTCTATAGAGCTCCATGGAAGAAAAAACTTATACTTTACCCAACAGGAAAAGACTTAGAAAACCACTTATTTTCGCTACTCTCTTAAGATTGGAGTACACTTTATACCATTCCTAAAAATGCTTGTCAGATTTTTTCTTAATTCTAGAATAAATGATTAGCACAGCACTTGGCATGTAGCAGACTTAACGAAATGTTTGTTTCCTTCATCACATCCTTTATCAATGTAATTTGACATTTGATACCTCTCCATTGATATCTGTACAAGGATTTGGCTTTGATGGATTTTCTTCCCACTGAATTGATTAGCCTAGAGGGCATTTTTCATAATTCAGATCTGGCTATTGTGATCAGGAATTTGGAATATCAGGGTAACTGAGAACTACATATGCCATGTACCCAGGACCAAAGCAGATGCCAAATCCTAGTAACAGAGACTAGTACAGCGAAGAAAAGAGAGAAAACCAAGACATCATGCAGGAGAGAAATGTACAATGTTAAAGTTACAGAGATGCTCATCAAATGAAAGAAAGATTCAGTGGAGAGACAAGTTTCTTGAAGAATAAATAAATTTAATGTGGCAAAAAAAAAGAACAACCTTGAATGATGTGTAGTGTTTGGAAGTCTCTTTTTGGTACTGTTCACTGCCTTTTTCATATCTGAATTTTGTTTGCCTCAGAGGGGATCAAATAATTCAATATTGTCAGTATTTCTTTTTGCTGTTTCAGGTAAGACTTCCAGCTAAGTGTCCTATCAGATCCCTTCCGTAGCTTGTGTGTCTTTGTTTGTATGTGAGTGCTGGTGGAAGGGTAGCTTCCTGAGGGAGAGGGAGGGACACTAGAGTTCTATCCTCACAGAAACTCTGGTAACAAGTGGTTGTCATGCAAGATTTTCTTTAAACAAAGGATTTCAAAATTTTAAAATATGTCTCAAAACTACTGGCTTCTCCTAATTTATTCCTGAAGTATAAGATAAGAGTAGGTGTCTGCCAGCTACAGCCTACAGGCAAAATTCAGCCTTCTATGTGTTTTTATGTGATCTGCGAGCTAAGACAGATTACTACATTGTAATTGGTGGGAAAATCAAAATAATATTCATAACATGTCAAAATTACTTGAAATTTAAATTTCAGTGTTCATAAGTAAAATATTATTAGAGTACAAGCACACATGCTTGTTTGTCTTGTGCATGGCTGCTTATGCACTGCAGCGGCAGAGTTGAGTGGTTAGGACAGAGACTATAGGGACCACGGAACCTAAAATATCTACTTTGTAGCCCTTGAAAGTTTGCCACCTCTGGATTAGAGCTTTCCAATGGTGTGAAAAAAAGAGAAATACTGACTTCACATTTTCATCCTCTCAAGAATATGTATATAGCCTTACCTCATGGAAAAGAAAAGCTTAGGAACATAGATGAGGTGGGACCTGATCATTTTAATATCTACTATGAGTAAGGCACTAGACTCGATGTTTTAAACATTATCTTCAGTAATTTCACAACTCCTCTAAAAGATGGGTATCTCCATTTTCCTAGCATAGCTTAAGAAATGAGTTCAGAGGGGGTGATATGACTTGCATGCTATCATTTAGTAGATAAAGAAAAACAGGATACCAACTCCACCCTTTTTATTTTCACTATGTAGATGCTCCTATGTGCCATTATCAAGTATATTCGCACTATTCTTGTTGATTTCTAGGTTATTAAACTGCCTAAATTTATGAAGACTGAAGCTTACCCAGTAGCCTAATTAAACATAGAATAAACAAATACTGTATACCAAGATCAACATGAGCACCCAATGATATCGGAGAACTTGTCAATATCATCTCCATCTTCTTACAGCTATGATTCAGCCATATTGTTAAAGATGAAACCTGATTGTTAAAATAGAAGAAGGATATTTGCCTATTGTTTTCATTTGGAATCTGTCTCTAATCCTGGCACTCTACCATTTAAATCCTCCTTATTTTTATTTCTTGGCCTCAGTTTTTAGGGTAATATTTTGGTACTAGGCAAATTTTGAATTTGTCTTCAAAGTTTCTGGCCTTACTTCCACTCGTATTTCATTTTCCTTCCTTTTATTTACTCAGTGGTATGCTGGTAAATATTTAAGAACTGTCTCTCAGTCAGGAAAAAAAAGACTCCTGATGAGTAACATTGATATATTTCTATGGTATAAGTATTCCCATAATGCCCTGTTTTGAGCTACTAAAGGAATGCCTTGCAAAATGTCTGAAAATTTAACAAGCAGTTCTTGTGAATTTGTATGAGTCAGCTCCAACACACCACATACCTTGTCTATTATAAAAGGATTTAATGCAGTTCACACATTTTGCGTACACCTCAATCCACCTTCCTCAGGTCTGGTATAATTCTGCCCACCAGGTAGCACTCCATGTTCTTCCTCATCAATTTATCTGCTGTATTTCCATTGTTTTCCGTCCTGATCCTGTCAAGTTACTGACCAACCAAGCTGAAAAGTTGACATAAGATGAGATGTTAATGAATGACAGATGCAATGGGACAGCATATGCCTCAAAAGAACAGTTGTCAGAAACAGAAAAAAAAAATAATGGTTTAGAAATAGCAATGGTGAATACAGATTAAGACCAGTACGTAGGAGGAACATCTGATAAAGAGATAGAGGATATAAGACAGTTTGCCCTGAAATAGGAGTCTCCAGAGGACACAGTAGGAAGGATTCAGAAGAAGAAATTTGCAAGTATAGTCAAGGTAGGCATGGAGCAATATGGGAATAAGAGTGAGATAGAATTTGAATGATCCAAGGATTGTACAACATAGGCAGTGATCAAGGATAACAAAGATGTGAACATGGTTCATCTGGTTTCAAATCTATCAAAATAATCAGGCGCAGCCATTCTCCAATATATTACCAGTAGACTAGAAAGTGTGGGCTATGCATCAGGATACTCGAATAAAGTACCAGTGGTTTGGGTTGATTTTTGTTTCTGAGGGAGTCCTAATTCCTGAGAAATAAGTCTCACATGGGACTTTTTTTTTTGTTTGTAGGAATCTCCCTGAGTAATAAATATGACCAGCCTGTAATCATTATGTTGTACACTTGAAAGCAGTGCGATACTATGTCAGTTATAATGAAAAAATAATTTTTAAAAATCTAAAACAATAAAAAGATAAAAGATCAGTCTCTGTGGAAGAATTCAATATTGGTATACAAAGAGTGCATAGTCTGTATTTATTACAAGCTTCCTTGGAATAAGCTGAATGTCCCATAATTCTCACTTAGTGGCCTGGTCTCACTGTGCATGGAGACTGAATTGCTAGCTGTCGTGTATCCTTAAATTCATCCCTTCCTGACTCTTGAGAGATTTGTTACAGCATTTACCCATCTTCTTTATAGCTTCTCCTTCTGGTAGCTTTTTCTTTGACTTCCAGATTTTTCTTATTGAAGAAATAAAAGTATCTTAATTTTATTGTATTTCTCAAGCTAGTAATATCCCTGTGAGTTTTTTGTTCTCACATTTCAAACAGATAGCATCACAAGGTTTTAATACTTTCTCCATTTCCTTTCCACTCAATCCCTTCGGAACTCTGCTTTCCTCCATCGAAGAAACTTACCTCTTTGAAATTTAACAAGACTTATTATTGAGAAATCCAATAGCTTTACCTCTGTCAACTTTTACCAAGATTTTCTGTTGACTTTGGCATTAATAACCATTCCCTTTGGCACATTCTTTTCCCATGTTCATAAAAAAGTGGCCTGTCATTATTCTATTTTGGCCAGTTCAATGAAATAGTTTAAATTATTCTACCTTCTCCTCATACTGCCTAATAAGAATATTTCCAATTCTTGATCCACAACTTTCTTACAAAGATTAAATTTTAACTTAAATCCAAGTTTTGACTTTGGGACCATGCAAATATTCTGTAGGTATAAAGAATTATTTAAAAGGAAATCCATAGGCATCAAAACAAAATGAAAAAAATGAATATAAAAGAGTTGGTGGTAATGTTTGTACTATTATTCTGAAACTGTTATGCTATGGGATAGATTGTTACTTAATAAAGGGGTCTGCTTGCTTGACCACATCAAAGCCCAGTAAGACATGAACAGGAGCTTGTAGCAAAGAAAGTAAGGGCTTGTTTTTAGGATGTGGCCCATACCCAGAGTCACAGGTGAGCTAATGCCCACAGATCTGCTCCCCAGTGGCTTCCAAGGGATGGATTCTATAGGGGAAACCCATTAATCATGGTCACCAAGGGAGGTAGGGTCATTGTCAAGGACCTGGTCTCTACTTCTTGATTGGTGCTAGGGTATTGGGTAGCTGATCAGTGTATCTGATCTGCCATGGCATGGCTTCTTCTGGTTTCTCCACTTTGCTGGACCTGGAGCTGAAACACAACTGAGGCCTAGATGTTATCTCTAGTTTGACCAAAACTCTGTCTCTGAGGTCAACATAGATGAGGCTTGTTCCTAAGATTATTTGATGCTGATCAGAATGTCATTGTCCCCAGGGCTTAATGATTAATGGAGAGCACATGCAAGGGAGAAGGAGGCAGGTGAGTCAGGTGCTGGATGAGGCCAATTTGAATAACAGGAATAGGACATATTAAAGGAATAAAGTTTCTATGTGGTTACAAGAACAAATTAATAATTATGCTGATGTTATTCAGAACTCAGATATCTGTCAGGAGAAAAGAGAGAAGCATATGTAAGTTTGATGACATAAAAATACTTCAGTGGTGAATTTGAGTTGAATTTATCTGTGTGACTATGTGATCTATATTATCTTAACAACAACAACAACAACAAAAACATTTCCTAGCTCTGCAATAAGAAAAGGACTAGAGGCCTGGCTAGTGTTAGGTCAGTGGTTAAGCATTGACCTATGAGCCAAGAGGTTTCTTTTCAGTCAGGGCACATGAAGCTTTGATCCCTGGTGGGGGCCTGTAGGAGGCAGCAGATGAATGATTCTCTCTTCTCATTGATGTTTCTATCTCTTTCGTCCTCTCCCTTCCTCTCTGAAATCAATAAATATATATATATTTTAAATCCACATATAGGTCCACTTTAGAAAAGTGTTTATTTAGGTCCTTTGCCCATTTTTTAATTGGATTATTTGCCTTCCTTTGTTCAGTTGTATGAGTTCCTTGTATATTTTGTAAATTAATCCCTTATCAGATACATCATTGGGAAATATGTTCCCCTAAGCAGTGGGCTCCCTTTCCATTTTGTTGATGGTTTCTTTTGCTGTGCAGAAGCTGTTTGTTTTTGATGTCCCATCTGTTTGTTTTTTTCCGTTGTTTCCCTTGCCTTAAGAGATTTATCCACAAACATACTGCCTCAAGAGATGCCTGAGATTTGCTATCTAAGGTTTCTTCCAAGATTTTTTATGGTTTCAAGACATATTTAAGCATTTTATCCATTTTAATTTTATTTTTGTGTATGGTATAATTTGGCCTAGTTCATTATTTTTACATGTACCTGTTCAATTTTCCTAGCACCATATATTGAAAAGACTGTCTATTCTATTGTATGCTGTTTCCTCCTTTGTCAAATATTGAATGTTATGGCTTGGGTCAATTTCTGAGGTCTCTGTTCTGTTCCATTTATCTATATGCCCATTCTTGTGCCAGTCTCAGACTGTTTTTATTACAGTGACTTTGCAATATAACTTGATATTTGGTATTATGGTTTCCTCCAACTTTGTTCTTCCTTATCAAGATTGCTGGGGCTTCTCAGGGTCTTTTTTTGGTTCCAAGTAAATTTTTGGAATATTTCTTCAAGATCTGTGAAATATGCCATTGGTATTTTAATATGGATTACATTGAATCTATAGATTGCTTTGGGGAGTAGGGACAATTTAATGACATTGAATCTACCAATCCATGAACATGGTGTATTCTTCCACTTGTTTATATCTTCCTTTATCTCTATCCTTGAATTTTTCTAGTTCAGATCTTTTGCCTCCTTGGTTAAGTTTATACCTAAGTATCTTAATGTTTTTGTTGAAATGGTAAATGGGATTGTTTTTTTAGTTTCACTTTCTGAGAGATGCTAAAATCCTCAACAAAATATTAGCAAATCAGGTCCAGCAATACATTAAAAAGATCATACAACATGACCAAGTGGGATTTATTCTGGAGTTTCAAGGCAGGTACGATCTTCACAAATTGATAAATGTGATACATCGCACAAACAGATTGCAAGACAACCACCACATGATCGTATCAATTGATGCAGAAAAAAGTATTGGACAAAAATCCAGCACCCTTTTTTGATAAAAACTCTCAGCAAAGTGGGAATAGAGGGATCATATCTCAATATAATAAAAGCCATATATGAAAGACCTACAGCCAACATCATACTCAATGGGCAAAAACTAAAAACATTTCCCTTAAGAACAGGAACAAGACAGGGATGCCCACTTTCACCACTCTTATTTAACATAGTACTGGAAGTCTTAGCCATAGCAATCAGACGTGAAGAAAAAATAAAAGGAATCCAAATTGGAAAGGAGGAAGTAAAACTGTCATTATTTGCAGATGACATGATATTGTACATATAAAATGCTAAAATCTTCATCAAAGTCTATTAGGCTTAATAAATGAATTCAGCAAAGTAGCAGGATACAAAATTAACACCCAGAAATTAATGACATATCCATACACCAATAATGACTGCATTTCAAAAGAAACAACAGAAGAATAAGCCAAAAAATAATAGTTGTGCATGGGTGATGGAGAGAAGATGGCAGAGAAGACAGAATTAGAAGTTAGATCTCTTTGACTTTACATTGACCTTGGAACCATGTAAGTGGTTATCATAATAACAAAACAAAGCTAAGTCAGGAAGGAAGAAAAAGTCCAAGCTAAAAAGAAAAACCAAACTGAAACACGTGATCTCAAATATCTTTCTATTTGGTAGAATAACCATAATGAGAAGAATGATTTCAAGTGACTTTAAAACAGTATTTTGGCTCTATATTTCTAGATGGAAAAATAATTTCAAATTTTAAACTGTGTTTAGAAGGTTTATTATTAGTAATTTTGTGAATTGCTATTTTAAAACTATATGTATATAGTTTTAAATATACATATAGGTATAAAATATGGGTATAAAAATAGTGGTGGGATGAAGTAAATAAGTAATTATGCTAATGCCATTTAGGAAACAAGATTTAAACATAAGAAAAAGGACTCAGAAAATCAAAGACATTATATATAAAAATCCATGTAATTTTAAATTTTAAATATCAGAATGAATAAACAAAAGACTAATGAAGTGTGTCAAAACAACACATCCTAAGATGAGGAAACTTGAGTTCCAAAGAGAAAATTATTTATGTATTAGTTTGCAATATATGTAATATCAGATACTTGACTTCAGTGAAAGATCCAGAAGCTTATGAAAAGCAGGGGGCTTTAGAATCCTGAACTTTGAAGGATTTTCTCAAATTACATGGCCTTCCAAGGTGCTACTTCCTATTGGGCTCTCTGCTGGAAAATGCTCCCTCATGGCCAGGGGAACTATAGTATGTTCAGCCAGAGAAGCATGCAGAGGACTCCTACAACTAGTCAGCCCACAGTTGGTTCTCCTTTTATCTATCATCTATCTATCTATCTATCTATCTATCTATCTATCTATCTGTCTGTCTGTCTGTCTGTCTGTCTGTCTGTCTGTCTGTCTATCTATCTATCTACCTACCTACCTATCTATCTATCATCTATCATCTATCTATCTAATTTTAATCCTCACTAGATGGTATGTTTTCATAGATTTCTAGAGAGAGAAGGGAGAGGGAGAGGAAGAGAGAGAAAGAGAGGGAAACATATCAATATGAGAGAAACATTGATAGGCTGTATCCCACATATGCCCTGACTGGGAATTGAACCCGAAACGTAGGTATGTGCCCTGATCAAGAATCAAACCCGCCACCTTTTGGTGTATGGGATGATGCTCCATCTGACTGGGCCACCCGGGCAGGGCAATATTTATTTATAATTCTTCTCAGTTTGCTATTTTAATATTGTAAATTGTATAACTGCCTTTTTTAGTAATATCCCTTATCTTAAAAACTTATGACCTTAAAGCCAAACCCTTACTTTCTTATGGCTATACCTGTAAGAAATTGTTCTTTTACAATGTGTTTCTAACTGTATCTCTATTTATGACATTCTACCTTAAATTGCAGATATTAAAATATCATTCGAAAGTCACCATTTTATGTTTCAAGTTGTGTAGCTCTTACTTTGATCTTTCATTTGGTAACTTTGTTTTAATTTTATATTATCTTTATTTTAGTAACTTCTTAATGTTAAATTTTCCAGTTATGATCTTAGATGTTTGCCTTTTTTTTGCCTAGCTTTCATTTTTCTTTATGATTTTTTTACAATGTCTAACAATAGTGGAGCCACAGGAAAGCAGAATTGAAGAGAGCCAGTGCTACAAAAAGGAATCCTAAAGGTTTCTTCACTGCATGTATCCCTAGAATAGTTTTCACACCCAGCAATAACAATAATAAATCCCTTATTATTTTCAGGGCTGTCTCTCCTAAATCATGTTTTTGTGCAACTCAGTAGAGGATCTATTAAGTCTTATAAGGCAAAAATTAATTCTTTGTGAAGATTGAATGTTTTTTGGCACTGGAATCTTTTTTTTATGTTACTTGGCAACCAGTTCCTATATAAGGAACTCAGTGCTTCAAAATCTACAGTTTCCAACATAAATCCATACAATATGGAACAAACAGTGCTATAAACTAGAGAAATAGGAGACAAGCAATTATACCTCTGACAGGATTCAGTGTGTATCTCTCCCAGTATGACCCTGTTCAGAAATCGGGGAGTGCTGAACATTCTGAAAGATTATTAAGCTCAATTTCAGGATCCATATAATCCTCATGTTTTCATTGTATCATGTTGTGTTAAAATAGGCGGAATAATGTTTTATAGATATTATTGATTGTAGTTGATTCCTTACTATAATTTTTAATCAAAAAGAAAATTATTCAATGATAAGTGTTTATAACTCTCATATGAAATCAGACTTTTTTCAAATTTGCCTTTTTACTTCAGTGCAGCTTGCTTCCTTACCATGAACCTTGTGTTTGTTAATTTTATATATTCAGTGATTTATTTTCCTGTAAATGACATACAGAATTTACATGTTCGGAGCAAGAAAATTTAACAAATATGTGAATTAATTAATTAATTAGGCTCTTAAAATAATCCTATCTAATAAAAGAGTAATATGCAAATTGACCATACCTCCCATACACCCACAAGCCATGCCCACCAGCCACGCCCACCAGCCAATCAGGAGCAAATAAATGCCAACCAAGATGGCTTTTGCCACTGAGAGCAGGAAGGAGGCTTGGGTTTCCCCAGCAATGGAGGAAGCCAAGCCTTCCACTTGCCCTTGCTGGCCAAGGCCTCCACTCAATGATACAAAATTTCAATTATAGAACGTACATAAATCCAACTGAAATGGCAGCAGCCATGGAGCTGGAGAGAGCAGAGGCTAGGGTTGCCCGGGCAATGGAGGAAGTCAAACTTCTGCAACCCTAGCACCAAGGCCTCCACTCTATGCTACAAAGTTTCAATTATAGAATTTAAATAAACCTCAACAGAAATGGTTGTCTCCACAGAGCGAGCAAAAGGCTTGCTCCACTCCAGGCTACAAAGTTTCACTTGTAGAATATAAATTAATCCCCAATACCAAGGCCTCTGCTTGGGTCGCTGGGGGGCATGGCCATCCTGCAAACCACCAGAGGCCCCTCTCCCAGGCTGACCCACATCCCAAGGGAACCCCCACCTGCTCCGGGACACCCTTCAGGGCAAACCGACTGGCCCCCACCCATGCACCAAGCCTCTATCCTATCTAATAAAAGAGTAATTTGTAGATTGATCATCACTCCAACACACAAGAGGGTTGCCCCCATGTGGCCAAAGATCCTGCCCCCATGTGGACACAAAATGGCCTCCACAAAATGCCAGCAGGGGAGGGCCGTTGGGAGGTTCCAGGCCTTGCAAGGGAGGGCAGTTGTGGGTGATCAGGCCATCAGGGGAGGAAAGTTAGGAGGGACCAGGCCTGCAAGGGAGGGCAGTTGTGGGCAATTAATCCTGCAGGGGAGGGCAGTTAGGGATGACCAGGCCAGCAGAGGAGGGAAGTTGGGGGCAAACAGGCTGGCAGGGGAGCAGTTAGACATCAATTAGGCTGGCAGGGTAGTGATTAGGGGGTGATCAGGCTGGCAAGTAGAAGTAGTTAGGGGCAATCAGGGAGGCAGGAAGGTGAGCAGTTTGGAGCCAGCAATCCTGGATTGTGAGAAGGACAATCCTTTGAGGCGTCCCAGATTGGAGAGGGTGCAGGCTGGGCTAAGGGACATCCCCGCCCTCCATGCATGAATTTCGTGCACTGGGCTTCTAATATATATATATATATATATATATATATATATATATGCACATACATACATACATACATATATGGTTGATATGGTAAGTGTTCATCTGACCACCAGGCGACAGATGTGCACTGACCACCAGGCGACAGATGCTCAAAGCAGGAGCTGCCATGATGCATACTGGCCATTTATAGAGAAACAGTACCGCGGACCTGGCGCCAACAAAGCAACACTCAGCTTCCCCCAAGTGGGACACAGGCCCTGCCACCACCCCAGAGTGATAGCCCAACAAATCACAGCCAATGCAGCCTAGAAATGGTGGCTGTGGGCACTGGGTAATAATGTCACATAGCAGCACCTGACTGCTTCTACCTAGCGACTAGCATCCTTGGGGTTTCTTCAGCCCAGAAACACAACTTGCTTTATAGCCAGGTGGAAATATTTTACATTTTAACCAAATGTTTGTGAAGCATTTGATCCTCACAGAAGTCCTGAGTTGGTAGATAGGAGACTTGATGAAATCCTATTTTCTTGCCATTAGCTGGAAAACAGAGATTTAGAAAGCTTAGAAATTTGACCCAACTGAGAAGAAGTAAGAAATGGTGGACCTTGAATATGACTTCAGGTTTTCTCACTGCCCTGAATATAGTCAAACACTGCTGCAGTTAAATATTTTACCCTTTGTTCTCCCTGCGTGATCTATAATAATAATCTGCTTTTTGTTGATATTTACTACTGTGTTGCTGACAATTACCTGAAAGAGAAGTTGGGATGCTTCACTGGGCTGGAAAAAGGTTAGCTAAATCTGAAAGCAGGTCTAATTAAGCAAGTTTGTTCTATATCTATAAAAGGCTAAGTTGACTCGCGCATGAGTGATACATATAAAGCTATTGCTGGTGCCAATCACTCATGTATGTTTTGGTCTACCATTGTTGATCATGAATTTGGTTGACACTTCTATTATAGAGAAAGATGAATAGCGATATTAAAATATTTCTTAAAATTAATTTCCTTTCAATATGCTCAGATTTATGCACCAGACCACTAGTGTTTTATAAACACTTTTTCTTAATAAAATGGCTTGTAGGCATTTCAAGAATGATTATAGAATAACTTTAAAAACAGGGATGCTTCCCTGATATTATAGCAAGGAGGAATTAAAGGATATTGTTTAGAATGGAAGTCTACCAGTAATGATGTCTCCCATGAACTATACATTGAAATGTTTAAAGCATGTCAATTAATTTTGCCTTTTGTTTTGAAGCCTATTTAATCTTCTGGAAAAGTTTAAAACCACTGTTTTTTAGTCCTTATCTGAACATTTGACCATTGTGCTGATATACTAAGATACTGGCATCATTATGGCAACCTCAGAGGATAAATACTACTCTAGACATCTGTATCACCCTATCTAATAAAAGAGTAGTATGCAAATTGACCATACATTTGCTATAACAGCCACGCCCACCAGCCATACCCACTAGCCAATCAGGAGCAAATATGCAAATAAACCCAACCAAGATGACTGCTGGCCACAGAGTGCAGGAGGGAGGCTTGGGTTTCCCCAGCAATGGAGGAAGCCAAGCTTTCCACCTGCCCTTACCAGGTCAGGCCTCCACTCAATGCTACAAAGTTTCAATTATAGGAGATAATGAAGGCAGCCACAGAGCTGGAGAGAGCAAGAGACTTGAGTTGCACCCAGAGATGGAGGAAGCCAAGCTTTCCACCTACCCTGGCCAGCCCAGGACTCCACTAAGGCTACAAAGTTTCATTTATAGAAGATAAATAAATCCCAGATACCAGGGCCTCTGCTTGGGTCACCAGAAGGCGTGGCCAGCCTGCAAACCACCACAGGCCCCTTGCTCAGGCCACTCCATGCCCCAAGAGTACCCCTACCCTGATCTGGGACACTCTTCAGGGCAAACCAGCCAGCCCCCACTTGTGCACCAGGCCTCTGTCCTATCTGATAAAAGAGTAATATGAAGATTGACCATTACTCCAACATACAAGATGGCTGCCCCATGTGGTCAAATATCCTGCCCCCATGTGGACACAAGATGGCCAGCAGGGGAGGGCAGTTGGAGGGACCAGGCCTGCAAGGGAGGGCAGTTGAGGTCAATCAAGCCTACAAGAGAAGCAGTTAGGGGTGATCAGGCCAGCAAAGGAGGGAAGTTGGGGGTGACCGGGCCTACAGGGAAGGGCAATTGGGGGTGACCCAGGACTGCAGGGGAGTGCAGTTAGGGGCAAATGGGCTGGCAAGGGGGCAATTAGGCATCAATCAGGCTGGAAGGGGAATGGTTAGGGGATGATCAGGCTGGCAGGCAGAAGCAGTTAGGGGCAATCAGGAAGGGAAGCAGGTGAGCAGTTGGGAGCAGCAGTCCTGGATTGTGAGAGGGATGTCCGACTGCGTGTTTAGGCCTGATCATCCTGTGATCAGGCCTAAACCAGCAGTCGGACATCCCTTAAGGGATCCCAGACTGGAGAGGTTAGAAGCTGGGCTGAGGAACACTCCCCCCATCATGAATTTCATGCACCAGACGTCTAGTTGTTTTCATAACTTTAATCAAGAACATATGCTATACTTTGTGTTCTTTATTTTGAAGAAAATAATCAATCATAGAGAAAAATTATGCAAACCTTAAAATTATTAATACCATATGAAATAAAAATTCTACTTCAAGGAATTTATTATGATAAATATTGGACAAGTGTAAGTATATATGATTGTAATGTATGTTATTATAGTCATGCTTACATATTATCATAGCACATTTTATAATGTAAAATATAGAACCTCAATATCCAACAAGAAAGTATTGTTAAATAATTTAGGTTAACCCTTACAATGATATATAATGAAGCTATTAAAAATAAAGGTATTAATATATACTTAGTGGTAAGAAAATAAGTTGATAATCAATGGGTATCAAGTTTCAGTTATGTAAAATTAATCAGTTCTATAAATATGTGCAATACCATGCCTATGTTTAACAATACTGTATTTTACATATAAATATCTGTTAATAGAGTAGAACATATGTTGTACTTCTATCACAATAAAATTCTAGAAAAAAATGACAGTAATATGTAATGTTAAAAAGCAGGTTACAAATAATCTACACTAATAAAAGGGTAATATGCTAATTAGGCCAGATGTCTTCCCAACACCCATCCGGATGTCTTCTGGATAAAGCCACAGTGGTCGAGGTTGAGGCAGAGGTGGTTACAGGCTATCAGGCAGGCAGGCAGAGTGGTTAGGGACAATGAGGCAGGCAGGCAGAGTGGTTAGGAGCCAGTGGTCCTGGATTGTGAGAGGCATGTCTCTGATTGGAGAGAGTGCAGGCCGGGCTGAGGGATCCCCTCCTCCAAGTACAAATTTTGTGCACTGGGCCTCTATTATCTATAGAAAAACACCATGTTTTTTCTGTGTTTATGTCTATACTAGAGGCCCAGCGCATGATTAAATTGTGCTCATGTAGGGTCCCCTAGGCCTAGCCTGCCATCAGGGCCATGACTGCCGCCCCACAACACCTTGCATGCTCCATGGATGCTGCTAGTGCCCCTTGATGCTCCCAGCTCATGCCCTTCCACCACACGCTGCCTCCCCCTGCCACCAGCCATATGTGCTCCAACCCCTGTCCTTCCCACTATGGTAGGAGCACCTCTGCTCGCCACCTGGGAACCTGTGCCACACTCTCTGTCCCCACCCACCAGGCACCCATCCCCCAAGCACTCTTCACCACATGGCCCCACCCGCCCACCACCAGTCTTACTGCACCCTCTTTGTTGCACGCCACCCTCCCCCCTCTCCAGCCCTGCATGAGCCCCACCTCACCACAAAAGCCACGAGTCCCGGCCCATGAGAGGCGCTCCCACACTTCCTGGTGACTGGCTGTTTGGTCATGAGCATCATGACCACAGGTTTTTTATGATATAGATGTATGGTTATATGTGCATACCATGTATACATATGTATAAATTATTGAAGGCCATACAGAAAAATGTTAATGGTTGCTGAAGATTCCATGAGGACAGGAAATTTGGTTTACTGTTGCATCTTCTGTGCACTAGACATCCCCTGACACATAGAACACACTGAAAAGATATTTGCAGAATTCATGAACAGCTGTATCTAGATGTGGAATTACATATATTTTTGCTTATATTTTTTAATTATGGCATAATGTTAACTACTTCCTCAATAAAAGTAGCTGTTCAATGTTTGTTATATTTCACTTTGAGAAAAATGTTTGGCTCAATGGATAGAGCATCGGCCTGTGGACTGAAAGGCCCTGGGTTCAATTTTGGTCAAGGACACATGCTCGGGTTACAGGCTTGATCCCCACGAGGGAGCGTGCAGGGGGCAGCCAATAAATGATTCTCCTCATTGATGTTTCTCTCTCTCTCTCTCTCTCTCTCTCTCTCTCTCTCTCTCTCTCTCTCTCTCTCTCTCTCTTCCTCTTTGAAATAATTAAACACACACACACACACACACACACACACACACACACACACAGATGCCTGGTGCACGAAATTCGTGCATGGGGGGGCGGGGGAGATGTCCCTTAGCCCAGCCTGCACCCTCTCCAATCTGGGACCCCTTGAGGGACATCCAACTGCCCATTTAGGCAGTCATACATCCTTCTCACAATTCAGGACTGCTGGCTCCAAACTGCTCACCTCCCTGCCTCCCTGATTGCCCCTAACTACTTCTGCCTGCCAGCCTGATCACCTGCTAACCACTACCCTGCCAGCCTAATTGATGTCTAACTGCTCCCCTGCCAGCCTGTTTGCCCCCAACTTCCCTCCTCTGCCAGCCTGGTCACCCCTAACTGCTCTCCCCTGCTGGCCTGATCATCCACAACTGCCCTCCCTTGCAGGCCTGGAACCTCCCAACGGCCCTCCTCGCTGGCCATCTTGGGTAGCCGTCTTGTGTCCACATGGGGGCAGGATCTTTGACCACATGGAGGCAGCCCTCTTGTTTGTTGGAGTGATGGTCAATCTGCAAATTACTCTTTTATTAGGTAGGATAGAGGCCTAGTGCATGGGTGGGGGCCAGCTGGTTTGCCCTGGAGAGTGTCCCAGATCAGGGTGGGGGTTCCCTTGGGGTGAGGGGCGGCCTTGGCGAGGGGTCTGTGGAGGTTTTCCAGGACAGCCACACCCCCCACCCCCAGCGACCCAAGCACAGGCCCTGGTATCTGGGATTAATTTATGTCTACAATTGAAACTTTGTAGCCTGGAGCAGAGTCAAGCCTTCTGCTCACTCTGTGGCAGCAGCCATTTCTTTTTGAAACTTTGGAGCCTAGAGTGGAGGTCTAGGCCAGCAATGGCAGGCTGAAAGCTTGGCTTCCTCTGTTGCCAGTGAAACCCAAGCCTCTGTTCTCTCCAGCCTAGTGGCTTCTGTCATTTCTGTATCTTTTATAACTGAAACTTTGTAACATTGAGTGGAGGCTTAGGCAGGCAACAGCAGGCCAAAAGCTTGGCTTCCTCCATTGCCGGGGAAACCCAAGCTCTCCTCCTGCTCTCAGTGGGGGCAGCCATCTTAGTTGGGGTTTATTTGCATAATATGCTCCTGATTGGCTGGTGGGCATGGCTGTGGGCATGGCTTGTGGGTGTGGTGAAGGTACAGTCAAATTTGCATATTACACTTTTATTAGATAGGATATATATACATACATATATACTAGAAACCTGATTCACTAAATTCATGCAAAGGGATCAGCCCTTGCAGCCCTGACTTCATCCAGAAGGTCATTGGGATGGTTGTTCTGCTGTTTGGTCTAATTAGCATATTAGCTCTTTGTTATGTAGGATGTGCAAAATCACAACCACTCATAGAATATATGGCACAACATTTTTAGAAATTTACTTTCTGAATATATTACATTCTTGTTTACGCTGTTGCTACTGTTGATACTTACATTTTGATTGAATGTGTCTATTGGCACATCACTTTAAAAAGGAAAAAATCTTTAAGGCAAAAGCATGTGTCTTCTTGCTATTGTTAAGTAATTTAAATCAATACTCCTTACTTAACAACTCAACTTACCCAAGGGCCTCGATTTTATGTGTATCTCAGAGAGAGAACATGCACCATTACTCTTTAAATATCTACTTTAATTATGCTTTTAATTTTGCAGACTTTACATAGAACCCAAATCTGTTGACAGAGGAAATGAACTACAAATCCTGTCCTTTCTATTTTGTCATTTTAACTGCTTAGGAAATTAAGTTTAGGTTTGAAATGGGGTAATGCCATTTCCAAAGTTTTTAAATCCTGAACTATAACATGGATGGAATACAAATATTTTTATTGTTGACAATATTACAGATATTCCCCCATTTTCTCTCACTTTGCCCCCTTCACCCAGCCCTCCCTCCCTCCCCGCCTTTACCATATTGTTGTCTGCAAATATTTTAATGCAAAATAGCAAGGTTTATCTCCTTTATTTCTGAAGTAATGTCCTTGTTAACAGTGCTCTCTTCTAAAGGTGATGTGACACATTGCAAACACTCTTGCCTATAAATGTCAATTAGACTTCTTCCATGAAGGGAGAAATGCCAGATATTGGATCCTCAAGTTTTTTGTAAATATATTTTATTGATTTCAGAGAGGAAGGGAGAGGGAGAGAGAGATAGAAACATCAATGATGAGAGAGAATCATTGATCGGTTGTTTCCTTCACACCTCTTATTAGAGATAGAGTCAGTAATCCGGGCATGTGCCCTGACTAGGAATTGAACTGTGACCTCCTGGTTCATAGATCGGTGCTCAACCATTGAGTCATACCAGCAAGACTAGGTCCTTAAGTTTGCTTGTAATTTTCAAATAGCCAACACTATCATTGAACTCGGATTATTAAATATAAAGTAGATTGTTATATTAGCAAAGTCTATCTTAAGTCATGCTCAAACCTATGCATTTTAAGAACTAAAGTGCCTAAAGCACTTTATTATCTGGGAGTATACTTAAAAATGCAATTCTGCAGTAAAGCTTAGGATGTATGAGAGTTAAGGAGTTTTAAGACAAGACCCATTGAATCTAATGTTTACGTACAGATTGGAAAGCAAACTCTGATTTTAGAATTTAGTAGGGAAGTAACTAGGTAAATTATTCAGTTAACTCATGGGATGAGATTTCAAAAAATGATTCAGGATACTACCATGAAAAAAATTAGTGGATGAAAATTATGTCTGATCCCTGAAGACGGATATACTATAATGAAACTATGCATAGATTAGGTACTCAAAGGAAATGACTCATGGATATGTAAAAATTCAGAGGGTAGATAGACTATTCCTCAAAACAGTATCATCTTTTAAAAGTTATGTTTGTTCAGGTATAATTTAGATAACAGAAAAACATTCTTTTTATTTCTTGGACATTTCAGAAATTATTTCTATTGATTTTATTGGGGATCAGGGTTCAAGTATATAACTCAATAAAACATCATCTGCACACTAAATTGGGTGCCCATTGCCGCCAAGCAAAGTCTCTTTCCATCCTCATTTTTTTCCCTTTGCCCATCTCTACCTACCCTGCCTCTTTTCCCTCTGGCTATCACCACACTGTGCTTTTGCTTAACCCTTTACCTTCTTTCATCCAGTCTCCCAACCTCCTCCTCTCTGACAGCTGTCATTCTGTTCCATGTTTCCACGCTAAGTGAAATAAGTCAGTTAGTAAATCACAAATACCATATTATTTTATGGGAAATCTTACTAGTATAAACAAAAACTCATCCTTTTTAGATACACAGTTCAATGGATTTTTACACACATATCCAGTTATATAACCACCACCACATTCCAGATATGGAATATTTTCATCACTTATAGAAATCCTCATTTTATTTCCTTTTTAGTTATTTATTTTATTGAATTTATTGGCATGACATTGGTTAACAAAATTATATAGATTTTAGGTGTGCAATTCTATAACACATCACCTATATATTGTATTATGTGTTCATCACCCAAAGTCAAGTCTCCTTCCATCACCATTTTTCCCCCTTTTACCCTTTTCTACATGTCCCAACCCCCTTTCCCTCTGGTAATCACAGTATAGTTGCTGAGTAGTAGTTCATGCATGAATGTATCCATGTGAATTGCTTCAGGTATTTTGCAATTATGAATACAGCTACTATGAACATTTACCTACAAATCCTTATGTAGACATGTTATTATTCTTTCTGGGTAAGAAAGAGTTGGATCACTAGGTTGTATAGTGATATATGTTTAAATTTATTTAAAATTGTTGAATTATTCTAAAGTAGTTATATTGGTGGTTTGCTTTTTGTTGTTGTTGTTGTGTGTGTTTTTTTGCATTTCTGTCAGCAAAGTATGAGAATTCTAGTTGCTCTGAATCTAGATAATTCTAGTTGCTTCACATCCTTGTCAGCACTTGGCATTGTTAGGTTTTGTTGTTTTGTTGTTTTAGTTTTAGTCATTCTAAAAGGTCTGTAATGGTATCTCATTGTGGTAATGTTTTGCATTTACCTACTGACTAATAATGTTGAGCATCTTTGTATATGCTTATTATCCATATCTATTTGATAAAATGTTTATTAAAATATTTGGACATTCAAGTTACTTCTTTTCTCGAGTTATAGGAGTTCTTTATATTTTCTGGATATAAGTCTTTTATCAGAGAGTTGTTTGCACATTTTTCCTGCCAGTATGTGTCTTATCTGTTCATTTGCTTTCAAAGAGCAGGCAATCTTAATTTTAAGTTCAATTGATCATTTCTTTATGATTTATGATTTTTAAATTATGTAAAACAAATATTTGCCTAAATCAAAGGCACAAATATTTCTATGTTTTCATGTAGATGTTTCAGACTTTGTTACATTCAGATCTATGATCCATTTCAAGTTAATTTTTGTATATTGCATGAAAAAAAGTGTTGAGGTTCTTCTTTCTCCTTCCTTACTTCTTTCCATATATAATTTTGAATTGTAAAATTTAAACGAATAATGTGTAGGATATAGAAGGTCATAGCTTATTCAGTACAGTACAAACAATGGCAAATATATAAAGTAAATATTTTAAGCCTATGAAATCAATTAAGAGGTTATAGGAAAAAACTTAGGGAATTGTAAATTTAAGAATTTATGTATAAAAATAAAGGTAGACAACTTCAGGGACCACAACTATTATGCTTGGATTCCAAACGTAACTGAAATAGGTTTACTGGCAAATTAATCTCTTAACCTGCATTACATTTTGTTAAATATTTCTGAGAAATAGATTCCTGTGAGGTTTTGGAGAAAGCAATTTCCAGAACCATAGTTACTGACAATATTGGATGTATTTTCTATTTTTAATGGAAGTAAATGTTTATATTCCAAAATATGTTTGAAAATTTCAAATTCTTAGACATTTTGTGACTACTCATGATGTGCAAGTTATAGAATGCTTGTTTGATGTTTGCTCGATAAAAAAACTGTCACTATGCACTATGATCTAGGTCCGTAGCCAGCAAACCAAGGCCCATGGGCCTAATTTAATCTCTGCCTATTTTTGTAATTAAAGTTTTATTGGGACACGGCCATGCCAATTTGTTTATGTATTATCTTTGACTGCTTTTGTGCCATAAGGGATCAGAGCTGAGTAATTATGAAAAAGACCACATGGCCCACAAAGCCCGAAATATTTACTGTCTGGCCCTTTACTGAAATGAAATTTTAGAGAAGAGTCAGGGTTAAATAAAGGCATTAGGGTTGAAGAACCATTCTGGAGGATAAATGAGGGTGTCTGGGTATTGTTTACCAAAGACATACATAAAGGATGGAAAAGTCTGTAGGGTCAAGCTTTGAAGAGCTTTGAGCCCAAGATTAGACCCATTATTTCTATTACAAAGGCAATGAACACACACTGAAAGTTTCTGAGTGGCAAAAACAACAATTAAATGTGTGGTTATAAAAGCAAGAACTTTTGAAATATATACACGGAAGTAAAAAAATATGCTATTACCATTGTGTTGATGAGTTATTATGTAGCCAGCCAGAATTTTAAAGATGGAATTGACAGAATTTAATGGCAGAATTTAATGAGGGTAAGAAAGAATGTAGTGCTATTTTTTTTAGTGATGCTAATTTTGTTGTTTGAAACTGGCAATCCCACTCTGGAACTTTTTTTTATACATTGTTGAGTTGAGAATTTTGTGATAACTCTACATGGAAGTGTCCATTAGATAGTTGGAAGTAGAGATGTAGCACTCAGCTGAAATCTGGAGTTTCCTATTAGTACTTTGATACTTCCATCTTAACTCTGCACTTTGCTATACATATTGATGAAAGGTACAATAAGTTCACTGCTAATAATCAAATGAGAAATGTGATTTAAAACTGTGGTGATGACTCAAATATGGTAACAGGTTGGCCATCGGCAGGGATATTACCAGTGGACTAAAACAAGAAGTGAAGAGAAATATTGCCTTGTATGTAAACTCTTCATATACATCATTGTTTATTGTTATTGTTCTGCTTTGAAGAATATGAACTCTGAATTTTTCATGGATAACAAGGTAATGGGGGTGGTTCTTTTTCTTAGCTTTATTAAGATATATTTGACAACATTGTGTAAGATTAATGTGTACAGTATGATGTTTTGATAAACTAATACATTGTGTATTGTGAAATGATTACCATGATGAGATGAGCTAACACATCTATCATTTTATATAGTTACCTATTTAGTGTGGTGAGAACATTTAAATCTACTCTCAAATCACAATTATATGATATAGTTTCATTAACTATAGTTATCCTAAATATTAGATCTCTGGAACTTTTCATCTTATTATTGAAACTTGTATCCTTTAACCAAAATCTCTCTATTTTCCCCACCCATCCACCCACCCCCAGGCCCTGGCAACCACCTATCTATTTCTATGACTTTTATTTTTTTAGATTCCATATATGAGATCACACAGTATTTGTATTTCTATGTCCCATTTATTTAATTTAGTAAATGCCCTCAAGTTTTATGCACATAACAGTATCTTCTTTTTATGGCTGAATAATATTCCATTTGATATAGAGGCCATTTTTTTCATCCATTCATCTGCCAATGTACACTTAGGTTGTTTCCATGTCTTGATTTTTGGGAATGATACTCTCGATTAATCAGAAGATAGGGAGGTAATTGGAAATTATTTATAGTTCAAGAACCCCTTTAATCATGATTATATGTCCTATTTTCTTCTAAGGTGAGATGTCATACTTTCTCTCCCATGTATAATTAGAATGTATGCATCAAAAAAGAGCAGGTTTTTGTCTATTACTTTTTGAAGTAGTAAGTGTTTGAAAATACCCATTAAATGAATGAATGAAACATTTGAGTAGTTCCATATCCAACAAGTATGCTGTGTAGACAGAATCTTACCAGGAACTTAAGACTTATACAGTCTTGTTGCAAAGGTAAATCCTACCCACATTTGTTCCTGAGATAATAATATAAAAGCCATATTAAATTAAATTAAGTAATGCATACAGTAAATGCTGTAAGAGAACAAGTGAATGCTGTCTAAAGTGCTTCCCTAAGATAGGGAAAATGAATTTCACCTGGAAAATTTGGGGGAATTCTTTTCTCTAGAGCAGTGGTTCTCAACCTTTCTAATGCTTCAACCCTTTAATACAGTTCCTCATGTTGTGGTGACCCCCAACCATAAAATTATTTTCGTTGCTACTTCATAACTGTAATTTTGCTACTGTTATGGATCATAATGTAAATATCTGTGTGTTTTCTGATGGTCTTAGGTGACCCTGCTAGTGGTTCTCAACCTGTTATGACCCACAGGTTGAAAACCGCTGCTGTAGAGCCTAAGATCATTGGAAAACACAGGTATTTACATTAGGATTCATTAACAGTAGAAAAATTGCAGTTATGAAGTAGCAACGAAAATAATTTTATGGTTGAGAGTCACCACAACATGAGGGACTGTATTAAAGGGTCATGGCGTTACAAAGGTTGAGATCCACTGCTCTAGCGGTAGAATTCCAGTTTTAAGAATATATAGAGAGAAAGGTGAATGAGAGGAGACACATTTAGATTCTACATCATAGAATAAAGGTTCAGATGCGGGAATGAATCTGTGAGAGCATCATGAATACCGAGGAACCTACAAAACTGGCTTTATCATACTAGTTTGGCTCAGTATAGGAGCAGGTTGCATGATATGTAGTAGAGATGGTGATGGCTAGAGAAGATGAAGAGGATAGGTTATGAAATCTTTGAAAGTATAGATGAGCGTTCTAAATTTGAATCTATAGCATTGATGAGACAGTCTATAATAATAAAACTGTAATATGCTAATTAGATAGGAAGACCTTCTGGACAACTGGGTCTGCAGAAGGGAAGCCGGTGCTAGCAGCCAGGGAAGGAAGGCCTACTCTTGCACAAATTTCATACATCAGGCCTCTAGTGAAAATATAATTTGAGGAGAGGTTCAAGGAATACTCCAACTTTGTGGTATTAAAGCAAATGCCAGCCATCAAATAGGACAAATACCATATTCTTTATAAAGAAGAAATGGCACAAATGTATTACGATAAATGCAAATGAGTTAGAAATAGAAATGGGACAGACACAAACCAAAAATAAATCTTATTTACATGCCTATGAATTTATTTGTGATTAAAATATATTTTTATTGATTTCAGAGAGCCAGGGAGAGAGAGAAACATCAATGATGAGAGAACCATTTATCGGCTGCCTCCTGCAAGCTCCCTACTGGGGATCAAGCCTAAAACCCTGGCATATGTCCTTAGTGGGAATCAAAATATAACCTATAGGTTCATAGGTCGACGCTCAACCACTGAGCCACACCGGCTGGGTGCCTATGGTATATGGATCCATTTGTATCATGGAATATTTTGGTGCTAAGGCATTTAAAATGCTGGAACACAGTAGTCACAGTAGTTTCTGGATCCTATTCTCTCGTGTTCTATTCCTGTGATCTATTCCTGATTCAGACATAATTGCTATCTTCCATAGTAATGAATTGTAATTTTAAATTTATTCAGTGGTTTGATTAAAGAGATATAAAGCTTCTATCCTCGGCTTATCAATTCTGTCTGTAACTGAAACTAAGAATTTTTGCATTGTTTTTCTTATCAAAACAATGGATTGTCTTTGGCTGGTAATTCTATAAGGACCCTTTCATCTAGTGGTTTCTAGCAGATTTATTTTAGTGGTATGAATTCAGGGTCAAAGTGCAAAACATTTTAAGCTCCATATAATGTTATTGTTAAAGTTTTAATTTGCATCAATTTAATTCTCTTGTCAGTTGTCACACCCTATTAAAGTTATATCTCATCGCATGCTGAAGGAGCAAATTAAGTTTGAGGTACAAAATGATATGACTTCTTGGGAAAGGCTACTCATGGATCTAAATTTAAGCCATTTTTAGCTTATTGAGCATTAATTTTTATGTCTCTTAGGAATACAATAACATTTTCTGGACAGCAATGATTTGTACATAGTATCAGAATTTTACAGTTCTCTTTGGAAAACATGAAAGACACTATTTTTAATGATAAAATATTTTTTTCTTTTTTGTATTGCTCTTATGGTGTAAATTGCCAGTATATTAATTTTCATTAGCCTTTTCACCCTTACAGAATAATTCTTTAAAACTTAAGTCAGACTATGGCACTCCTCAAATCAATCAGATCCCACTTCTCTCAGAGTAGGAGTGCTTAGACGGACTTACAAGGCCCTACGTGATCTAGCTTTTTATTTTCTAACTAACTCACCTTCTCTCATTCTAATGTAGTTATACTGGTTCAGTATCCCTTGTAAATGCCAAGCTTGTCCATGCCTTTTTGACTGTTGCTCTTTTTATTTCATCCAACTACCTAGAATGTTTTACTCCAGCTATTCATATGCCTTACACACACTGCCTCACACCCTCCCATCCTTTGCTGAAATATCGTCTTCTCGCTGGTGATTTTCCTGAACACATAACGAACACTGCACCTCACTTTCCTCGGTATTTCATGTCTGTCTTGTGATGGTTTTAAGCCCTTATTTCTGCCTTACAGACTATATTATCTGCCTCTCTCCAGCTAGAATGCAAGCTCCAGGAAGCCGAGATTTTGTCTATTTTATTCACTTCTAAATCCATACGTCTAGAACAGTGCCTTATCCAAAGTGAGATCTCAATCAATATTTGACAAATAAATTAATTGATTTTGAGTCTACTGTGTTTGTAAGCTTTATCATATATTATTCTTTTCTCTTTCTTTTCATCCTTCTTTAGCCCTTCTTTTCTTCGTATGCGAGGCTGTAGAATAATAACAGGCCCTGTCTTTTTCCAGGCTGTCAGTTTCCCAGACACTCTCAGAGATAACCCAAATGGAAGGGCAACTGTGTTGATTATGCTGGAGGGAATGCAGGAATGCCTATCCTGGCCTTGAAGGTTTTTTTTTTTAGAAGGATGTATGCTATGGGTTTTCTTACTTTAAGGCAGTGGTCGGCAAACTCATTAGTCAACAGAGCCAAATAGCAACGGTGAAATGATTGAAATTTCTTTTGAGAGCCAACTTTTGAAACTTAAACTTCTTCTAACGCCACTTCTTCAAAATAGACTCGCCCAGGCCATGATATTCTGTGGAAGAGCCACACTCAAGGGGCCAAAGTGCCGCATGTGACTCGCAAGCCGCAGTTTGCCCATCACTGCTTTAAGGTATTGTCATTTGGGGAAGGGATGCATAAGAGGCCAAGCCTCTACTTGTATACAAGGAGCAGTGTTTTATTACCTGCATGTGTCTTGTCTTCACCATTTTATCCTCAGTGATTTGCATAATGTCTGAAACTTAGCAGGTTTTCAAAATATGTTTGGTAAAAGAAGGACGACTAAGACCATTCATTCCGTCTATTCCCACAGACCTATCCATCACTTATGCAGAGGTCTTTCCTCACCTGAAACAAACAGAATAGTAGTGGTTCGTGGTCAAGTTCATATCCATACTTCACTTCCTGTGAAGGTCTACCAGAGCGCCAAAGGTAAGGTAGTAAATCAAGCTATCTTTGAAGTTTTAACAATTCTTTGAATGCCAAGTATGGTGACTTCAGAGGGGGTGCAGGATGTTAGGTCTATCATTGTGGGAGCTAATTACATATGCCAGGCCATGTAACTTGTATTTACCAAACCAGAACCCTTTAATGGGCTTTTTAAACTTCTTTTGGGTGTTCCTTCCTTCCCTTCCACCACAGATTATTGTCCAAGCATCTGTGGCCACTGCTAATTTTCCATTGGCTTCAGGAAAGACAGATTCTGACTGTCAGTCTAAAAGCAGCCAGGGCAAAAATATTTGCAACTAAATTTACCAAAGCTTTGTGCATCTCCGCAACCACACTGCCCATCATCACAGTTCCCTCGGTGCTTTTAAGATTTTTTTATTGCTTGGAGCTGTTTGATCCTATCCATCCCTCTGAATTTTTGGCTTGTGACCTGTTAGACTCCTGGGTCTCATGGGTCTGCATCTATTCTTAGCTAGCCCAGGGAATCAATATTCCCATGTTTTTCAGACTTATGTATTAGTCTGAATTAAGGGAACATCTCACCTGCTCCTCGACTTTTAAAAACTTGAGTGGCTACATCGATATTTTAACCTGATTTGTTCAACGGAAGGACTTGTATGCATGCATATGAACATAACCAATGAATGAAAGACACTGGGGCGGGGAGGGGGGAAGCTGGGGATATGTGCTGGGGGGTGGGGGAGGCTGGGGGGAGGATAAGGGGGAGGGGGAAAGGAAAACATGTACTACTATTATACTGCAAAAAATCAATAAAAAATAATTTAAAAAAAATAAAAAAATAAAATAAAATAAGAAGTTTTGACACCTGGTAAAATGAATATAGTGCAGCATAATATATTGAAAATAAGTGATAGAGATTTGAAATGGTAGACTAGGGAATGTGTATTTCCTTATTTTCCTGTAAATTTATTTCTAAAATAAGAGGATAAAGTTACATAAAAGCAATAAATCTATAAGAGTAAAGGAAATGGGAGCGATTGTGAACAAATGATTTTCTTAATATGCTTTCATATAGATAATCCAATGTAGGGAAAGAGTTACAAGGGTGCTTATAAAGGTTACCTAAAAAGAGATAATGCCCTGACCGGTTTGCTCAGTGGATAGAGCATTGGGCCATGGACTGAAAGGTCCCGGGTTCGATTCTGGTCAAGGGCATGTACCTTGGTTGCGGGCACATCCCCAGTAGAGGGCATGCAGAAGGCAGCTGATTGATGTCTCTCTCTCATTGATGTTTCTAATTCTCTATCCCTCTCTCTTCCTCTCTGTAAAAAGTCAATAAAAATATATTTAAAAATAAAAAGAGATACTAACAGTCAGAATAGTATTACGATTCCTGAGCAACACTATATGCAAAGTAGATGATGATGGAGCAGTTCCTTCAAAATGACAACCTATGTCCCTATACTGAAAAGAAACATAAATAAAATGTGAGTATAGAATAAAAATGTATAAGGATTTCATTAGCTGTATTGCCCACACACCTTTTATAATATATTATTGAGGTTATAAATCAAGAGGGAGAAATTTATAGGAACTGAGAAACTGTGGATACAACCTAAGAGAGTGCAAAAGTGACATTTGAACATAACAGCAGTTTGGCTGGCCTGGCAAACAACTAATCTAATTTGAATCTAATGGATAGAGATGCTATGAGGAAAGTTTCCAGATAGTGGGATAGGGAATAGGAGAAATTGATAGAATGGAATGTATGATTGAGCACCTGGGGGAAAAGCAGGAGATGATAAAATTAAATCATGTAAGGAATAGAAGCAGTTTGAAACTCCAGGAAAAAAAATCAGAAAATTATATAGAAAGTTATTATCTAACTTTGAAACAAACTAAGTTGTCTTATGATGCTCAGCAGCTTAAAAAGTATAAGAAGACAATACCTATTGTAGTTGATGGTAGAACTATCCCCCTTTGTGTAGCTCAAAGATCACAGCGTTGAGCTCAAGGGGAAGGAAATGCAATCTCGAGTTAGAATTTGGTGTGCACTGAAAGTATTTACATTGGCCTAAAATGAAAATGCTACTTATTGATTTTTTTAGACTTTATAATCATCCTATTAAAAATACTAGAAAGTTCGACATTAGTTGCAGACAGTTTATATGTGAACAAGAGGCTATGGAATTCAAATTAGGACATGAGTGCAGGGTAGTTGGAGTCATGGAAGAAAGGGTCAGCATGCTAATATTCCCAAAATAAAGAGGCGGTCAAGAGATACTGAGGGAAGTTCATAGACCAGAGGTTGATTATTTAATGTTGCAAGTGTAATTAATAACATAACCAATCTCAATAATACATATAAAATCTGGAGGAGAAAAGAGAAAGGGGGAAATTAGTAAATGAAAAGCACATATTTTATAGATAAGAAAATAGAAGTACATGTATATTATTTAGAGATATGAAAGTTGCCATCATAAGTTCTATAAGTAGACACACTTAAAATAAGTTGTTTGGGGGAAATGGTACTATGGTGCAATTGTTATTATAGCTTTTCTATTTCTTTGATTTTTTTTTACTATGTGTCTATCATTTTGATTAAAAGATATAAATTCAGTGTTTCTAGCATTAAAGTGCTCCAAAGGACTGCCGAGTATTTAAATATGAGGTAGGACATGCATTGTTGGGTTTAAAGAGAGTAGGAGCATACTCCAAGAAGCTCTCTAACCCCAAAGGAGGTTGGAGGTATGAACTGGGAATATGAAATGAAGGAAAGCTGGGCTAAGGCCAGTTCCTGAGTACAGATGACTATACGTAGTAGCTTGGTGGTGGTCATTGGCCAATAGTAGCAGTAGAAGCTAATCCTCTATGTCAGTGATTTTCAACCAGTGTGCCACAGTAATTTCTAAAACATGTAATAGCTGGCCCAGCCAGGTTGGCTCAGTAGATAGAGTGTCAGCATGCGGACTGAAGGGTCCCAGGTTCGATTCCAGCCAAGGGCACATGCCTGGGTTGTGGGCTCGATCCCCGGTAGGGGGCATGCAGGAGGCAGCGAATCAATGATTCTCTCTCATCATTGATGTTTCTATTTCTCTATCCCTCCCCATTCCTCTCTAAAATCAATAGAAAAATGTATTTTCAAAAAACATGTAATATCAGACTGTTTAGTCAGGGGCACTGACCTCTTTTCCCTTAGATTGTCAAATAGAAAAATGACAACCGCCAACACAATGCCTGGTGTGAATGAATCAAAATTATACCTATTTTTTTCAGGTCAGCAAAACATATTTTTGTATGCCACAGAATTTAGTAATTAGTTTATGTGTGCCATGAGATGAAAAAGGTTGAAAATTGCTGCTCTACAGAGAAAATGTCCTTAATTTAGGGCATTGGTGTCAGACGATGACCTCACAACTAATAAAAATAGAAGAAAAACTGCAATGAGTCAACCATTGCACATTAAGATTCCCAAAACTACTGATACACAGATTGCAAGACACACAATAAAGAAACATTATGTTTGAAATGATTTTTTTAAAAAAAAATTCAAACAATGAGATACCATTAGGGATACACTGGGAATTTTTTGTACATGAAATTAAAACTTGTAGAAATACAAAGTTATAATTATAAAATACAAATATGATAATATATTCATCACATAGAATGATATTCAGCTGTAAATATGCAAAAAATCACTACAATTACATCCCCAATTGGTCTTTCTTGATTTTCTCTATTCATTCCTTCTGGTATTCTGACCAGGATGTGAATTTTCTGGGAATGGTATAAAATGTGAATCTATAGATGTGGAAACATAGTGAATCCTAAACCACAATAAATAAAGTAGATTTATACCAGGCCTGTTGTAGAGAATGTACAGAATATCAAAGACAAAGTTATAGTTTAAAAATCCCTCCAAAATAGCAAAGATTGTCCACAAAAGAAAGACAATTATATCAGACTATTGAATAACAAATCAAAACCAAAAAGAGTGAGAAAATAAACAAAATAAAGTTGTATTCTCAGAAAACTATAATATGAAATAAAAATATTTGAAAATTAACATAAACTAAGATTACCGACAATTACTTTGCTAATGTAACTTTTAAAATATGTTCTTTAGGAAGAAGAAATATTATTATAGAAACACAGTTTGAGCAATTACAAAGGGGAAAATAAACATAAACTCAAGAATAATCAATATAAAATAATAACAATGAGAACATAATTACAATACTGAAAAGAACCAGCATTTAGTTGTGGAAAGATATAGACAGAGTTAACATGTTCCAAGGTCTTGATATTGTTTGTTCAGGGTTAAGATATTGTTTAACTTAGTCATTGTTTAGTTAAACGTTTATGACAAAATTTCAAGTGTGAAATATAAATAACATTCAGTGAAGACAAAACAATGGGGGAAAATATCTCAGCCCAAAATTGAAAGGGAGGAGAATAAAAGAATTTTTTAAAGCATGATAAATAGAAATTATAAAGTGGGACAATAGAAATAATTCATAATATATTTTAAATAAATATAAATTGACTAGACTTACCAGCTAAAAACAGATTAACATATTGAATAAAAACAGTAAAAGAAAACCAGCTTTATGGTCTTTATAACAAGCACACCTAAAATTTGGGTTGCAAAAGGTAGAAAACTAAAGTATGAGAGAAAAATAGATGAGGTAAATACTGTTAAAAGGAAAAGAATCCTAGGGTCATTATATTAGTATCTAACCCAACACACTTTAAGACCAAAATAAAAACTACACTATTGCCCTAACCAGTTTGGCTCAGTGGATAGAGCATTGGCCTGCGGACTGAAAGGTCCAGGTTCAATTCTGGTCAAGGGCATATATCTTGGTTGCGGGCACATCCCCAGTAGGAGGTGTGCAGGAGGCAGCTAATCAATGTTTCTCTCTCAATGATGTTTCTAACTTTCTGTCTCTCTCTGTAAAAAATCAATAAAATATATTTTTAAAAAACACACTATTAAGAATAAAGATGGTCACTACAGGAAGTTGAAAATAATTTCTTTTTTTTAATATATTTTTTATTGATTTTTCACAGAGAGGAAGAGAGAGGGATAGAAAGTCAGAAACATCGATGAGAGAGAAACATCGATCAGCTGTCTCTTGCACACCCCCTGCTGGGGATGTGTCCGCAGCCACGGTACATGCCCTTGGCCGGAATCGAACCTGGGACCTTTCAGTCCGCAGGCCGATGCTCTATCCACTGAGCAAAACTTCTATTCACCAGGAAGATGATGTAATTCTAAACTTGTATAAACATGACATATACATCAAAATTGAAAAGGCAAAATGTTGACACAATTGTACAGGGAAACTGATACATTCACCATTATATACTTAGTGGAAAATTTTGACACATTTTTTATTATGTAAACAATTTTTAAAATCAAATATAAAGAAATAAAAAGTAAAAAAGAAGGTAAAAGAACTGGAAATAATGCCAATATCCATTTAGTATTAACATAGAGAAAAAATGTTCTATACAGTCGGTCCTTGGGTTACATTGGAGATCTGTTCCTATGGCACAACGTAACATGTTTTTCACTATAAGTCGGAACCTACCTACATAAGCACCTATGTCACTCACATGGAGCACATACACGGCAGTAATGAAGCGAAACAGTAAAATACATTTAAAAGAAAGATAACAATTCTTGACCTTTATTTGTGGCAAATAAATAATAAAAAAACATAAAGCACATGTATATACGTCAAGATGACAGAACTTTTTAAAATAAATAAATGGGAGATAGCAACATAACCACAAAACGATATACACTGAGTCCCATGTAACTTGAGGACTGTCTGTATATATAAAAGCCTAAGCAACCAGCCAGTAGTTATGATGCACACTGACCACCAGGGGGCAGACACTCAACAGAGGAGCAGAAACCACAAGCATGGAAACATGGAACAGACTGATGAATCTCAGAGGGAAGGAAGAAGGGGGGGAGGGCAAGAAGAGATTAACCAAAGATTTTATATGCATACTAGAGGCCCGATGCACAGATTCATGCACCGGTAGAGTGCCTCAGCCTGGCCTGCAGGTATCAGGCTGAAACCAGCTCTCTGACATCCTCCGAAGGGTCCCAGATTGCAAGAAGGTGCAGACCAGGCCAAGGGACCCCACTGGTGCATGAATCTCACAAACATAATAATGTGCAAAAGATAAGCACAAAAGAATACATACTGTATGATTATAACAGATGAAGTACAATGACTATAGAACAAGTCAGTTCTTAAATTTAATGATCAGATATCTGTCATTCTGGGTTGAGTTTTCCAATCCAGACATCATGTCTTATTTAAAGCTCTTATAATTAACACAATGTGGTAGTGAAATGAGATAAAACAAATTGACCAATGAATTAGGATACAGAACCAAGAAATGTGAATGCATATATAGAACTTTGATTATATGACAGACATGGTCTTGCTTATAACTGGGCAATAGAAGGACTCTTTGGTAAATGGTACTGGCAATAATTGATTATCCAAGTAGAAAAGTTAAAGCAATTGGATAGATCCTTAAATCCTACAATTCAAAAAATCAATTCCAGAAGTTTTGAAGACTCAATTATGAAATGTGAGACTGTAATACTTTTAGAAAACAATATAATAGCCTCTTTCTGACCTTTGTGTAGGGGAGGGGTTTAAGACACAAAAAGATCTGAACATAAAATCAGTTATGCATAAATGTAATTGTTTTATAGTTCATTATCATTATTCATCCAATACTAGAAAGAGAGGGGGAAGGAAGGCACTAACTGGGTGAAGCTATTTGTAAGCCACGTAACTATCAAAGGTTAATAATGTCCAGAATATATGAAAGAATAACTTAATAAGAGACAAATAACCCAATAGAAAATTGGAATAAATATATAAAACAGGCACTTCATATAAAATGAACTATCTGTAGATAATAAATAGATGAAAAGATGCATGTCTTTTACTGATATAAATGCAAATTGAGTGAAATAACATAGCATTACACACCTATCAGAATGGCAAAATATTAAGAAGCATGATGGAGGATGTGTATCAGCAGGAGCACTCCTACTCCGCTGATTGGAGTACAAATGAGAACCACTTTGGAAAACACATTTTCTCTATCTCTCAAAGCAGAACATTGCCATATACTATGATCAAACACTTTCATATCTAGGAATGTGATTTAGAGGGACTCTTGCACATTTTCACCAAGATACCTCTATAGGAATTTTCATAGGAATACTGTTTGTAATAGTCCAAAGCAGAAACAATCCAAATATCTAAATATTTGAAGAAGGGGGAATACACACACACACACACACACACACACACACACACACACACACACAGTATACAATCTTAAATACATATACACTGCTTTTTTTCCACATAATGGATTACTGTCCAATAGTAAATATGTAATGAGCACAGCTACATGCAAAAACATGGATTAATCTTAGAAGCATAATGTTGGGTAAACAAAACATCAAATCCCAACAGATATATACAGTATGAGAGAAAAAAATAACTTTAAAACAAGAAAAACAAAGAAATGTGTTATTTAGACATACATAAATATATGATAAATCTGTTACAAAAGAAATAAGGGAATGCTACAGTTCAGGATAGTACTTACAGGGATTGGGGAAAAGCACACAGGTAGATGGAGAAAATGGATAATTTATTATGGATCATGATTTACATCTATGTCACATACATTCTCTTATTAATATTGCAAAGAAAATATGGGAAAGTCGGATTCCAAGAAACAATAACAGAAAATAAAGCAACAGGAAAATAAAGAGTTAGAATATAGATAGAGGAAATTAGAATCTCAAATACAATAATTAATATACAGTTGCTAGGAGAAGGCCATACATTTGGGTATAAGCTTCTTGGAAAATGAAGCAAAGAGAGAATAATTGATTACATGGATCATGAAATTAATAAACCAAATTTCCAAAAAGAAGCTACTATTCCTGTTACTGCACATCTATTTTTGACATTGGCATTAAAGATCTACTTCACTACAAAAACTAAGCTATATAAAACTATAAAAACAAATACATCCCCAAAGAACCCAACTCTCGGCACATATTTCCCTAATTTCTCTCATAATCAGGCTATAGTTAGTCTCAGACTGCAGAGCCTCAGAAGGAAAAATGCAGGACAGCTTTTGGGAAAGCAATTCCTGCTTTTCCTGGCTGTACTCAACTTCCTTCATTCCATCCATTTGATATTCTAGAAACCTGTGTGTACCTGTAAAATGGCTTAGCTAGATACATAGTGATAGAATTAATAGGCAACTACCCTGGATTTGTTAACTGTCCCAGATAGTAAGAGTAAGACAAGGGGATGTGGTCTTAACTCTCTAAGTTTAGAAAGTGTCACCAAAACCAAAATGTGACTAGGTATAATCAGAATTATTTTTGTGCAGTTGGCCATTGGAATTTTGCTTTAAAGGGAACACTTTATAGGTAATTTTGAATATCCTATCATATAATATAAAATATATAATGTGTGTGTTTAATTATAATCAGTTACTGATCTTTACTTTTGTGAGAAATATAGAGAAAATATGAGATTTGAGAACATTTCCATGTCAACCATCCCCAACACACACACACACACACACACACACACACACACACACACACACATGCTATATAGATTATAAAGTGAAAACTCCTTTGTATGGCCTACATACCCTTTATATTCAGCCTCTGACTTATTTCTCTAACATCTTATACAATCCTCCCCAGTGTCCTCTAAGATCCCGTATATCAGAATTATTACTCTTCCAGTAAAAGTTAACTCCTCTATTGCTGGTGCAGTTTCTCTACATATATATATATATATATATATATATATATATATATATATATATATATATATATATACTGCTTGTATATATATATACTGCTTAATCTTAGAAGCATAATGTTAGGTAAACAAAACATCAAATCCCAACAGATATATACAGTATGAGAAAATGGGTAATTTATTATGGATCATGATATATATATGATCATGGCTTAGCTAGGTACATAGTGATAGAATTAATAGGCAACTACCCTGGATTTGTTAACTGTCCCAGATAGTAAGAGTAAGACAAGGGGATGTGGTCTTAACTCTCTAAGTTTAGAAAGTGTCACCAAAACCAAAATGTGACTAGGTATAATCAGAATTATTTTTGTGCAGTTGGCCATTGGACTTTTGCTTTAAAGCGAACACTTTATAGGTAATTTTGAATATCCTATCATATAATATAAAAATATATAATGTGTGTATCAGTATAAGTCAGTATATATATATATATTTCAGAGAGGAAGGAAGAGGGAGAGAGAGATAGAAACATCTATGATGAGAGGGAATCATAGGTCAGCTGCCTCCTGCAAGTCCCCCACTGAGGATCGAGCCCACAACTCAGGCATGTGCCCTCGACAGGACTCGAACCTGGGACCTTTCAGTTCACATGCCGACGCTCTATCCACTGAGCCAAACCAGCTAGGACACAGTTTCTCTACTTTTGGCCCTATAAATAGTTTGTGAGCCCCATCTTGTAAACTCCTTGTCTCTATAAAAATTCAGGTCCAATCTTGGCTTCCCCAATATTCCCAAACTTTGGGAATAATCTCACACATAAGTGGAATCTAATGAACAAAATAAACCGATGAACAAAATAGATCCAGAGGCATAGAAGCATAAAACAAACCTGTTGAATCTCAGAGGGAATGGGGGAGGGCGATGCAAAGAGATCAACCAAAGAACTAGTATGCTTACTGCATAACCCATGGACATAGACAATAAGGTGGTGAAGGCCTGGGATGGGGAGTGGAGGTGGGCTAGAAGAGGTCAATGGGAGAAAAAGGGAACACATATAACACTTTCAACAATATAGTTTTTTTTTAAAAATATGCCCAGGCTGTAGTATCTAAAAAAATCTTCCAAATAGTTACCCTAATTAAACATTAGGCCAAATGCAGCCCCCAAATTTGAGAGAAGCTCAGATTTTCTTTGCCTTTCTGGGCTGAGCACTGAATTGCTGTTATTCCCCCCTTCCTCCACTGTAACAGACAAAAGGATTTTTAGAACATTAGGATACTTTGTTTTATCAGCAAACTAAGGGACTGAGTATGGGTGGGGGTAACACTATTAAAAGAGATATCCTATATTATAAAAGGCTAATATGCAAATCAACCAAATGGCAGAACGGACCTGTAGCTATGATATGCACTGACCACCAGGGGGCAGACACTCAACACAGGAGCTGTCTCCTGGCGGTTGGTACGCTCCCACAGCGGGAGCAACGCTCAGCCAGAAGCTGGACTCACAGCTGGCAAGTGCAGCCTCTCCCGCCTCCACAGCAGCACTAAGGACCTCTCAGGGGATGTCTGCCTGCTGGCTTAGGCCTGCAGGCAAACATCTCCTGAGGGGTCCTAGACTGTGAGAGGGTGCAGGTCAGGCTGAAGGACCCCCCTCCCCAGTGCACGAATGTCATGCACCAGGCCTCTAGTATGAAAATAAATTACAACACCAACCAAAAATAGTTAACTGAACCCTGAATAGGGACAGGGGATAGATGGGCTATAAGACACTCAAAATGAGTCACTTTTCTTAGTGGTTTTTAGAAACCTATGGGAAAAGAGCAGAAAAAGATTGAATGAGCTTAATTCCCTTCCCAGGTAGGACTTTTAGATTGGGCTATGGGAGCAGCTATCTTCCTGAAGTAGGGACCCATGTAAATATTAAATTAACAGAAAGAAAAGAGGAACAGTCTTTCCATTGTCATATTTCCAAGATTTCCTTTTATTGCAATGATATGTTTTATATTTTAAGTATAAAATGGTTTAGGAACTATAGCTTGAGCATCAGAGAACTTTAAAGCAACAAATCACTCTTGTGGGGGAAGATCAAATATGATTCACAGATCACAAATGATTACAATTGAACCTCAATACATAGCATGATAGTGTGATTGCTGGAATCAAGAGAATGTATACAGTGTGTGAAATAGTATATACATAGAAGTCTGAAGATATGGGGTTATAGTTTAATGAATATCCATTGAGGACAAGAATGTGAGCAGGAAGAATGGGAAAGGAATGGGATTAGGTAACCATCATATACTGTCTTGAAAACCACACATTAGATAGGTTCATGGATGTTTGGTAAATGATGTCTTATGCCACAGAAAAGGTCATGGACAGTGAGGAAGGAGGATTTTTCAATAATTGGCCAGCCATTGACCTTGCAGGTACATGCACATGCTGCTTCTGATACTTGGTCTATTCGTATTTTTGTTCTGGAATCTCAGGCAGTGTAGTAGAACTGCCACTAAAAGACCAAAGATTAGAGTAATTGCAAGTAGAGAAGGATAAGGTGATGAGTTGGGTTTCCTTCTAGGTCTAGGAACTTGAGATTAAAGTGCGGGGCACCCTCAAAGAGAATGAGGGCCCATTGGAGGAAAGAAACTCCTAGCACAAGAATTAAACAAATAATGTGTGTGAATTCTCTTTTGACTTTCCCAAGCAATAAGAATGGCTACTTCCAGTTTAACCCACCAAAATAAGCCTTTACAGACTCCTAGAAGTGTTGTGCTCTATACATAGCACCAGGTGAAATTCCCTGGTTAAAGGGAACGTTCTCCCTCTGAAGTTATCCTTCTTGCCAAGTCTGCCTATAATGCAAAGACTGCACAGAGCCAGGCTCTGTGGAGGGTTCTGTTCCAAAGAAACACACTGTTAACGGCAGAATGCCTCTGTGTGACAGAGAGAGGGAGGGGTGCAGACTAAAAGGTTAACTGGCAAAGGTGCCAGAACTCTGGAGTTTTTCCATGATGCAATCATCCACAGGCTGTAATCACCCTTGTTGACCCCACATCCCGCTGGGTGTCTCCTCTTTCACATCATTTTCCATCAGCCCCTTCCTATTTAGCAAAGATCCCCATTTCTGATGCTTTGTGAGGACCAATTATCTTCCATTTATCTGTGCAGTCCTACATTTGCCATCTATTAGTTCAGAAACATAAATGATGTAAATCCTTTTATATCTGGCTGCACCACCTAATTATTCCTCATTTGTTTTTATTCTCTCTCAATTTAGCATCATCTGCAAAGTTGGAAATCATGTTTTCATATCATAATTAGGGCTCTAAGAACCTCAGAGAAACTGCTTGGCGAAGATGCGTGCCTTTGCTTTTCATTTTAATGGTGAATTTAAAAGTGAGAAAATAAATTAAGGCTGAAGGAAATAATAGACTGAAATGAAGGTTTCTGGAATATAGATGAGGGTACATGATAGAGCAACATGGGGAGAGAAGCGTCCAGTATCCCAGTACAAAAGCCAGTCCCCAAAGTAAAGCCATCACATAGGTCAGCAGTATTGCTCTTTCCTTTACTGATGACAGTCACATTCGCATGTTCTACTCTGTGCTTTGGGGTCTGCCTAGGGATGTACGATGTTGCTAATTGGATAAACACCTTGCCCTAAGTACGCAAAAGATTTACTTTTTTATAGGACAACAATCTGGATAAGATTTAATGACAGTGCATAATTTTTGTAATCCTCAGCCAAGGATATGTTTTTTATTGATTTTAGAGGATGAGGAAGGGGGATAGAGAAAGAGAGAGACATTAATGTGAGAGAATCCAACCTGCCAGCTTTGGGTGTACAGGACAGTGCTCCAAACAACAAAGCCACCAGGCCAGGTGATATTGTATCTTTTGAACAGATATAGCCACCACTGAGCAAGAACAGCAAGAATCTATAAATCTAAAGGGCTGGGGAAGGGAGGAATGGGAACACAGCAACCTGGTGAAGAAGTTCTTGACATTTTTACTGTCACTCCAACAAACTTTCATCTTGAAAACATTCTTCAAGGTTCGTTTCTAGGATTTTCTGAAGTAGCTCCACCCGAGTCTAAGTCACCTAGAAATGTTTTCCTTATGTCATGTTTCCTTATTGAGACCTCCTCTTTAAAAAAAAAATGTTGGGTTTTTTTTTTAGAGAAGAGGAAGATGGAGGGATAGAGAGATAGAAACCTCAATGAGAAACAGATTGGCTGTCTCCCGCACAATTCCCACTAGAGATCAAGCTTGAAACCTGGGCATGTGCCCTGACCAAGAATTGAACTGGTGACCTTTTGGTTTATGGGTCAATATACCGGTCGGGCTTTATCTTACCTCTTTTAATAATTTGTACTGTTAATATGATTTGAATTTGTACTTTTAAGCATTTTTGTATGTATTATTTATCTAAGCATGTGTGTATATATTTGTCCTACCTACTACATTATTTAAAAATCTCAAGGGCAGGCATGATATATCAGTCATGACAAACTAGGTTATGGTCTACTAACGACAACAACAAAAACCCAAGTAGCAGCAGGTTCTATCCATAAGTGATATATGCTGCTTCTGTTGACATTACAGTGGCCAAAGAATGTTTACTTCTCTAAGAGATAGGGGTTCTAAATATTTATGAACAATAATACAATGCATTCCTGATGGTAGTTTTCATCTTTATTATCTCTTTTCATAGAGGTACTAAGAGTAGTTCTCTGCACAAAATGACCACCAGGTCTTTATTAAAAAAAATACAGTTAATCATGCCCAGCCAGTGTAGCTCAGTGGTTGAATGTAGACCCATGAACCAGGAGGTCACTATTCAATTCTTGGTCAGAGCACATGCCCAGGATACAGGCATGATCCCTAGTAGGGGGCATGTAGGAGGCAGCAGATCAACGATTATCTCTCAGCATTGATGTTTCTCTCTCTCTCCCTCTCCCTTCCTGTCTGAAATGAATAAAAACATATTTTTTAAATACGGGTAATCATCCAAAGGAATATTTTGGATATTTTTTACAACCTACTTGACCCAGAAATCTGCCTGCCAATTCTTTCTTCCCGCTAACATCACTCTGTGACTTTGTCGTGACCATGTTACAGTTCTGTGTAACTTGTAATAGACACAAAGAAGCAAAGTAAAAAGTATAAAAAGTGGATTGCGCAATGACCAAAAGTGATGATGCTTCATTAAAGTGTGAAATCGTTATTTTCCTCTTTTAAAGAATCAAGACACTTATTTAGATAAATTTGAAGCATTGTATAGGTTGACCTGTGCACATTAATAGTTATCTCAATTTTATGCTTTAAAACTATAAAGGTTTTAGATTTTCTTGTCTACGACTGTATCCCTGAATGTTTTGTGCTTTGCTCTGGATGGCCTCGAAATTTAATTCAGCAGTCTAGCCAACACCCCAGAATAACACTGCTGTAATTAAGAATGATTTTCAAAAAGGGGGAGTTTGTTAGGGGATGGAAAAGGAATAATACTAAGAATTTACTAGAATACATTAGAAAGGCACAGACCAGGCAATGCACTGAAGACAGTTTGAGAGAACAACATAAGCAGGCAAGACCTGCTTTCTTTTGTTTTAATTGGAAGTGGTTTCAATCAGAAATGGAAGGGATGGGAGGTGGGGAGATGGATAGAAAAGAATAGAACATCCCACAGTGTCAAGTTGGCATGTTTTCGGATTACTTTCCATTCTTTGGCAGTGCTGCATTACTTAATCCTCTGAACATGTTGCGCTCAATCTCATAATCAAATGCACTTTTGCTTAAAATGTTTAAAAGTTCTGGCATGGAAAGCATGGGGATCTTATTTTGGAAATCTTGAAATCATTCAAAATACTAAGCCCTCAAATGAAATGTTGGAAAAGGCCTTATTTATGCCCCTTCCCCCTCCCCTCCCCATGTTCCCTCTGAAGTTTCCATCTCCAGCCTGCCCCAGCCCCACTGCCCCAGGGTCCATGGAGTGGGCTGGAAAACACACACTGCTTCTGAGAATCCAGTTTCTGCCTTCAGAGGCGAGGACACCTGCAAGGCTTGCATCAGCCAGTGCAAGCTCTGGGCACAACAGGGCCACGTGTCTCAGAGCTGACAACTCCCGCAGCTTCTGCAGCCCTGGCTTTTGGTTATTCGTGATCAAAAACAACGGGACTGGCCATGGGAGGGTAGCACAGCTCAGCTGGCTGCAGCTTCCTGTCTTCTGGAGGAAAGGCATGAAATGCTGCTTGGTTTGAAAAGTCCTTGCCATTAGGCAAAAGGCAGATGGATGCTTTCTGGAGAGATGCCAGACATTTCATGCGTGAAACCAAGAACACATACACACAGGCACACACGGGCACATTTTTTTATGATTATTATAGTTTTTCTTTATTGATTAAGGCAGTGGTGAGCAAACTCATTAGTCAGCAGAGCCAAATATCAATAGTACAATGATTGAAATTTCTTTTGAGAGCCAAAATTTTTAAACTTAAACTTCTAATGCCAGTTCTTCAAAATAGACTCGCCCAGGCCATGGTATTTTGTGGAAGAGCCACACTCAAGGGGCCAAAAAGCCACATGTGGCTTGCGAGCCACAGTTTGCTGATCACTGGATTAAGGTATTACATATGTGTCTTTATCCCCCCTTTGCCCCCACCCTCCACTCATGCCCTCACCCTTCTGGTGTCTGTGTCCATTGGTTATGCTTATATGCATGCTTACAAGTCCGTTGATTGATAACAGACACATTTTTTATTTTCTTTATTGATTAAGGTATTACATATGTGTCTTTATCCCTCTCTTCCCCTACCCTGCTTATGCCCCCACCCCCCTAGTATCTGTGTCCATTGATTATGCTTATATGCATGCTTACAAGTCCGTCGGTTGATCAGAGGCACATTTTTTTTTACTATTCCCATGGCCTCATATTTGCACTTCATCGTGTTTTGGGCATTTTCCTTACTAAGATGTGTGTGAGGTTATCTAAGACATGAAAATGAGACCTAAACTTTTCAAAGAGTTTTATTTGGAAAGAACTCAGGATTGATGTTCTAAAAGGTTAACCTAATTTACCATTTATATAGGTACACCAAAATGTAAAGTCGAAAGCTACCTTGGCAATTTATGTGGTCTGACCCATCAATTTTCCAGATGGAAAACCAAAGTCCAAGACTTGCCATGCTTCTCCTAAAGGAACTAGGAGAGTCAGAAGTGGAACTCAGAACCTCTGACTCCTTATCTTTGCTCTTTCCACAGCACACCACCAGATATACCTGCAAATATCTATTTACTTTGGAATTAACCTGGGATTATCTGAGAAGTAATCCTTACTTTAGGTTAATGTGAAGAATTTTAGAAATGAGAGTCCAGAAAGACCATTATGCCAATTTTAGTCTATATCCTTGAAGTGCAAAACAGCATCAGCCGGTGAACAAAAAACACATGACAGATATTTTTACAGCTTTATTGATGTAGATTTCAGATACTATACAATCCACCCACTTAAAATACACAATTAAATGACTTTCAGTATATTCACAGTGTTGTGCAGTAATTACCACATTTTAATTTCAGAACATTTTCGTCATCGCCCTCCCTCCCCAAAGAAACCCCATACCCTTACTATGTTGTTTCTGGGTAAGGTGAAGGAGTGCTTGGTTTTCCTCACCATTATTAGGTGTATTATTAGGAGTTATCCTCCATTCCCTACTAACTGAAGCCCCTGGCAATCAGTAATCTAATTTCTGTCTCCATGTGTATTCTTATTCTGCCACAGATAATTGAATAGTGTGTGTGTGTGTGTGTGTGTGTGTGTGTGTGTGTGTGTGTACATACAAAGATACTTCCATATAGACCTTGAGTTAGAGCTGCTATGAAAGAACAAAAAGAAACATTATCAAGGCCAAAACTATCCTGGAACAAGCAGCATCAGTGCCAACAGAGTGGAAGCCCGAAGCCCCAAAGACAGCGAAGTAGAGGGGCTAAGTCGCATGCAGAACAAAAGACAGAAATGAATGAGCTGTCTGGGAGAGAAGATAAACTGAACACTAGGTATATTTTGATTATTATTTTATTTTTTTACAGAGAGAAAGGGAGAAGGATAGAGTGTTAGAAACATTGATGAGAGAGAAACACCGATTCAGCTGCCTCCTGCACACCCCCTCTGGGGATGTGCCCACAACCAAGGTACATGCCCTTCACTAGAATTGAACCTAGGCCCCTCTAGTTTGCAGGCCGGTGCTCTATCCACTGAGCAAAACTGATTAGGGCAAGATTTATGTAGAAACAGAAGTGCATTCCAACATCTACTGGGCCAGTGAAGGATCAAGGGACCTAAAGGAATGACAGATAATTGAGGGGGATAAAGAATGTGTACTAAGATCTAGAAAACACCATGAAACAAAGATATATTATTAAACGGGCTTTTATATCCTCCTTTCCTTCTAGCAAACCTCCTCAGAAATATTTTATTTAAAAATAGTTATCATTACAAAAGAAGTACATTTTCACAAAAGAAAAAAATAGAAAATAAAGATAAGCAAAATAAGCAAAAATGAGAAAACAGAGACCTTTTATTTCCATGACCTAGGTCATTGCTATTAACCTTTTATTGCATATCCTTCCAGAATAGGTTCTACCTACATTGACTCATATCTGTAGCTACTATTTACCAAAATTAGGTCACAATAAATGTATTGGGTTATCTTACTATTTTCTCTTAATGACCTCTGCCTCGACATATCAATAAGTTGCTCTCTAATTGTCAGCTTGGACCTTGACAGCTACACTTCCATGGAAGGGAAGTCTACAGATGAAGAATAGAGTTGAAAAAAATAGGATTGGGGCATCAAAGTTGCGAGTGAATTTTCAAAACACTTTAAAAACATGTATTGTGTTCACCACCTTTAAAAAATGGGCATATTAAGTATGATATATATCTGACCACATTCTTGGAAGAGTATACTAGCTATACCTCTCATTCACTTCAGGCTAATGGGAGCTCAGTGGCCAGATATCTAAGGCAATGGTCGGCAAACTCATTAGTCAACAGAGCCAAATATCAACAGTACAACGATTGAAATTTTTTTTGAGAGCCAAATTTTTTAAACTTAAACTTCTTCTAACTCCACTTCTTCAAAATAGACTCGCTCAGGCCGTGGTATTTTGTAGAAGAGCCACACTCAAGGGGCCAAAGCGCCGCACGTGGCTCACGAACCTTAGTTTGCCGACCATGGATCTAAGGCAATCCTGATGGTGAGTTTGTTAGGCCTAAATTGATATTCTTTCTAAATAAAATGGTTAGGCCTTACTGTGTTGTTTCTGAGTAAGGTGGAGGAGTTCTTGGTTTTCCTCACCATGTTTTTTTGGAGAAACAGAGATAGACATTAACAGAAACACCTCAGTTTTTCTCCAACAATATACACTCAGAGATTTTTTTAACCTTTTGAACAAATTCTAATAAATAATTGCAATTTAAAAAATTTTAATGGGGCAATCATTTAACCCATAACAGTACTCACTATTTTATTCCAAAAAGTAGTTTACTTCATATTTTAAGTGATTAGAATACCAAACATGTATTTGCTACTTTTCTCAGAAACATCTGTTAAATAAACGAGACCTGCTATAGAAGCTGGGAAACGAGGGAGGTTACGTTATAATGTGGTATGGGCATGTGATTCAAGCAGAATTTAGATATTTATAGCCGAGTACACTTACTAAAATATTCTCTAACTTTCCTTACTTTCAGCTATAAGAGGGATATACAGATGCCTTCTTCTGATGAATTAATGAGAAAGTTCTGTGACTTAGTGATGACACTGATTAATGATAATACCTAACACTTCCATGATGCTTAATGTGTACCAGGCATTCTTCTAAACACTTAACATACATAGACTCATTTAATACTCAAAACAGCCAAACAAGGCAGGTATTACTGTCCCTGTCCCTATTTTATAGATAAATAAACTGAGACCAACAAAAGATATATCATTGACCCAAGATGACACACTAGTGAATGGCAAAACCAGCATTTGAACATAGGAGGTCCATTCAGAATAATGCTCTTAATCATTCTACTCCTTGTAGTAGCTCTGTTTTTCCATTTCTCTTTCATTCTTTATTTCTGTCATTTTTTCCTGTCAAGCTTTAGTCATTTCTTTACCTACTCAACAATTACTTGTGGGATGTTTGTACTAAACCTGTGTGAGGTTATGTGCGGTCCCTGACCTCGTGAGGCTTACCCTATCATTGATCCCACTGCCCTTTCTTAAATAAACAGTAAACATTTTCCTTTATGACCTAAACTGAGTACTCGGATGTGAAGATATCACCATGGACCCGAAATCAGGGCTGGTTTCACTGACATGCAGTCTGTGTGGTCATATACACTGAGTGGCCAGATTATTATGGTCTCTGAATGCATAGTAATCTGGTTACTCAGTGTATATCCCATATAATAAAAGGCAAATATGTACACTGTCTCCTTGACTAGAAGTTCAACCAGCAGGCAGGGCATCCAACCACCCATGTCTCCTCCCCCTGGCCAGGCTGGCTGGACCCCACCCATACATGAATTCATGCACCGGGCCTCAGGCTCGCTATGTGTTCAGAGATCATAATAATCTGGCCACTTGGTGTAGTCTCATATTCAGAAGGCTTCCATGCTTGGTTTCATGATCTGCTGTCACTGTCTTGAAAATTTAAAAATTTCATCTTTGAACTTGTGTTTTCTAAGTGAACTCTGAGGAGATCTGCACAATATGCATGTCTGCTAGTCTGTGCTCCTCTATTCACAAACAGCATTCAAGCTAGCCCCATGGATACAGACTTCCAGTGGACCCGTGATGTATGGAGTTCAGTGAGACTCAGAATAAGTATGAGATAAGTGTGTAAAGTCTATGACTGAGTAATCAAACGATAGTAGGGGGCTGCTTTCAGCCTGGAAAGGTCATGGTTTCTGTTGCAATAGAACCTTGCTTTGAACACACAGAAAGAAGGATAGGGAGTTCTAAGAAACATGTGGATCCTATCTTTTCTTCTGTATTATTTAAAAACAGATATTTAAATATATGTGTTGCAGCCCTTAAGGAAAAAAAAATTTTTTAAGTTTTTTATTTAAAATTCAGTGTAAATAAGTGTAACTTTAAACCATAAATCATAAATTCAGGGTTTTTTTTATTTAAATGATGTGAAAGCCTTTGTTCTTTTTAAAGGCCTCTGTGTCTTTGAATTACAGTAACTTCTCCTTTGCCTCCTTACCCTGTATCTTGTGCAAGACTGAATGACTACAATGTATGTATTGCATTATAATATTTCCATAAATTAAGAAAAACCTTTGTATTTTTCAAAGCCCTTTCATGTCCTTCATATACGAAGCCACAGTAGTGTTACAGCTCTATTTGCTGCAGAGGGGAAGGCCATCCAGCGGCATAAGGACTAGAGAAACATGTGGAATCAAGGAACCCTATCATATCCTTTCTTCATTTGCTTGCCTGTATCAGCCAACCACTTACACTGAAAACGATGACATAGAAGGAAAGGAAAAGAGAGGGTGACCCACTGTTCCTTTTCCTTTTAGTCCTTCCTTACACACCAGCAAGCAGGAAGTAGAAAACGTTGGTAGAATGTGCATGTAGTAAGAAGTGCAACAAAAACAGCTGAGTTAGTTTGTGCATTTCTCCTGGTCTGGTAAAAGCATGTACAAGCTATGAAAATGAATTGTGTCATTTCAGTGATTCTGTAAACAAATCCAGTGTTCCTGTATCTGCATTTAAGACTCTCATTGCACAACATAAGGATGAATAGTAAAAATACTTGTTAATGATTAAAATGTTTAATTTTGCTGTACTTAGAATAACATTAAATCGCCAATTAAAAACATCATAACAAATTTGAGAGTGAGACCATAAAAGACAGGGAAAACTATATTTTAATGCCTTTAAAGGCACTTTTTTTCCTGCTTTTCAAACGAGCTCCCACAGTTACATTTTCCACTGTGCCCCACAAATGATAGGTGTTGCTGCTTGAGTGTGGAAAATAGCAAGGAACATAGAGTTGAATCTCTTGGCTAAAACAGATCAGGAAACAACAAGTGATTAGATAGAAGAGAAGAGGATGTGAGCACATGAATAGAGAACTTTGAAGGCCATGCTTGAAATAATGTAATGTATTACAAAAGCCAAAGGGATCAGCACATTGTTGAGCAAAAAAATGTATTTTTACTGTGTGTTATGATACATACAAATGATGTGGTTTTAAATAGATGTAATTCTAAATACAAATATGCAAGCAAGCAAATAAGCCAATAAGCAGGCAAGCACACAAGCAAGCAGAGAGCCAACAAAACAGCACCTTGAATTCAGGAGCCCTGGATAAGGTATACTAAATACAGAGGAGCTGGAGTCTGAGACAATAGGTGAAAGAAGGTGGTATTTGATAGAGCCATCAACATATTAAAGAATCACTTAAGTTCCAGCCTAAAACCTCAGCAGAGGGTCCTTTGGTCCTTTAATCTTAGAAGACCCATCCATCATTTCATAGTTAGAGACTCTCCTTTAAACATGACTATTATCTGAAATGACCTCTCTTTCAATCTTGTCTCAGAAAGGTCTCTTCTTGGGAAAAAAATGCATAATTATCCTTTTATTATTTGTTAAATGAGCCCCATGGACCTTTCACTGAAGCAACCCCTGGGTTTCAAGCTTTTCTCTTAGCTACAGCCCTGGGGCCCAGTGTGGTCAAGCTGCCCTGCATGAAGCCCTCTGGACAGAGATGATCCTCCAGATATCAACATCACCCCCTGCCCCCCGACCAAACATCCGTGTTGTTTGTTTTTCTGCCTTGTCTGGTCATCTCCTCCCCTTGTCAACTTCATGCTTGAAGGAACAGATGTTATTCATGCTATAAAAACAAGCCTTTGCCCTCCTTGCTCATCAAACAAAACTCATTTCACGCTGGTGTTGGCTCCGTGGGTAATAGGTACATTTGATCAACTGACCATCGCTCCAGAATGACAGATGAGCAGTCCCCAAAGGTCAACAACTTTGGACCATGCTCTGTGTTAACGGGGCACAGGCAGTGCCCCCTGAGGAGTAAGCATTTTGTTAGGACTGGAGCCTGACTTCCAACCTCATTCCCTTCCAATTTCCTCTGGCTCTGAACATGGAAGACACTTTCCTTCCAAAGGCAGCTTTATAAAGAATGAATCCCTCTAATTTATTTAGCTCTTCTTATGCCAATATCCTAATAGTTAGACAGCAACTCTCAGTAAGTGGTTGATTACATTCAAGCAAATACACAGCTGAGCAATTAAGTGCATTCACTTGCACCTTAGCAAACCTGCGGTGGTAGGATTATCTCATAGAAATAATTATGGCTCCTTTCTCCCGCCTTGCTGTGGTTTGGGGAAAATTGGCTCCAAAAAAATTGGCTTTGGGTCAAGTGGGCTGTTGCCTGGTTGTCTCTGACTGAGAACTATTTAAATATATATATATATATTTTAATTAGGTTTACACTAAAGTCCATGCCAATCTCTTACTAAATGGAGTCTTTCCAGCTGAGAACAGAGATCCCCATGCCCAATATAGACTTTGCAAGTTAGGTGATTGTGTATGTATTATGTGTACTTTAATTTTCAAATGGTTGTTACAAACATTTCTTTGGGAAACATTACAGTCTAGTAGAAAGATCAGTTGAAAAACAGGAAAATAGTATATACCAGCTCTTCCATTAATGGCATGGGTGACCTTAAGCAAGCCATTAATATCTTTGTGCCTCCGTTTCTCTTGCCATTATTATCTGCCTCAGAAGGTTGCTATGAGGTGCAAGTGAAAACTGCATGAGGAAATTATATATGGACTATAGAGCGTTGTGGAAATTATGCAAAAATATTGCAAAACTGATAGTTTTAGGTCTTGCCCTGTTTGATGGATACACCCAGTTTAACAGGAACGATTTGTTTACCTGAAGAATTTTGTTCTGAAGGAGTGAGGTGAGATTAGCCAGGGCCAGATACTGTAATAATAACTATAACTTATATAACAGGAAAGTGAGGGTGTGGGAGGGGAGATTAACATTTGTTAAATGCCTCCTTACTAATCACATGCACTGTACCTCACTGAACCTCCACAATGACTCAACGCATTATGTGTGTCACGATCACCTTCCTGAGGCTATTATAGGAAGATATAGAAAATCAGGGTACTTCAGAAATGTTTTTCATATTGGGAGACAGAATTGGCTGAGGGCAGGGGGGCGGAATGAAGAACTGCTTTAGTATCAAGGAAAAAACAGAAGTGTGTGAAATCGGTGATAATCACTAACATTTTCAAAAGCAGCACAGTATAAGTAGGAGCCACGGGGCCAAGGCTGTAGAGAAACAAAGAGTTGGCAATCCATATATAGAATAAAGGATAATTAGAAAAGTGGTATTGAAACAGTTAATAGCATGGTATGTTAATTGTACCTGGGAGAATTGCCACCTTTTCTATTAGCTCTTATATGACTATGGATATACACAGGTTTATAAGCTGAATGCAAATTAATCTATTACTTTTGGTCTAAATAAAATACAAGCATACATGTTGCGTTATAGCCTCATATCTCTCAGATATCCACATGTCGCCCTGCTGTGCCTGATTGTGTGTGTGTGTGTGTGTGTGTGTGTGTGTGTGTGTGTGTGTGTGTGTGTGCAGAATCGACTTAGGCCACTTATTTGGGATGAAATGGCAGAGTGTGTAGGATCTGGAGAGTTTCTGTAGGAATTGTATTGCAACTCCCAAGTACAATGTAGCTCCTTTGCCCCATACTTAGGCAAACACCAATCTAGAGAAAGAGCAACAAAAGAGCATTTTATTAGTAATCCAGACTCCCTTTCTCTTGGCAAACTCTTCTCTTATAAACCTAGGCCATCTCATCTATAAGGTAATGTTTATAGTAACAGATAAATAATTATAACATTTTTCTGATAGCTAATAAATTCATATGTAAATTGGCTACCACTTTTCAGGTGCTCAAGACAGGTGTGATCCATTTCCTTTTTGAAAATGGATAATCATAAAATTAAATGCATTCTTTCTCAATTTATATAGTGTGCAAGCACTCCTTTTAGTTTTCTGTCATTATTACCTAGGCCAATAAATTAATTTATGTCAAATATATAAAACTCAATCGGATGTAGTACATCAGTGTTTGCATGGTTCCTTTTTAATGGACAATTCCACTTGAATACAATGCTGAGGCACTGAATTCCAATGCTTATATCTCACAGCAGAAAAGTGCTTTGACCCTAGTTATGAGGTCCCCTCTGCCTGCTATTCCTGAAAGCTGCATTGCTATCAGACCCAAATTACTACTGTCATTGTTTCATTTCTTCACAGATATACACTGATTACATATAAGGGGCAAGATATTAGTTGAGGGGACTGACAGAATAAGATGTGGATCCTGCCTTTGAAAGACTTTTCACTGAGTAGGGGCAAAACAATGAAAACTCATAAATATTGTGTATGGTAGGAACTTGCCAGTCTTAAAAGAAGTAAAAATATAGAATGAAGTTCATTTTCAAAGGAGATGAGTAGCTACTAGCTAAGGAAATCATGAAGAAAGTGGCAATTAAGCTTGAAGCTGAGGAGCAGGGTACTGCATAATCAGTCCAACAGTTTGAATTGTTACTGTGATTGGCCCCTGCTGCCCCTCATCCCCTGATTTTTTAAATCTTAAATCTTATATTTTTTAAAAAATAAATCTGCATATCCTATCTCATAAAGAGGGAATATGCAAATTGACCATCATTCCATCACAAAGATGACAGCACCCATAGCCACAAGATGGTGGTGCCCAGTCCTCTCAGCCCCGCCAGAGTCTCCCAGTCACAGGGGGGTGGCCACTGAGAGTGGGCAGCAGAAGCGGCCTGGTGGAATGCTTTCTTTGTTGCCACAGCGATGAGGCAAGCGTTACACCCCGGTCATGGAGGGTCTCTGGCCAGGCTGGGTGTGAAACGCTTGCACTATTGCAGGCCAGGCTGAGGGACCTCCCCCCCCATGCATAAAGTTTGTGCACCAGGCCTCTTAGTATTTAAATATGTCTGTATATATTTAAATGTATATATTTTATAAAATATTTCTTTATTGATTTCAGAGAGGAAGGGAGAAAGAAAGAGATAAACATCAATAATGAGAGAGAATCATTGATTGGCTGCCTCTTGCATGTCCCCTACTGGGGATCAAGCCTCCAACCCGGACATGTGCCCTGACCAGGAATCAAACTGTGAACTCCTGGTTCATATGTTGATACTCATCCACTGAGCAACACTGGTCAGAAATGTTTATAAACATTTCTTACACACACACATGCTGACAGAGTAAATAGCAAAGTTACTGTATGTGCCTAAATATTCCCATATATCTATATGTCCCTTAAGGACATCAGTTTCTAGAGGACAGTCTCCATGGGTAATATCTAGACACACATTTGGGTCCCCTACAAATATTAATAATCATTGCAAACAAGATTTTAGGAGGTGACTTGTTATTTTACTTTATGCATCTCAATGTAGGCATCCTTTGAGCTTATCTAGTTCTCCAACTTTCTTTGTCATATTCTACTTTATGGCTTCATGTTCTTTTTTATATTTTTTTATTTTTTATTTTATTTAAGAGGGGCGCGAAGGAGATAGAAACATCAATGATGAAAGAGAATCATTGATCGACTGTCTCCTGCACGCCCTGCACTAGGGATCGAGCCCGCAACACAGGCATGTGCCCTTGACTGGAATCGAACCCGGGACCCTTGAGTTCATAGGTCAATGCTCTATCCATTGAGCCAAACTGGCTAGGGCTGGCCTTGTATTCTGATGAGAGCCCATTTATAATAGTGTGAATGGATGGCATAGAGGATAAATGGATTTTAAAGAAACCTAAGAGAATTAATAAATCTGGTTAAACTTACACCTCATGAGTCTCAATGAGGCAGCAACCCACCATCATAGAAGTGATTGTGAGTTGTGTACAGTACAGAGATTTGGAGTGTGTGTAGTGTTATGAGGCCACAGCTACATAGTTTCCAGAATGGTACTTGTGTGCTCAAGAGTGTCATGAAAGTACAAGTAACTAAAGGGTAAGCCTAGGTCAGTGGTCGGCAAACTGTGGCTCGCAAGCCACAGTTTGCTGCTCTGTTGACTAATGAGTTTGCTGACCACTGACCTAGACTCTCAATAGCAATAATTACAGGCTGTTGTTGTTCCTTGTGATTTAAGCCCCTATTCCAGTGGTCTGCAAACTCATCAGTCAACAAAGCTGCAAACTGTGGCTCGTGAGCCTCAGTTTGTCGACTACTGGCCTAATTAGAGGTACCCTTCGGCAATTTCAGAATGTTCCATGGGAAGGGAGTGCTCTTTGCCCTCAAAGATGACACAGGCATAGTAGAAATGGGCACCAGATTCAAAAGAGTCTTGTGAACAGAGCCAGTGCAGATGCAGAGTACATGTGCCACAGACTGCTTGTGAACATTCTTTTTCTGCTCTTTCTTTTCCTATTGTCAGTTTTGGGCTACTTCAGCCTGATATTTTTCTCCATAATGTTTGTTTATCTAACTCCAGTGGTCAGCCTTGACATAGCAAACCCTTCCAGCTGCTTATGAAATAAATTTTATCATAAGGGGGAGGAGGAAATTGTTCCTTATTTCCTGCAGTTGCAGAAAGACAGACAGTATTTTGTATTATAATAGGATCCTATAAGTGTTACTTCTGATTCAGGAGTCTTAAAAGACACTCAGGCCGAAACCGGTTTGGCTCAGTGGATAGAGCTTCGGACTGTGGACTAAAGGGTCCCGGGTTTGATTCCAGCAAGGGCATGTACCTTGGCTGCGGGCACATCCCCAGTAGGGGGCGTGCAACAGGCAGCTGATTGATGTTTCTCTCTCATCGATGTTTCTTCTGACTTTCTATCCCTCTCCCTTCTGCTCTGTAAAAAATCAATAAAATATATTTTTTAAAAAAGACACTCAGAATTTAGAGAATGTTGTGTGTCCTAGGAAGATTTCTATCAGCTTTGAAATATCTGTAATTGTAAACTGCTATTGTCTTCTGTACAAATCTGGTGCCTTGCTAATATTTAAATTAGATTCTCTGTTTTACAAAAATATAAAAGTATGTGAAGTTTCTTCTTTACAGCAGAAGAAAATCTATGGAAGTATGCATGGAGATGAAGAAAATGATTGTTGCAAGAAAAAAAAAAAGATTGTTGCAAGTTGGGTCCCCTAGGAAGCAGACACAATTTAGCATGCAGGTTACTTATTAAGGAGTGTCCTTAGGGACACGCCACAGTATCCCTATGAGGGAAGAGTGGAAGAAGGTATCAGAATTGGATAGATGGAAAGGTTGAATTATGGTGCTAGCCTGACAACAGCCTCAGCCAATCCCAGGAAAGTCCCTTCTGAGTTAGCCAGGCCTTTGTTCCCCCACATAATCAGTCTTTGGATATTGGCCACCATGCAATGGTGTATTGAAGTTAGCTCATCCTGGCATCCACGAGCTGATTGTGTGTATTCCTAGCTGTGCCTTCAGTGAATTCAATCACATCACTGGTAACTTGAAATCAGCCATGGAGAATTTACATGATATAAATTAGCACAAGTTACAAATCAGGGTTTGTTTGTTTGTTTTATTGGAGAGTCAGTTCTTCAATATGTATCAGAACACCATTGCTACCACTAGAAGGAATGTGGTATGGGTGAGACAGCTCTCTGAAACTGAGGCAATCCTGAAGGGGCGGAGACTAGAAGGCTATATTCTGGCAGTGCTTACAGCAGCTGGTGCTACACGGTATTCACTCCAACTATGATTCTGTTGGGTTTTCTATTGACACAAAGAGTTTAGAGAGCGTTTGATTCATTTCAATTTACAGATGATGTCACAAGCTGGAGAAGTAAGTTGAATAGGGAACAGATGAGTGAGTATTATGAGCCCACAGTAAGCTCAGTTATGAGCAAAGGAAATAGTTAACTTCCTTTTGGGACTTCTTGAGGATTCTGGATACCTCCTAGTTATGCCTCCAAGTTTTTGGAAACTGTGTCACTAACTAGCAATTTTTGCTTGAAAACCACTGGACATTTATTTTCTGATTATATAGTATGGGATTAGGTTTTTGTTGCTATTATGGTTTTCTTTTTGGCTTTGAGAAATCTTGGCCAGGGGATAGATTCACAAAATAGTCTGCTAACATTGAACTCAAAGAATTGAGTTGATCAGGTTACAACTACAATCTAAATTGGGAAGATCCGGTCATCATTTTTTATGAAAACAGAAACCCTCAGCATTGCAAATTGTCCATGTCTTGTACCATTGGCATGTAGGTTGTCTTTCCTCATAAGCAGGTTGCTGCCACCTCTCTGGAGGATGGATACAGAGTTTAAAGTTTGGTTGATGGATATCTTCAGGGGATCAGGATTAATGTGTTTTCTCTTCCAAAGGCATTTCCTTCCTGCCTTGTAGTTTTAAAGCACCATGTATTGTTGGCAGGGTCCAAGAGTATGAGAATACCAACACTGAAATGGGTGTGATTGATATACAGCACACAACCACTAAGACATGCACTCTGTTATCGTTTTCAGTAATGGGGAAGATATGCTTTCATGCTGCAACTGTGACCTTCAATGTACACTTTCAAGCTGGTTGCTCAGGGTTTAGATTATGGTTGGTCATCTTGGGGTGCAACAAATCTAATCCAAATCCATTCTATATGAAGGAAAATATATTATACATTTAAGCTTAGCCCTATGCCATAGGCATTTAACATTAATGCATTCTGATATGACTTAAACCGTGGTTTTATAACCCTTGATTTGATATATTGTCTCTAATCAGTTAGCATCATAATAATTTGTGATATCACACATAGGGTCTCTGCTCTTACATCTTGGGAGTTTCTCTAAAATTTTCTCAATTTTTAAAACACATGCCTACCATTATTCCAGTTCCTGAGACCACCTAGCATCCAAATGAACATTGAGGTTTCCTAAGAGTGTTTTAATATTTTTTATTTCCACTCTTGGAAACAGAAATTTCCTCATGCCCCATAATAGGAATCGTGTTATATGATTTAAGTAATTATCACGTGCTGTGCATTGATTCTATACATTTTATACATCAAATCCTTTATTATTATAATAGCCCATGAAGTAGGTACTATTAATACTATCCCCATTACAATATAATGGTGAAACAATTTCCCTAAAGTCACACAAATAATTAATTAATGATTCCAAGAATCTTTCTTCATAGTTCAGCCTCTTTACCACTGTACTATAGTATAGCTCATCATAAATTTACTTCATAAACTAAATCTCTCCATTTCATTTTTGTCTGTCACAGGAACACAGCAAAGCACCCATGTCCAACATTATATAGAAAGATAATAGAAGGAATATGTCTGAAACTCAGAACCTAACATATAGCTAAGCTATCTTACTTCCTGTGCCATTGAAAGAAGTTCATAAAAAGAGATTATTACCCTATGGGATGTTACTCTTCACTTATTTTGCTCTTTTTATCGAAAAAAATCTATCTACTAATGGAGTAGGGAATCAAATGCTGTTCACTCTTGTTGTCCTCCCTTGAGGGAGAGTTGAAAAAGGAAAAGGTGTAGCAGAGGTGTTTCTTCAGTTTTAATATGAAAATAAGTCAACTGAGGAACTTACTAAAATGCAGATTTTGATTCTGTTGACTGGTGTGGGTCCAGATAGTCTGTTTTTCTACCAAGTGCCCAGTAAATGCTAATGCTGTGGTTCTCAGACCACTTGTTGAATAGCAAGGGAGTAGAGTAGAAGAACTCCCCCTAGAGGCTAATAATGATTCTCGTTAGGAATAAAGGAAAGATTGTACCAGGGACCATGCAATCAATTGCACAAAAACAGGATGGAAGCCCGGCCGGTGTAGCTCAGTGGTTGAGCGTCAACCTACAAACCAGGAGGTCTGGGTTTGATTCCAGGTCAGGGCACTTGGACTTGATCTCCAGTAGGGGGCATGCAGAATGATGTTTCTCATAATTGATTTTTCTGTTTATCTCTCTCCCTCTCCCTTCCTTTCTGAAATCTATAAAAAAATATTTTTTAAAAACCAGGATGGAAGAAAATTGGCTTAGGGAGAAGTACAAGTGAAGAAACATTTGATTCATTTTGGTTTACTTCAAGTACAGTATGATACAGCATGACCACTAAAATATGTGAGATGAAAGATATGGGCACATTGCCTCTAGAATAATGTAAACAGTTCTGGCTAATAAACACAAAAGTATTAATGTTCTATTTCCAACTCTAAGATTTACAATTACAAGGGTCATGGCAGTCATCATGTTTTTCACATGTTCTAACAGGAAAATATACTAACTACTATCTACTTTCCATTATCTCTACATAACTAAGCCACTCTGTGGATGATCCTCCAAAAACTCATTTATCCTTCATTATACTTTGGGTTGCTTTCCTTCACTAGTCGTTTGTGAACTCACTAATTAGTTTAAAGAAACACATACAATAAAGAATACATCAAAGTCAAATTATTTAATTATTTAATTATTTAATGTGTGTGTGTGTTTGTGTGTGTGTGTGTGTGTGTGTATACATTTCCTGTTAGAAAATATATGATGAGTAAGGTGATACCCTTTAACAATCCTTGAGCCATTAACAAAAGCCTTAGGATCTGTCCATTCTGGATTGAATGAGCAAAGGTAGATGTTTGATTTATTTAAATTCTTGAATAAATTTAACTCAACTCTGTGGAAAAATATTCTGTCCTTAAAAATGAAAATGCTCAAAGCTGCTGTTGTGACAAGTTAGATCATTTGGAAAATGAGGGATTGAATGGGTAAAAAAGCCAAATCTCAGAGACACACCCAAATTTGACAGCTCACCTGTATCAGGCTGTCATTCAAAATGTTAAGTGAGAAAAGCAATTAACACTTCACCTGTATGCGCTAACATGTTTATTCATTAGTAAGGTTAAAAACCCATTTTGTATTTTATGGAAGATTTATGCAAATAATAGAAAGCAATTAAGACGTTTCTTCCCCAGATGTCGCTATCAATTGCTAGACAGATTCCTATAGATTGAAGATGAGCATGGGGCTTACTCAGAGGGAGGCAGAAAAATATAATCAAGTGTACATAGGAGAGAAAAGTGCTAGTTTGAGATTGAAAAAAAAAAATGAAACCTAAACACTGATCTGTCTGGAAGGTCTGTAAAAAACTACTTACCATTTTGAGATAAGGTAGAGCATGTCAGAATGAGCTCGGAGGGAGAAAAGCTAGAGAAACAGCCAGGCAAGCCAGGAGGCTGACAGTGTGAACCTCCTAGTGAATCTGAACGAGGCCCGGGTAAAGAGAGACATTGAGGAGCAATGGAACGGAATCACTGAAGTGCAAAGATAGGGAAGGAAAATGTGTAAAGCAAAGCTTCAGGACCCATGGCATGAGTGATTTCAAGAACTCTTGAATCAGGGCGGATAAGTCCCTGTTTCTACAACCACAGCTTATGGAAAAGCTGGAGATGGTTATTTGACAATTGCTTTAAGTGCCCAAGGAGATTGAGAAGAGTGCCTGGAGAAGAAGGGCCTACAACCAGACATGGATACAAGTCATGTCTGCAGTCAAAAACAAATGAAACAAAAGTCATGGCTCCAATTGGGCTTTTTTTTTTCTATTTCAGGCTTAAAAATATTAGATGAAATCACACAACTGTGTCTGCCTCCCCTTTCCAGGAATTTTACTTGTTAAATTTTTTTTAAAATTTTCACTTCTAATGAATAATGTACTAGACTCCCTTCCTAGGTATTTCTATTTCAATCTGAGTGCACCTGAAAAGCCATGTAGTTTGACATTGGAAGATCTAGAAAATGATTCTGTGAGTTTCTGGAAGTAATGTTGTTTAGCCCTTTCTGCAAAATATTCAAGGTTTTATTTTAGTTATGTTTAGGTCTCTGATTCTCACCCCAGGCTATGGATTAGCATCACCTGGGAAATATTTTCTGATGGTCGCCTCCATGACAAATTTTCATTTTATTACTGTGGGGTGGTGCTTAGGCTTTGGCACTTTTAAAAGCTGTGTAAATGATTTGAATGTGCTACTATGGTCAAGAACCACTTATTTTTGTTTGTGCTGCCTTTGCTTTCAGTGTCATATAAAAAAATTGCTAAGACCAATTTGAAGGAGCTTACTACCTGTTTTATTCTAGTTTTATGGTTTCAGGTATTACATTCAAGTCTTTAATTCATTTTGAGTCCATTTTTATGTGTTGAGTAAGTGACCTACTTTTGTTTGCATGTGGGTGTCCAGTTTCCCAACATCATTTATTGAAGAGACTATCATTTCCCCATCCTATATGTTTGTCTCATTTATCATAAATTAACCATATACATTTGTTTCTGGGCTCTCAATTCTGTTCCAGTGATCTATATGTCTGTTTTTATGATAATACCATACTGTTTTATTTTTTAATATATTTTTATTGATTTCAGAAAGAAAGTGAAAGGGAGAGATAGAAACATCAATGATGAGAGAGAATCATTGTCTCCTGCACACTCCACACTGGGGATTGAGCCTGCAACCCTGCCAAATGCCCTGATGGGAAATCAAACCATGACCTTCTGGTTCGTAGGTCAACTCTCAACCATGCTGGCCAGACTATTTTATTTTTTTCAATCAAAGTTTGCAGTCATTATTTTGTATTAGTTTCAAGTATACAGCATAGTGGTTAGACAATCATATACTTTACACAGTGTTTCCCTCATATTTCTAATACCCAACTAGCACTGTACATACTTATTATAATGCTAGATGCCTGGTGAACGAATTCATGCATGGATAGGGTCCCAATGCCTGTCCAGCAATTGGGGCCAATCAGTACCATGAGAGGGGCCATGGGAGGTTGGCTGAAAGGGGGAGGGGCTGCAGAAGGTTGGCCAGCTGCGAGAAGGGGCCACAGGAGGTTGGCCGGCCACCCTGATCTGGGCTGATGGGGCCAGCCTGCCAGGGGGAGAGGCCGTGGAAGGTTGGCCAGCTACTGGGGAGAGAACGGGGGAGGGTTGGATGGCCGCTGGAGGTTGGCTGTGGGAGTCCACTGACCACCAGGGGCAGCTCCTGTGTTGAGTGTCTGCCCTTTGGTGGTCAGTGAGCATCACATCGACCAGTCATACAGTCTTTCAGTCACTTAGGCTTTTATATAGAGAGATTATTGACCACATTCCCTTTATTACACTATGATTGCTAGAGCTTTGTGATATAACTTAAAATCAAGAAGCATGCTGCCTACAGCTTTTCTTTCTCCAGATTGCAATGGTTCTTCATGGTCTTTTGTTGTTCCATATGAATTTTAGGATTTTTAAAATTTCTATGAAGAGTGATTGAAGGTATGATTGGGAGTAGATTCCTTTGGGTAGTATGGGCATTTTAACAATATTAATTGTTTCAATCTATGAGTATAGGATATCTTCCCATTTATTTGTGTCATCAATTTCTTTCATTAATGTCAGTTTTCAATGTATAAATCTTCCATCTTGTTGAAATTTATTTTTAGATAGTTTATTCTTTTTGATAAAATTGTAAATGGCTTTGTTATCTGAATTTATCTTATTGGCAGTTCATTATTAGTGCATAGAAATAAAAACAGATTTTTATATGTATTGTATATCCTGCAGCTTTGGTTTTTCAGTCAACTCTTTAGGGTTTTCTGTATATAATATCATGTCATCTGCAAATAGTGACAGTTTTACTTATCCTTTTGAATTCAGATGCCTTTTATTCTTCTTGTCTAAATGCTCTGGCTATGACTTCCTCTGTTATGTTGATGTTAGAGGAGAAGCTTTGAGCTTTCACCATTGAATATGATGTTATCTGTGGGCTCGTCATATATGGCCTTTATTACATTGAGGTACTTTCCCTCTATACCCACATTTTGTTGGAGTTTTGGTCATAAATGAGTGTTGAGTTTTGCCAAATGCTTTTTCTGCATCCACTGAGATGGCCATGTGACTTTTATTCTTTGTTTCATTAATAGAATGTGTCACATTAATTAACTTTCAGATGTTGAACCATTCTTGCATCCTAAGAATAAATCACAATTGATCATGATATATGATCCATTCACTGTATTGTTGAATGTGGCTTGCTAATATTTTGTTGAGGATTTTTCAATTTATGTTAATGAGGGATATTGGCCTGTAATTTTCTTGTGCTGTTTTTGTCTAGTTTTAGTATCAAGATCATGGTGGCCTTACAAGATAATTTTTGGAAGTGTCTGCTCTTATTTTTGTAAGAGTTTAAGAAGAATTGGTTTTAATTCATCTTTAAACATTCATTAGAATATTTGCTTTTTGTCACTGTTGTACTATAATTTACAAAATATATTTAATGAATATTTTAATACATAGCCTTATCCTAGGAAATAATATCTACTGTTACAGTTTTGACATGCTATTTTTATTTTTACTATCCCTTAAAATAAATAAGCAATAATTTAAAATGTTTGTCTTCACACTACCTTGAATCATTACACTTTCAGAAACATAAAATTATTGTACAAGTTGTAGGTTAGGGTTGTTTTAAGATGGAAAACTGATGCCTAACTCTATTCCCTATCATTCTTTTGCTTCATTTCATTCTTCCCTATTTTCCAATTCAGAGGGATATAAGCCTAATAAGGGGAAACTATGTGGAATATCTATATATATGAGACCAGGATAATTCCTCCTTTATGAAAACTTTCAAGTTGTTGACTGTTATGGTTAATTTTGTGTCAACTTAGTTGGCCCATAGTACCGAGATATGAGGTCAAATATTATTCTGGATGTTTCTGTGAGGGTGTTTCTGGATGATATTAACATTTAAACTTTGTCCTTTGAGTGAAGCAAATTGCTCTCCTAATGTGGGTAGGCTTCATTCCATCAGATGAAGGCCTGGATAGAACAAAGAACTGACCTTCCTAAAACAAGAGAAAATTATGCAGCAGCAGCCTTTCAACTTAAACTACAACATTGGCTTGTCTTGGGCCTCCAGTCTGCCAACTTCCATCATCAGATTTTGTACTTGCCAATCACTATAATTGCATGAGCCAATTCGTTTTTTAAAATTACACACACACACACACACACACACACACACACACACACACAATTGGTTCTGTTTCTCTAGAGAACCTGACTTACAGGGCAAAGGCCATTAATTTTATATTAAACCAGTAAGTTAAGAAGCAAGCATTGCTTGAGGAACTGCTTGGGTTTTTTTTTGGAGGATATAAAACAAGTATAGAAGATATAATACAGCCTTTGTCCTCTTTTTCTCATGGTTACAGCCCTAATTATTATTATGGTGAGAAGGGGCTACATTGGAAGACATTATGAAATACTGCAACCGAAGAAATTTTCCTGCAAGTTATCTGAGGTTAATCTGAAGATGGATTCCTTTGAATCTGAAAAGTTTAAGATGAGGCAGGTTTCGTGACATTGGTAAAAACTTTTAGGAATCTGTGAACCATACTTGTTTTTGAATATTCAACATTATTTTAGGACTCCAAAATCCATGGCTGCTAAAAAAGAAACTCTAGATAAAGAAGTAGGTATACAGCCCTAACTGGTTTGCCTCGGTGGATAGAATGTCAGCCTGCGGACTGAAGGGTCCCGGGTTCGGGTCTGGTCAAGGGCATGTACCTTGGTTGTGGGCACATCCCCAGTGGGGGTTGTGCAGGAGGCAGCTGATCAATGTTTCTCTCTCATTCTAGCTCTCTATCTCTCTCCCTTCTGCTCTGTAAAAATATCAATAAAAACATATTTTTTAAAAGTAGGTATACAAAAAACTCAGGATGAATTAAATTCTGCAGTAAGAGGTCTTGTTTTTATTCTCTGGGCAGGAAATAAATTCAGATAGTTTAGAGTTGGAGTCAGTTTCTCTGTGTCTCTCACACACACACACACGTGTCAGAAAAGCAGACAATACTGGAGTGCAGCTTAGACCCACAGATGCTAGGACAATGGGCAAGATAGCAGTGATTTAGACAGAAATCTCAGTTACCTTGCTCAACCCAGGCCACAGAGTTGATGCGGGTTGTGCCACCTCTAATGGGACGAGCAGAAAAACCGCTCTTAGAAGGCACAGTTAGTCCCAGCTTTGAACGCTGTGCCATAGCTGTGGACTCCCCAGAGAAAACGGCAGGCAACAGATCTGCCCCGCAAAGAGCAATTAGGATTTCTGAGACAGAGCTCCGAGCTGCCTCTGAGGCAAAGGGACTGAAGCACAAACAGCATAAAAAATCTAACCCCCTTGCACAAAAGCAAAGCAAAGTCATTCTTTTCCTGTGGCAGGGTGGGGCTTCCAGGCCAGTGCTGGCCTTTCACTGCTGTTATCAGAAACACGAGTTGCTGATGTAAAGGTCAGCAGCGTGCAGAGCTTGTTTCTACCCTGGTGAGGAGTTTTTCGGGACCGAAGGCATTTAATTGGCTGCCGATGAGTCACAGTTGCTGAAGTCCACAGGCAGAGACATCTGATTGGCTGCCACTATTTCAGCATCCCCAGCCAGCAGGTCTGTGGTGAATGATATAGAGGGAGCAAAAGCTATCATTTGAATCAATTAATATGATGAGAACGGGAGAGAGAAGCTACCTTCTCCCACATAGCTATCATAATAGCTATTCTTGCTGCTTCATTTCCTGGCTGCTTGTTACAGAATGCCCTTTAAAAAAAAAAAGTAGTTCGATAGAAAACTTTTTGAATACTATGTAAATGTCAGCTGTTTCATTGTTGTTTTTCTTCTGCTTACATCAGGGAGGTGAGGATTATAAGCAGCAGCACAAATACAGAGACGTTGTGACGAAAAGAATGTCAGCCTGATTTTGATGCTTTGTCTCGGAAACCTGCAAGAGTCATTTGGAAGACAGATTTTCTTTCTATTTATCTCTAATCTCAGCGCTGTTTCTTTCCACAGAGCCTGGAAGCTTGGGCTCTCAGACCACATAGTGGTCCCTCTTATATACACTGCATCCAAATTTAATTGCTAGGTCATAAGAAAGGCAATTAGCATGTGTATAGGGATTTTCATGCAATATTAATTTGTTTTCGCAGCGGCAATGCAAGTACATGCTAGTATCTCTATTTATAAGATAGAGAGACTGGAAATCAGAATGTGAAGTAACTTGTATTAAGTTATTTAGAAAGTGGGGGTCCAAAAGGGACCCCAGACCTGCCTATGATGGTGGCAAGACAAAGAAGTAATAACTCCCAATGGTCAGAAAGTCCAACCCTCTGAGTTTTCATTTATGGATCATTGAATATGGACTTGTTCATCAAACACTTTTAGAGTCTTCTGTGGGCCAGGCCTTGTATTTGCTAGAACTATAAAAATAATTGAGATGGGGATTTTGGTCTCAAGATGCTTACTGTCTAGTGAGGGAAAGGGCCAATACCATGCATAGGATACAGATAGGGCTATGCTCAGGGTAACATAGGAACTCCAGAGGGGGAGCAGCTCACCAACTGTAGAGTTCAAGGTTTTCAAACCATTTAGACTTTCTGGATCCCAGCTTCACCATCTTCATTCGACATGTTTGACCCAGGCAGCGGTCCTCAACATGATGTCCGTGGGTAATTATTAGGGATACTTTGAAGCTTCTGAAATGGACCAGGTTCTGAAATTGTTCCTTGACCCACAAAAAGCTAAACTCTCTAATGAAACCTTTACTCTCTAAGAGTTCTCCCACCTCAAACAGTCCAGATATTTTACCTAAGTATCAAGCAAAGGGAGGTAGAAATGAAATAATAAAATATTAATAGCATGTTCTAGAAAATACAAGTTATATAAAATTCTTTTTAGAAGTCTTCAAATAAAATATTTCATTGCTACTGAAAGATCATAAAATCCGAAGTTGCAGAGAGGTTGTGCCTTTAAGAAGTTTTGCTATAGAATTTCAAAAAAGGAGGATGAGGTTGATAAGGAAAGAAGAAAAGGAGAGAAGAGAGAGAGAGAAAGAGAGAGAGAGAGAGAGAGAGAGAGAGAGAGAGAGAGAGAACTAAAGGGCATACCTGGGACTTCAGACTCACTTTCTATTCTGTGAAAGATATTAGAGGTTTTTTATTTGCCCCAGAGGAGATAGTTAACCCTATGGAACCATTAGGGACCAATAAACCATTGAATCTAGATGAATTACCTCCATGAAAGTTAAAGAATGCATTGAGGGAGGTTGAAGGGCAACTGGCTGAGAATCCTTTTACAGTTTATAATCCAGCCAGTCCTATTCTCTTTTCAGCAGTCATCTGTCTGTCAGGGCTAGAGCTTCCTAACCCTGATCTACAGGCTTAGCCAAGCCCCTGCACTTAGAGGTGGAAAGCCAAATATTTGCAAGGCAGGGGCAAAATAAGAATTCCAGATCATGAGTTTAGAAGCCCTATGGTTTTAACCTTGTGTCCCACTCTGACCTTGGGTCAAGATACAAGAATCTTGGTTTCAGGAAATTTCTCACGACAGCCAAATAGGCAGACACTTCTTGTACCTTCTCCCAAGACAGGCTGGAAATACAACTAAATTGGGGATTAGTCCCTGGGAATTACCAACTGACATCCAGCTGAGGATTTGTCATCATATACCCTGCAAAGAAACTGAATTACAGGACAAAATCCCCAATGAACATAGATGCTAAAATGCTCCATAAAGTTTTAACAAATTGAATCCAGCAATACATTAAAAAGATCATGGGGGCAATGGGGGGACTTGGACATATGTCATACCTTAATCAATAAAAAAATTAAAAGATCATACATATGACCAAGTGATTTACTCCAGGGAAACAATGCTGGTAAAATATTCACAAATCAATAAATGTTATACATCATATAAACAAAAATAAAGACAAAAATCACACACATGATCATATCAATAGACAAAGAAAAAGGATTCAACAAAATCCAATACCCATTTTGATTTTAAAAATTTATCAGCAAAGTAGGAATAAAGGGATCATACCTCAACATAATAAAGGCAATATAAGACAGACCCACAACCAATATCATACTCAATGGGCAAAAACTGAAACCATTTCCTCTAAGAACAGAAATAAGACAGGGATATCCACTTTCACCACTCTTATTCAACACAGTACTGGGAGTCTTAGCTACAGCAATCAGACAAGAAGAAAACATAAAGGGTATCCAAATTGCAAAGGAGAAAGTAAAATTATTCTTTTCAGTTGGCATAATATTGTACATAAGAAACCCTAAAGACTCCACCAAAAAACTACTAGATTTAATAAATGAATTCAGCAATATAGCAGGATACAAAATTAACATCCAGAAATCAATGGCATTTTTATACACCAATAATGATCTCTCAGAAAGAAAAACTAAAAAAACTCATATACCATTTCAACAAAAAATTAAGATATATAAGTATAAACTTAACCAAGAAGGTGAAAGACAACCAATTGATGTGTCTCTTTCTCTCTCTCTACTTCTCTTCCCTCACTTAAACTCTGTATAAAAGTTGTTGGAAAAAAATATCCTTAACTGAAGATTAAAGAAAAAGAAGTAAGTGATAGGAAAAGATATAAACAAGTGGAAAATTCTGCTCTCTTCCTAGATTGGTAGAATCAATATTATTAAAAATGGCCATACTATCCAAAGCAATTTATAGATTTAATGTAATCCCTATTAAAGCAACAGCAGAATATTTCACAAATATAGAATGAACACTCGAAATATTTATATGGAACCAAAAGGGACCCCAAATAGCTGCAGCAACTTTGAGAAAGAAAAAAAAAGTTGGAGGAATTGCAATACAGGATATCAAGTTATACAACAAAGCCACTGCAATCAAAACAGTCTGGTACTGGCACATGAACAGGCATATAGATCAATGGAAAAGAACAGAGAACCCAGAAATCTTCTCAAGCCATTATGCTCAATTTATAAATAAAAAATCTGATCAATAGAGTAACTTGTGAATGAAATAGAATCTGGGGCATGGAAAGGGAACAGACTAACAATTACAGGGAGAAGGGGGTGTGGGGGTGCGGGAAAAGATTGGACAAATAGCTTACACCTATGAATGAGGATGGGAGGCAAGTGAGGATCTGGGAGGTGAGAACCAGGTGGAGGGGAGCTATAAGGGGATAAAGGAGGAACATCTTTTAATAATCTGAACAATAAAGATTTAAAAAATCACTATAGTACATATACACCATGGAATATTATTCAGCTCTAAAAAAGAAGGATCTCTTACCCTTTTGGACAGCATGAAGGGACCTGGAAAGTATCATGCTAAGTGAAATAAGTCTGACAGAGAAAGTCATATATTCCATGATCTTACTCATATATGGAATAAAATTAACAAAATTAACTAATGAACAAAATAGAACAAGAAATATTGAAGCATGTAACAGACTGATGTATTTCAGAGGGAAGGGGAGGGGGGTGTGAAGAGATTAACCAAAAGACTTACATGCATATATGCATAGCCCATGGGCATAGACAATAGTGTGAAGGCCTGTGGATGGGGTGGGAACAGAGTAGAGAGGGGTCAATCAGGAAATAAAAGGGGACACCTGTAATCCTTTCAAGAATAAAAATATTTTTTTAAAAAAAGAATCTTGGCATTTGCTGTTCTTTCTTTAGTAATTGCTGATTTTGTCATTTGATGTGTAAGGCTCTGCTTTGGTTCCTACTGGTTTTCCTAGCAGGATTCTAGATTCCTTTGTCGATTCACCCCTTTCCTCCTTGAGGTAGGGGTTTGTAATAATGTTACACTTTACTGCTGGTCTCTCTGCATCCACCTCTGAAAGCCCACAGCCTACAAACAGCCTCTTACACTGGCACCTATTCCTTCTTCCTCACTTTGACCTCAGTCTTCTCTAATTTTATAACTTGACTCGTCTTGGCTGAATGCTGATTGGTTTATTGAGTACCTGGGGTGTGGTTATTTCCTGTGCAGCACCTCCCTATGCTGCCTGATCCCTCTTTCTGCCCAATAGGTCAGATGTGCTGTCTGAGTTGTAAAACTGGTACCACAGCACAACACCATTTTGTGATCGAACAATACATTATGGGAAAGACTAGAATTTATCACGTGAAGGAAAGGTCAAAAGCAAATTCAGAAAGTTTAGAGATCATAAGATTAATCTGAAACCATGAAGAGACGTGAATGAGTGTTCTGGGAAAGGATTATGCCGCATTAGAAATGCATAATGGTTAACAAATCATTACTGATTTATAGAAAGCAGTCCCAACTTGATAAGTATGTGTTATTTTAATAAGCACAATGCAAGAAGCAAGATAAAAGCAAATTAAGAGACCTCATTTACTTCCCCTAAAAGCTTAATGCCATTCCATCTAAAAGATTAATATGTGATGACAATCATGTACACATTTACATGGCATTAAATAAATGGCTTGAGAGCAATTACAGCATTGAAAACCAAGAGTGATGGACAGAAATCACTGTTGGATGATGGAAGCTGAGCAATTGGATGCTGAGAAGCCCATTATTTTCTGGCAACTATTCATTTATTGTCTCAATAGTAATAAGTAGCTAGCTAAATATTTGCAGCTAGTAGAGGGAGAGAGTGGCTTTTACCTAGAGTTTTGTAAGAGCAACATTTTAAATATGGCAACCTATATTTAATCTTTTTAGAATGAAAACTAGAAGGAAGCATGGGTCCTCTGCAAAGGTATGTTTTACTGGGATCAGTGAGTAGGGATAGATTTGCCCATGAAGAATTAGTAGCATTCATTAAAGAAAGGGTACATGAAACAGCACCAAATATCCAGAAGCAGATTGGGAGAATGATTAATTCATTTATAGAAACAAGTCTGCCATCAACAAGCTGTACAGTATAGGGTTACCTCAAGTCTCAGTTTTTGAGTGATAATCACTATGCTGTATAACAGGTGAGGAACCTTTATTTCTGCCCAGGTCTATTTGGATATTTATAACATTACTAGAGGCCCAGTGCATAAAATTCATGCACTTGGGGAGTGGGGGTGTCCCTCAGCCCAGCCTGCACCCTCTCCAATCTGGGACTCCTGTTGGATCTGGCCTAAATCAGTAGTCAAACATCCCTCTCACAATTCGGGACTGCTGGCTCCCAACCACTTGCCTGCCTGCCAGCCTGATCACCCCCTAACCACTCCTCTGCCAGCCTGATCAATGCCTAACTGCTACCCTACCAGCCCGATTGCCCCAAAATACCCTCCCCTGCTGGCCCAATCACTCCCAACTACCCTCCCCTGCTGGCCTGATCACCCACAATTACCCTCCCCTGCCGGCCATCTTTGGCCACATGTGAGTGGCCATCTTGTTCAGTAGCATGAGAGTCAATTTGCATATTACCTCTTTATTATATAGGATTGGTGGACCATACAAAATTATGAACTTAAAAATTGGCCTGCTATATTTGGTCAAACATTTAATTAACTCATTCCTAATGCCTTGGCAAGCCAATCCTTCAGCTGGATATTCCCCACCCCTGCTTTGTAAGAAGCTTCCACCTCTAAGAGTTTATTGTTATGTAGTTCTATGACAGGCATGTGAATTCTATTTAGTGATTATGCTTATTGCTGAGTTGTTCCTGCCCACAACATCAGCACAAATTTAAAATATTTATTTTCTGATCTCCCTTCTTCTCAATTCTGCATGTGTTTCCTCCATTTTAGTAATTACATTCTCATTCTGGTACCACTACTTTGTGTCTACTGGGAGAGTAATTCACACTAACAAACTATTGGATAAATGCATCAGTCACAAATTCCCATGTGCATTGATTTTTCCAAAGCAGATCAAGAGGAAAGGCAATGAATAATACCAGGAAGTAAGTGGTCAGTACCATGAATTTAGGTGTCAGAGACTGATGATTAGGAGATGGTTTTGAGAAGAAATCTTCCAGAAGACTAGTCTACTACCATAAACCCCTTTCTCACTGTTTTTTCTACCTTCTGCCTTTAAAGCCTGAATCAAATTGTCCTCCATGGTGCAGCAGTGAACAATGTTTACATAGTCATAATAGTGTAAACAACTATATATATATATATATATATATATATATATATATACACACACACACACACTAGAGGCCTAGTGCATGAATTCATCCACCAGTTGGGTCCCCTGGCCTGTGGGATAAGTCTGAAACCAGCTCTCTGACATTCCCTGAGGGTCCCAGATTGTGAGAGGGTGCAGGCCAGGCCGAGGCACCCCACTAGTGCACATTCAGGACCGGGGAGGGATGCAAGAGGTTGGCCAGTCAAGGAGGGACTTCAGGAGGGCTCAAGGGCATGTCTAGCCCATCTTCATTAGTTCCAATTGGCCAGACTCCAGCAGCAAGCTAACCTACTGGTTGGAGTGTCTCCCCCTGGTGGTCAGTGCACATCATAGCAAGCAGTTGATGGCCTTAGCATATTATGCTTTGCTTGGTTGAATGGCTGACTAGGCAACCAGACACTTAGCATATTAAGCTTTTATTATATAGAATATATACACTGAGTGGCCAGATTATTATGATCTCTGAACGCATAATAATCTAGCCACTCAGTGTATATCCTATACAATAAAAGGCTAATATGCAAATTGTCCCTTCTACCAGGAGTTCGACTAGCAGGCCGGCCGGCCAGTTGCCCATGTCCCCACCTCCTGGCCAGGCTGGCCAGATCCCATCCATGCACAACTTCATGCACTGGAGATATATATATATATATATATATATATATATATATATATATATATATATATATTAGAGGCCCAATAAATGAAATTTGTGCACAGGGGGTGGAAGGAGATGTCCCTCAGCCCAGCCTGCACCGTCTCCAATCTGGGACCCCTCGAGGGATATCTGACTGTTTAGGCCCAATCCCAGTAGGATCAGGCCTAAATGGGCAGTCAGACATCCTTCTCATAATCCAGGGCTGCTAGTTCCAAACTGCTCACCTGCCTGCCTCCCTGATTGCCCCTAACCACTTCTGCCTGTCAGCCGGATCACCCCCTAACCACTACCCTGCCAGCCTAATTTATGTCTAACTGCTCCCTGGCCAGCCTGTTTGCCCCCAACTTCCCTCCTCTGCTGGTCTGGTCACCCCTAACTGCCCTCCCCTGTAGGCTTGATAGTCCCCAACTTCCCTTCCTTACAGGCCTGCTCCCTCCCAACTGCCCTCCCCTGCTGGCCTGATTGCCCACAACTGCCCTTCCTTACAGGCTTAGAACCTCCCAACGGCCCTCCCCTGCTGGCCATCTTGTGGTGGCCATCTTGTGTCCACATGGGGCAGGATCTTTGACCACATGGGGGTAGCACTCTTGTGTGTTGGAGTGATGGTCAATCTGCAAATTACTCTTTTATTAGATAGGATAGAGGCCTGGTACATGGTTGGTGGCCAGCTGATTTGCCCTGAAGGGTGTCCCAGATCAGGGTGGGGTTCCCTTGGGACGTTGGAAGCCTGGGCTAGGGGCCTGTGGTAGTTTGCAAGCTGGCCATGCCCCCCAGCAACCCAAGTGGAGGCCCTGGTTTATGGGATTAATTTATGTTCTACAATTGAAACTTTGTAGCTTGGAGTGGAGCCAAGCCTTCTGCTCGCTGTGTGACAACAGCCATTTCTGTTTAACTTCTGTAATTGAAACTTTGTAGCCTAGAGAGGAGGTCTAGGCACTAGGGCTTCCTCCATCGCCCTGGCAACTCTAGCCTCTGTTCTCTCCAGCTCCGTGGCTTCCACCATTTCTGTTGGGATATATCTTCTATAATTGAAACTTTGTAGCATTGAGTGGAGGCCTAGGTCAGCAATGGCAGGATGAAAGCTTGGCTTCCTCCATTGCCAGGGAAACCCAAGCCTTCCTCCTGCTCTCAGTGGCTGCAGTCATCTTCGTTGGGTTTATTTGCATAATTTGTTCCTAATTGGCTGATGGGCATGGCTTGATCGGAGGTACTGTCAATTTGCATATTACTCTTTTATTAGATAGAATATATATTTTCACACACACACACATACACACACACACATATATACATATATATGTATACACATACACATATGTGTGTATACATATATATACATATATATGTACATATGTATATATGTGTATATATGTGTATATATATGTATATATATATGTATACACATACACACACACATATATACATATACACATTTTATTCTCATCCTTTAATTAAAGTCATTCTTGCATCATGACTGCGAGACAGGGAAGACAAAGCTGAGTAGCCCCAATTGCCAGGTGAGAACACTGAAGCTTAAAAGTGTTAGGTGACCATTCAGGAACTCAGGCCTTTTATGTCTGGAATCTGTGCATTTCCTGCCACATTTCATTTCTTCCTCTTACCCAACAGTTCTATCATATATTAATAGTGTCGTATTCTCTTTGGTGGATTTTCTCTTCAGGATTCCAGTTTTCTGGACTGTGGTGATAAGAAGAACGTTAAACATCTATTTTGTGGGAAAAGCAATGTCCCACTTGGGAGATGAGCTGAAAATGGATGCTCCATTATAGATTTCTTTGACACTTCCTGGGTCATTAAGTGAAATGTCTTATCCACCATATCTCATAGCATTACTCTTTAAGCATAGTATGCCTAATATTGGGCAGCATACTCAGAGAAGAGTGTAATAAATGGAGCGATGTCAGGCATGCAAAGAAAAATCCTATTTTCTTCCCTTGCCTCCCCTGCCTACCAGTCGTTTTCCGAATTGTTCTATCCTTTTAGCTTAACAATTTGATTCCTGCTAAAATGAAGATATCCTTGATATGTGTCACAGTTCAAGCCGTTTCCAATCATTTACTATGAATGATTTTAGGTCCTTTTCTGATAGAGGAAAGGGGGGCATCACAGATTAATCATCTTAAATGGGAGAATATGAAGAATGAAGGGAAAAGAGAGAAGAAAATGTGGAACAGTGCCACTGCATACCTGAGTCCACCATATGCCTGAGTCCTGGACAAGGAGTCACAGGATAAATTTACTAGCCTTGTTGCCATGTGCAAGTCATTGACTCCTTAATCAGTTTTCCCATTTGTAAATGATGGGTTAGGACTACCTGATCTGCACGTTCTTTTCAGTTCTACAATCCTATTCATTGTTTCCATTTATTACATACTCCCATGGGCATGGTAACAAATGTGAGTAATAAAAGTCAGTCAGCTCTGACGGGTTTGGCTCAGTGGACAGAGCGTCGACCTGTGGACTGAAGGGTCCCAGGATAAGGGCATGTACCTTGGCTGTGGGCACATCCCCAGTAGAGGGTGTGAAGGAGACAGCTGATTGATGTTTCTCTCTCATGGATGTTTCTAACTCTCTATCCCTCTACCTTCCTCTCTGTAAAAAAAATCTATGAACTATATATATATATAGTTCAGTTTCTGTTTTCCTGAATATTAGCTAAGAAACAAAAAATACTAATGAAAGTTTGTGTATGAGCACATAATCCACAAAAGAGTCTTGAAAAAGTGAAATGAGGAAAGCCAAACTAGAGAGCTAGCCATTAATTAGCATTATTCATGAGCAGCTTTGTGTACATTCTTATAATGGAGCCACAAAGATTTGACAAGGTACAGAAAACTGAAAAGGTATTTCCAGTCTGCTATGCCTGATTTTTCATCAGCCTCTGTCCTGGAAACTGCCAAAGGGCTGTATGAGACACTCTACCCGGAAGGAAACACGGTATGGCTCTTCTAGTCCACAGCATTCACTCTCCACTATTTTTCAGGGTGCCAGGCACCATGACCACTGTTTGGGCTTCCCTAGACATAGAAACTTGAGAATCAAATGCTAGGAAATATCAGGACCACTTTATAAAGTATGTGATTGTCTAACCACTATGCTATACACCTAAACCTAATACAAAATAGCATTGAGTGTCAACTGTAATTCAAAATAAAATTTCAAGAATGCTAGTAGGACCCTAACTAGTTTGGCTCAGTGGATAGAGCGTCAGCCTTTGGACTGAAGGGGCCCAGGTTCCATTCCGGTCAATGGCATGTACCTTGGTTGTGGGCATATCCCCAGTAGGGGGTGTGGAGGAGTCAGCTGATGGGTGTTTCTCCCTCATCAATGTTTCCAATTCTCTATCCCTCTCCCTTCCTCTCTGTAAAAAAAAAACAACACAATAAAAATAATTTTTTAATAAAGAATGCTAGTAGGTAATTTATTTGGAAGGTTCAGAGAATGTTGGTAGGGAAGTAGGGACATGGAAAAAGAAGGGAAGACAGCAGGTAAAAGGTGCATTATAAAAGCAGCTACTACTATGGGTAACTGGAGCTTTATTCCGCAACAACTCTCTCTGAGACAGTCTAACACACATGCTTCAAATGTATGCCTCTAAAGGGTCAAGGGATCTGGGGTATTTATGACACAACTTCTTGGTGATCGATGCGGAAAACAGGGAACAACACAGCCAGAGTGAGGAAAGTTGCATAAAGGGGCACTCTAAAGAAGGACCAGCTGTAATCCACAACTGGCACCGAACTCTGCTACCGCGTGGCTTTTGTTCTGTTTAGCTAATCACAATCGCCACCTGGAGTAAAGCAGGCCGATTGGATCACAAGGCCGAATCTTTTTCTAAAACTTCCTCGTTCCTGCTTGCCCTGAACATGGTCACGTAGGACCCTCAATCACATACCATAAAATGTCATGAAGGATAGTTTACAAAGGTCAAAGGACTGAGGCAGAACGCCCCGGACCATGCTCCCAGGAACATTCCTGTGTGCAGGGGTTCAAGGAAACGTGCCCAGAATTGTTCTTACTCAAAACTTGTATCTACAACAACTCCCATTAGTCATTGACTATATACACTACTGTAAGGTGGTACTTCCCCAGTACTTCTGGCCTACATGTGGGCAGGAAAAGTAAACCCTGCTGGCCAGAAAAAGCAAAGCCACCCTCCAGTGAAAAATGCAGGTCAGAAGTTAGGCCAGTGAATACTGAAAAGGTACAGGTGAGGGGTATCTGGTTATGGTAACAACATCAGTACACAAGAATGATTTCAACAACCCTATGAGGTGGATGCTATTTCTGTCTCTATTATTCAGGTGAAAAACACAAACACACACACACACACACACACACACACACACACACACATACACACAAAGATCAGAGATTGTAGTGTCTTAGAAGATGCAGAGTTGAGGTTGAAATCAAGTGTCTGTGACAAAATGAAACATATTGTTAAAAACTGTGCTTCTGCATGGTGCCAAAGAAATGGGTTGGGGGATGTGTCCTCTATGTTAAGACTTGACCTAAATGCTTCTCTTCCTATGAATCACTCTTCTTGATTCTGTCACCATTTTTCCCATATGTTGCCATGGACCTTCCTTTATAGCCCAACAGGAATAGCTATCATGCCTATTTATAGTCAACCTTCCTACTAAATAAGAGTTTCTGCCCAGCTGGGATGGCTTAGAGGTTGAGGGTCAGCCCATGAACCAACAGGTCATTGGTTTGATTCCCAGTTAGGGCACATATCCCAGTTGCAGGCCCAATCCCTAGCAGGGGCGTGCAGGAGGCAGCCAATCAATGTTTCTATTTCTCTATCCCTCTCCTTTCTTCTCTCTCTAAAATCAATGAAAACATATTTAAAAAAAGTTTCTTGGGTTATAGAGAACATTGCTCTCTTCAAATAAGGAAATAATTGACACATAATAGACCCTCAATGTTGGTAAACTGCCAATGCCTAGATTTTTTTTATATAGGCTTGAATTGTCAGTAATTTACCCATTAAAGGCAGCCAATATTGCCAGATTTCCTATTATGTGTTAAGCAAGATATAGATTTAGAAATGAAAGGAAAATAAATGCTGCCTAAAGTCACAGTTATATGCATAAGCTTTCTTATCTCTTTTCCAAATACACTGAGTGGCCAGATTATTATGATCTCTGAATGCTTAATAATCTGGCCACTCAATATCTATCTATCTATCTATCTATCTATCTATAGATATAGATATAGATATAGATATAGATATAGATATAGATATAGATATAGATATTAGAGGCCCAGTGCATGTATTCATGCATGGGTGGGGTCTGGCCAGCCTGGCCAGGGGAGGGGACATGGGCAGTTGGCCGGCCTGCCAGCTGGTTGAACTCTTAGTAGAGGGGGCAATTTGAATATTAACCTTTTATTATATAGGATATGCACTGAGTGGCCAGATGATTATGTGTTCATAGATCACTGGCCACCCAGTGTATTTCTACCCAGTAAACTCAGGTTGATTAAATTTTTTTATCTCCTGGATGTTAAGAAAAAGCAGTCTTCTTTTCAATCTCATTTTACTTGTGTGTGACAAACACCAAGAAACATGCAATTGATTAAATCTGTTTAATTAGTTTTATAAAACTTAGGACTGTGTATGAATACCTGGTCCCTAAGATTCTACATTTTAAAACGTTATTTCTTTCTGGTGACAAAATGAACCTATTTCAAATATATAGCAAAATCTTATTTACAGTTTGACCAATGCTTCCTTTGACTGCTGATGTACCTCATTGGGTACAGGCCAGGTGGGCAATAATTTCCTCTATATTTCTATTGTACAGCAAGAAGCAGTTAATTTTCAGGCACATATTGCTTTAATTTCAGTTACTCCAATCTTTTTTCTGTACAGTACCAGGATCCTCCTGCCAGGGGCTATAATTTTAGAAGAAGAGAACTCTTGAAAATGTGTGGGAGAGATTAGTAGGCGTGCCTGAAATGCTTTCTTTCTCACTTTGGACTGCGTAAAGCCTCAGGTGGAAGTTTTAAGGGGCGGTTTCATTTCAAGACATTGATTTTGGAGAAAAACTCAGATTTTTCTGTGGAGTTTAGTCATTGGAATTGGGAATGGCATCTCATGTGCCTGAGTTGATGTTATGAGAAGAGTATAGAGGTCCCATGTGGAAACACTTCTCACTTGTGCTTCTTTCTTTCTTTATTTTTTTTGAAGGAATATTGATTCTCAATTTGAGTTGGGGTTAAAAATGAAAAGATCAAGTTTATTCCATGCCAGTAGAAATTCTAACACTGACCAGGGGAGAAGCAGGGAGTCGGTGATTGTTTCTGGAAAAATAAAAAAGTCAAACGTATGTACAAAAGGACAAATTGCCCAGTACTAACCCCAAATCCTGAGGTTGGCTGCGTAGGTGCAATATCATATGCCAGCAGAAGGCTAGTATATAATGACCCTCAACTAAAATTGTAAGTGGGATGTCAGAGTCCACTGCATATTTCTGCTATCTTATGTAATAAAAGGGTAATATGCAAAACAACCAAACTGCTAAATGACCGGTTGCTATGATGCACACTGACTACCAAGGAGCAGACACTCAATGAAGGAGCTACCCCCTGGTGGTCAGTGTGCTTCCATAGGGCTAAGCCATCAGTTGGACATCCCCCAAAGGCTCCTGGACTGCAAAAGGGCTCAGGCTTTTGCAGTCCAGGAAGGCTGAGGGACACCCCCCACCCAAGTGCACAAATGTCGTGCACTGGGCCTTTAGTGTGGTTTATAAAAAAGGACATATCCCAAATACAGAGTGACCCAGAGTCCAAGTTACCAAATGGGAAATGCACGTGTCAATTGTCTCATCCTTTTTGGCAAGAAGATTGCCAGGGAGACTGGGAGAAGGGTCTAGGAAGATAATTTCCATGTTACAAATACTCACTCAACAGATATATGGTGCCAACTATGTGTTTTTGATTATTTAAAATTCACACTCAAAACCATTAGTGGGTCATGAAATCAGTTTTATGGGTAGCAATTGGATTTTCATGACAAAATAAAAAATAGAATAAAGGAAAATAAAATATAGTAGATTTCATCTCACAGTAAGGGTACTATTTCATTAAACTTGTTTCAGTTCTATGAGTGTATTCATACATATGTGAGTATATGTTTCTATGTATATATCCACTTATGTGTAGATGTAGATGTATGATCATTATATGTATAAGAAGCATGAATGTACCAAGTCATGCTAGAAAGGCATTTTTCTTATCATGGATTATCATCAAAATAATTTGAAGCCATTGTGATAGATCCTAAAACAGATGCAAATAAATATAAACCACATATATAATTCATGCCATTCAGAGTCCTACAATCTGATTAGAAATAAGATATATGAAGGAAAATGAAACAAATATTTGTTTTATTTATTACTCACCACAATTAAGTGCATAAATTATTTCATCTAGTTCTCATGACATCTCAGACATGGAGTTTTTGCTGTCATCATCTTAAATAAAAAGAAATGAAATCTTTTGACCAAGGCAATGCAAGCCAGCCCAAATAGGTAGGGTCTGTATTCATAGTCTTTTCTGTTTGTTAACACAATTTGCTCTGTCTTCCACCACATTCCTGAAAAGGTAGCAAATGTTTGTGAAATAGGTCATGTGAATCCAGAGAAAGTTGGAATTTTAAAGAAGGGAGAGGTTACTGTTATCTGTCAAGGGAGGAAGGGAAGAGTTTCATGGAGGAGGTAGGATTTGATTTCAAACTGAAGTTAGGAGGAAAGGAGAGGAAGTAGGAATGGATTTCAAACACTGGATGGTATGTTATGAGTAAAGTCTTAAAGTAGCAAATGAGCATGGCCCAGGGAAGTAAACTGGGATGCTTGCCCAGCCTGGTTGCAACTCAGTTGCTACGCAACAAGGGTGAGGCTTGAGGTACTTGACTGACTGGGTTGCAGCTCAGCTGCTTCCCAGGAAGTATGGGGCTTGGAGCAAAAGCCCAGCCTGACTAGAGTACACAGAACATCTCCTCAGGTGCTAAGATGCTAGAGTAAGGGCTCCAAAAATAACATCCTATTTTAGGGTCAGGTTAGGATGAGATTGCAAAAATGGCACGCGTCAATGCTTCGCCTCTTAGATAAAGTCCCTGTAGGTTCCTGGGTCTCAGGCAGCTGCTTTAAAGCTTAGTAAATGAATCTCCATCCCTTACGGTCTAGGCACTTTTCAAATTGTTTTTATACTGAATTTGAGAGGGAATGATGAGTTTGCACATGAGCTCTTTAAGAGCAGTTTCTCCATTCCCTACTGTTCTATGGTTCTCCTGGTCTTAAATCTTTGATTTATATAAAAAAAATGTTTGAGACTCATCTGTCGAATGGTGGCCCCCTAAGGGTCAGGGTACCTGGTATGGGGCCAAACCCCTTCACTCCATTAGGGGAGTTTCATTTTGAGGCGTATCCCTCCAGATTGTAGGTCACCACATCTGGGATGGGGTCCCAGGAGAGGCCATGTCTCAGCCTCTCCTATCATTCTCAGTATGTCTCTTAACATTTTGTTCTAGAGGCATTATTTCTCCAGTTTTCAAGTTCCTTTCAGAGAAAAATTGTTTCATTATGTATCTACAAAATTTTTGTGTCCATGGGAGGAGGTGAGTTTAGGGTATTACTACACTACATCTTGAACCCCTTCAATGTCCTGTCCAATTTAGATTGAAAGGCTACCTGTATTTAGTACATGTTAAAATGTGCAGAAACATGCAGAGCCCATAGTTATTCTTAAACCTGTTTTCATTTTCTACATGGCAAGATGGAATGTGAATAACATTAATCTGTGTCCTCATTAGTATTTGGTGCTAATAAGTATGTAAGTTTTATTTGATGAACATGATCATTAAAAATTAGCCCAGGGCAAATTTATTAATCTAAGCCCTGTACTTGGAAGCAACAAACCTTTTTAAACACTTAATCAATCTGTTAGTAAAAGAGTTCAAATACCTCCTTCTTAGTTCTTCTATCTTTAAAGTATTTGATTTAATGGTAATTGATTATTTCAAGTTTCTTGATAAATGTTGAAATGACTCATGTTATGGCTTAGGTTAAACCAATGTTCCCCAAAGTATGTTTCACAGAATACTAATCCTGCAAATGGTCATTGTTGATATTTAAGAGAAGAAAATCTCTTTCTGTGGTCAAATGAATTCTGCAAATACTAAATTAGACCAAGGACAAAGTTTAACAAGTTTTGTATTGTGGGACTACTTAGGATTTTTGTTGTTATTCAAAAGCTTTATTAAATATATAGTAGAGCCCTCGCTGGTTTGGCTCAGTGGATTGAGTGTTGATCTGTGGACCAAGTGGTCCCAGGTTCAATTCTAGTCAAGGGCACCTACCTTGGTTGCAGGATCCTCCCCAGCCAGGGTCCTACTTGGGTCTCATGCAGGAGGCAACCAATGATGCATTTCTCCCTGTTTTTGCCTCTATCTTCCACACTCCCTAAAAATCAATGGAAAAATATCCTCGAGGAAGGATTAACATAAGTAAATTATATATATAGTAGGTATTTCTGTGTTGTGCTTTGTTAATCAGTGGATGCTAAAGCTACAACTGTTTTCATGTATGGGTATATGAAGCTCTTTGGTGTTAAAATTGTTGGTAAACTCTTGGTCAAGCTGTTTGTTAAAAAATTTTGTAAATATTGTTGAAAGTTTTACAAATTTCCCCCTCCTCTTTTATTACTCTGAATGTTGAATAATAAGAGGAAGATACAATTTTAGGAATTTCAAACTGCTTTCCCGCCATGGGAAATATTTTCTGTCAGCTACGTAGTTTTAGTAGTGTTCCATGGAACACAATATGGGAAACACTGGGTTAAAGCTCCAGTAAGAGTAGGATTACTAATAACAAAAAAAGAATATCTGCACAGTGCTTAAAATGCCTATTTTTCAAAAACATGGAAATTTCTGTGGTGTGTGTCACTGATAATATTCTCCACTAGCAATTTTAAATATCTGCCTCTCTGTGGGAGGGAAGGGTCACCTAGCCATGATAAAATGAGAGAACACAGAGCAATTGCAAAGCATTTTTGCATTCTGATTATTCTTTTTTTTAATCTTCTGATGTTTGCACATTTTGTCTCTGTGAGATAAAGGCCACGTGTTCTGATGAGGCACATCCTGTAGGTGATGTATTTTCAATAATACCTTCCAGTAGGAATGCCCAATCCAATTCTTCAGCTTAGTTACCATATGTCATGGTATGCCCAGTACAATCCAGATTTGCATCTATTATTTCTGTGTAATTGTTAATAATATCCCCCTTTTAGTGTAAAACACAATACCATATTTAATAAGTTATAGTCACGACTTCAATTACTCATGTGTTGCAGATTACATTTTTCAAAAGGGTTGCAGCAGTATTTCCTGTCCACATGCCACTATCTCATCAAAAGATGAGGTCTAATTTTTGTCCTGTCCCTTTAACTCTTAGAGAGCCTTGTTACACCTGTAGTCAACAGAATACAACATAAGTGACACTGCCTGACTTCCCAGCTGATGACATAAAACGCAATTTGCTCTAGCATTATTCAGTAGAAAACCCACACGGGAGCCTAGTTACTGTGCAAGCAGTCCGACTGCCCTACACCTTCCATTATGTTAGGAAGCCCAAACTAGCACAATGGGGGAGATCTACAAAGAAACCCTGATACTACATGGAGAGAGAGAGATACCCAGCCAGCCAGCCCCTAGATGCTTTAGCTGTAGCCATCATTGGAGAGCAACTAAATGAAAGATACCGATCCAAGTGTATCAGGTGCTCACTTCCTGGACTCTCAATCCACAGACACCAGGAGAGAGAACACATGTTACTATTTGAAGCCACAACGTTTTGGGGGTTGTTATACAACAAAAGATAAATGGAGCACTGTGGAATTTAAATCAGGCTTAAACTTGGGATGTTAGGGATTCACTAACTTGTTTTGAATTTGAAGTTAGGCATCAGATATTGAATAAATGATCTAAAACTTGAGTATAGTCTTGAACTACATATAACTGGCACATCTAGTACTTTCTATCCAAATATAAATCTGAAAAATTATATAATTTGCTTAAAAAAAGTACCAGTGTACAAATTTATTACCTTTCTTTTAGCTCTAATTTTACCTTTTAATTGTTTTTGTTAAATATGTTTATCTTAAAGAGTTATAACAAAATGAATATCTGTGTACTCATTTGCCACCCAACTATAAAAATTAAACATAGCTAGAATCCAAGTTTCTTTTCCTGAATTCCCTACTTTAACTCCTTCCCAAAGGTAGCCACTATACCAAAATTTTAATTTTTCATTCCTTTATTTCTCTGTGTAGTTTTATAAATCACATAATTTTACTGAAGCAATATATTTATTTTCCCAGGTTTTAACATGAAAGAATACATTATGCTTTGGGGTTTGTTTTTTGTTGTTGTTGTTCTTTGTTTGTTTGTTTTGTTTTGCCACTTTGCTTCTTCTGCTCAGATGTACATATTTGAGATGTATCCATGTTCATGTGTGTAGATGTAGTTATCTGCTTCTTCTCTTACACATCTCTTATTCCAATTAATGAAGTTGATGGGAAACAAGTGCCACGTGCTCACTTACCTGAGGAGTTTCCACCAACTAACATGAATGAAAAAGGGGAAAAAGCAAAAAATCTAAAACTGATTGAAAAGCATGCACAATTGATAGGTAAATAAAAGTTCACAAATGAACTTTTGTGAACTTTCTCAATTGACTTTCTCAATTCTGAAAGTCAAGTCAAAATACTTTGCTCTATATGACAACTTCATATTGTGTCCAGATGAGAAAACAACCTAATATTTGCATCATGTTAACCTAGCAATAACAAAAATTCCTGAACATACTGTGTCATTGTTACCTCATTATGATCATCATAGTGTCATAGGCTGCTTACAGGCCACACAGTCTACTTCTTTCTCTGGTTCAATGTTATTGGGGTGCCATGTGATTGATTCTGGCAAGTAGGAAGTGGGAAGATATGATGTACCCCTTTCCAAGGTCTTACCATGCATACCTTTTAATGGATATCCTCAGAGATGGCTATATATAAGATGAAAGGAATCTAGACCCAAGAGTTACCCTAAGAAGAGATCTTTCAAGGAGAGTCAATTGTCCAGCTGATATGGGGCTATGAAATAACTGAGAAATAAACAATTTCCTTGCAAGACACTTCAGTTTTTAGAGTTGTTTGTTACAGCAGCATAACCTCACCTATTCTGGTCATTACCATTAGCAATAAATGTTATAGAGTGCAATATCAGGAACTGCAGGACACTATTTGAAGCTGTTTTCTGTCTGTTTAATTGTATTTTCACAGAAGACCAGCAGTTTTGGTGAGAGTAAAAGAACGTAGAAGGGGTCATGGGGGAAAGGAGGGACATCTGTAATACTTTTAAGAATAAAGATACATCTTTAAAATTATGCTAAGTGAAAGAATCTAGTCACAAAAGCCCACATGTTATGATTCCGTTTTCATCAAATGTCCACAATAAAAAAAAATCATTAGAGACAGAAAGTTACCTAGGACTAGGAGATTTAGGGGCAATGGGAGTATCACTGCTAAAAGGCATAGGGTTTGGGGGGGAACATGAAAATCTTCTTAAAATGTTTTATGGTGATGGTTGCACAATTATGTGAATATATTACATTGTATATTATGGTATTATGTCTCAATAAAACTTATCCAAAAATGGTAAATAAAGAGAGAGTATGAGATAAAACTGTATAAAAGAGCCAAAACCAGTTTGGCTCAGTGGATAGAGCATCGGCCTGCGGACTGAAGGGTCCCAGGTTTGATTCTGGTCACCGGCATGTACCTTGGTTGCGGACACATCCCCAGTGGGGGCTGTGCAGGAGGCAGCTGATGGATGTTTCTCTCTCGTCAATGCTTCTGACTTTCTATCCCTCTCCCTTCCTCTCTGTAAAAAAAATCAATAAAAATTATATTTAAAAAACTGTATAAAAGAATCACAAATACCGCTCTTTTCCGGCTGGAACCATGGAGGATGGAGGAGGAGGAGGAGGAGGAGGAGGAGGAGGAGGAGGAGGAGGAGGAGGAGGAGGAGGAGGAGGAGGAGGAGAAGAAGGTTCCTGCTGTGCCAGAAACCCTCAAGAAAAAGCGAAAGAATTTTGCAGAGCTGAAGATCAAGCACCTGAGAAAGAAATTTGCCCGAAAGATGCTTCGAAAGGCAAGAAGGAAGCTCATCTATGAAAAAGCTAAGCACTATCACAGGGAATACAGGCAGATGTACAGAATGGAGATTTGAATGGCTAGGATGGCAAGAAAAGCTGGCAACTTCTACATACCTGCCAAACCTAAATTGGCATTTGTCATCAGGATCAGAGGTATCAATGGTGTGAGCCCAAAGGTCTGAAAGGTGCTGCAGCTTCTTCGCCTTTGCCAGATCTTCAATGGCACCTTTGTTAAGTTCAACAAGGCTTCCATTAACATGCTGAGGATTGTGGAGCCATACATTGCTTGGGGGTACCCAAACTTGAAGTCGGTAAATGAATTGATCTACAAGCATGGTTATGGCAAAATCAACAACAACAACAACAACAAAAACGAATTGCCCTAACAGATAACTCATTGATTGCTCAATCTCTTGGTAAATATGTCATCATCTGCATGGAAGATCTGATTCATGAGATCTACACTGTTGGAAAGCACTTCAAATAAGTGAACAACTTCCTGTGGCCCTTCAAATTATCTTCTCCTCGGGTGGGATGAGAAGAAGACCACCCACTTTGTAGAAGGTGGAGATGCTGAGAACAGGGAAGACCAGATCAACAGGCTTATTAGAAGGATGAACTAAGGTATCCACCATGGTTATTTTTGTAATCTGGTCAGTTAATAAACTGAGTTCTTCAAAATTGAAAAAACAAAAAGAATCACAAATACCATTGATCAAGTCCTTACTGTTTGCCTGGCAATGTTCCAAATAACTTATAAGCAATATTCATGGGTTTTCTCATAGCAAACCTAAGGAAAAGAAAATATTTAACCATCACCATTTACCTATGAGGAACTCAAGATATGAGGAGAAACTTAAGTTTTTAGAGTAAGTGGGTTTCAGAGTCATGACTTGAACTCAGTTCCTTATTTCTCCAAATCCCATGCTATCGACAATTGTGATTAGAAAGTAATTGTAACTGGAGGCAATGGTTGAAAAGATTTCTGTGCTGCCCTACCACATTTTCATTACTCTTATTCTGCCAGAGAGTGGGCTTACCGAAGCGGTACAAGACAGGAAGTACCCTCACCGTGGCTACTTGGCTACGGATGCCTCATTATTGTCCCTGCCAGGAAAGCAAACTCTAAATAGAGAAGAGGGAGAATAGTCGGAGAAAAGGTTTTGTGATGTCCATTAAACAGCTCTTAATCACTCAGAGCTCCTGGCAACCCAAAGATGTGTAGAGTTGCTGTGTTTGTGTTGAATTTGAAAGCCTGTGCCACTTTACAGGTGAGAATTTGAAATGCCTGAAAATGAGTGTTGACGTATTGTGTCTGTTTAGTTATTTCAAATTCTATGTAGAGCTCTATGTGTGATTGTCACTTAATAGAATTTGCAGTTGACCCATTTATTAGACATTGGTGAATTTCAAAAGATGAAGCAGTCCAGATAAGCATCCTCTGATTCTGAAACTCATCATTTGCACTTCCAAACATGTTAAATGTTTCCCTTCTTTAGTTTAGAAGCAAACTACTTTCACGATGCCTTCTGAGTGTGGAAATTTTTGTTTAGAAAATATTACTTTCTATGAATTAATAAAAGATAGAACTATATAGTCCATATGGGGGGAAAAGGAGCCTTTTCAGATAATACAGTGAAAAGAAGCAGCATAAAATCAGAGAGATAAAATGGAATGGGAAAAGGGCAAGGAAAGGCAGAAATAAAGGCAGAGGGACAAGTTACATCTAGAATGGGAGGAACACATATAGGAAGAATATTTTTTTAAAAGGTGCATGTTCAACTATTTGTAGTTTCCATGAAGAAGTGCTGTGGGTAATGGATTAAGAACATTCAGCCTGACATTTAAGATGCTAGATTAAAACGGGCTTAAAGAAAGATAGCCAATCTGGAATATTTTCTTACTAGAGGGAAAGAGAATGATTGATAACTCAAAACAATAGAGGATCCTAAAACATTCATTTTGTACTTATCCTTGGGATGCATTTCAGAGGCCACTGCCTCTTATATATACCCACACAAACACATATTTTGTCCTACCTCTCAGTTCTCACCCACCGTAAATGAATGGGTGGGTGTACATGGAAGAATCCACCCTTACTCACATCCTATGTCAATACAGATAAACCACTTGAGAAGGATGGAATTAATATGGTTGCCTCATAATCCGCAGTAAGCTATAAAGATTTTCTTTTTGAAAAGCAGATGAGATCATATGTCTGTGGTATCAGGTGGAAGTTTCCTGTCAGCAGAGGGAGAATGGAGGGAAGAGATAAAAGAGGAAGTCCCTTTCATCTGAATTGCTTTGTGACTAGAAACTCACAAGTACACCCTGGAAGTTCTGGATAACTACTGTACCGCTGCTCACATGGCACTGATAAGCAATGAGGTTTATTTCTGTCACCTCGTGGTAACTGCAGGAAGGCCACCTGCAGGCGAGAGTGAAAGGAGAAAGGAGGGCGGGAAACCTCAGAAAAGATCTCCTATTATAGTCTGGCTTTACTACCATTTATTACCTTTATCCTGTTCCCAACCCTGCCCCCATCCTTCTTACCCACCTTAGTACACACGTGTAAGAGTTGGTAGTGTAGCTGACTAAGAAAAATGGATGCTGCACTTAATTGAAGCAATTGAGATGAATTGCAAAACCTGCCTGTTGATTTATATTAAGTATCTGTTTCAGGTCCAAGCACAGTTGGCACACAAGATATTAGTTTTCTTCCTCTCTTTTTTTTAAAAAAATATATATTTTATTGATTTTTTATAGAGAAGAAGGGAAAGGGATAGAGAGTTAGAAACATTGATGAGAGAGAAACATGCTGCCTCCTGCACGCATCCTACTGGGAATGTGCCCACAACCAAGGTACATGCCCTTGACCGGAATCGAACCTGGCAAGCTGACACTCTATCCACTGAGCCAAACCAGTTAGTTTCTCCCTCTCTTATTGGCCCTGCTCAAATCTCCAGTTTCCCAGTTGATTTATTTGGTGTTGGTATTTGAAAGTAGGTTAACCAGATGTCTGTATGTTCTTTTTAAAAAAATATTTTTCATTTGTTTTAAGGCAGAAGGGAGAGGGAGAGAGAAAGACAGAAACATCAATAATGAGAGAGAACCATCAATCAGTTGCCTCTTTCACACACCACACTGGGGATTGATCCCACAACCAGGCATGTGCCCCAACTGGGAATCAAATCAGATCCTCCAAGTTCACAGGTTGATTTCAACAAAGCAGGCTACAGGCATCAAAAGTCTGAGAACCACAATTCCATGAAATGTACAATAACATTAAAACCAATATTAGTCATTTGGGCCTCTGTTCTTCCTCTTACTTTTTGAAAGAATGAGAGATAATAACTATTTCCCTTTTCCTAACTCATTGCTAGTAAAAGGCTTTTGCTACTGAGATATTTTATCTCATAAAGTTGTTGCTTTGTGTTTTTCTAGAAATAAGTTGGCATTGATAATAACAAAAACAATGACTTTCAAGCATTGAGCAATTGTAATCATTGGCCAGTAACTGAAATGATTTTTCATATATAATCTCATTTTATATGTAAAACTTTCAAAGGAGTTATTATTATTATTCCTAACTTGTGACTTTCGGGTTATAATTAAATAAACTGAATAAGAACATTGGTGAATTACCAGGAAAAAGAAATGTTGAATACATTCCCAACCTTTACTAGAACTTCCATTAATCTTCACTGAAAAGCATGTTCAAGATTGCAGTGTTACTTTTATAAGCATGAGCTAATCAAAAGGCTGAGCTGAAGAATATAGATGACTCATTTTACAATCAACTCCCTTTGCCTGCCTGTAGCTAGCACTATCAAGTACTTCCTTATGTTACCATTTAAACTCATCCAAATAAATTAATTGATGGAAAGATATTGGAGATTATGTAATTACTTCCTCTGGCTCTGGTGGTGTAGCCATCTGACTTCCAGGCAGCAAGATGAGTTCTAAATTAAATGCAAATAATTGTTCACAATTAGGAAATGAAATGACTGGAGAACCCCATGGTATTTTAAACAAGCTAATGTACTTGCTATCAATCAAAAGTTGAGGCTTTCTAGCATGTACTTGGCTTAAGTCCCAATGACGACATTGTGCATAGCTATAAATTTCCCTCCCATGTCAGAAACAATAATTCCCATGGATGCATCCTTCAGTATGAAGTAAACTTTTGCAGGTGTGTGTATATAAAAAAAAGAATTGTTAGTTCAAGTTTGTGAGAGGTACTGGGTAGTTGATTTCAGGTCATGTAGTGATTTGTGATATAAAAGTTTACCTAGAAAATCACTTAACCATCTGGGACATCTAGGGTACTGATCAAGATTTTTCTCAAGGGAAAGCATGGCTAGCCTTTTCTCAAGGCAGTTTAGCTGGTAAGTTTTGTGTTGCTTTGCTTTAATTTCTCAGCCAAGAAACTGTTCATTTCTAAAATGTTTCTTGGGATCCTTGTTGAAGACCTTGATGCCAAGAAACCCGTCCATGCTTATTGTGACCACATCTAACCAATAAAAAGACTTCACTGACTTTGAACATGCTCAAAAAAGATGCTACATTTTCACAGGCAGGGCAGAATGATGACAGGGGAAAACATAAGTATGAAAGAGAAAAATGTTTCCAAAGAAAATAACTTTACTAGGCTGAAAGCTTAGATGGGTATGAAGGTTTTTGTAAACACTATTAATATTCATTTAGTATACGTAGCAGACAGTACCAAGAATTGGAAAATAACTTAGATGTGATACTGAAAAAACAGAGGGAGGCAAAAAACATAAGCTTCCTGAACACAAATCTCAGTGTCAACCAAGAGCACAGTTGTAATGTCCTTTCTCTTTTTTTTAAATATCTTTATTGTTGAGAGTATTACATATGTCCCCCCCCCTCATTGCCCCACTCCACCCAGTTCCTGCCCTGCTCCAGGCCTTCACCTTCTTATTGTCTGTGTCCATAGGTAATGCATACAAGTTATTTGGTCAATCTCTTCCTGCTTCCCACCTCTTCTTACCTATGAGATTCCTTAGTCTATTCCATGTTTCCATGCCTCTGGTTCTAGTTTATTCATCATTTTATTTTGTTCATTATATTCCTTGTTAATTTATTTTGATTTTTAGATTCAATTGTTAATAAATATGTAGTTATTGCCATTTCATTGTTCATATTTCCTCTTCCTCTTCTTCCTCCTCCTCCTCCTCCTCCTCCTCCTCCTCCTCCTCCTCCTCCTCCTCCTCCTCCTCCTCCTCCTCCACTTCTTCTTCTTCTTCTTCTTCTTCTTCTTCTTCTTCTTCTTCTTCTTCTTCTTCTTCTTCTTCTTCTTCTTCTTCTTCTTCTTTCTCTTTTTCTTCCTTTTTAAGAAGACTCTTCAACATTTCATGTAATACTGGTTTGGTGGTGATGAACTGCTTTAGCTTTTTCTTGTCTGTGAAGCTCTTTATCTGTCCTTCAATTCTAAATGATAGTTTTGCTGGGTAGAATAATCTTGGCTGTAGGTCCTTGCTATTCATCACTTCAAATATTTCTTGCCATTCCCTTCTGGCCTGCAAAGCTTCTGTTGAGAAATCAGTTGACATTCATATGGGGGTTCTGAGAGGGCTCTGCAACAGAGATATTCCTCCCCATTAAAAAAAAAAACAAACCACCATCTGTGGTTGTTGGGCCAAACTGTTCCATGCCTCTGCCCCTCCTACCAGTCTCAATGTGCTTTCTGTTTTACTTCTCTATTTGGAGAACTTCCATTCAGCCAGTTTTCAGGCAGTCATAAATGACAGTTGTTCTGTATTTTAGTTGTGATTTTGAGATGGTTGTGAGAGGCAGTGAGTACAGGTGTTAACCTATGTTGCCATCTTGGTTCTCCTAAACCATTTCCTCCATTTTTTATTAGTGACCATCTAATCAAGGACATGGAGTGCCTGCCAGGTATATAAATAGATAGATATACAGATAAGCAGAAGGTGTTAAGCCTGATGTTTTCAACCTATTATAAGTATCAGATTAAGAAAAACATAAAAAGTAATTATTTGGGATAAATCTGGATTGATGGAGGAGGAGAAGTTATTTATAAATGAAAACAATGTATTTTCAGAAGTTGTTAAAGAAATCCAAAATCACATTTATCTACAAGTAGCTAAGATAGGAGGACATAGGGATAAAGCAGGGGAAATCCCAAATATATTACTTGCAAATGTAATTGAATATTTAAATGGAATAGTTGTTCAAAAGAACACTCCTATCTTTCAATGGAATAGTTGTTCAAAAGAACACTCCTATCTTTAAATGTGATGGACCTGTTTTTCTCTTTCCTAATAAACAAGTATCTCTTGCTGAGAGATTCCATAGGAAGAAAAAGATGAAAATGGGTTGGTTTGGGTCAGTAGGGTCTGCAAACAATGAGGAAACGCACTTTTGGAGAGTAGCTGGTTTTGCATTTTGATTAGTTTCATCTCTCTTTCTCCTCATTTTGCCACATTTCACTCCCCAACCCCTACACAAATTTACTCTATGCTTCCGCTTCATATAAACTCAATCTTTTCTCAGCACGCTGTGCTTTCCCATAGTTCTAAGCTTTACATGCACTCTTCCAGTGATTTAGAAATCTCTTCTGCCCTCATCCATTTATATATAGAAGCTTCTACTACTCTTTAAAGCTCTGCCAAAACTTTCCTATGCAGTTATTCATCCCCTGCCAGAGTTGTTGTATACACCTACTCATCACGTGTGTGTTAATTGCTTATGTTCATTTCTGCACCTGATAGTGGGTTTTGTGCTCCTTAAGGACAAAGACTGTTTGTTATTTATCTTTGTACCTCCAAGGCCCAGAAAGCTCCAAATAAGCTAATTTGTACAGTAGTTAAGAACAAAGACACTGGAGTCAGAGGGTTAACTTCAAATCTCTTCTACTCACTAATTGCGTGACCATCAGCATGTCCCTTTGAATTTCAACTTCATCATCTACAATGATAATCATGATATACACCTAAATATGATGAATGTCATAAATTTGCCAGATTGAATTAGATAAAATAATATGTGATATGCTTACTACTCTGCAAAGCACATAGCAGATTAGTAAATTGTAGCTATTTTTATTACTACAGTAAATATTTGAGGACAGTCATGCTATTGTGTCTTCTTCAGTATGAAGAGATGCCAAAATGAAGCAATGATAAAAAGTCAATGTTCTAAGCTTACTTCTGTTAAAGTGAGAATATTGGTTTTATCAAAATGAATTATAAGGCTAGGTGTGTGACACTAGACCCCAGACATTTGAAGTGTGCAGTATAAAAAGAAAAAGAAAAAAATAAAATGTGCCGTATAAAAAATGCAAAATAATGTTCGCTACTAATTAGATTAATTTTAAAATAGCTTTCTTTGCAGAAAAATAATTCTTTATTGATGAATATCTTGTACAAAACACTTTCACATGCATCATCTCCATTGGTCCTCTCTGAAGGAGACAGCATCTTCATTTTTACAGATGAGGAAATAGGTTCAAAAAGTTATTTCCTTAAGTAACTTGCTTCAATATGTCACATAGAATCCCACCTCAAATCTGTGAGCCATATTTATTTGTTCATTCATTCGTAGAAACAAATGTTTATTCAGCCTCTATGCTTCATAGTCCTATTCTGTGTTCTAGGTCTTGGGAAGTAAGTGGTGGTAAAATGCCCCTGCCCCCAGGATACTTACATTATACTGGGAGGAGCATAAAGTGAGTACATATAAATAAATAAGATTAATACAATAGAGATTCATGACAGATGTGCAACTATCTTAGACTGGATGGTCTGGGAAGGCCTTTCTAAGAAGTTGTACTGGGATGAGACCTGAATGATGAGTAGCACCAAGAACATTCTAAGAAAACTAATAAACACTAAGACTCTGAGGCAGAAATAAGTTTCTTTAGTTAGAATATCAGATTTAAAAAAGCAAAAAGCATGCTATTCCATGTTATTGTACCAACAGGAAACAAGGAAAGCCCTGGCCATGTAGCTAAGTTGGTTGGAGCATCATCCCATACACCACAAAGTTGCAGATTTGATTCCCTGTCAGGGCACATACCTAGGTTGCAGGTTCAATCCCAGATTAAGGTGCCTATGGGAGGCAACCAAACAATGTTTCTCTCATATCAATACTTCTCTCTCCCTCTCTCCCCCCCTCTCTCTCAAATCAATAAAACATATATCGAATGAGGCTTTTTTTAAGAAAGAAAGAGGCAAGGGTAAAGATTGTTCAGAAATTAGAAATCATATAGTGTTGTGTGTAGAAATGTAAATGGAAGGCATGAAGCAAGATGTCAATAAGAGAGCCATCTCTATGTTGTGGTCCTCAATAGTGAAGATGAAGAAACTCCATTATATAGAGGCCTTTAAATACAGGTATACCTCAGAGATATACTGGGGGTCCAGTTCCAGACCACTGCAATAAGGCAAGTATCCCGATAAAGTGAGCCAATCTTGCTGGTGGAAGGTCTTGACTTCAGTTTGTAAAAATCACATCTAATTGAGTAATCACATTTTCTCACAAGCTATTATCCATAACTGATCCAGACCCTATTTGCTGCTTGTCTCACCCTAATGCTTGTGTTGCTTGTTTTACCCCAACAGTGCAAGGTAGATTAATAACAGGCTTACAATCAGGAGGGCATGCATATCAATGAGTTATACTTCACCAAGTTGAGTTTATGGAGGACTCTTACTTTCTGAACTTCCATGGTTGAAGAATCATAATTCTAAAATCTTCTTTTAATGTTTACTCTTTCCAATAAAAACCAGCAACTCATGTTTCACTTTATCTTGAAGGGGGCTCTTAGCTTGGCCAGGAGATTCAAGGCAGTGACACCTGGCAGTGTTTTCTCTCCTAGGAAGTTTATTTGTTCACTTCAGCCTCTGTGATCCTAGTACTACCTCTCAGGGGCAGGTGGCTCACCTGCATGCTAAGCTTGCTCTCCTTTGCAGATCAAGCTTTTCCCACCTTCTGCTAAGCAAGGGTTTTGCTTTTGGGGAGGGGTTTTATCCTTCCAACCTAAACTCCCTTTTGAGGAGCTTACTGGATTGGTAGACTAGCTGTCTTAATCCATTCAGGTTGCTGTAACAGAAGATCATAGACAGGGTGGCTTATGAACAGACATTTATTTCTCACAGTTGTGGGGGCTGGGAAGTCTGAGATCAAGGCTCCAACAGATTCATTGTCTGGGTAAAGCTTACTTATTTCTTCCAGTTATTACTGTAACATCACCTGACAGAAGGGATGAGGGGACTCTCTGGGGTCACTTTTATAAGGGCACTAGTCCCATTATAAAATATCAAATTTATAACCTAATCACTTCTTAAAAGCCCTCCTCCAAACACTACATTTGGGATTAGGTTTCAACATATAAATTGGGGGGGGGTCTATAGCACTATCATACCAGGTATATATTTAATTCTGCAGATAGCTTGACAATATCTCTCTTGAACTCTATCTGTGGACAAGGAGGAAGTAGAGACATTAGCATGTTAGTGGTCTGCATAGATGAAATTGAATTGGCTCACGCAACTCTACCCAGACTCTAGATTTATTGATTGGTGTCAGCCTAAAGTCCACTCTAAAGATAGTCCTCAACTCTATCCTATTGGATCTTTATCAACAACTTGCAGAAACACCTAGGAATATATAGGATTATAGAATCAAGGGTTATAGAGTTATTAGACTAAATAAATCTGATAGAGTTTATTAGGGATAAATGTAATTTCCAATATATAGTTTGACCAAACTATTTGGGGAAGATGCAAATATACTTTCATTCATGTTTTAAAAAGACAACACAAAGTTTGGGGTTTTGATGGACAAAGCTTGGTACTCCCTAGCATTGTCTAATGAGATTTTTAAAAAATCTTTGGCTGTAATTGTAAAAGTAAGATGTCCTAAAAGGAGGGGATTCTAATCCCACTGAATAGTCATACTAGAAATTTTGTGGTTGGTTTGGATTTCACATTTTTTAAAGGATGCAGACAAAACTGAGTGTTTACAGAGTGATGTGTCTGCAAGCCAGAGCTTGTGAATGCTGGTTGAAAGGATATTTTACTTAGCTGATAATTACAACAGCTATTTCCAGCTATGTTCCATAAATGACAAGCCTATTTTCTAAGATCTATTTTATATTCGAAATGGCCTGCTATGTGCCAAATGCACATTATATATAGCTGTCTCTCCAGCTCTTTGAAATGGGTATTATTATTTCCTTATATAGATGAGAAAGTAAATAATCAGAATATTTTAAAAATATGCACAGCTTATTTATACAACTAATGAAGGGTAGAATTGGCTGCAGCATTGACCATTTCCATTATAGCATGCTGCCCCTGGCATGAGCATGCGCTAAAGCTGTGAGTGGTGGTGATTTCTGCTCTTCTTATGAACAGGTTAATTCCTGAAAGGCTATGCTTAAGTCATATTTGTGTATCGCCCCCAAATAGTAATGTGTAGTAATAAGACATTTAAATGCCAGGCACTTTTCTAGGTTCTTTGTATATACTTTATTTAATTCTCACAACTGAGGGAAGAAGTTACCATTATTATCTCCATTTTGCACATGAGGAAACTGAGGCAGGAGGAGCAAGTAGAGGACCCAGGATTTGAACCAGGTTAGCCAGCTACAGAGCCCACACTTTTAACCACTGTCCTGTCTTAGCCTTATGCAAATGACCAGTGTGTGTACACAAGAGTACAAAGTTTTCTAATCGAGAATGCTAATTCTTTATAAAATTGGTTCAAAGTTCTCATTTTCAACTATTTTTTCACATATAGACTTAAATTTTTAATATAAAAATTATTTACATGTAACTGGTAAACACATTATATTAGCTTAGGTCAGTGGTCAGCAAACCGTGGCTCGCGAGCCACATGCAGCTCTTTGGCTCCTTGAGTGTGGCTCTTCCACAAAATACCATGGCTTGGGCGATTCTATTTTGAAGAAGTGGTGTTAGAAGAAGTTTAAGTTTAAAAACATTTGGCTTTCAAAAGAAATTTCAATTGTTGTACTGTTGATATTTGACTCTGTTGACTAATGAGTTTGCTGAGGTATTGAATATAGTGATTCAATAGTTTTATGCCTTACAATGTGATCATTCCACTAATTCTAGTAATCATCCATCACTGTGCAAATCTATCACAATATTATAGCCTACATTCCCCTTCACCTTTTCCACTCATCCCCATCTCCCTTCCCTCTGGCAACCATCCCTTTGTTCTCTGTTTCTATGAGTTTGTTTTGTTTGTTTCATTTTTTTAGATTCATATGAAGTGAAACTATAGTATTTATCTTTCCTAACTGACTTATTTACAAAATACAAAAAAAGGAAAAAGCAAACAACAAAAAACTACAAAACAATAAAGCAAAGTCTAATAAAACAAGGTATGCGTCTAAAACATTTGGTAAAACTTGCTCACCAAGATACTATATTAAGACTGGAAATCTACACCAGCTTGCATGACTTAGTGGTTGAGCATCAACCTATGAACCAGGAAGTCATGGTTCAATTCGATGTCAAGGCACATACCAGGGTTGTGGGCTCCATCCCCAGTGTAGGTTATGCAGAGGCAGCCGATCAATGATTCCCTCTCATCATTGATGTTTCTCTCTCTCCCTCCCTCTCCCTTCCTCTCTGAAATCAATAAAAGTGTTTTCTTTTTAAAGATTGGGGTCTATAAACTAACTGGAGTCTATAAACTAATTGGAGTCTAATAACTAACAATTTATTAGACTTCAATGTGAAACATCACTGTCCAGCCTTCCTCCAGTGGATACTTGACTGTGGTCATAGAGCAAATGTGTTTTCTCCCTATTGTCATATTACATGGGAAAGCAAATTTCCCTTATCAGGCTTTAAGAAATCAGAGAAAGGAGGAAAGATTTCCTATGTAAGTCTCAGATGGTCCACAACAGGGATATACCTGCCAGATGTGCAAGCCTGTATGCTTGCCAGGGCACTCTGTCAGCATTTGAAAAGGCTTGAATAGTGCAGGCTTCACAAGCAATCTTTTTTCTTCTTGTAGCTTCTATGCCCGCCTGGCATACCCTGAGGCTCAAAGACAATCTCAATAATGATTGAGGAGAAAAAGAATTAATGAATCACCTCTGATTGATGCCCTCTTTTCTTTATATTTCTTCTTTCCTTTGAAACAACCTTTTTTTCCAATCAAGAAACTGTATTCTTGCCTTATAGTGACTTTGCATTTCTTTATTTTAATCCTATGTGTGTCTGTGTTTATGATGTGTAATTCTGAGCTAAGAAATTCACACTTGAGAGCAAAGAAGAATAGAAAGTCTAATAGGCATTATGGCTCCGGGAAATTAGCTACTGTGCAAAATAAATGAAAGAGCACTCAATTAAAGAGAATGCCATGCTTCTCAGAAGCACTTTGGGTTTAGTTATGTATTTTTAAAGCTCTGCAGACTGAACATTTTACATAGATCGTGCCTCTGGTCCCATAAATTTCTCAATATAACAGTGTTCTTGGGATGATCTTGGGCTTTCAAGGATCAGAGAATGATCTTTATGTAGAGTTGCTCACTAATTCCGCAAGTCAACTTTCAACTTTCAAATATAGTAAGTTCTGCATTCAACTGGAAAGAAATTTAGGCTGCTAGCGAATGTAAAAAGACCATACAAGTAGCAATTACTTTGCAGAGGAATGTTGTTTGGATTTCCCAACCAGATCTTAACCAACTATATGATGATACAATATTCCAGGGCTAGAGGGCCAGCTGAAGTCTCCCCCCGCCCCCCGCCCCCTGCCCAAACCCGTAACTCCACTCTATGATAAAGGATCTGTGCTTTCAACTCTCATCTAGATAGAGGACACTCCAGGGAGTATGATGCCTTTTGAGGTGATACTGTGGTCTTGGAACTATAACTATATTGTGAATAAAACCATGTCGCTCAGGCATTTTAATTCCTAAGCTGTTTATTTCTTAACTAGTGGCCTGGTGTACGAAATTCATGCACATTAAAAGGGTAGTAATTAGAGGAAATAATTTAATATTGCTATTTGCTCTTTCTCCATAATAGAAGTATCAGAAACTAAATTAGTAAACTGTATATGAAAACCTTCCTCCTGTCAGAATCTGGGATGCACCATGGGACCCAGAGTCAAGTCCCTACTTACTCACATGTGCCTCAAAATCACGTGAGGCCCAGACCCAGTTGCTCCCCCGCATTGGGGTAGATCCAGACCCAGCCAGTTCCACCCTTGTCAAGCCCCACAGGGCAGGGGGCGTCCTCGGTCCCCTAGCCCAGCACCAGGATTGGGGCGTGGCCTGAGGTCTTCCATCAAGTCCCACCAGGTGGGAGACATGACCTGAGATCCCCTGTCAAGCCCCGCTGGGTAGGGGGCATGGCCTGAGGTCCCCCGTCAAGCCCCACCAGGCAGAGGAGCACAGCCTCAGGTCCCCCAGCCCAGCACCAGGAGGGAGGCGCAGCCTCAGATCCCCCATCAATCCCCACTGGCACCGGGGTGCAGGCTCAGGTCCCCTGTGAAGCCCCACTGGGTGGGTTCATAGCCTGAAGTCCCCTGTCAAGCCCTGCCGGGTTGGGAGTGTGGCCTGCAGTCCCCTGTCAAGCCGCACCAGGTGGGAGGCACAGCCTGAGGTCACCCAACCTGGAGCTGGGGTGGGGGAAACAGCCTGAGGTACCCTAGCCCAGCACCAGGGCGGGAAGCACACCTTGAGGTCCCCTGTCAAGCCCTGCTGGGCAGAGGGAGTAGCCGGAGGTCCCCTAGCCCAGCACCAGGATGGGAAGTACACTTTGAGGTCCCCCGTCAAGCCCCACTGGGTGGAAGACATGGCCTCAGGTCCCCTGGCCTGGTGCCAGGGCAGGGGTCGAGGCCTGAGGTCCCCTGTCAAGCCCCTTTGGATTGGGGGAGTGAATGTCTGATTGGGCCGTTGCCACACCAGAGAGGGGCAGGCGCAGTAAAGGTTCAGGCTGTCCCACAGACAAGGATATCTGTGTGCATGGGACACCAAAGGACACCTGTCACACCTGAAACACAATTTTCTAACACAATTGCAGAGCTCAGGAAGAATCACTGGTTTTAAAGCTATTATTTCCCTGACATTTAAAATATACATATATATAAGTATACATGCCCTCTTCTGATGTTCCCCTGCCCTCCACTTAATATTTGGCTATGGCCTTCTTTTCATGTCAACGAATTGGATGTACAGACATAATTTTTAATGGCTACAGTGTTATCCCTGACTGTTTGACATTACTATGGTTTACTTCACTAACCCTTTATTTGGGGCAGGTTGCTTCTGGTTTCCCCCGGCATCAACAATGACAGTACACATAATTGCTTATTTGACTGTTTACTTAGGACACATTCACAGACATGGAACTCCTGGCCCAAAGCTAATTCACTTGAATTTTGATCCACATTTCGAAATTGACTTTCTAGTTTAGTCCATTAGTTTTAAGTCAGATTACACTCCCACAAATGAGTTAGGAGAAAACTGTTCAACATGCCATGGGCAAATTGCAAACTCTTGCTGAATTTGAGTGACCACAGGGCTTGGGACCTGGAGGATCCGGGCTGGAGGGTGAAGTCCAGAGAAGCATAGGTGACGCGGTTGAGGGCCTTGTGTGGTTGCGGGCCTGTGAGTATGTGTCGCTCGGCTCCTGTCCCCCCAAATCTCCCATCCTGTGTGGCCCCTCCCATCCAGCGTAGCTCCAGTCCCGCGCAGCTCCCGTCCAGTGCAGGCTGCCCCCCCACCCGCCTGGGCCACCTTGGCCCAGTCCCCCAGTCCTGGCCTTAGCCCCAGCAGCGACCACCCAGCCCTGGAGGCACCCCGCACTGGCAGCCTCTACCACCTCGGCCCCACCTCTTCCCCTCACGCCACGGCCCTGCCCCCCCCCCCCACTCCTGATTGGCTGGTAGCTTAGTGAAGGTATGGTAATTTGCATATTTCTCTTTTATTAGATAGGATGGTCATTTCATTTGCTGATTTTTTTTTCTGAAGATTTGTGGATGATTACTCATATAGCAGAGAAATTGTTTAGAGCTTTTTATTTTCTCCTTTTATTAAAAGTACTTATTTAAAGATAGCAGACATATATGAGAGCTAAAAATTCCTTGAGTGAGACAAATTTGTGTTTTATGTTATTTGCTTATCTTTTGTAAGATTCATCAGAGTACGTTTGATTCCCTAGAAGGATATAGCCAACATATTGATTATTTAATCCATGGAGTTGAAATGCTGATTGCTCTTGCAAGTTGAAGATCTTAATCTAGTGATTAGATATTTCCATGTGTCTCTAATATCCAACCAAGCTAGCACTTCAAGATTCCTTGTGCCTTAAAGATTTATGCATTATTTTTACCATTCTTTTCTACCAGTTTCTGTTCATTTTAAAGAACTTAAACTTTCTCTTTAATAGTCTTCAATATTACTTTCATCTTCTGACTTCACTCTTTATTAAAATAAAATGTAGCCATATCTTTTCTTCTAGACATGTTCTTATACATGCGTGTACAATGTATTTTGCATGTATAGAAGCAAAAACAATGCCAACAGACATACATAAAGATTTTTGGTATCTGACAATTAAATGTTATCCTTACAAATAGCTCCCTTAAAGGCCCTTTGCACATTTTGCAAAGAAAGGCAAAACAATTTCAAGCAGCTATGTAAATCTGTCAAGAAAAATGAAGCTAATATATATTTATAGGGACATTTATCATATTTAGATGCACAAACATTTGACTGTTTTTAATCTGCCTTCAAATTGAATGACAAATTTCTTCCAAAGACCATATAATAATTATTATGGGGAATGTTCTCAGTGGATATGTCTCAAAATGAAAAAGGGTATTTGAAGGGCAGTTTAATTCTTGAACAAATACTGAGACTCTTTTAAATAATCTAAGGAAGAAGAAAGATCATCCCTGAATATCAATGTGTTGGGAAAAAATCCTTTTCAATTGCATCATTGTGTAATACTTTTATGGATCTGGGGCAGAAGCAAAACACAACAATTAAAGAAAAAAGAAAGGCAAATTAAAGAATTTCAGTAATATTAGTATGGAAATGGGTACCTTGACTGAATTCTAAATAAATGATTTTGTAGTGGATCCATTTTGTCTGCTTTGCAAAACCACCTTATAACCTGGCACAAATTTTTGCAGGTGGGCTAGGAAGAATGTAAGGAATTGGAACATCTCATGAGCAGTAGGTAAACACTCTTTGTTCTCATTTGTCTTGAATTATAACTAATCATGATGACTTCAACAGTCTTGATGAATAATTTTCCAAATCTAGGCTGACAATTTAAAATGACAGTGCTTGCAATTCATCGATCCAATTGCTTCTTTCTTGCCTCTTTTGCAAACCAAAGTCAATAGCTATTGTTGGTTATCCTAATGAACTGAGAGTCTCAAATTCAATCACAATTATAGTAATTTATATAGACTTTCAGAATATAAGAAACATTTGCTTGATGAAAATAAACCAACATCTTATATTTTGGTTTCTAGGACTTCCTTCTGTTCTCTCCCAGTGTCCTTCCTCCCATAGTTTGGTCAACCATAGTCACAGAGTACCTACATGCTAATGTGTTGTCTTTTGTAAAATTCCTCAGAGTACATGCACTTTGTTGTATGCTAGACACTAGGGCTACAAAAATGAGAAAACAGAAGTTTGCTATCCTCAAGGAGCTACTTGGGAGTAAGAAAGAGAAACATGCAAACATAATAATAACAAAGTATTAACTGGTAGTAAAATGAAGTTAGATATAAGGTCCTATGAGCACATAGAAGAGTTCGGTCTAAAAGAGAGATGATATGCTAAATTTGTTTTTGGTCTGTAATATAATAATAACAATAATCGCTGCAACTTGTTGAGTGCTTAATACATTTTATACACAGTGCTGAACAGATAATATGATTCATTTTATGTATGTATGTATTTATTAATAATTAATATTTTATTTTATTGTTTAAGGTATTACAAGTAGTAGTACATATGTCTCCTTTTTTTCTCTATTGACCTTCCCGGCCTCCCTTACCCCCCTTTCCACCCCCCAAACACATTTTATTTAATCCCTTTAATTAACTAGATGTTGATATTATTGTTGTTTCATTTACAAATGAGAAAACTTGAACATGGAGAGTTTAGCTAAGGTTCTCACTGCAACATTGCTTGGATCAAAATATTTATCCATTGTCAAAGTGTTTTACTTTCTTAATTTTTTAAAACCTTTTATTTTGAGATAATTTCACTGTTAAAAATATTGGAAGAATAGTACAAGAATTGCAATATAATCTTATCTAAGTTCCCCAGTTATTAATATTTTATCACATTTGCTTTACCATTCTCAACCCCATCTCAACAGATAGTTGTATTTATAATCTCCTCTGCATCAGTTGGTAGTAAGTTTTAGACATGATTCCCTATTATGTCTGCTATAAACTGAATGTTTGTAGTCCCCCAAGTTCATATGTTAAATATTAACCCTCAATGTAAAGGTATTAAAAGGTAATTAGGACATGAGGATGGAGGCCTCATGAGTGGGATTAGTAAGTAGCCTTATAAATGAGACCCATTGCCCCTTCTGCCATCTGAGGATTCAGAAACAAGACAGCTATTTGTGACCCAGGAAGCTGGCTCTCACCAGAAACTAAATTAGCTGGTGCCTTAATCTTGACTTCTCAGCCTCCAAGATTGTGAAAAATCAATATCTGCTGTTAAAAGCCATCCAGTTTATGATATTTTTATTTTAGTGGCACAAACTGACTAAAACAATCTTTAAATACTTCAGGGTTTTTTTTTCCAAAATGATAAGGACAGTCCCTCCACTATAAAGCGACTATTTTCCCCTTTAAAATAATTAAGTAGTATGTAGGAATATATAAATACCTTGTTTGTCAACAAATATTCACCCACTAATATTAACATGATGATTCTTGCATGGATTAATTATTAGTAATTTTGTTGCCAAATGGTAACTTTCTAATTTCCATAATTTTGCCTACACTAATTAGTTGGCATTCTACTGTAATGAAGAGCTTTCCTTCTCCCCTATTTATTTTATTATTAGAGGCCCGGTGCACAAAATTCATACACAGGCAGGGTCCCTAGGCCTGGCCAGCGATCTGGCCAATCAGGGCCTTCCTTCCCCTGGCTGCCAGCTACAAGCTAGATCCTTTCTTCCCCTGGCTTCTGGCTGCCAGTTGGGGCCTTCCTTCATTCTGTGCAACCGCTGGTGGTCAGTGTACATCATAGCGAGTGGTCAAACTCCTGGTCGGTTGAACTCCCAAGGGGACAATTTGCATATTGACCTTTTATTATATAGGGTTTATATTTGTATGGAAGCGTGAATTTATGTTTTATCAGTGAGTTACAATCAGTTACTAAAATAATTTATTTGTCTGCTCCAGTTGTCCCAGATTTGGCCAAAAGTTTCCCATTCAAGCTTGTTCCATGAACAATGTTTCACTCATTCTTTGAGCATTTCTTTACTTTTTGGTGCTGCAAAATATTCCAGATCCACCTCATACTTTCCCAGCCCAGGCATGGAATCAACCATTTTTTCAGAAGTGGGTTCTTGTTCTTAATTTTTCTTTCTGATTACTCACCAGTTCTTGTTTTATGCATATGTAAATATGAATAATACAAGCATTATAATATTAAGAAATAACTATTACTCATTTTCACAACTACTATAATGATAAGAAAAACTAAGCTAGCTTAAAGTCACTGTATGCTTCTAAATTGCTAAGTCCTCCTAAAAAAAGATAACTTGGATCCCAAGGATAAAAGAAAAGCTGAAGAAATGGAAAGGAAGAAAAGGAAAAGAAATAAGGAAAATCATAGAAACATTTTTTTAGTACCTTCTCTGTTTTAATCACCAGGATAAACTCTTTTAGAAGTAACTTCTTATATCTCTGCAACAATCTTGCTGGGTAGAGATTGTGACCCTCACTTTACACATAAGAAAACAGATCAGAATTCCAGTGATTTGTGCTAACCTACACAATAAAGACACAAAACTACAAATTGAGCCTATCTAGGTAATCTTTTAAACCAATCTTTCTCTACCCAATGCTACCTCTATACAATTTAAATGCTGATTCATATTCTAAATTTTCTTTTTATAATTGGCCATCTCTATATGACTTACATGGTAGCTCTTCTTATTTGCCCATTTCCAAAATACCAGAATACCTTAGGCTCAGATAGATGATAAAGACTTCCCTTACTTCTAAAGACAACCTGTTACAACAAACATCTTTCCTTAAATTAGAATTTACCACCTGCTTTTGGGGGGTTAACTTTATTTTCTGAGTTGTAAAGCACAGTATTTTAGAATCACTTGACACATAACAGACAGCTTTTATTCAGCAGGCTGTTATTAATGCCACTTGTAATAAACACTATTCTTGGTGTCTTCAGTTTTTAAAGACTATAAAATTTGGTCAGAGGGAGGGATGCAGTTCACTCATCAATCAACAATTTGAGAGAATAGGTCACTTTTATTTTTCTAAAAGGTCAGAACTAAAATGTCTGATTATATAGCAAAGCAAAGTGATAGTTGTGGTGTTTGTTCTGTGCATGAATTGGTTACAGATCAAAACCTAGATGCATCTACAGATATGTTTTAGAAAGTTTTTAAAAAGTCAGGATTCAGGCAGGGTTATGTGAAACCTTTGGTAAAATAATGAAGAAATAACTCATATAGCAGTAAAAATAGAAAATAGCTAATATTTGCACATTTTAAACAGTGCATTCACGTGCATTTGCATCTCAAAATAACCCTATGAAGGTGAGGGAGTGCATCACCTCATTTTCATTTTACAGGTGAGGAATATTGAGGTTCAGAAAGATGAAGTGACTTACCTAAGATCTCACAGCTAACAAATTGACAGTCGATACTCAAATCCTGCCTACTACTCTTTATATCACACCATTATTAAAGTCTTACAAATTATATTTTACTAGGATATTTCTGGGTTTAATCAAAACAGTGTGAGCAGATGACAAAGTAAATGACATTGAATCTCAGTTTATTCCTTGGGACCTCTTAATAAAAATTGGGAGAAGCAATATGGACTCTTTATCCCATCATTTTAGTAAAAATTATGTTTTGCTTTTGAGTAGACTGCAATAAAATGTATGAAATATATTTTGGCCAAATCAGTAGCATTATACCATGAATTTATTTTTCCTTTGATGGTATGTAAACAACTGTTCCACAGTAGCAATCAAGTAATCTGTTCTGTCATGTGAATAAGAATCCTATATAATAAAAGCCTAATATGCTAAGTGACCAGTCATCCAGTTGACCATTCAACCAATCAAAGCATAATATGCTAATGATATGCTAAGGCCACTCAATTGCTCTGACCACCAGGAGGCATATAGTCCATTGGTCAGCCAGTCGCTATGACATGCACTGACCACCAGGGGGCAGATGCTCTGACTGCTAGGTTATCTTGCTGCTGTTGTCTGGCTGATCAAGACTGAGCGAGATGGACTGCATACACCCTGGAGCCCTCCCACCATCCCACCCCAGCTGGCCAACCTCCACATCCCTCTCCAGCCCTGATCATGCACCAGTGGGGTCCCTAGGCCTGGCCTATGCCCTCTTGCAATACAGGCTGAGGGACCCCACACACACTCCCCAGTGCCAAGTGCACAAATTTCGTGCACCAGGCCTCTAGTAAATATAGGATAACTAAGATTACAAAATGGTGGTGGAGTAAGTAGAAGCTACACTGACACTCTCCCAGGACCAATCTGGAAATACAACTAAAATACACACACACACACACACACACACACACACACACACACACACACACACACAAAAAAAAAAATTAATAGAAGACTAGCTGGAGAAGACCCTAATAACCGAGGATGGAAAGTGGAGACCACAAAAAGACTGGTAGGAAGTGCAGAGTCACAAAAAAGGCTGGCTGGGCTCCCACAGAAAGCAGCTGAAATTCTGGAGGGATTTCTCAGCTGGGGGGGGGTTCCCAATGAGAACTCTGTGGTCTAAACCCTAAGCTGAGCTCCCCAGCCCAGAGCGCCGGAACTGAGAAAGGTGCTCATATAACATCTGGCTGTGAAAAGCAGCATGGTTGCTGTCTGCCAGGGAGAGACAGCTGGAAATGCAGGCACCCTCTTAAAGAGTCAACACATGAAATTTTGTGTGCAGCCATTCACCTTGGGCTCTGTCAGAGGGAGGACAAAGTGGACTGGAGCTATGTGAGCAGAAATCCAGATTGGGGGCTGTGGGGTTGGAGTTCAGTGGGCAGCCACCCTGATTTCCTGTGCTAAGTCATTCCCTCATGCTGTGGAGGAAAGCTTTCTCCTGTGGACTATTGCTATCCAGGTAGTTTTTACCTGGGGGAAAGGCAGTTGTCCCACCCAGTTGGAAGCACTCTCACCTCAACCTGTGGCCGATAGTCTGAGGCTAATCAAGTCTGAGTGTCAATGGGGACTGCAGGCAGAGGCGGGTCTCTGGAGGCTTTGAGACTTTGTCTGATCTAATCCCAGGCCCGGGGCGAGGAAAAGCATACCCTGGGGCATATATTGGTACTTTCCAAAGGCACCCAGCCCCAGCAGAGGGAGTCATAAGCTGTGGATTTCTGATAGCTCCAAACAGGGTACTTAGATCCAGTCACAAACAACATCTGACATTGTTCTGCACTAGAGATTGGGAATAATAGCAGATCTACCTAATACATGAACACAAACAGGTAACCAAAATGGGGGGACAAAAAAAGCCCCAAATGAAATTAAAAAAGAATTCTCCAAAAGAAGAGCTAAACGAAGTGGAGGTAACAAATTTATCAGACATAGAGTTCAGAATAAGTATGGCAAAGATGCTCCACCACATGAGAAAAGACATAGTAACTATAAAGAATGACATAGCACTAACAAAGAACACAATGGAAGGAATAGACGGCAGATTAGGGGATGCCAGGAATAAGATCAGTGAATTAGAAGACAGGGTAGATAAACATCACTCAGTCAGAGAACCAAAAGAAAAAAAAATAAGGATAGCTTAAGGGAGCTGTGGGACAACATGAAGTGTAACAATATTTGCATAATAGGTCTGCCAGAAGGACAAGAAAGTGAGCAAGGGTGTCCCAAGTAGATTTTGGAAAAGGATCTGAGGTGTTATCCAAGGCATCCTTTGAGATAAGCTTAGTCATGCAGGTGTTGGGACATTAAAGTAGTTGCTAGGGAAGAGACTGCTCTACGCAAGCAGGACCAAGGGCAGGCTTAGGACCAAAAAGACCAAAAACCTTAGTTTCAGTTTCAAGCATATACAAAACAAATTAATTAACTGCTGGAGGAATTATACCACATAAAAACCTATGCAGTTGCAAATCACACAGAATTTTATTACTTACAAAAGTTCCTGATGCTGTGGGTACAGGCTTAATGGGACCTGGTGGTGGTGTCCTCTGAGGTTCAGCAGCTGGGTGGTCCAATCCTTATGCAGGGGCCAGCATTCCTCATCTAAAAGTTCGGTTGCATATCAATAGGGAGGTATTAGTCTTTCTCCTGTCGTCTGCTGGGAGAGGATCATGGAGTGGCACAGTGTGGCATCGTCTGTCAGACTGACAGATGGACATGCCTTTGTGGCTGTCTCAACAGGTGATTTCTGTTGGCTGGTCAGGACCTGTTTTTAAAGCCTGTTCATACCCGAAGCAGTTCAGGTGGCTATCAGTGAATTACATCAATGCACATCTGTTCATCTTAACAGGGCAAGGGGCTACATGTGGTTATCAATCAGGAAGTGCACTCATAGGTGAATATCTAGGGAAAGTACATCACTCACACATATGGCTATCATATCAAGTCACTCTAAGTTAGTAATTGAAGTTCAAATCCTTATCTATGGGATACACACATTCAGAGTAGTGAAGTCTGTGTCCTGAAACTATCCTGCTTTAAGTTTCAAGAAAGTTAACTCAAACATTTTAAAACCTTTTAAACATTTTTTAGACATTTTTAAACATTTCTATATATTACTACAACCAAGGGATAGAGAAAGTGTTTAAAGAAATAATAGCATAAAACTTCCCTAGCCTGGTGAAGGAAAAGGTCACACAAGTTTAGGAGGCACAGAGAGTTCCAAGCCAGAAGAACCCAAACAGGCCCATGCCCAGGTACATCATAAATAAAATGCCAAAAATTAAAAATAAAGATAGAATTTTAAAGGTAGCAAGAGAAAAGCAATTTGTTACCTACAAAGGAGCTCCCATAAGGCTGTCAGCTGATTTCTCATCAGAAACTCTATAGGCCAGAAGGGAGTGGCATGAAGTATTCAAGGTAATGAAAAGCAAGAATCTGAAACCAAAGAGTACTATATCCAGCAAGGCTGTCGTTCAAAATAGATGGTCAAATAAAGAGCTTCCTAGACAACAATAGCAACAAAAAAGCCTAAAGGAGTTCATCACCATGAAACCAGTATTGCATGAAATGTTGGAGGATATACTTGGATAAAGAGAAGGAGGAGAAGAAGGAGGAGGAGGAGGAAGAGGAGGAGGAAGAGGAGAAGGAGAAGGAGGGGGAGGAGAAGGAGAAAGAGAAAGAGAAGGATTCAAAATATGAACAATAAAATGGCAATAAATATATTACTCTCAACCATTGAATCTAAAAGTAAAAATAAATGAACAAGAAATCTAATGAACAAAATGAACTGATGAATAAAGTAGAATCAGAGGCAGGAACACACTAATGAATCTCAGAGGGGAGGGAGGGGGAGAGATTAACCAAAGAACTTATATGCAAATATGCATTGCCTATGGACACAAATAATAGGGTGGAGAACACCTGAGGCAGGGAGGAAACCCGATAGAGGGGGCAATGTGTGGCGGGGGAGGGGATGGAGACATCTGTAATACTCTCAACAATAAAGATTTTTTAAAAAATATTAATCTCATATGATGTACGTGTTTATTCCTATTTTTAGATAAGAATATTGAAGCTCAGCCCACACAGCTAATAATCAGGGAAGCCAGAATTAAAATCTCATTTTGTTGAACCTCGAAGTCCATTCCCTTGACAACTTGGCTATATTACACAATCAGATTATGGTAGATACTGTGGTAAATATAAATCCACTATTGACTCCCATCCTTCTTCACATAGGAAGCTAGTGTATTACCTCCAACCAGGAGTGCTTGGATCTCTCTTTCAGTTTCTTTCATTTTTATATGATACCATTTTCCCTCACTTTCATCTTCTGAAGTCTTCTTCTGGGTGTGGTAAAGGTCGTAAATATTCCTTTTGCAGTAACCTAGTCATCAGTTATTTCTATTCCAGCTTTTTGGACTTTGCCAAATCCCTCTCTCCTGCTTGTCTTGTTCTATGGTTTCTCATGATGATTTATCTTCAACTTCTGGTCATTAATGTTGTAGCTCCCAGATACACTGTGCTCTGTTTCTGTCGCTTCTTGGTAAATTATCTGTTTTTGGTGTCATGTTTCATGTAATTGTCCTGTGACATTTATGCCCAGGAAAAATTTCTTTCTCTTCTATGACCCAATTCTTAGGACCTATCCATAATTAATCTTCTAACAAGTTAAGTACTTGCATATTTTTATCTACTCCTTCTCTTTCCTTTGGGGATCAATACAATGACCACAAGGCACCATGCCCACAGGAGGACAATTTTCTTAGAACCATAGTTCTTAAGCTTTAGCCTATATAAGAACCACCTGGAGGATTGGTAAAAACACAAAATATTGAACCCCACCCCAAGTTTCTGATTTAATAGATCTTGGGGGAAAGGTAGAACAAGTCTTCAGACTTTGCTTTTCTAACATATCCCCAGATGATGTTTATACTACAAGTCCAGAGACTACACTTTGAAAATCACTGCCTTAGACTGAGAGGAAAAATGAAAATAGATCTACCCAACTTCCATCTCATAGTACTCTTGTTGAGAACTCAGTTGTTTGACAATTTTTACAAGCATCTACCCTACCTCAGCCCATTTATAGATAATGAGTATAAAGAGATAAAGAAGGCTTTACTCATGATTTCAAGGACTTTACAACTTGATAGGAGAGATGTAAATGAATAAATTCAATAGAGTATGACAATGGTCAAACAATATACAGTCAGAGAACAAAGAGGTGGTGGTAATTTCTCTCCTTAGAGATTACATCAGGTTACATTCAGTGGAAGTAACAGAGCCTTTGTAGAAGGTGCAGGAGGCACATTATAGGCAGATAGAAGTGTGTTCAAATCCACAGAAATATAATATTTGAGAAGTTTGTGGAAATTGGCAGTTTTTAGGTATGGTTTAAGTTTTTAATGAGGTGGAGATATTAAGAAGTATTAAAGAGATATGGTTGAACAAATACTGAGATTGGGCCTTCTGTGTGATCTAACATGCCCTTTTCCTAGGGTTTGGATAGTAATTTGAGTATTTCTATCAATTGAGAGCCTTGAGCTTTAGAAGTATTACTGTCGAAAATGGTTTGGAGACAGGAAGAATATGATAACAAATACAAAGCATGGAGACCCCTGAACCAAAAGAGCAATACTCATAGACTGGGATACCAACTATTTTGATAGTAAGGAAATTTTCATTTAATTTGGAAGAACTCTGTAAACATTTTATTATAATGATTTCCTTATATGTCTGTTTTACACTGAAAAATCCTTGGTCAGATTGTATGATCATTGCCTATGGTAGTGCCTGGCTATAGTAAGCTCAAGAAATGTCTGAGTTAATAAGTAAATTAATGAAAATCAGTATATTATTTATTTTCCTTTCGTTTTCCATCTCATCCTCTTTAAAATGGGAAGGCAAGGATTTATTTCACACTCCCCAGAATGTAACAAGTAAATGGATAGATATTAATAAAATGATAGGTACTTATTAGAAAGCAAGCAGAAAAAGCTAGCATTCTCATGATGGCATTTTTGATAACCAGTTGGACCTTCATTTATTTGAACAAAATTTCTGAAATTTTCTGCAAGTTGCTTTGATAAAGATAGCTGGACTGAACTAAAAGTATTATTACAAAAGTTTTCAAATATTTACTAACTCTTTTTGCACAAGTAGACTAATTTGCAGAAGATTTACCCATTCCTATATGAAACCAAGGCACTACTGGTTCTGTCAGATAATTTTCTCAATTACATTTCTAGAGAATTAAATTGCAAAAATAGTCCATTGCTTTTGAAAGCTCCCTTTCTGAAAGGAATGAAATTCTTACCCATAAGAAACTAAGTATCACTGGTCTAAAAAGAAAATTTAAAAAGAACTACTTTTAATCTTATCTACTTAATGTCCTGATCACTCCTTTCTCGAACACTAGCACTGGCAAGATCAAGACATTTTCATGTTTCTGTGATTTAATTTGTTCTTTCTTTCACAGTTCTCAAAGCAAAACAAGTTCTTAAAAATAAGGTTTCCTTAATTCCCCAAAATTAGAAAGCTATAGTTTTGTCACTTAATTGATTTCTTCATTTAGCTATTTAAAATCTGCTTTTTAACTTATACTATCTATCTTTCTATCTGTCTGTCTGTCTGTCTGTCTGTCTGTCTGTCTGTCTGTCTGTCTAGCTAGCTATTTATCTGTGTGTGTGATATGTAAATCGACCAGACCATGGAATGACTGGTTGGCTATGATGAGTACTGACCACCAGGGGGCAGACACTCAAGGCAGGTGCTGCCCCCAGCCCAAAGGCCCTGATTGCCTGATGGGGATTGAGGAACCAGAGGTGGGTGGCAGCTGATGCGGTGAGTGGCACTGGGGCCCTGATCGCCTGGGCAATCAGCAACATGGTCGGGGGGGTGGGGGGGGGAGCGGGGCCAGCTGCTGGCAGCCAGTGAAGATTGGCCCTGATCTCAGGCCAGGCCTAGGGACCCTACCTGTTTATGAATTTTGTGCGCCAGGCCTCTAGTATGTCTTATATTTTGCATAGGCTCCAATGAATTCTCTGACAGCCATTTTATTTCTTTACTCTGCCATTCAAAAAGAATGACACCTGATGGCAATCTTGAAAAAGGGAGAATCTTGTGCCTCATTCACTGCCACTGTATGTCTGATGTGTCTTTTTATTCAAACTGAACTTATCTTGGTCTGGCATGTCCAGATTATGTAAGTATATTTATTTTCTTCAATGTGGCAGGTTTTGGTGAAGTTAAAATGAATATAGGATGAAACCACTATTGCTGAGAAAATACTAAAACATGTTTTCCTTGACAAGGCTTAAATACCATTCCACAAAATAACATATTTGGGAAAGAAAGGTTTTAAAAACATAATTCATGTTCTTTTGATCTCTGCCAGATCAATGAAATACTTTGAAGAAACATATATGGTTCCTTTCATATTTACAAAATGTGACTGCAGGCGGATGTTGTCTTAGGAATCCTGAACCCATTTTTCTGACAGTTGTCATCTTGTTATCAACCTAAGTTATCTTTTCAATATAGTCCCAGATTTCATTATCAGATTGCCCTATTGATTGTGAGAGGAAGAGATTACAAAATATCCTATGGGAATTAAATAAGAACAATGTACTGTTCTCCAATAGGTTCCATACAATGTAGCACATCAACATATACATGCCTGACTAGATGATGTGTGCAATTGAATATTAAACATGGCTGAAGATGTGACTTGCTCTCTCACTTTTATTCATTGCAATATCCTAATATCTCGCCCATCAAAGCTTAGTGTTTAATTCCCCAATATAGGATCTGTGTCATAAAGGCTGAGAGGAACCACTTTAGATGAAAATAAATAAATAAGTAAATAAACAAACAAATAAATAAGGGGAATATCCAGACTTAAAATAAATTGAAGCACAATGGGCACTAGCAACAAATAAGTGAATTCCATATTGAGACACTGTGGGAGATTCCCAAAATGCCCTGAGATGCTATTAAAATCACACTGCCTGACTTTATACCATTCTCTGAGGATTTACAGCAACTGCCAGAAGCCAATTGAAGTTTTTCAGGGCTATTCTCTACCCCCTTCCATTATTTTTAATGTTCCCCAAAGCCACTGGAAGGGGTTAATGATAAATGATGTTGAATATTTTTTTCTTTAAACCTAGATTGAAATCATCATCTCTGAGGGACTATTTAGCTTTTATGTGAAGGCACAAAGATCTAAGTAATCTCTTAAGGACCTTTTGTTCCAATGACTATACAAACATTTTTAATTAAAATGTTACAATAGAAAAATGATAAATTTAGTGAGTGGAAGGTAGAACATAATTTTTTAAAGCATTCAAATCAAAACTAATTAACAGGCCAACTGTATCAGCAAGAAATATTTCTGGCTGAAAAAAAAACCAAAAAATTCCCCCAAGAAGATGTTCAGTGGTGATAATAGTAGGTAATATTAGTGTAGCTGCCCCTGTCATTAAGGACCCAGACTTCCTCTTTTAGTGTTCCTCCATCTTGAGTCTGTTGGCCTCTGGTCTTCATACTTTGACATTATGTTGGCAATAGAACTTCTCCAGCTTCATCTGTGAAGTCCATGATCAGTATAGGAAGAAGGGAAATGGGTCATACTACTACACATGCCCCTTTTATCAGAAAAGCAACATTTTCTTAGGAGACTATCTTATAACCCTTTGACCCTCGTTGCTTAAACATGGGTCATATAGTCACTTCTAGCTTCATTAAAGTTGGTTAACTGATTATGTGGTATTTTTTTATCATTTATAGTGAGAAAAAAGAGGTGGAGGGTTGGGATTATGTGGTATGTTTTATCATTTATAGTGAGAAAAAAGAGGTGGAGGGTTGGGATTATGTGGTATGTTTTATCATTTATAGTGAGAAAAAAGAGGTGGAGGGTTGGGATTATGTGGTATGTTTTATCATTTATAGTGAGAAAAAAAGAGGTGGAGGGTTGGGATTACTAGTAGATAACCAAGATTGTCTGCCACACAAACTAAATTAACTGGGTGTATGAATCCATTTTTCATGCACCAGTATGTGACTAGAAGATAAATTGATAAAAATGGGCATCATAGAAGAAAACTTACTGCAGTGCTTTATCATGACAACCTATTCTTTCTGTTTACCATGAGTTAAAGGTTGTTATTATAAAAGATAAAGTATTATTTAAATGCTGAAAAGAAATTTTGAGAAGTTATTGGAATTTATTCTTAACTTAAAAATTAGCTACATAAGGTCTTGACCAACGTTTTTCACGTTAGAAAAGACTAACATCATTGTCTAAAAAACAACATTGTAAGTAGAGATTTGATAAATTAAATGGATGTCATTGGAATCCAGAATCATTAAATTTCGAATGAGGATACCTCTGACAAACAATCTAGCTTCAGCAGTTTGGATTAATCATTTTAATTCTTTGACTTTGTTACTTAAAGGGCATTTTCTTCTTTAATTGCAGACTGCATATATTTAAAATGATGTTGCTTATAATTATTGATGAGAATTGTACAAGTTTGTGAAATTTGGTTTCACTTGAATAAGGAAAGTTAAATAACTGAGCAATTAAATTCATTCCATTTTACTGAGTTTTGAGAAAATTAGCTTGAAATGGCACTGAGGACGCCAATTTAATTTCTACGTATTGGGTGCTAATATAAACTATGGGTCAAGGATTTAACACCATGGACTAATATTTGAAGTTAGAGGAGAGTCACCACAAATGGTGGAAGTAAGTGAGATTTAAATTAACTCCTTTCTTCAGACAAAGAATCTTAGATGAAATTGATCAACATAGTATAATTAGTTAGTTGAGTCATGAGCTAGAGCCAGATTGCTTTGACGCTTGTGTCAATACACAATCCACTAGTTTTATTTTTTTCTGTAAAATAATGGTCACATCACTATTTTACTTGTTATTTCAGAAAATTGATAGAAATCACATTCATGGACAAGTCAAAATTTGTAACTAATGTTAATGTCTGAGAGTTATGGTTGAAGGTGTCTTCATATACATATTAATGTAGCCTAACAAAGAAGCATTAATCCATATTGTTGGAAACAAATAAAATATTGGACTTAAGAAAGACATCTTATCAAAATCAGATAACAAAATAATGTCTCTCCATCTTATTCCTTCTATATTGTGTTCTCCAATAAATCAATTTAAGGGAGGACAATGAAAATATTTGCTGCATCTAGGTGACTGAGTACTCTTCTATGGAACTGGAAAGGTAGTTAGAGATATAAAGGAGGTTTATTGTTAACCTCATCTATATTCTCTTATATATGCTAGAGTCCGAGTTTATTTGCAAGGCTAAAAATAGTTTGTCATTTTTCCAAGTAGGAGTGTTTTCTGTGTAATTTAATACTGGATGATAACAATAGCTAGCATTTAGTACATTGTTTTTTGTATCAGGAATTGTACCTTGTGCTTTGAATGCTTTTTTTTTAACTGATTTCCCCAAAAACCATATGATAAATGTGATCGTCATTAGAACTGCAAAAATATTTCTTTTTCTTCTGAGCATTGGTAGGATTGCTCTTCTTTCCCCAAATTAGTTAGGGATGATCACATGCCATGCTTTTAGCCAATGAAATGTAAGCAGAATTGCAGAGTGTGCTGTCCATGTAGATGCTTTAAGAGCCAATGTGCAATGCATCAGGATTCCCCTCTGCCACTGTAATTAGCAGTATCCAAAAGTGGTACTCAGTTAGTCTGCATCTTGGAATGAGAGCTACTGGAACACAGTTTTTAGCTGCCTTGCAATGGAAATAGAGAAGGTTTAATAAGAGAGATAAACTTCATACTACACCATTGTAATTTTGACTTATATGTTACTACACATAGCCTAGTTTGTTCTGACTGATATAAGTATTATTAATAACTTCTTCCATTTACAAAGGAAGAAAATGAGGACAAAGAATTTGTTCATGATGATACCACAGATTAAATAGAATTTAATTCAGGCCAAACAATCTGACTCCGTTGCTCACATGCTTTGCCACCATTTTATACAGCTGTGGGTAATTTTCTTCTTGTGAAGAAGGAATGTCCAATAGCATAATATGGAGCCCTATACTTAATTTCTAAGCATAAAGAGGTGATTGTTTTAATTCACTTAACCTTGACGTGTTTCTAATATTTATTAACCACTTACATATGCACAAAAAAGACCATTCCTTTTCATCCAATAGGATATACCTGAATGTTGTTGTCCTCAGGGAAGAAAAGAGTATGAAGAGGTCATCATCATACATTTCTCCAAGGATCCTTTGCAGATATCCCTGTATTAGGGCTGCCATAACAAAATAAATTTCTTGAGCATTTATTATGTGCCAGATCATTCTAGGCAATGATGAAGAAAGCAATTTTTTTTACCTTCATGAAATGTATATTCTAATATAAGGAGAGAAATGAAAAGATATATGACTATATCATATTGTGACAAGAATTTAATATATTAATAAAAATAATCACAGTAAAAATATAGGAAATGACAGGGGCCAGAATTGCTACTTTCCAATGATATGCAAATAAATCCTTTTGGATAATGGGACTTGTATGCAAAAACCTAATAATTATAGCTTTAACATCTTCAAATATTAAAACAGAGAAAATGAAAGAGAATTTTCTCATATTCTTTTACATTACAGAAGGATGAACTGGAATCTAGAATGATGGGTGGAAAACATTTTTCTTTAAAGAACCAGCTAGTGGATACCATTGCTGACATGTACACATAAAGAACTACTTGACATTGAAACTGGGACTCAGAATAGTTGGATATTGAAACTGAGACTCAAACATTTTTTGTTCTTATACATTTATTTTCAGTATGCAGATGCAAGATATTTTTTGAAGAAAAGAAACAGGGAGAGCGATTGATATAGAGGCAGGGAGGCATTGAACAGGCTGTCAAGCTACAGGAGGAAGGCTGGGGAGGGGGAGGGGCGGATGCTGGGGGAGATCAACCGAAGGACTTGTATGCATGCATATGAGCATAACCAGTGGATGCAAGACACTGGGGTGGGTGCGGGGCAGGTAGGGACATGTGCTGGGGGGTAGGGGAGGTTGAGGGAGGACAATGGAGGGGAAAAAGGAAAACATATGTACTACCATTAAATCTAAGGTATACTGCAAAAAATAAAAAATACTTATATTTAAAAAAAAGAACCAGCTAGTAAATATGTTTTATTTTGCAGGCTAGTCAATCTCTATCATAACTCTTGTGATGTACCCCCATTTTACATAGGACGCCTCAAAAAAAAAGTCAAATTATGGAGTCATTTTATTTAAAAAAAAAAAGCCAGTGGCATATGAGTGGCTAATGCTCTTCAAACCTCGCAGCCCCAAATAGCTTCACACGTCTGGCTTATATTGGCAGAATAGCACAAAAGTATTAATTACATCTTTGGGAATGAGAAACCTGCTTTGCAAAAAAGCATTTTTTTTGCAGAAGCAAAATTGAGCAAGTTAGTATGTAAGAATCATTAAATCAACAGAAACACATTATCTGGGACCACCCCGGCAATTTAGAATAATTGTGCTGTCCAGATTCTGGGATCACTGAGTCAACAGGAATGCACTATCTGTAGCTACTGAGGCAATTTAGGATAATTGTGCTTTCCTGACTCCAGGACCACTGAGTCAACTGAAACTCAGTTATCTGAAGCTACTCAGATAATTGGGATAATTGTCCTGTCCTGGTTCCCAGAGGAATGTGCTTCAATGACCAGTGAGATCACAATCAATGGGATATTCAAACCATAGCATTCAATCATACATAAGTTCAGAAAATCAAAATAATTTTTCATTATTTTAGCAAGCAAGCAAATGGGTACAGAAGCCAAATAGCAGGTTAAGATTAATACTGCAGTGTCTACATAAGACAATTGTTGCCGTACTTCATTTCCCACTGGTTTTATGTGCATGAGTCAAATCATGGACTCATCTTCATTAGAGAGATGGCCGTACTCCCCTCTAATCACTAACAACTTTACAGAATTGATTCTAATGTCCTAGGTCCTTCCTGTTGACCAATAGAAATCCCCTCTGCTGATAACTCTTATTTCTACTGGGTTACATTCTTTATTTTTACATGGGAAGGAGAGGCCAGTGAGGAGTCCCTGGAAACTTATATGAGGGTCATTATTTTTCCTATCCCCTGAGATGGTAAGAGATAGTATCACAACCCCAGTGAGAACAGTAAAAACTCATTGGATCTAGGCACTTGGCCTCAACCTTCCCTGAGCCAGGGCAAATGCAGATTCCCATTGTCTGTACTTCCCTCTCAATGGCCTACAGTTCCACAACCTCCCTGAAGTTTCCCTGACCCCCAGGGACCTATTTGAAAAGAAGAGGGATTAGATGGGGCTCCCCCTTCTGATATCAAGGAACACAGATCAAAGACAAAGGCTACTCGTTGTCTTTCTTTTACAGTAGTATGAACAATTACTCACCCCGTGACCCCATCTCGAAGTTTCCAATCCCATGGTTTTGGTTTATGGGGATTCCCACTTGCACAGAACAGAAAGAAGAATAAGACTTTGATACCCGCGAGAGTCTTATCTTTAAGGGGTCCGAGGTGGTGTCAGTGGTCCATTCTGCTCCTGCTGTCTTCTGCTGAGAGTGGTGTAGCCAGGTCTGGACACCGTCTGCCTTGACAGCCGTGGGCTGTCATTGAAAACAACAAAGACATCTTTAGAGCAAATTACCACAGATAAAAGACAAAGTTAAATAAACAATAATGTGTCGTGGGTGAAAACAGTTATCCATTTAACTGCTGACACCTGAGTTTATTTTAGAAAGGGAACTGTCTTTGTTTTAAAAATCTTGGGAAACTATTTCTGGGAGAAGGTGACACTCTGAGGGCTGAGTTTAGCAGGAAACAATAAACAAAAGGGATGGCTCAGTGGCTCACCATTAGAAATGAACAGAAATTAGAAGAGGAGGTAGAGAAAGGGACAGAGGGAAGAGCCAATCCACAGAACTGGATGGAAGAAGGCATTTTAAGAAAGGGACATTAACCAGTTTTAAAAGGTTGTATTGCTACAATTTAAACCTTCTATTGTCCTCAAAAATTAAGAAAAGTGTTGCATAGATATTTTTATTGATTTCAGACAGGAAGGGAGAGGGAGAGAGAGGAAAAAAACATCAATGATGAGAGAGAATCATTGATTGGCTGTCTCCTACACATCTCCCACTGGGGATCAAGCCCACAACCCGGGCATGTGCCCTTGACTGGAATCAAATCCAGGACCCTTCAGTCCCCAGGCCAATGCTTTATCCACTGAGCGAAACCAGCTAGGGAGACCACTCCCTTCTTGAAAAACTTTAATCTTTGGCTTGGAAGTCATTGTGTCCTTTGTATTTTTCCCCTCCACTCTAACATCTCATCACTTTATTATATGTAGTTTCACTCTTCTGCACCTTGAACACTTAATGTTGAAATCCCTCAAAACCAAAGATTCTCTTTTCTTCCTAATCTGTTCTTACTAAGTGGTCTTTATTCTTATTCATGGTTTTAATTAGCACCATTATCTTATGACTCAAACTGATGAATAAAATGGAACCAGAGACACGGAAAAGTAGAACAGACTGATGAAGCTCAGAGGGAAGTTAGGTTCTTAACCAAAGAACTTATGTGCATATATGCATTACCTATGGACACAGACAATAGGATGGTGAATGCCTAGGGCAGGGCAGAAACCAGGCAGAAGGGGCAGTGGGGAGAGAAAATGGGGACATCTATAATACTCTCAACAATAAAGATTTAAAAAACAAATTTATGATCTTCCTACTTGATCTTATTACTTTTAAGAGTATATAGCATCACCATCCAACTACTTATACAAGGAAGAAATTTACGAATAATCAATCTATGACCCTGCCTTAAACTTCAACTCTCATATACAGTTAATCATAAAGCTTTCAATTTTACCTCCTAAATATATGTCAAATGTTGCATGTCTTTCCACATCCACTGCTACCACTTGACCTAAGCTATATCTCCGATCCTCAAGTGGACTATGCAACAGCCTACTTTAATCTTGGCCTCTCCACTCACTCATACTCCAAATTGGGTTAACCAAGGCTGCTGCTTTGGTCAACACAATTACATCAGTGGCTTTCATTATTGTGAGGATAATAACCACAATCTATAACTTCCTTATACTTTCTTATATGACATTGCCATTCTTTCAGTATCATTTCACAACATAATCACTCCTAGTATGTGCACTTCAGCTACAATGACTTTTAATGATTTTCCCCATTACAAGGCCTTTCCATGTGGAACTTTTCATTTGCATCAGATGGAAACTCCTTATGTTTTTCCCACCTAGCATACTAATCAGGGAATCTCTAACTTTGTGATATCCTCCTTTCCTTCTGTGAAAAGAGGTGAATCTTCTTACCTCATGAACTGTTGATTTCCTGTTATCTGTTATCAATCTCATGTTACAAAATTCCCATGGGAATTAATACTTTATGCTAGGACGTAAGTCATTACCATTAAATGAAACATGGAACCTTCTTACCCTCTGCTTTTTTTCTAATATATTTTTATTGATTTCAGGGAGGAAGGGAGAGGGAGAAAGAGATAGAAACATCAATGATGAGAGAGAATCATTGACTGGCTGCCTCCTGCACACCCCCTACTGGGGATCGAACTGCAACCCATTACCCTCTCCTTTAGTTTAGTTAACTCCTACAGTTCTTATAGATCACATATTAATGGCCTTCTCCCCCCTCCCCCAGGGAAGGTGCAGCTAAACTACTGGATAGAAATCTACCTATTCCATGGGTTTATAAACATACTCTTCATCATAACACCTATCATTCATAACTTTCTATCCATTAGTGTAATTAGTTAACAAATATCTCCTCCCCATACCAACTTATTATTTTCCCTAAAACCAGACTAATGACATGCATATAATATGACTTACCAAATAACAGGCCCTGAATAAATATTTGCTAAATGCATAAGTGAATGAGTGATTCTATGCAGAATACACTGGATAGTAAAACACTTTATATAATACACTAATTCAAAATAAACTGGAGAGTAAAGCCAACGTTGACCATAATGGTATGACTTCTCTGAGAATATGCAGAAATTTAGAAAATGGCATTAAACTTTCTATAAGACAGGAAGTAGGTGAACAAATTTCTGTGGGCTATAGCTGACATCTGGATTACAGTAAAATTTATTCAGTATGTGAAGAATGCAATTCAAATGTGGAATTGGGAAGCAGTAAGATCATTTTAACTTGGCGATATTACATGGGACCACTATTGGGAAACAAGAGGAGATTTGGACTATTATCCACAGTTGTAAAACTGACTTCACCTGCCAAATGACTCCACAATTCTGTAAATTTTTAATACTGTTCACCTCATTCTGATATTTTATAAGGGTAGCTTCAGTGAAATTTAAAAAATATATCTCATTACAAATAGTTAAGCCCTAGCCAGTTTGGCTCAGTGGATAGAGTGTCGACCTGTGGACTGAAGAGTCCCAGGTTCCATTCCAGTCAAGAGTACATGCCTGGGTTTCGGGCTCAGTCCCCAGTTGGGGGTGTACAGGAGGCAGCCAATCAATGAGTCTCTCTTGTCATTGACATTTCTATCTCTCCCACTCCATTCCTCTCTGAAATTAATAAATATATATATGAAAAATAGTTAATCAGTATGTATCATCAAGTAAGGTTCAAATTCAATTTTTACTAGCATTATACCACAGAGGAACATTGTATATGCTACATACATTAAGAGATGGTCATATTGAATATAGCCTATTTCAGTAGGTCTTAATATCCTTTTTGGCTGGGAAGTATCATTGCAATCATAAAACATGTCATATTTTACATATTTTATGACTTGGGCTTTATAAGCAATAAATAAAGCTATGATTCCTAGGTATTAATTCTGGTTATTTACCAGTTCTCTGGCAGGCAACCAATGTTTCATTATTTGGTTCCCCCAATTAATCATTTCTTTTTTTTTCTTTTTTTAACTCAAATTGCTCACAGCTGTGATCAAATCTTGGCATAGCCTCCTAATAGGAGGGTCATAGAAAAGCTATTATTGGGCAAATAATAGAAGCTGTCACACAACCTGTGTTTAGTTACAAAAAGTTTGCAAACTTAGAAAATTCTAGCTGTTGGGTAGTGAAAGAGTCTCATTGGGGAAAGAACTCCATTATTTAGATTTGTATAGCATTCTTGGCCCCAGCTTATGGTGTTGGGAATCATACCACATCCGGTGAATGGTTTTTAGAAGGTATACATATACTTCATGAATGACTATTTGAGGGAAAACTCTGCTTAGACAAAAAAAAATCACACACACACACACACACACACACACACACACACACACATATATATATATATATATATATATATACATACATACACACACACACACACACACACACACACACACACACACAAATTTAGGGCCTTTGAAACACTATAGATATACTTGCATATCTTTTTTTTCCTTGTCTTTTTACACTGATTAGAATTTCCAGTATGCTGTTGAATAGGAGAGGTGAGAGAGGACATCCTTGCTTTGTGCCCAATTTTAGGGGAAGAGTATGATATTAACTGTAAATATTTTGTAGTTGTTCTTTATTAAGTCCCTGTACATTCTATATAATAAGAGAGGAATATGCTAATTATACATTGTGCCGTGAGGCGTTAACGACTGACTGAGTAACGACCGCATCACAGATTTGCAGGAGGGTGGGGCAGCAAACTACAAGTGGGCGGCGGAGAGCTACAGGAGGGGGCAGGGCAGCAAGCTATGAGGGGACTCGGGGGACCTACTAGTGCACGGATTCATGCACAGGGCTACTGGTTTTAATATGCTAAGTGTTTCATCACAAATGGGTATTGGGTATTAATCATGCTGCTGCCATCAAGCTATAGTAATTTAGTTGTCAAAATCTGAAAGTTTTACCCAGCTGATGTGGCTCAGTGGTTGAGCTTCAGCCTATGAACCAGGAGGTTACGGTTTATTTCTCGGTCTGGGTACATGCCCAGGTTGTAGGCTCACTCCCCAATTGGGGGTGTGCAGAAGGCAGCAGATTGATGTTTCTCTCTCATCAATGTTTCCACCTCTAGCTCTTTCCCTTCTTCTCTCTAAAACCAATAACAATAAAAAAGACCTGAATGTTTTAACTTGAGTAAGCTAGAACAAATATATTTTCCACTACTGCACAGATGTGCATATATTTGGGAAAATGTGAATAATTTAGGCCACTTGGTAAGTATGTAAAATGACAAACATTAGATGTAGACAGAGACACACATCTGGGATTTATTGGATTCTTCTACTTTTAAAAATATATCTTTATTATTGAAAATATTACCTATATCCCCCTTTTTCCCCTTGACCACCTTCTCCCTGCACCTGCCCACCCCCCAGGCCTTCATGATACTATTGTCTGTGTCCATGGGTTATTCAGACATGCATATACATACTTTGGTTAATCTCTCCCCATCCCTCTGAGATTCATCTGTCTGTTCCATATTTCTATGTCTCTGTATCTATTATGTTCTTCAGTTTATTTTGTTCAATAGATTCACATGTGAGTGAGATCATGAGATACTTATCTTTCCCTGACTGGCTTATTTTACTTAGCATAATATTCTCCAGGTCCCTCTATGCTTTCTTAAAGGGCAAGAGATCCTTTTTTCAATGCTGCTTAGTATTCATTCTATGGTGTAAATGTACCACAGCTTTTTTATCCACTCATCTACTGATGAATGAGTTGCTTCCAGATCTTAGCTATTGTGGATAACACTGCTATGAACATAGGGGGTGCATATATTCTTTCTGATTGGTATTTCAGGCTTCAAAGGATACATTCCTAGAAGTGGGGTCAATGTGTGAAATGGAAGTTCCATTTTTAATTTTTGAGGAAACTCCACACTGTTTTCCATAGTGGTCCCTGCCTACAATCCCACCAACAGTGTATTAGGATTCCTTTTTCTCCACTTCCTCACCAGCATTTGTGTGAGGTGCTACCACATTGTCATTTTATATTGCATCTTTCTGATGATCAGTGACTTTGAGCATTTTTGAATATGTTTCTTATCCATTTATATGTCCTCTTTGGAGAAGAGTGTATTTAGGTCTTCTGCCATTTTTAATTGGTTTGTCTTCCTTTTGTTGAATTAATGAGTATTTTATATATTTTGCAAATTAACCTCTTATCAGATGTATCATGAGCAAATATGTTCTGCCATGCAGTAGGCTCCCTGTTCATTTTGGTGATGGTTTTGTTTGCTGTGAAGAAGCTTTATATTTTGATGTAGTCCCGTTTGTTTATTTTCTCTTTAGTTTCCATTGCCCTACGAGATCTATCCTCAAACATATTGCTATGAAAGATGTCTGAGATTTTGCTGCCTATGGTTTCTTATAGGATTTTTATGGTTTCTTATAGGATTTTTATGGTTTCATGACTTACATTTAATTATTTTGTCCATTTTCAGTTTATTCTTGTGAATGGTGTAAGTTGGTGGTCTAGTTTCATTTTTTTGTATGTATCTGTCCAGTTTTCCAAAGACTGTTTATTAAAGAGATTATCTTTACTCTGGTGTATGTTCTTGCCACCTTTGTCAAATATTGAGCATAATGACTTGTGTCAATTTCTGGGTTCTCTGTTCTGTTCCATTGATCCATATGCTTATTCTTATATGCCTAGGCTTATATTACAGTAACTTTGTAATATAAGTTGATATCTGACATTGTAATCCTCCAACTTTGTTCTTCTTTTCCAAGATTGCTGCAGCTATTCAGGGTCTTTCTTGGTACCATATACATCATTGGAGTATTTGTTCTACATATGTGAAATATGCCATTGGTATTTTAATAGGAACTGCACTGAATTTACAGATTGCTTTCAGTAGTATGGAAATTTTAACTATGTTAATTCTACTAATTAATAAACACAGTATATTCTTCCACTTGTTTATATCTTCCTTTATCTCTTTTTTCAATGTCCTGTAGGTTTCTGAGTACAGAAATTTTACCTCCTTGGATAGTTTATCCCTAGGTATCTTAATTTTTATTGTTGTTGTTGCAATGTAAATGGGATTATTTTGTGTTTTGTTTGTTTTTAGTTTCTATTTCTGAGATATCATTACTAATGTATAAAAATGCCATTGATTTCTGGCTATTCATTTTATATCCTGTTACATTACTAAATTCATTTATTAAATCTAGTAGTTTTTTTGGTGGAGTCTTTAGGGTTTTCTGTGTACAATATGTCATCTGTGAAAAATGATAGTCTTCCTCCTTTCCAATTTGGACACCTTTTTTTCTTCTTCTTATCTGATTGTTGTGGCTAGCACTTCCCATACTATGTTGAATAAGAATGTCTTGACAAGACCGGTTTGGCTCAGTGGATAGAGCGTGGGCCTGCAGACTGAGGGGTTCTGGGTTTGATTCCGGTCAAGGGCATGTACCTTAGCTGCGGGCACATCCCCAGTAGGGGGTGTGCAAGAGGAGCTGATCAATGTTTCTCTCTCATTGATGTTTCTGACTTTTAGTCCCTCTCCCTTCCTCTCTGTAAAAAAATCAATAAAATATATATATATTTTTAAAAGAGTGTCTTGTTCCTGTTCTTAGGGGAAATGCTTTTAATTTTTGCCCATTGAGCTTGATGTTTGCTGTAGATTTGTCATATATGGTTTTTATTATGTTGAGGTATGATCTCTCTATTCCCAGTTTGCTGAGAGTTGTTATCAAAAGTTGGTGCCCATCTGGTATGCCCATCTGGTATGGCTTAGTGATTGAGCATTGATCTATGAACCAGGAGGTCATGGTTCAATTCCTGGTCAGGTCCCAGGGTTGCAGCTCAATCCCCAGTGATGTTTCTATCTTCCTGTCCCTCTCCCTTCCTCTCTAAAATCCATAAAAATATATTTTTAAAAATTGGTATTGGATTTTGTTGAATCCTTTTTCTGCTTCTATTGACATGAACATGTTATTTTTGTTTATCAATTTATTTATGTGATGTATCACATCTACAGTGAAAACACTCAAAAACATTCAAACACATGGATGTTATTAAATAGAATGTTATTAAACAATGAATGTGTTGCCAATAAGATCAAGGAAGAAATCAAAACCTTCCTGGAAACAAATGTAAATGAACATACAACCACCCCAAATCTCTGGAACATAGCAAAAGCAGGCCTGAGAGGGAAGTTCATAGCATTACAGGCATACCTCAAAATACAAGAAAAAATTTTAATAAACTACTTAAACTTACAACTGGAATAATTAGAAAGAACACAACAAGAAAAGCCCAGAGTAAGTAGAAGGAAGGAATTAACAAATATCAGAGTGGAAATAAATGACAGAGAATCTAAAAAAAATAATACATAAGATCATTGAAACCAAGCACGGTTAATTAACCTTTAAACAAAGAGAGAGGACCCAAATAAATAAAATCTGAAATGCAAGAGATGTAGTAACATCTAGTACCACAGACATACAAAGGACTGTAAGAAAATACTATGAAAAACTATGTGCCAACAAGCTGGACAAGATGGATGAAATGGACAAATTCCTAGAAAATATAATCTCCCAAACCTGAATCAGGAAGAATCAGGAAACCTGAATAGGCCAATAACAATGGAAGAAATTGAAGCAGAAAACAAAACCAAAACAAAACAAAAAACCTCCAGCCAACAAAAGTCCTGGCCTGGTCAGCTTCACAGAGGCGTTTACCAAATCTTCCAAGAAGAACTAACACCTGTCCTCCTCAAACTATCCCAAAAAATCCAAGAGGAAGGAATGCTTCCAAGCTCTTTTTATGAGGCCAGCATCGCCCAAATTCCAAAACCAGGTGAAGACACTACAAAGACGATTACAGGCCAATATCACTGATGAACATAGATGCTAAAACCCTCAACAGAATATTAGCAACTCAGACCCAGCATCATGTTAAAAAGACTAGAGGCCCAGCACATGAAGTAGTGTGACTGCACCCACCTGCCCGCCCGCTGGCCACCAGCCTTGCTGCGATCGGAGCCTGTGGGCTGTGGGGGAGGAACTGGGAGGTGCTCCATGCACTTCATGGTGTCCGGTCATTTGATTGTTCCAGTGTTAGGGCCACTGGTTTTTTATAATATAGATTATACACTAGGATCAAGTGGGATTTATAGCCAGGATGCAAGGCTAGTACAATATTCTTATGATTCTTCTACTTCTGACTATAGAACATGTGACAAAGAATGTTTACCTCTGCCAGCCTGTTTCCTCACCTTTACAATGCCTGTCTCTAATACCTTCCTCTCAGAGTTGCGTGAGGGTTAGAGAAATAATGTGCCTAAAGCCCATAGCTCACAGCCTGGCACGTAGTGGCACTCAATATATAATAACTGTTATTGCTATTGGTCAAATATCTTTGAAGGAAAACACTTTTCCTCAAAATATCCAGCTAAAACAAAATTGGTTCTATGAATTTAAATATTCTAACAATGGCCACTGCCATTGTTTGCTTTCCTTTCACTGCAGATAAACAGCTGTGATTACAAAATGTGGATATAAGCCTACAGTTGCAACCCCACTAGGCCACTGTGTACCAGAACAAGCAGTAGGTCTGGGAAGATGAAAGGAATTCCTGCTAGTATTTCCTGACCAAAGAAACCAGCACCATTCTGCAGATATTTTCACATTTGTTTTGTCATCATGCTAGCCACAAGAGTAATGTGGATTGTTTCACTGAAAGAACATGGTGGGGGGTTGCCCTGCTGTGAGTAGTTAAGTTCTTTAGACTTTATGAGAATGTGTATAGTCATGAAGTTTAAATCTCCCTTGAGTCGTTTCTTTGTCTGCCTTGGCATCCTCCATGCTGGCATTTTCCAGCTGCATACTAATGAACTGAGCTATGAGGGAAGAAGCATGCCCAGGAAGGCACAGGACTTGCCTCCACAGCTAAGTGTCAATAATGCCTGCATCACTTCCCTCTGGTTAATAAGCTCTACCCTTTTCGCATGACTGTCTTGACACCAAACATTTAGTCAAATCCTCTTTTTCATAGAGTGACGATAAAGAGGTTTAATTACTCTTTTGCTATACAAAAGCATATCAAATTACTGTTCAAATAGAAATGACACTGATAAAAGTGTGGTTTTTTTCAGGATTTTAATTTTCAAGTCTCTCCCAAAATTGTGTATGTCCCAGAATGATACAGTTCTGACTCATTAATAGCTAGCTGTTTTTCCTGGGGCATGCTCAGTTTTAAAAGAAAATAGGCTTGCAGGATAGCTCTGGGTTCTGCAAAATACAGGCTACAAGTTGATTGAGATCAAGGCCATCAACTTTATTTTACTCAAGTTATTTCTCTTCAAATACATTAATACTAAAAGAGAAAAAATGGGATATTTTAAGACTATAAAACAAGATTCTGTTTTTCCCTTAATCCTAGGAAAGGCCCTGAATCACAGCCTTCCACACGTATTTGTCCTTACAGATGTCCAGTCTTTACTCCCCCAAATCCAAGAACATAATGCATTTTTGTCTAATCAGTTTTTATTAATACAGTGTCTCTCTGTATTAATTAGGTTCCATTGCCTTAAAGCAGAGAATCAAATTATCAGGGGTGCCCATTAGTGAAGGCTAATATGAAAGCATGCATGACCATCAGCTCAAAGGTAAACCAAAGATATTTGTATATTTGTAATTTATACTAGAGGCCAAGTGCAGGAAATTCATGCACAGGTAGGATCCATAGGCCTGGCCAGTGATCAGGGCCAATCAGGTTCATCTGCCTCCCCACCTCCTCCTTCCCTCACTCCCTCAGTGCGAGCCACCACCACTGGTCGCCCGCCATGTTCCACGCTGCCCCCTGGTGGTCAGCACACATCATAGTGACCTGTTGAACTCATGTTCTTCGGGTCAAACTCCTGAAGGGATACTTTGCATATTGGCTTTTTATATAGAGAGATATCATTTGTATCTACTTTTCATGAAAGCCCACTATTTTTATTCCTTCCAGCAGCAATGCTTTTTTTTAAATGTTTTGTGAAAACTATTTGTAGGAATGATTTGTGTCATGGAGAAATACTTTAACTGCAAGACCACTACTTCCCCCATACTTTGCAGTGTTTAATTGAAGAGTAATCTGGATTTTGATTAATAAATAACATTCTTGTTGCTACTTTCAACTCTTCACATATATCTCTATGAGTTTTATTTAATCTTACAAATCTACTTTATTTCCTTTTCTGTAAGTTTAAATCCTTGAGGAGTACAGCATTACACAGGTTCTGTGTCCAATGGCCTAAGCAGGAAGGTTGCCTCAGAAATAAGCATGAATCATGCCACTGTTTCCATGAGCACAAGTTACCTTTCCCCTGATGACTCTGGTTTTGTTCTCTTTGCCACCAGGAATCACTGTGTTTTTCTTTGCTTTGCACACATAAGCACATCTCTTGCCTAGATAGAAGTCAGTTTCATCTCAAGCATAAACACCTTCGATTTTAAGAAGAGCTGTGTGCTCCCTTTGGTTCCAGAGGCCCCACTTCTATCCAGCAAAAATGGTCCTGGAGCAAAGCCTTCCATACATATTTGACCTTACAGATGTTCTGTTCCTGCAGCCTCCTCTGGCTCCAAGATGGTGGAAAGAGCTCTCTCCGTGAGTTCTATATGTTTTAATTCTCTCTTTTTCTCTCCCCTCCCCCATCTCTCACACACACATATGAATTAATGATTACACTGAGTGGCCAGATTATTATGATCTCTGAACGTATAACAATCTGGCCACTCAGTGTATATCATATATAATAAAAGGCTAATATGCAAATTGTCCCCTCGATCAGGAGTTTGACCAGCAGGCAGGCCAGTCAGCAAACCGCCCATGTCCCCTCCACCTGGCCAAGCTGGCTGGATCCCACACATGCCCGAATTCATGCACTGGGCCTCTAATACACACACACACACAGAGAGAGAGAGAGAGAGAGAGAGAGAGAGAGAGAGAGAGAGAGAGAGAGGCCAGATTATTATGCATTCAGAGATGATAATAATCTGGCCACTCAGGGTATATTCTTACTAGTGTGATGGAGATTGATTTTGCAGCTACAAGGTAACTTTGGAAAAGAATTTCACTAAAAAACAACAACATGTTTTCAGGTTCTAATTACATCTTTTCCTGCTCCTAGATATGCTTTATTTTCTTCTAAACCCACAACATACACATAAATTAGGTACAAAGTAACACTACCTTTAGATTTTGAAACCTTTTATGTGGGCTTGAGTTTCATGCAATAATTGAAGTGTGGGGACATAATCACTGAAGCATTTGAAAGGGTAAGTTTTACTCCTTCTCCTTGACAAACATGGGTAATATTTTACCAGGGACAAAAAAAAATGCTAACAAAATTCAGTGGAGGATACATTTGCATAATGCATCTTTTAACAAGGGAATGAGTGAGGGCATACGTGACAATGCTAGCATGATGTTCTCTACCTCCTGTCAATTATCCTTGAGGCACCCTGCAGTTTAAGCTTTAGGTCAATAAAATGAATTTCAAAGCAGAAGCCTTCAGCACCATAGAGGCATTAACTCTGTGGGGTGGCTTCCAAAAAGCAATGAATTTTCCATTGCTTTTACCTCATGCAATAATTTTTCTTCCAGTTTTTGCCTTCTGTTAGAAGGGTCTCTTATTCACACTTAATTCCATTTCTTGATAATGCTTTCCTATAAACAAATACTTCTCTCCTTTGGATATAATAAAATTTTAGATTTAAGTTGAAATTTTAAAAATAAAGGGTATATGTCACAAATCTTTATCAAATATTTGCAAATAATTGTTTTGGGTTGAACATCACAATAGATTGTACATTTCTTTCAGCAGTTTCATATGCTGTGCAATATGCTTTCTTCCCACATCAAAAAATGTCTAATTTTTCATATAAAGGAATCAAGGCTTAAACTGATTCTTTGGTAGTTGGGGATGATCTGAACTCATTCTAATCTCCTCCCCTTGCACATCTGTAAACTCCATTCCAACAGTGAGAAACATCACTCCCACCATCTGCTACTGTTTACTTAGTTGTTCAACTGCAGTATATATGTATAGTGTATCAGAATTCTTAACCCATCCTATCTAATAAAGAGGGAATATGCTAACTGATTCTCATGCTGTCGCAAAGATGGTGGCACCCATAGCCAATATGGAGGGAATATGCTAATTCAATGCCCCACCCTTAAAGATGGCAGTGACAACAGCCAATAAGGAGTGCATATGCTAATTGACTGTCCCACCCTCAAAGACAGTAGTGCCCAGTCCCCTCAGCACCCCCCCCCAGGGTGGCAGGTGCAACAGGGCCTGCATGCCTGCCTCTGGAGTCCCCCAGTCCCCTCAGCCCCACATGCACCCAGCACTGGCCCAAGGTGCAATCCTCAGATGGCTGCCCTTGAGCTTCCCAGGGCCGCCCAAAGCTCAGGTAACCATGGCTGGCTGAGGCTTGCACTGCTGGCAGTGGCAGCAACAGAGATGTGAGGGGGGGTGTCACCTTCACCTGATTGCCAGGTCACCTCCCACTCCTGAGGGCTCCCGGACTCTGAGAGGGGGCAGGCCAGGCTGAAGGACCCCCTCCAGTGCATAAATTTTCATGCACTGGGCCTCTAGTGTCTTCATAAGAAAGAATTTTATCAACTAGAGTATGTACAGTTTTTTTTGCCTTTAGTCCTCCAGATTCTGCTCATTTCCAAAGTGCCTACATCACCATGCATGTGTAACATAGTTATTTTGGAATATTATGTATTCTATCCTGGGATTCTTTGACTTCTTTGACCTCCTAAATGATTTTGTTTCTAATTTGGGTATATTAAAGTTTACTCTGTGCTATAAATTTCCCTGGATTTGATGAATTCATGTGTTACATAGCAAGTCTTATGATATGCTACACAATAATTTCACTTCCCTGAAGAATCTCCTATGCTTCATATATATTCAACCTTGGAAACAATTCTCTCTATAGTTTTCCCTTTTTAAAAAAGTCATTTCATTGGGAATCATATGGTATTGGAATAATATCGACTCCTTTCAGTTACCAATATGCATTTAAGATTCATTTATGTTTTTCTTCATGGTTTTATAACCAAGGTTGCTTTATCCATTCACCTATTGAACATCCTGATTAATTCCAGTTATTTTTACAAGTATGAATAAAGCTGCTATAAACCTTCATATGCCAATTTTTGTATTAGACATATTTCTCAAATATAATTTGATAAATACCTAGTAGCACAACTGCTGGATCATATTAGATTATGTTTAGCTTTGGGAGACACTATCTTCAAAAGTGGCTATAACATTACTCAGTAATGATTGAGGGTTCTTATTACTCCACATCATCACCAGCTATTGGTATTGTAGGTTTTTTGGATTCCAGCCTTCTCTTTTTCCAGATTTATTGAGATTTATTTAGCTTATATCATTGTGTAATTTTGAAGTATACAAGATGATGATTTGATACAGTTAATTGTGAAATGACTACCAAGATAAGCTTAGTTAATACATCCATTATGTTATATAGTTACTATTTTATTTTTATGGTGAGACCATTTAAGATCGGCTGTCTTAGTAATTTTCAAGTATATGCTACCATGTTGTTAACTAATTTAACCATGCTGTACATTAGATCCCCAAAACTTACTCATGTAGCCATTCTAATAGGTGTGTAATGATATTACATTTTTGCTGTAATTGTCAATTCCCTAATGACAAGTGATACAGAGCATCTTTTCTTTCATGTGCTTATTTACCAACTGTACACTGAGTGGCCAGATTATTATGATCTATGAATGCATAATAATCTGGCTATTCAGTGTATATCCTATATAATAAAAGGCTAATATTCAAATTGGCCCCTTGACCAGGAGTTCGACCAGCAGTCAGGCCGGCCAACCATCCATGTCCCCTCCCCCTGGCCAGGCTGGCCAGACCCCAACCATGCATGAATTCATGCACCAGAGACCCCAGTCCTCTCAGCCCCACAGGCACTCAGGGCTGACCCATTCATACACACACACACACACACACACACACACTGAGTGGCCAGATTATTATGCATTCAGAGATCATAATAATCTGGCCACTCAGTGTATATCTTCTTTGTTAAGGTGTCTGTTCAGATCTTTAACTGAGCAAATTTTAATTTTTTTGAAATCCAACTTTAACTTTTTTTAGATTGTGCTTTTAATATTGTATTTAAAACTTATCACCAAATCCAAGATCACCTAGATTTTCTCCTACACTTCCTTCTAGATGTTTTATAGTTTTTAAGCTGTATAGTTTTATATGTTTAAGTCTACAATCCACTATGTTTTAATTTTTGTGAAGGGTCTTATTTCTGTGGATATATTTATTATTATTATTATTATTATTATTATTATTATTATATTATTATTATTATTATTATTTTGCATACAGATGATCAATTATTCCAGCACTATTTGCTAAAAAGACCATCCTTTCTTCACTGAATTGCCTTTAATCTTTTATCTAAAATCAGTTGAGTATATTTTTATGAATATATTTCTTGAGATCTCTATTCTGTTCCATTGATCTATGTATTTGTTATTTTGCCAATGCCATACTATCATGATTACTGTGACTTTAAAGGAAGTCTTAAAATTGGGTAGTGTGAGTTCTCCAAGTCATTCTTGCTTTTCAGTATTGTATTGTCTATTCTCAGTCTTTTTGTATGTCTATATAAACCTTAGAATCATATTGTCAATATCTACAAAATAGCTTTTGGGGATTTTTATTTGGGATTGTATTGAACCTATAGGTCAATTTGAAAAGAATTGACATCTTAGCTTCCTGGATCTATCATTTGGATTCTGTCATGAATTTTGGAAAATTTTGGTCTTCTTACTTAAAATATTCTTTCTGCTTCATTTTCTCTTTGTTCTCCTTTTGGTATTCCACTTACATATACAGTACAGTAAGTTTCTTGGAAACTGTGACTTTAACTGAAGAGGACATATAAGGAAACCACTTTTATCACAATGTAATTAATATAAAAAAAGAGTTAAGTTCTTACAGCATATTTGTGGCCACAAAAACATCACCAAACTTCTAAATGAAGAAACATCACCAAAACACTCCTAATATTAAACATTGAAATAAATGTGAACTATATATACATTTAAGAAAGAGTAATAAAAACAAGTAAAATAATTATTACCCAACCAACTTATTCCAGTTCAGGGTGGGGGCTGCCTGTAGCCTATCACAACAGCTCAGAGCACAAAGCAGGAACTAAGTCTGGATAGGACACCATTCCATTATTGCAGGATACACACACACACACTCACACACACACACACACACACACACACACACACACTCACTCACTCACTCACTCACACTGTGACAATTAAGACATCCCAAGTAGCCTCATGTGCACAGCATTGGGGTGTAGCAGGAACCCAGAGTGCCCATAGAATACTCACACGGACATGGAAAGAATGTGCAAACAACACAAAGTGGCCCCAACCCAGAATCATTTTTTCCTCATTATTGTTATAATAAAATGATTTTAAATGGAATGATATTTTAAGGACCTGCTATCTATTACACATATTGAAGTTGTCCCACTATTCTTGAGTAGTCTGTTATACTTTTCCATTTTTTTATTTTCTCTTTGCATTTCTATTAGAGAAGTTTCTCTTGAAGTTTGTACCTTTAAGATTGCCATTTTCTACTCAAGATGTTCTTTACTTCCTTACATTGCTGTTTTAAATTTCTACTACTGTCTTTTAATTTTTTAGTAGAGTTTCTATCTCTCCGCTTATATTATGTTCTTTACTTCCTTACATTGCTGTTTTAAATTTCTACTACTGTCTTTTAATTTTTTAGTAGAGTTTCTATCTCTCCGCTTATATTATCCATGTTCCTGCATGTTTTATAGTATTTTCATTAAAATCCTTAACATATTAATCATAATTATTTTAAATTCCATCTGATAATTCCAACATCTATGTCTGATATGAGTGTAGTTCTGAAAAAAATGTGTCTTCAGAAAAATTATATTTTTGCCTCTAGGATGGCTTTTAATTTTTTGTTGAAAGCTAAACCTGATTTTTCAGGTAATAAAAACTGAGAAAAAGAAAGCTTTCTTGTGATGTTTTATGTTACTATGGTTAAGAGTTGGGCTGTGTTTATTATTTGCTACAGCGTAGGCCCCAGAGGATTCTAATTCCTCTTATGTCCCAGTCTTTGATCTCCTGTAGACTTTGGGCTTCCCTAAATTCTCCTCAGAAAGAGAGTCTATGTCTTACAGCTCATTCAGCTTAATTCACTGTTATACTGGATCCCTCTTTGGTGTGGTGACAAGGGGTAGAGGACAGGGAGCATTCGATTACCTTGTGATTAAACTAGAGGCCTGGTGCCCAAAATTCATGCACAGGTAGGGTCCCTAGGCCTGGCCAGTGATCAGGGCCAATTGGGGCCTTTTGGCTACCAGCCAAGGCCTTCCTTCATTCCATGCTGCCACTTGGTGGTCAGCACACATCATAGTGAGCAAACTCCTGGTCTCCTGGTTGAACTTCCAAGAGGACAATTTGCAATTTAGGCTTTTATATGTATATAGATAGACATTAGTCTTTTATTGGACATGTGTCCTTCCAAAGTGTTCCTTAACTTACCCTCCTTGAGTGAGACAAGAAAGCTAGTGGTAGCTGGGATGAAAGAATGTCCTTCCCCCATGTGGGACAAGGTACTTGTTACAGAGAACACTCTGGGCAAAATTCACAATGATTGCTCTTCTCCACCCTTTGCCAGAGCCTCAAGGGCATCTTTCTCAACATTCTCAACATTTACCTCCAGTTGTTTCTGGAGGTAAATTTTAATGAAAGTGTGTGTGTGTGGGGGGGGTGGTCTCTAAGACCTGAGGATGTTTTACTGTCGTGCTAGTTCATACTCAGACTCCAGCAATTAGTTAAGATCACACATTTAAGTACCAATTAATGGCTCTAGTGGCTTCTTATCCAGGTAACCAAATCTTGATTGTGATTCTCTGCATTCACCTGTCTCTTCAGATTTGGGGATGGTAGGTTGCCCTGTAACCTTAATTCTCTGACAAATCCTTGAAAAGTTGTTGACTTTCAGTTTTTTCAGCTTAACAACAGGAATTGTAAGAACAGTTGTGACACTTTCTAAGGTCTTTACTTTGGTGCTGAAATTGGAATTCCTTGCAAAGTTTTTCTGTAAAGACCTATATGGTAAATATTTCCAGCTTTCCTTGCCATGTGATCTCTGTTGCAACTAATCAACTCTGTTGTTGTAGTGTCAAAGCAGACAATACATAAATGAATGAGTTTAGTGGTATTAGGGATGTTTCAATAAAACTTTATTTAAAAAAAACAAGGAATTTTCTGGATTTGGCCTGTAGAATATAGTTTGCTGATCCCTGATTTGAAGTATAGATGGATAATCCTGAAAGCCAAATATTGGTTGACAGTCTAATTTGTTGGATTGATCAATAAATGAATGAATATGTCTGCATGTTAAAATGTTTTCAACAGATTTGATGATGCCATGAATATCCTTCTCTATTATAACTATCAGTTAGGAAAATTTTAATAACCTATAAATTTCTGCTATTACAACCTTAATTATTACCAAAGTTCAAACGAAAGGAGGTAAATCACTTAGCTTTTTTTTGAAATTACTTTTACTCTCTATTTTGCCAAATATTTGAGTCTAAAAAATGCAAGACAAACAGTGAACTATTTCCACTTAATTATAATTCAAAATGACAATTTTCCATTGCCTGCAATAATAAATCTAATAAAACCTTAGGCAGCTAGGATTCAAGTGACTGTATCCCTCAAGAAATTAGCATCTTTAAATATTAAGAGGCCTTCACAGAGTTAAGTTAAGCTTCACAGGATAAGATAGAAAAACAGCACTATCTAACCTCATGAATTTAAACTATTTGAAGAGGAAGAGTTATGTGACTGAAAAGCATAAATTTTAGTGGATCAAAGAAATATAAGAGGTTTAAAGAATGGGATAACCAATTTAGGATTTTTGTTACCTAACTTAAAACTATTTAATGTGTATAGTCAAAATCCATTATTTTTGGAAAATCACCCCTAGAATAAACTTTTGAAAACCCATAAGATGAAGATACTTAACTATGAAATATATAAAACATTATTATCATACATTTTATTTCTGAATTTACCCATTTCCTCTCAAATTGCAAATTAGGAAAAGACAGAACCCCAAGTTAATGGAATTTAAAATATTTTATGTATGTGAATTTTCTGCCAACTTCTCAGACCTGGATTCCAGTTTGATTTCTTGTTCTCTGGTGCATGAGAGCAAACCTGTCTTTCCTGAAATTGCCTAAATCCTCTCTTACTTATTCATCACCTCAAGAATTAGTTCAAGTTGCTAACAAGCATAAAGGCTGGTGACAACGTCATTCAGCAAATGAGTATCTGCTGTTTGTTTCATTGAAACTAGTGGTTTACTTCAGGGTGATTCTCACTTCTTATCCAAGTTGGTGGAAAAGAGTATAGGATGAAAGCTACTGAGTTTCAGAAATTCAACTTCTCGGAAACACAATTTAAATATTTCGGCCAAGATCAATGGCGTATCATTTAATTTTTTTTAATTCAGTCTTGTACATTCTTATTAAGAATAATCTTTAGCCCTAGCTGATTTGGCTTAGTTAGTGGATAGAGTGTCGGCCTGCAGACTGAAGAGACCCGGGTTTGAATCTGGTCAAGGGCACATGCCAGGGTTGAAGGCTCAATCCCCAAAAGAGCGCGTGCAGGAGGCAGCCTATCAATAGTTCTCTCTCATCATTGATATTTCTATCTCTCCTGTGGGGCGCGGCTACAGTGTTTGGACAGGTCCAAGCCTTGGGCTGATGAGAGGGCATAGTCCTCTAGTGGCCATGTGCAAGTCCCAGCTTGGAAGGCAGAGCCCTCCCTCCCAGCACAATTATAGCCAACAGCTATAGTAGTAAGCTTGAATCTATGGTCCGAACACATGGCCCCATGTGCCTGAGTGATAGAATTCAGGTGCATGTAGTTGAGTAGGATTGAAACCGATGAGAATGTTGTAAACATCTCAACCAAGCCCTTATCTTGCCTCGTGGAAATCGGGCTATAAAATGAAGACTCGGCTTGTGGACGCTGGTGCTGTCTCTCATGAAGCAGTGTCCCACCGAGACCCAGCTTTCATTCTCTTGTCTGTCTTTTCTAAACCATTCAGCTGCCCCACAACTCAAATTCACCCTTGGTCATGCCGGCGCTGCACACTCTCCCTCTCCATTCATCTCTGAAATAAATAAAAGTATTTTTTAAAAGGATAATTTTTATTTAGCCCAGCTGGGCATGGCTCAGGAGATCCCGGTTAGATTCCCATTGAGGGCACATACCTGGGTTGTGGACTCCATCCCCAGTAGGGGGCGTGCAGGAGGCAGCCGATCAGTGATTCTCTCTCATCCATCTCTCTCTCTCTCTCTCTTTCTATATCTCTCTCTCCCCCTTCACCTCTGAAATCAATAAAATTATATTTTTAAAACAAGAATAATCTTTATTTAAATTGTCTTTATTATTAATGTGAATAGGTTGTACTTTTCTGTTACATGTTGTAATTGTTTATTGCTGGTATATAGTGAGAATTACAATGTTTAAATAGAATTAACTTCTCAATAATAAACTTTTATGGTAACTATTTTTTATTTTCTCAATAAACAATCATTACTGATATTAGTTGAACATGGAACATATGCAGGAAGTGGCAAGAGATGAATTGAAAAGGATGTTCGATCTCTAACAGTCACATGTTTTGATGTGTGTCTTCAGCCCACGGGCCACAGTGGACTGAACCAAATGTACAGATTTGACATAGGCTGAGTCAGGCACTCTCTTTCCTTGGAATTTAGAATAAAAAAATAAACCAAAGCATTCTGTGCAAGTACATACAATTAAAATATGTAAAGGGAAACGTTTTCTGGCAGTCATATAAAAAATACTGTGCATAGCAGAAAATTTTGAAGAAAGGAGAAATAGAGAATCTTGGATACTTTCCAGTTCTTCCCTAAGCTGGCTGCATTCCTGCCCTTGAGTTTCATCAGGCACCTGTCTATCCTTATAACACATTCCTCTCTTTTGCTAAAGCTAGTTTGATTTGCTTTCTGTTACTTCTGATCAATTAACCTAAGAGAATATATATTACCATTATCAGAGCAGATTTTCCAAATTCCACTATAATTCTTTACCTCCCTGTAGAAAGTAAATGGCTACAACTTATTTTTCCATATCCCCAGCACTGAGTCAGTACTCAATAAATATCTACAAAGTGATGAAAGAGAAAAGCTTGTCTGGGTGGAAGACACAGCATGAAATATTTCTTCATGAACTATTGTTTTTTTTAAACCCTTAGAAGAGCTTTTCATAAATTGCATTCACTGGCTACCCACTGGCTCAAGATGAGAATAAGTGTTCAGTGCAAAATGGTTCCACAGTAGTTATGCATTGAAAATACTGTGTTGCAGAGTTAGCTTTTTTTTTACAGTACTAATTCTGAGAGCCTTCAAAATGATATAGATATACTTCAAGTCTTCAAGAAGGTGATAAAAACTATCAAGGTATCACATACTCTTTGAAAATGGGATCCTTTTACCGCCCCCCTGCCAAAAAAAATCACAGAACTCAGCAAAACAAAACAAAACAAAAACCTTGCTTTTACAAATGACTAGACAAGACATTTCTCCAAAGAAGATATACAAAGGTCAACAAGCAGATGAAAATATGCTCAACATTACTAATCTTTAGGGAAATGTAAATCAGAACCAAAATGTGATAGCACTCCATCCCATTAGGATGGCTACTATCAAAAACCAAGCAAACAACCAAACCAGTAAATAACAAATGTTGGTAGGAATGTAAAAGGGTACAACCACTATAGGAAGCAGTGTTATGGTTTCTGAAAATAATTAAAAATAGAATTATACCATATGATCCAGAAGTTCCATTTCTGAATATATACCAAAATAACTGAAAGCAAGTCTCAAAGAAATATTTGTAAACCCTTGTTCATTGTAGCATTATTCACAATAGCCAAAAGATGGAAGAAATCCAACTGATCACCTGTGGATGAATGGATACACAAAATGTTGTAAACATACAATGGATTATTATTCAGCCTTAAAAAGGAAGAGTTTTCTGACATGTTACAAGGAATGAACCTTGAAGACATTATGTTAAGTGAAATAATTAAGTCACAAAAATGCTATATGATTTAAGTAATATGAGCTATCTAGAGTAGTCAAATTCATAAATGCAAAAACATACAATGGTGATCATCAGGAGTTTGCAGGGAGAGAGGTGTGAGGAGCTATTTTCTAATGGGTATAGAGTCTCAGTTTAGAAAATAAAAAGTTTTAGAGATGGGCTCACAACAGTATAGATTTACTTAACACTCCTGACCTATACACTTAAAAATGTTTAAGATGGTACATTTTATGTTGTGTGTAGTCTACCACAATTAATTTCTGTTTAAAAATTCACAAAACAGTATCCTCAGAAAAAAAAATATTTTTTAGAAATAATGCCAAGCCAATTTCATGGTGTGTTGCTCCCCAAAGCACATACATTGAAACAAAGCCATTCTTACATGAATAAATGGTAATGGTTAACTTAGATTCTCTGTGAAATTTCCAGCATAGTAAGTTTAAGATAGTCAGTGTAATGCAGCCCCCACTTGTTTCCTCTTGAGAGGAGGTGAAAACCGCATAGTTACATTTTCTTTGCCAGTGGATAACTTTTAACATTTTATTATTATGGTGGCCTCTTCTTTCCATCTATAGATATATGGTGCCAGAGAATGATGACATGGACAGAAGTTTCAGAGCTGATAAACAGCAACCATTTCCTTCTACTTATACCCCTATTTTAGTATGCACAGCACAGCCTTAAGGAGACTTCTAAGGTCAAGTGTAGACTTCTAAGGATCCAGCAAGAGTGAATATGGTTGCAGGTTCCAAGTTTTGGAGGAATGTATCTAATCTGAAAAAAATCCTCGGGATCTCCAATGCTTCCTTTTTACTGATCATCACATATTCTGAGAGACAATAAAACAATTTGTTATAATCCTACTGTTGTCATTTGCAAGATTCCATCTTATCACATACTCTCTGGTAGCTGTTGTCCTCTCTGAAACCTGGGGCCAGTACCAGAACAACATTCTTGCAGCCACCCTGAAGAGTAATGAATAGAAATGAGTTATAAATATAAGATGATGTATAAATCTTTTAGCACCAAAGACTTGGGATGTTTTAAGTACACAAAGGACAGACTAATAAGACTATCAATCCTATCTTCAATGTGTAGACATTTAGAAAGTGGGATCCCATTTACCCCGGCCCTAAGAGTTCTATCAACGAAGAGAAATGTGCCTTTTTGTCCTTCTAGGGCAAACAGTAAATTTTTCTGGAAATGTTAAGGCCATGTGAGATGGGGTTACAATTTATCTGCAATGTAACTAGACTCATTATGGGAAGTTTTCTTTTTTTCCCTTTTATTATTTGAAATTTGTACAGTGACATCCTATCTAATAAAGAGGGAATATGCTAATTGACCCTCATGCCATTGCAAAGATGGTGGCGACCACAGCCAATAAGGAGGGAGTATGCTAATTACTGTCCCACCCTCAAAGATGGTAGTGCCCACAGCCAGTAAGGAAGAAATATGCTAATTGACTGCCTTGCCCTCAAAGATGGTGGCACCCACAGCTAATAAGGACCCTCTCCCCTTCACTGCATGAATTTTCATGCACTGGGCCTCTAGTTGGTTTATAAAATTACATATCTATCAGATGTACAATTCTATAATACTTAATCTGCATATTGTATTGTGTGTTCATAACCTAGTGTCAAGTCTCCTTCCATCACCATTTATAGCTTCTTTACACTTTATTTTAATATATTTTATTGATTTTTTACAGAGAGGAAGGGAGAGGGATAGAAAGTCAGAAACATCGATGAGAGAGAAACATCGATCAGCTGCCTCTTGCACGCCCCCTACTGGGATTGTGCCCGCAGCCAAGGTACATGCCCCTGACCGGAATCGAACCCGGGACCTTCCAGTCCGCAGGCTGAGGCTCTATCCACTGAGCCAGACCGGTTTCGGCGCTTCTTTACACTCTTATACCTTCCCCCACCACCGTTTCCCTCTGGTTATCTTGAGTGTTTTCTTTTGCTTAATCCCTGCACCTTTTTTACCCAGCCTCATAACCTCCCTCCCTTCTGACAGCTGTCAGTCTGTTCTCTGTATCTATGAGTCTGTTTTTATTTTGTTCATTAGATTCCACATGTGAAACCATATGGTATTTATCTTTCTCTGACTTATTTCACTTAGCATAATACTCTTCAGGTCCATCTATGCCATCACAAAGTGTAAGAGATCCTTCTTTCTTAGGGGTGAATAATAATCCTTTGTATAAATGTACATAGCTGTTTAGTCCACTCACCTACTGATGAACACTTGGGTTGCTTCTATAACTTGGCAATTATAAATAACACTGCAATGAACATGAAGGTGCATACAGTCATTCAAATTAGTGTTTCAGGTTTCTTCGGATAAATTCCCAGAAGTGGTTAAATGGCAGTTCCATTTTTAATTTTTTGAGGTAATTCCATACTGCTTTCCATAGTGTCTGCACCATTTATATTCCCACCAACAGTGCATGAGGGTTCCCTTTTCTCCACATCCTAGCCAACATTTGTTTGTTGATTAATTGATAACAGCCTTTCTGATAGATATAAGGTAATATCTCATATCAGCTTTAATTTGCATCTCTGATGATTGGTGATGTTGAGCATCTTTTCATATATATATATACCATTTGTATGTCCTCTTTGGGGAAGTGTCTATTCAGGGCCTTTGTCCATTTTTTAATTGGATTGTTTGGTTTTTTGATGGTAAGTTGTATACATTTTTTATAAATTTTGGATACTGACCCCTTATCAGATGTATCATTGGTGAATATGTTCTCCTAACCAGTGGGTTATCTTTTCATTTTATTGATGATTTCCTTTGCTGTGCATAAAAACTTTTTAATTTGGTGTAGTCCAATTTGTTTATTTTTTATTTTGTTTCCCTTGCCTGAGGAGATATGTCTATGGCCATACCACCCTAAACACACCCTATATTACATGGACAGTTTTCTTTCTTTCTGTCTTTGTCTGACTTCTTTCTCCTCCCTCCCTCCCTCCCTCCCTCCCTCCCTCCCTTCCTTCCTTCCATCCTTCCTTCCTTCCTTCCTTCCTTCCTCCCTCCCTCCCTCCCTCCCTCCCTTTCTTCCTTCCTTCCTTTCTTTTGTTAATCCTCACCAAAGGATATTTTGTTTTCATTGATTTTTAGGGAGAGTGGAAGGGTGGAGGAGAGACACAGAAAGAGAAACATCAATGTGAGAGAGACATATCAATTGGTTGCCTGCTGCACGTGCCCCAAACAGAGCCAGGGAGAGAGCCAACAATGGAGGGAGTACATACGCTTGGCCAGGAATTGAACCTGTGACCAAGGGCTGATTCTCTATCCACTGAGACAAATTGGCCAGGGCTGGACAGGTTTCTTATTTCAGAGAGTATTCAGTTGTACAGAGATGCTGCTCTGCTAGCATTTGGCTACACTGAAGGCATCAGACTGAGTGAATATTATTAATGAAATTGTTTCCATACTATGTAGCTAACATAATGAAAGCAAAACATTGCAAGTTAAAAGAATCAAGGCTGGCCGAGACTGGTGGATGGAGCGTCGGACTGCGGACTGAGGGGTCCCAGGTTTGATTCCGGCAAGGGCATGTGCCTTGGCTGTGGGCACATCCCCGGTAGGGGGCATGCAGGAGGCAGCTGATTGATGTCTCTCTCTCTCATCGATGTTTCTGACTTTCTATCCCTCTCCCTTCCACTCTGTGAAAAATCAATAATATATTTTTTTAAAAAAGAATCAAGGCTGACCATTTTAAAATCTTAGTAAGTTTCTACTGTCAACTGTGTTGAGTTTTAATATTGAATAACTTGGTCTTTATTAAGGGCCTGGTAGTTAAAATTACATTTCTCTGAGTTTCTTAAAATATGAGAAAAGTTGAGTAATAGTTTCTTTGCTGTTGAAGTAGTGAGCAACTCTCAATGGTACCTAATTCTATTATGGAACCTTTGCAACACACTCTGTAGTCTTACACCCACGAAAATTTTACTTGTAAGTAAAATAATCTGTATTAAAGAGGCGAGTGTGTTTTTATGCAACTAATTTAAGGGCCTTTGCATAGAACCTTCTGACATAGAGTTAATACAAAATGAAACCATTTAATTAGTAGTCCTGATGCCAAAATACCTTCCGAGTCTATTAGAAAAAATATGCGTTGGCCCAATCAGCCAAATCATTATCATGCTAATGATGCACACTGGTAATTTGTCTTCAACGTCTGGCACTGTAATTTTTTGAAAAAATAAGGGGAAGAAGATGCATATACCTCCAGGTCTAGTCCCTATAGCTAAGTTTCCGGTATTCCACTCCAAATACACCTTCGTAACTTCCATGCATATGCTGGTCTGAAAACCATACAGAAAATGTTAGAGCCATTGAGGGAAATGGAATAGCAATAGAGATATGTTTCTCTCCATTTCCTTTATGAGCCTGAGAGACAATGGTCAAAGAGACTTCTTAGGTATAAAAGAACTAAAGCAAACGAGTCTCCTCTTTTTTTTTTTTTTACTGTAAATCAGAATTGAGCTAATAAAACTCTTCCCAGAAGAAAATATTCCTCATTTCTAGTTTCCTTCTCTTGCCCTTTTTCAGAGCCTCCCTTTTCCTCCTGACAAGCTTATTCACCTGGAGAAAGGTGTAAATATACAGAATATAGACCAGTAGTTCTCAACCTTTCTAATGCCACGACCCTTTAATACAGTTCCTCATGTTGTGGTGACCCCCAACCATAAAATTATTTTCACTGCTACTTCATAACTGTCATTTTGCTATTGCTAACGAATCATAATGTAAAATCTGTTTTCTGATGGTCTTAGGTGACCCTGCTAGCAGTTCTTAACTGTAATTTCTCTTGCCCTTTTCCAGAGCATCTCTTTTCTTCCTGACAAGCTATTCACCTGTAGAAAGGTGTAAATGTACACAATATAGACTAGTGCTTCTCAACCTTTCTAATGCCGCGACCCTTTAATATAGTTCCTCATGTTGTAATTCTTCAGAATTACAGTTATGAAGTAGCAACGAGAATAATTTTATGGTGGGGGTCACCACAACATGAGGAACTGTATTAAAGGGTCGTGGCATTAAGAAGGTTGAGAACCACTGATATAGACACATCATTGTCTGTAACCTGGGAAAGGAGCTCAAAGAAGCCATCAGTTTACAGACAAGCCAGGTTACTCTCAGTTATCAAGGGACTTCTCCAAGCCCTTCTCAGTTAAGCGAAGCCTATGTATGCATGTACTCAGAAGCAGACCCAAATAAAACCACCACCACTACCACCACAACAAAAAAACATGTTCAATATTGTTTCCCCTCCAGAAAGTCAGCTCGATACTTTGTTGAGCAGTAGCAAAGGCCATTTTGGATGAAATTGATCTCACAGTCTTTCTCCATTTCAGCATCACAACCCAGATAAATGAAGCTTACCTAACCCCCAAATGCATCATCAGTGACTTAACTTCTTCCAAAATGGCAAGTCTTCTCATGATCATTTCAAACTAGAGAGCCTATTAATACACTAGGTACATTGCCCTAGCTGGTTTGGCTAAGTGGATAGAGCATTGTCCTGTGGACTGAAGGGTCCCAGGTTTGATTGCAGTCAAGGACACATACCTAGGTTATAAGCTTGATCCCTGGCTCTGGTTGCGGTGCATGTGGGAGGCAACTAATTAATGTATCTATCTCACATTGATGCTTCTCTCTATCACCCTTCCACAATCTCCAAAAAAATCAATGGAAAAATATTATTGGGTAAGGTTTAACACCCCCCCCCAAAAAAAACAACACTAAATATAGGCTCTGGCCAGGCAGCTCAGTGGGTTAGAGTGTCATCCGGATATGCCAAGGTTGCAGGTTTGATCTCTAGTCTAGGCACATACAAGAAGCAACTAATGAATGCAAAAATATGTAGTGAGGCAATAAATTGATCTCTCTCTCTCTCTCTCCCTCCCTCCCCCCTTACTCTCAAATCAATAGATAAAATTTTTTGAAAAACCCACAAAACATTACAGACTTACCTATAGAGGTGCATTAGATTAGGGAATAATAGTATGTAAACTCTGACCTCTAGATCTGAATATAATTGTTTCAATGACCACTATAAAATATTTTCAATTGCTTAGTGATTCTCTACTGGAGAGGGGTAATAGAAACACAAACACACACATTCAGAAGAAACCTTACTTTTGAGCCCATACTACTGTATATTCTAAAGACTTTTCTGGAGACCCTTGAAGACAATTTTTAAAGGCAAAAGTCAACTTTAAAACCCATTTTTTTCAGGTTATAAAGCATTAATCCCTTCTGACCTGATTGAAACTGTGGAGGTCCAGCGACAGCAAGAGGCTTATCCTATTTCATTTAATACAGACTAGCCCCTATAATTACAGCTTTAAAGTATTTTCTAGGCTTCATACACTTGTCCAGAAAAGAGCAGCTCGAGGCATACTAATAAAGTATCATTCCAAGAAGAAAAAAAAACTTTCACCTTCTGAAATTCAATCTTTTGTGACTTCTCCTAGAAATCTGGCTCTTTCTCACATGTGTGGTCAGGGAAAAATCAGTGGCAGCAATGTAAACTTTATTATTCAATTACCTGGGTATATAGATGGTTCTCTCTTGTTTCAAAGAGGGAAGAATGCCAGGACCACAAGCACTCCCAAGTGAAGAGCTGTGCTTGACACACTTATCTTTGAAGTTGGATCACGTTTAGGGGCATGGATGCCAGGAGTTTTGTTTTCTTTGAAATTTCATCGTGCTTTTAAAACTATTTTTTCTCTCCAACAGGTCCCTTTAGTGCCTTTGAAAGGATCCACTTTCCTGACTCATCCAAGAGGACAGAGAACAGTGCGTGCTCTGAGATGAACAGAAGAATCTCCTCGCTCTGGTAAGAGGTGGCTCCCTAAGTGCCTTATATGTTCCGTCTTCAATGAATTCTACCACACTAAACCCCCATTGGTAATGAAGACAAATACTACTGCGATCTTTGGAGACAGCCTGAGTGCTTACTTCTGGTGACAGCCAAGGAGCTGCTTTTCAGACTCAGGAACTATAATAAAAAATAAAAAAAAAACAAGTTGGAGAAGAAATGTTTGACTCTCTACCTTCTCTTTCTTTTCGCCTCTGAGGAGTGCCATAGTAATTGTTAAGAAAGCTGACATACAGCCAAAACTGGTTTAGCTCAATGTATAGAGCATCGGCCTGCAGACTGGAAGGTCCCAGGTTCGATTCTGGTCAAGGACATGTACCTTGGTTGTGGGCACATCCCCAGTGGGAGCTGTGCAGGAGGCAGCTGATCGATGTTTCTCTCTCATCGATGTTTCTAACTCTCTGTCCCTCTCCCTCCCTCTCTGTGAAAAATCAATAAAATATATTTTTTTAAAAAGAAAGCTGACATATAGAGACAGGCTACACAAAACTGGAGCTTCCCGTTAATGTGACTCCAGACACCCTATTAGGTAGAGTTAATGGAAACTGTTACTTATAAAGTATGGCCAATCCCCACCACTACCATAGCCAGGTCCCCTCAGCCAACTGCCAACATCTGCTTTTTTTTTTTTTTTTTGCCCTTGAGCTTTCTCTAGCCTTAAACTCCTCTACTCCCCCACACAAACAGGGAGCAAGAAAGACTAATAAATGCCTCCCTTCAAGAATAGCCCTTGTCCCTCAGGTGAGATAACTCTGAGGTATTGACCTACTCTCCCTCAGTGTGATTAAGCTAGTTACCCACACTAGTAACAGCACAATTTTATTGTCAGGATTCAATTCTTTGTTTCATTTTCCCACTCCTCTACTGTGTTTCTGAAGATCTCATACTAAATAAACTACTTGAACTTGAATCTGTGTCTGTGGGTCAGCTTCTAAGACACAGTTTTGGATTGTGGACTATAAATGAAGAGGATAAGTGGCTTTGTTAGATGAGGTCCATGTAGGTGTAACACATCTCCCATATACCACGGCAGTGGATGTTAGCCTTTTGTGTCAGCTTTACCTTCATGATTAATTTTATTTGCTTTTATCTATATAACTAGAGACCCATTGCAGGAAGACTCCTGCAAGAATAGAGCTTCCTGTGGCCTAAGCAAAGCTCCTTCCCTTCTCTGCTGCCTCACTCCCTTCTCCACTACCTCACTCTCCCCCATCTATGCTGCCTTGCTTGCTCCCATCTCCACTGCCTTGCTTTTTTCTCTGCTACCTCCCTTTCATCTCCTCTGCCTTACTCCCTCCCTTCTCCCCCATACCTGCTTCCCTCAGTTCTCCCCTGCCTGCTTGCTTACTTCTCAGCAGCTTTGCTCCCTTCTGCAGTGCTTGGCTTCCTTCTAAGCTGTCTTCTGCTTGTAGAAATGCAAATTAACCGCCATCTTGGCTGGGTTGATTTGCATACTCACTCTGATTGGCTTGTGGACATGGCTTGTGGGTGTGGTGATTTGCATATTACTCTTTTATTAGATACTAGGGGCCCAGTGCACAAAATTCATGCACTGAGGGCGGGTGGTCCCTCAGCCCAACCTGCCCCCTCTCACATACTGGGAGCCATCAGGGGATGTCCTACTGATGGCTCACCCCTGTCCTGCCCAAGGCTGAAAGCTTCTGGCCAAGGCTTTAGGCCTTGGACACCTTGCGATGGGGCCAATCACTGGCTCCGCCCCATCCCACCATCTTGATTAGGGGTTAAATTGCATATCGCTCCTGATTGGATGATGGGCATGGCTTGTGGGTGTAGCAGAGGTACAGCAATTTGCATATTACTCTTTTATTAGATAGGAAGATAAAAGCCTAAGTGACCATTATGGTGGAACAATTAGAGCAACTAGTCGCTATGATACACACTGATCACCAGGGGGCAGACACTCAATGCAGGAACTGCCCCCTGGTGGTCAGTGCGCTCCCATATGGGGAGCACTGCTCAGCCAGATGTTGGGCTCAGGGGCTGGCGAGCACAGTGGTGTTGACGGGAGCCTCTCAGTGCAAAGCGAGCTGAGTGTTAAGAAGGAGCAAACAGGTGGCTGGTAAGGAGTGAGGGGTCCTGGACTGCGAAAGGGCACAAGCCAGGCTGAGGGGAACCCCTCCATCTCCAGTGTATAAATTTTGTGCACCAGGCATCTAGTTTGGACATAAATGGTAAGTCTTTCTCTTGTCTCATACTCCAAAACCTGCTTCATCCCTTCCTGTTCCATGTTGAGAGGTCTTCCAATGACCACTCCTGCCCCACCCATAGGTTGAGTTTCACTTGACATCTGAGTCCTCATAGAGGCCTTCCTACACACACACACACACACACACACACACACACACACACACACACAAACACACACATGCGCACTTTTTAAACATTTTTTGTGATATTTTTATCCTTTGGCAGCCTGTGGACACATTTCAGAAAGTTTTTTTATTTTTTCACTTTATTTTTGACACTATTACAGATCCCCATACCCTCCACCCCTTGGCCCACCTCCCTCCACCCAACCCCTAACCTGCCTTCCCTCTGGCCATCACCACACTGTTGTCTGTGTCTATATATAAATGTTCATAACATTTTATAAATTCACAAAACATATAGGATTATTGTGACAACATGGATGGATCTTGAAAATATCATGCTAAGCGAAATAAGTCTGTTGGGGAAAAAATAAGAACCATATGCTTTCACTCATATGTGGCAAAGCACAAATGAACAAATAAAAACACATAGACATGGACAACAGTATGATGGTCTCCAGAGGGAAAGGGAGGTGAGGGGAGGTAGAAAGAGGGTAAAAGGAGCCCAATATATGGTGATGAAATGAGACTAGACTTTGGGTGGTCAATATACAGTGCAGAATACTGATGACGTATTATAGAAATGTACACCTGAAACCTATGTAAATTTATTAAGCAATGTCACCGCAATAAATGTAACATAATTTTTTAAAATAAAAATATATAGGATTACATGCCAAAACCGATTTGGCTCAATGGATAGAGTGTCAGCCTGTGGACTAAAAGGTCCCAGGTTCGATTCCAGTCTAAAGCATGTGCCTTGGCTGTGGGCACATCCCCAGTATGGGGTGTGCAGGAGGCAGCTGATCGATGTTTCTCTCTCATCGATGTTTCTGACTTTCTGTCCCTCTCTCTTCCTCTCTGTGAAAAATCAATTATATATATATTTACAAAGAAAGAGTTATAATGAAATATGATTGGCAACCTGGACTCCAGATAAGAATATATTAAAAAAAACACATACATATAAGGTCAAGGAACTTTGATCCTTATTATTTGTCTTTATCTTCCCTATAAGGCAGTGGGACTAATAATTAAATCATGATTTCACATATTTGATGACTTCCTAGACTCAGATCAGTGACATGATCAGAATAAACATTTTGTGCCCAGAAGAGAAGTCCTGCTTATTTGTGTATCTCCTGATTTAATGTCTCACCTCTGCTTTTATCCCCTTTTCTAAATAGAACACTCATGTTAGTGCACCATCTATGGATTGCTCAGTTACCTGGCTAGCTTTCTGCCCTATATATGATATTCTTGCTTGCCTTATAGTCCTGCTTGGTTCTTATGACCTCAAATCTTTCAATATTCCCTCCATTATACCTTCTCAGTATACCTCTAGCTCACTGGATAAGGTCCTCTTTGTAAGATACCATTTATGATATCTGTAATTGTCTTTAAAATATTTTAGCATAGCCCTAGCTGGTTTGACTCAGTGGATAGAGTGTCAGCCTGCGGACTAAAGGGTCCCAGGTTTTATTCAGGTCAAGGGCATGTACCTTGGTTGTGGGCACATCCCCAGTAGGGGGTGTGGTGGAGGCAGCTGATCTATGTTTCTCCCTTGTCGATGTTTATAACTCTCTATCCATCTCCCTTCCTATCTGTAAAAAATCAATAAATGATATTTTTTTAAAAAAGAAGATAATGTTTAAAAAATAAATAATAAATAAAATAAAATAAAATACTTTAGCATAGCCTGTCTGGTTGAGCAGCTGATCAATGATTCTATCTCATCATTGATGTTTCTTTCTCTCCTCCCTTTCCCTTCCTATCTCTGAAATAAATAAAAATCATATTTTTAAAATAATAAAATAAAATACTTCAGCATAGGCTACATGATACCAATATGTCTGTTTTCTACTGCTCTTGGGTGCTATAAGTGATCTTAATCAGGAATCCATATCCCTAATAAGAAAGGCCATTTCAGGAATGGCTATGACAAATGTTTCCACTATCTTTATCTCCCATCAGTACTAGAAGTTTTAGTAGTTAGCATAATCCATGGTAAAAATGGATTTTCATTGATGAAATTTATACCTTGCTATTCAGACTAAGAGATGTTAGAAATGGATCTCATGGGTACAGTTGGTGGTATTCAAGGTCTATTTATTGGCTAAACTACTTAATTTTTTAAAATATATTTTTATTGATTTTTTACAGAGAAGAAGGGAGAGGGATAAAAAGTTAGAAACTTTGATGAGAGAGAAACATCGATCAGCTGCCTCCTGAACACCCCTTACTGGAGAGGTGCCCGCAACCAAGGTACATGCCCTTGACCAGAATCGAACCTGGGACCTTTCAGTCTGCAGGCTGATGCTCTACCCACTGAGCCAAACCAGTTAGGGCTAGCTAAACTACTTTAAAGACACTACCCATTTTTTGAGAGTCTACCAAACTCTTTACATTTATCATTGACACATGTTTAATCCTAAACCCATAATCCAATTTTTGTTCTGGAATATTCCTGATCACCTTTTTATAGTGGATGGTTAGTCAATTCTACCACTACAATAATACTCTATGTCAGGTGAATATTTTATGCAAGTTACTTATGGAGCACCCAGAAGACCAGAATTTTAGGATTTCTAAAGTTTGGGATTATGTGGTTCTCCATGCATGGTTTTTAATACTGTAAATGTCTATGTGTGTAGGATATGATCTGAGACTTTATTTTATTGCCAAATTGTAGGAGACATGCCAACCTTCACCTAACTCTAAGTTTTGGTGGTTCCTGAGAACTTCCAAAGTATGTTTAAGAACTGTGATGAGCAAATTGCCTTACCTCCTTGCTCTACTCCTCAACCACAGTATGGTATAGATTTCCCATAATGCACAAGACCATCTTGTTAAATGCCCCAGTGGCAACCATTTTTGACAATGAGGATTGGATCATTTCGTCCCCTTGGGCTGCCCTTTTTGATTCCAACTCTGGTCTTAGGGGAGTCTTCTCTAAACTTCTTCTTATCCTGGATGATAGGTTTCAGCCCTCTTATAACTGGTTCTTTACCAGTGCTGGTGTTAAATTCATCCATCAATCCATCCATTCATTCAACGATTAATTGAACACTTTCTATTTGCCATGCAGAGTTATAGACCCAGGCGATATTTCAGTTAATAAGATGGGTAAGATCTTGTGAGTAAAGATGAATAAAATAGTGAACAAGTCAATAAAATAATTTCAGATACTATTAAGTGCTATGAAAAATAAGTTTATGGACATGGCATCACAAAATAACAGGGGGGTGGCTATTTTGGAAAGGATGGTTAAAAAAAACCACTGTGAGGGTAAATAAGGAGTACACGAAGCAAAGATCTTATAATCCTCTGCACAAACCCTCCAGAGTTATAATAAAATTAGTCATCGGTGTGATTTGCAATGAGTGGCTCTGAGAGCTTAGAGTTCATTTTAACCTGTTAAGAACAGCCAGATCCTCACCTCAATGTTTAACCAAAGTATGAAAGAATCCCTTAAAGAACCAAGATCCACTTAGCTTTCTTTGAAGCACTATAATGCACAATTAGCACTATTAACTGTTTTCATTGAATTGATCAGTTGCATCAATTTGTATAAACTGATTGGTTTAGCAATTTGTAGTCTACAAATAGATAACGAAAATCAGTGAAAGCCCAGCTTAACTTAATTAGTATTGATGGAGCATAAATCTGTGATTCAGAGTCATTTTTCCCTTTTCTTTTAATTAAATTCATTGGAATGACATTGATTAATATGATTATACTAGAGGCCTGGTACATGAAAATTCATGCACTGGAGGGGGCGTCCCTCAGCCTGGCCTGCCCTCTCTCACAGTCTGGGAGCCCTCAGAGGTGGGAGGTAACCCATCAACCAAGGGAAGGCGATGCCCCCATCACACCTCTGCTGCTGCCACTGCTGGCAGCACTAGCCTTGGCCGACCCTGGTTACCTGAGCCTCAGGTGGTCCTAGGCGGCTGGGCAGCTTCCATCCGAGGCTTGCCTGTGTCTTGGGCTGGCCCTGGGCAGCTGGCAAGCCGACATCTGAGGCTTGCCAGCACCTCAGGCATCAGTTGGGCAGCTGGGGGTCTGCAGGGACTGGGGACTTTGGAGGCAGGTGTGCGGCAAAGCAAGGCCTGCCTGGGGTTGCACCCGGCCTTGCCATGCACCTGCTGCCCTGGTGGGCTGAGGGGACTGGGCGCTGCCATCTTGTGACTGTGGGTGCTACCATCTTTGAGGGTGGAGCAGTCAATTAGCATATTCCATCCTTATTGGCTATGGATGCCACCATCTTTGCAACAGCATGAGGTTCAATTAGCATATTCCCTCTTTATTAGATAGGAGAGGTTTCAGGTGTGGGTTTCTATATAGAGAGTCTTTAGAAAGATCAGTGTACTTAAGAAAGAAAGAAAGGAAAAAAAGAACGAGTTCCAGAAAATTAACCAAAAATACTCACTTTGCATACCATAGGCCTTATGTTTATACTGCTACTTACCAATAAATATTTTTTAAGATTCTTAGCATTTATATCTTACTTATTATAAAATAGTTTGTCATGAGCTGTTTTTAATTTTAAATATAAAAATAATATGAATATTAAAATTAAAAATAGGAAAATAAATCACCCACTAATCTACTATCAATTTGATATTTACCTTTCACATTTAGTTCATCAAAATACTTACATTATTTTAACCATAGCATTATTTAAACCTAGATTACATATATTTCCATATTGCTATATAGTGTCTATGTTTTGTTTAATGCCTATAAACTATTCCATTGAGCAATTATATCCTAATTTAATTATCACATCTCCTGTTTTAGCTATTTGCATTATTTTTAATTTTCATTGTCATTTGAAAAATATCTTAAGGCATAAGACTGTTCCAGAATTTGGATTATTTCTTTAGGCAAAAGTCCCAGAAGAAAAATTACTATACCAAAGGATTTAAATAGTTTTATAGTTCTTAAAACCTAAAGCTGTTACCTTCTATAAATTTTATACTAATATTCAAAGTACTAGTAATATAGAAGGATAGCAGATTTAGCATACACTTACCAGCATTTATTTTTAAGGCTTTACTAATTAAGTAGGTGAAAAATGTTACCATGTTTTTATTGAACATTTACTTGTTGAATTTTCTCATTTGTGAATTGGCTGTTCACTTTTTCCCTGCTTCTTTGTCAATCTTAGAATTGATCCATTTGGACGCTTTGTAAATTAGAGGTGTTCACCCTCAGGCATTTTTTTCTGTAAATATTTTTCCAGATGGTTTTTTGTTTTCTTTTGTGTAGAATATACAGAATTGCCTGTCAGTTTTTTTCTTTGTGACTATTTTTCTTTCTTCTATGCATAGAAAGTGAGCATCCTCTGCAATTTTTTAAAAATAAATGATCAATATCTTTCCATTTGGTTTGTTAGATTTTGTTCCTTATTTATATTAGAAGTTTAGTTATATAAAAATTTTATGCATATTTACTGTGATGTGTTCATTATTGTTGTTCATTTGCTAATTAATCATAATGTTATTTGCCATCTATCCTTCTTTTCCTATCTTAAAGCTATAAAATGACTATCTGCAGTATTTTCTACATATTTTAATAGCTTTATAGTTGACATATTATGTCATTTTATTTTATTTTTAAAAATATATATTTTATTGATTTTTTACAGAGAGGAAGGGAGAGGGATAGAAAGTCAGAAACATCGTTGAGAGAGAAACATTGATCAGCTGCCTCCTGCACACCCCCAACCGGGGATGTGCCCGCAGCCAAGGTACATGCCCTTGACCGGAATCGAACCTGGGACCTTTCAGTCCGCAGGTTGACACTCTATCCACTGAGCCAAACCAGTTTCAGCATATTATGTCATTTTAATATTGCATCTTTGACATACAGTAAATGCATATACTCAAAATAATGAATATGCAGTCCCCCTCCAAATGTTTCCTTACATCCATTTGTATTTTACTACTTTAGGCCCTTCTTGCCGTTCACAGCTCCTTTCTCCCATCCCTAGGCAATCACTAGCCACTACAGATTAGATTGTATTTTTATATTTATTTATTCATTTAATATATTTTATTGATTTTTTTACAGAGAGGAGAGAGAGAGAGAGAGAGAGAGAGAGAGAGAGAGAGAGAGAGAGAGAAAGAGAGAGAGAGAGAGAGAGAGATCAATGATGATAGAGAATCATTGACTGGCTGCTGCCTGCTTGCAGTAGGGAGATCGAGCCTGCAACCCAGGCATGTGCCTTGGAGTGGAATCAAACCCAGGAACCTTCAGTCCACAGGTGGATGCTCTATCCATTGAACTAAACCAGCTAGGGCTAGATTGAATTTTTAGAATTCTGCATAAATGGAATCATAGAGAATGTACATGTATCCTTTTGCTATGGCTTATTTCAGTATAAGTATTTTGAGATTCATCCACGTTATAGTGTGTGTTTCAATAGTTGGTTCCTTTTATTGCTGAGTAGCATTCCATTGGATAGATATAACCAGATTGTTTATCCATTCTTCTGTCGATGGACATTTGGTTCATTTCACGTTTTTGGCCATTACAAATAAAGCTGTTATGAACATTTATGTACAAGTCTTTGTATGGACATATGCTCTCATTTTTCTTAGGTAAATATCTAAGAGTAGAATGGCTGAAGCGAATGACATTGCTTTGTTTAACTTAAGAAGCAAACTATTATCCAAAGTGGTTATCTCATATTATATTCCCACCAGCAGTGTATGAGAGTTTCAGTTCTTTCACATTCTCACACATGGTATGATCAGCCTTTTAAATTTAAACCATTCTTACTGGGTGTTTAATGATATCTCTTTGTGGTTTTAACTTGCATTTCCTTAACAATTAATGATATTGAGCATCTTTTTGTGTGCTTATTTGCCATCTATGTATAAAAGTTTAGGATAATAATGTTTTCTTGATGAATTCACAGTATCATTATGAAATAATCATCTTTTTCCTTGGTAATATTTTTTTCCTCGAAAATCTTTGATTCTAACATGGCCACTCAAGTTTTACTTGAATAGTGCTGTCTTGGTAAATGTTTCTATTCTTTTACGGTTAGCCTAGTCGTGTCCATATTTACACAATGTGCCTTGTAGATTTTGAATTTTTTATCTACTCTAACAATCTCTAACTTTTAATTGTAATAACGAGAACTTTTATATTTACTATAATTATTGATGTTGTTAGGTTGGAGCCTATCATCTTGCTATTTATTTTCTATTTGTCCAAACTATTCTTTGTTCTCTTTTTCCTATTTTTCTGCTTTATTTTAAATTATTCATTGAAAATTTTTTATTTCATTTTATCTCAATTGTTAGATTATAGCTTATAACTTTTTCTTATTTTAGTGATTGCTTTAGGGTTTATAATATAGATCTTTAACTTATCTATTTATATTCAACTGTATGGCACTCATGAAAACTATACCATAGAATACTTATATTTCTCCTGTCCAGGTCTATGTATGTGTGTCCATAATACATTGTTATTAATTTTTTAAAAGTTAATTATCTTTTTAAAAATACATTTTTATTGATAGTATTATAGATATCTCCCATTTCCCCCCATCTCACCCTCCCATCCCTTACTCACCCCTCCAGGTCTTCACCACCTGATTGCCCATGTCCATGGGCTATGCATATCTCACTAATAATAGACAAATATGTAAATTGACTGTACCTCTGCCACACCCACCAGCCAATCAGAGTGATTATGCAAATTAACCCACCAAAGATGGTTAATTTTCATACACAGGCACTAGGCAACGGGCGGGGGGGGGGGGTATGCTTGCATCACTGCCATGGTGACAACCAGGCATTCTACCCCAGTCCCAGTCTCTCAGGGCCTCTGGGCAGTGTGGGAAGGCAGGGCCTGAGCAGAAAGAGGTAGCTCCAGGGTTGGGCTGGAGTGGAAATTCAGTGCCAGGGAAAGGAAGGCCCACCCATTCTAGCACAAATCTTTGAGCATCAGGCCTCTAGTAAGTATATAAGTTCTTTGGTTAACCTCTTCTCATCCCCCCAACCCCACATTGAGGTATGTCAGTCTGTTTCATGCCTTCATGTTTTGGGTCTTATTTTGTTGGTCAATTCATTTTGTTCATTAGATTCCACAAATAAGTGAAATCATGTGATATTTGTCTTTCTCTGACTGGCTTATTTCACTTAGCATAATATTTTACAGGTCCATCCATGCTGTCCCAAAGGGTAAGAGATCCCTCTTTTTTACAACTGCACAGTATTCCATAGTGTAAATGTCACATAGCTTTTTTTTATCAACTCATCTGCTGACAGGCACTTGGGCTGTTTCCAAATCTTGGCTATTGTAAATAATGCTGCTATGAACATAGGGGTGCCCATATATTCTTTCTGATTGGTGTGTTTAGAATATATTTCCAGAGGTTGGATTGCTGGGTCAAACGGAAGTTCCATTTTTAGTTTTGTAAGGAAACTCCATACTATCTTCCACAGTGGCTACACCAGTTTGCATTCTCATCAGCAGTAAACTAGGGTTCCCTTTCCTCCACATCCTCACCAGCACTTGTTGTTGGTTGATTTTTTAATGATAGCCATTGTGACAGGTGTGAGGTGATATTTCATTGTGGTCCCATCCTGCAGGTGTCTGGGGTCCCGCTGGCTTTTGTCTCCTCACTGAGCAGTCAGGCATAGTGTCTGCAGCAGGGCCCCAAACTACATCAGACAAAGAGCCTCCAGAGACCCTCTGCCTGCAGACAGATTGGATTCAGTGTGGACTACCTGGAGCAAGTGCCCACAGGTGGGATGAGAGGTTTTCTAACAGGCAACTGCTTCTGCCTGGAGGCTAATTGTTATTCCCAGTCTCTTAATAGGCCTCTGAAACTCCACTGGGTGGGGCAAGGGAACTTCCAACAGGGTGAGGGAGTTTCCCCAGGCAAAGACCAGCTGGGTAGCAAAGTTTGCCTGAGAAAGATGACCTCAGCAGTGTGAAGGAATGACTCAGCACAGAAAATAGGGGTGTCTTCCTTCCAACCTGCAACTCCAGAGCCCCCAACCCTGGCTTCTGCTCACACAGCTCCAGTCCAGTGTGCCCTCCCTCTGCTGGAGCCCAAGGTGAGTGGCTGCACATGTAATTTTGTGCATTAAGAGGGTGCCTGCATTTTCAGCTGCCTCTCCCTGGCAGACAGCAACCCTGTTGCTGTTCACAGCCAGGTGTTGTGTGGGAGCCTTTCTCAGTTCTGGTTCTCTTTACTGGGGGGCCCAGCGTGGGAATTAGACCTCAGAGTTCTCAATGGGAACCCCGCACAGCTGAGATATTGCTCCTGACCTTCAGCCGCTGTCTGTTGGACCCAGCCAGAGCTATCCCATCTCCGCCCTTTCTCCCAGTTTCTGTGTGGTCTCCACGTTCTGTGCTTGGTTATCAGGGTTCTCTCCAGCTGGTCTTCAGTTGATTATTCAGCGTGGTTGTTTGGTATTTTCGTTGTAATTCCAGTTTAGTTCTGGGAGCTTGTCTGTGTGCTTCTACTTCCTCTGCCACCATTTTTAATCTCCCAATTATCTTTGTATTGTGGTAAAATATGCATAACACCAAACTTATTTTCTTAACCATTTTTAAGTGTACAATTCACTGGCATTAGTTCCATTCATGTTGTTGTGCCATCATCACTGCCATCTATCTCCAGAACTTCTGTATTATCCCAAATTGAAACTCTGCACCCATTAAACAACTCCCTGTTCTTCCATTCCCAGCTCCTGGTAGCCACTATCCTACTTTCTGTCTTTGAATTTGAGTATTCTAGATTGCTTTTATTAGTGGAATCATATAATATTTGTTCTTTTTGTGTCTGGCTTATTTAACTTAGCATACTTTTTTCAAGTTTCATATTGTAGCATGTATCAAAATAGTTACTTTTTTAAAAAATAATTTATTATTTTTTTATTTTTTAAATATATTTTTATCGATTTTTTGCAGTATAACTTATAATTAATAGTAGTACATGTTTTCCTTTCCCCCTCCCCCTTATCCTCCCCCCAGCCCCCCCTACCCCCCAGCACATATCCCCACCATCCCCCCTCCCCGCCCCAGTGTCTTTCATTCATTGGTTATGCTCATATGCCTGCATATAAGTCCTTCAGTTGATCTCCCTCAGCATCCACCTCCCATCCACCCAAGCCTTCCCCCTGTAGCTTGACAGCCTGTTCAAGGCCACCCTGCCTCTAAATCAATCACTCTCCCCTGTTTCTTTTCTTCAAAAATATCTTGCCTCTGCATACTAGAAATAAATGTATAAGAACAAAAAAAGTTTGAGTGTCAGTTTCAATGTCCAACTGTTCTGAGTCCCATTTTCAATGTCAAATAGTTCTTTATGTGTACATGTCAGCAATGGTATCCAGATGGTGGACACATCGTGGCGATGCAAGATCCACCCACTCTGGTTTGGTCCTGGGCTGCCTGCAGACATGCACAGCTGCCGACTGCTAGCATGGCAAGGTGTCGTCAGTGTCCCCCATCTCTGGACCATCCTCGTGACTGAAACAGACCCGTCAGTTCCTCACTGTCGCAGGAACCCACATGGTCTTGGAGTTGTTCTATGAAAACACACAAACACATTCTCGACCAAAAGTTAACAATATTTTTTTATTGATTTTTTTTTTTTTACAGAAAGGAAGGGAGAAGAACAGAAAGCTAGAAACATCAATGAGAGAGAAACATCGATCAGCTGCCTCCTCCACACCACCCTACTGATGTACCCGCAACAGAGGTACATGCCCGAGGTACATGCCCTTGACCAGAATCGAACCTGGGACCCACAGTCCACAGGCCAACACTCTATCCACTGAGCCAAACCGGTTTCGGCAATATTGTTACTTTCTAAGGCTGAATTATACTCCATTGTATGTTTATATCATTTGTTGTTTGTTTATCCATTTACTTTACAATGGATATTTGGGTTGTTTCTACCTTTTGGCAATGATGCATAATGCTGCTGTGAACACTGGTGTACAAATACCTGTTTGAGTTCCTGCTCTAAATTATTTGGGTATATTCCTTGCTAGTGTGACTCAGTGTTTGATTGTCAGTTTATGATCCAGGACATCATGTTTGATTCCTGTTCAGGGCACATGCCCGGGTTTGGGCTCCATTCCCAGTAGGGGATATGCAGAAGGCAGCTGATTGATGTTTCTTTCTCATTGATGTTTCTTTTTTTTTATTTTATTGATTTTTTACAGAGCAGAAGGGAGAGGGATAGAAAGTCAGAAACATCGATGAGAGAGAGACATCGATCAGCTGCCTCCTGCACGCCCCCTACTGGGGATGTGCCCGCAGCCAAGGTACATGCCCTTGCCGGAATCGAACCCGGGACCCTTCAGTCCGCAGTCCGACGCTCTATCCACTGAGCCAAACCGGTCTCGGCTCTCATTGATGTTTTTATCTCTTTATCCTTCTTCCTTACTCTCTGTAAAATCAATAAAAATATTTTTTGAAAAATTATTCAGGGTATAGACCCAGAAGTAAAGTTGCTGGGATATATGGCAATTCCATGAAATGTTTAACTATTTCAATTGTGATTTTAATTTTTAAAATCCATATTTCTCATGTAGTTATGTGAATATCCATATTTCCAAATGTATGTTTACGAATGCTAGCTATGTTCTCAAAGTTGACTTCAAGTAAAAGTGTCCGTTTCCAGAAAAAAAGAAATCATTTAAGATTAAGAATTTAATTGCAGATCATCTAAAATTTAACTTGGAGATAACAATGAGCAAATATTCGGTCTTCCCATCTGGTAATGTGTCATAATTTTCCATTTACTCTGGTCCTGTTTTCAATGTTCCAATAAAATTTGTCAGTTTTCTTTATTCAGCTTCTACACATCTTATATTGATTCCTTCTGCTTTTAAGGGCATTATATTTCTGTTGAAAATCACTTTAAAATTATGCCTTTTTATCTTTATACTAGTGGCCCGGTGCATGAAATTTGTGCACAGGGGAGGTGGGTGGGGGATTCCCTCAGCCCAGCCTGCACCCTCTCCAATCTGGGACCCCTCAGGCCTCTGGCTCCTAACCACTCACTTGCCTGCCAGCCTGATCCCCCTGACTGCTCTCTCCTGACAGCCTATTTGCCCTAACTGCTCTCCTCTGCTGGCCTGGTCCCCCTAACTGCTCTCCCCTGTTTGCCTGATTGCCTCTAACCTCCTCTGCCTTGGCCCTGCCAACATGGCTTTGTCGGGAAGGATGTCTAGAAGGATATATGGAAGGTCGCCAGGAAGATGTTCAGTCTAAGTAGCATATTGCCCTTTTATTAGCATAGATGCCACCTTGTCCTAAAAATGCAGGTTCCCAGGTTTTCCTATCATGGAAGGGAAGCCCACAGTAGCATCCTGGGTTCTGACTAGGGCTTAAGTGCTTGTGCTTTATCTCAGCAGATGTAATTCCAAGAAGAAGACTCTTGGATATACCTTGAACATTTCTATCAAATTTGCCAAGTCATCCTCCAAAATTGTCAAACCACTTTAAACTCCCACCATCAACCATGCGTGTGCCCTCCATCCCACGTTGATGCCAATATCATTGATTTCTCCCTGAAAGCTCCCCTCCCGTCAGCTGGGAATGCTTAATACTTGAGCCAACTTCATTGTTCAGCTGGGGACTTGATTTCCCGAAATAGAATTATGGAGGAAGAAAAATAGTTTTCCTCAACCTTTCTGAGTTCTTAAGTGGAGGCCCTTGTAATGAAAGACAGATCGCCAAGAGAAAAACAAAAGTTCATTAACATGTGTACCTCATGTACATGTGGGAGATCTCAGGGAAGAATGAGTAACTCCCCAAGCTGGCTTAGAATGCAGATTTAAATACCTTCTTCCTAGGGAAAGGGAACAGGAGATGTAGGCCTCGAAGATGTAGGCCTCCTAGAGGAGAGTAAATGATTTTTAGGAAAGATGAATGGGGGTGGAGAGAAGTAGTTTGTAACAAAGTTTGGGTGTTATGTCCTGTGACAGGAGTCAGTCTTCTCTGCCTGATGACACTTCTCCCATCAAGGGGACCTATGACATTTAAGCTCCTTTAGGGGGGTCCAATTTTAGACAGATCAGGAGACTTCAGTGAAATCCTCTGCATGCATCTGCAGTTTTTCAAGAATCTGCAGCTCAAGATCATCAATATAACAATAAAGCATATGTTGGGGGGTGGCATGTTCTCTGACCTTCAGAATAAACCCAACAAAAGCTTGTTTCCTCTCTCAGATGATTTGCCATAGTAGGTTATTCCCTGGAGATTGCATTCTGGGAGTGGTCATAACATACCCTGTTTATGTAGAAAGGTGTGGGCCAGCCACATCACTAAATAATCCAGGGACAGTTTTCTCATCTTGAGGAATGGGAGATAAAGTTATAATAGCTTATCTCCTTTTCCACAGGTTTCTTGTGGGTTTGTGTCTCAGCTGCCCCCGCTCGCTGCATCCCCCGCCCCCAGCAGCCCCAACGCCTACACATCAGGCCTTGGGGCTGCTGAGTGCCAGGCCTGCAGGTTTGTATCTCCAGTCCACCCCCCTCCCATCCCCCAGCCCCAGGTCTGCGGTGGCGGGGCTTGGGGCTGCTGAGTGCTGGCCTCCCTGCTGGTCTGTGTCTCAGATCCAGCCCCTCACAGCCCCAGCGCCCCCATGGCGGGGCTTGCAGCTGCTGGGTGCCAGCCTCCCTGCTGGTTTGTCTCTCCAATCTGGGGGCCGCTGGGTGCTGGCCTCCATGCAGTTTTATGTCTCTAATTCTGCCTTTGCAGCTCCAGCACCTGGGTGGCAGAGCTTGTGGGTGCTGGGTACCGGCCTCCTGCGGGTTTGTGTCTCTGATCCAGGGGCTCTTGGGTGTCAGCCTCCCAGCAGGTCGCGCCCTGCCCACCTAGCCCTCCGCCAGCCCAAGGCCTAAAGCCCCTGCCCCGGCCCGGCCCACCCCACCCTGCAGCTTCCACGCCCCCCCCCCCCCCCAGTACTTCAAACTCACTCCTACAGTGGGTCTATCAAGAGAACTACATTTCCCAGAATTCCTGGCGCCTTGTATGAACCAAGAGCAGGTGAATTTTCTCCACCAGGTGGTGACCACCGGGGTCTCTGCACACCCCAGAGACTGGCAACAGTCCCTCACTCCCATTGTGTGTGCTGGGCTAGGTGGCATGCAGGGACCCCGGAGGCTCATTTGCACGTGATTCAGGCACCATAAACTTAAGGAGGGCCACCCTTATAGGGTGGTGGTTGCTATCAGTGCACTGTGGCCATGCCCCTGCCAGCCTTGCCCCCTGTTTGCTGGCCACGCCCCTGCCCTGCCCCATCCTCTGCTCTGCCCTGCCCCAATTGGCTGGTAGCATAGCCAATTAGGAGCCAAGATACAATCACATTTGCATATTACTCTTTTATTAGATAGGATTATGTAAGTACTGAGTACTATTGCCTTCTGAGTATTTATCATATACTATTACCTTAATTAAGATTTCATTAATACTAGAGACTGTTTTTATCTTAGTGTTTTACATTTCAAGGCATATAATCAAGTCACCTCAAAATAATTTTGTGTATTTTACCTCTATTTCTTTTACATGATTGATTTGCTGCATTAATAAAAATTTTTCAAAATGCTACTACATAAAACAATGAACACAGATATTTGTTGTTGCTGTTCCTGAGTTTAATGGAACTTCCTCTAGAAATCTGCTATTAACTATAATGATGACAGGTTTATAAGGACTATTAATATGTATATATTAGTGGGAAATCCGTCACTTCCTTTTTAAAATGCTTTTTCATATTCAATTTTAGCAAATGCCTTTCTGCAGCTCTTGTATTATTGACATAATTATATTAATGTGTGTCCTTATATTTTATCATTCCTGCATTCCTGAGATAAGCCCTGCTTTACTGCATTGGGTTATTCTTGTATTATATTGTTATAGTCTCTGTGTTAGAATCTCTTTTAAGGTGTTATTTAATGTGCAGTGTTAATTCTGGGTATTCTCTGCAAAAAGCAGAGAGCTTTGTGTTACTCAACATTAGTCTTGAGTGGGGGAAATATATATATATATATGTAAAAGCTTACGAGACCATTCAACCATTCCACCGGACACTATGATGAACACTGGCCACCAGGAGGCAGAAGCTCAATGCACAGGCATGGAAACATGGAACAGACTGATGAATCTCAGAGGAAAGGGGGGGAGGGAGAAGGGCAGGAAGAGATTAACCAAAGATCTTATATGCATACTAAAGGCCAAACTGGTGGGGTTCCTCAGGCTGTCCTGCAGGAATCAGGCCAAAACTGCCAGTCCAACATCCCCTGAGGGGTCCTGGATTGTGAGAGGGCACAGGCCAGGCCAAGGGACCCCACCAGTGCATGAATCCGTGCACCAGGCCTCTAGTTTATAATAAATGTGGGTGGTGGCTTTATTAAACAGTAAAGGACAGGTTTGTTGGTTTTATTTTGTGGTGCAGTATTTTTCTTACCATAGCCCTAAGAGGTTGCATTCCTTGAAATTACAGTCATCAGCCTAACTATGGGTGGATGGGAATACAAGGTGCAGATACAAATAGGAAACTTGGGTAAAGTTATAAAATCATTGAACAGAGGTTTCCACCTGTCCCTTTGCCGCCCCTGCAGGCAAAGAACCCTTTTGTTAGGACAGTAACAGACCCCTCTGTGCGGTACCCACATTGGCCTGTCCATTCAAACTGGGGGGAATGGGAAGCAGCAGCAAGACATTATTTCAGTCTTTAGTATTTTAAAACTACTATCTCAAAACTAAGGCTCACAAAACCACTAGAGAAATTTCTCTAAAAGTGAAAACCTAAACAATCCCATCTTTTCATTCCTTTGTGGAAACAGGAATTCATCTTTTGGTTGTTTCGTTTGTTAAGGTCTTTGTTTCCCCAAAGCCTAGGGCATATTAATCATTCTATAAATACCTGAATAAATAGAGATAAAAATTGGGCTATGATAGGTGGGTAGCAAGCAACAAAACAGGACTTGAAACACAGCATGGCAGGAAGTGAAGCAACTGGGCAATTATTTTTTTGCCTATGAAATGAAATGAAATAAAATGGGGAAAATATAATTTTCTGTGTTATAACTTTACTTTAGCCAAGTATATTAAATTTAGCCAGTACTTGTGTCTCTTTTCTTATACGGATAATTCAGGAATGGTTTTAAAAGTAATTCAGATGCAGTTGCTTTTGGCAATTGAAAGTTGCAGGGGTAATATCCCGTTGGTTGACATAAACCATGGTATTTTCAGCTGTGTGATCTCATTACCTGATTACAGCTGTGACCTTGAAGTCATCTCCAGAATGAGCACCTTTGGGAGACTTGTTGTTCATAGGTCGAGCCCAGGGTTGTAGGAGAGGATTTGCAAAGGTATTCATTAAGCCTGCTCTTTTGCTTCTGGCTTTCTCCTGCTTTGTTCTATTAATGCTTCATTTACACTGAGTGGCCAGATTATTATGATCTCTGAATGCATAATAATCTGGCCACTCAGTGGATATCCTATATAATAAAAGGCTAATATGCAAATTGTCCCCTGGACCAGGAGTTTGACCAGCAGGCCGGCCGGCCATCCGCCCATGTCCCCTCTCCCTGGCCAGGCTGGCCGAACCCCACCCATGCACGAATTCATGCACTGGGCCTCTAATATATATATTATGCCTTCAGAGATCATAATAATCTGGCCACTCAGTGTAGTTGGTAATCAGACAGGAAATTACAGTGAGATTGATTTGAGTTCCTCACACAAAGTACTCATCCAATAATTATTTACTAAGTGGTCAGTGGGAGAACATCAGTGGACTAGAATGCACACTGTTCCACAGAGATTCCTGCCACTGTGTGAAGTTGAATCTGAGAAAATCCTCCTTAAAGAGAATTCCAGACTGATCTTGTGAAACTCATTATGTTTCACCCGTATCTTTGAAAAAGTGACTTGTTTGCCCTTGCTGTGTAGTAACATTTATTTTTAGAAAGTAAGTTTGAAATAAGTTTGGTTCATGTTTTTTTCACTCTGGTTCTCAAACACTATATCCCATGAAACATCTCCATTAAAATTATGTACATTAGAAAGCTATTTTAAACAATTGATTTCTGAGGTGGGACCTTGGAATAAATATATATTTTTTAAAAAATTACCAAGTTAAAGTCCACATAACAGAATTCACCATTTGAACAATATTATTTTTAAATTATACTTATTGTTGAGAGTATTACAGATGCTCCCCATTTTTCTCCCTTTGACCCCTTCCACCCAGCTCCTACCATTTGACTAGTTTAAACTGTGCAATTGAGTGGGATGTTTTATATAGTCATAAAGTAGGCAACCACCACCATCTAATTCTAGAATATTTCTCTCACCTCTAAAAGAAATTTTATACCTTCAAATTCCCTCCTCCCCTCATCTCCTAGCAATCACTAGTCTCCTTTCTGACTTTGATGGATTTGCCTGTTAAGGATTTTCCCATGGATAAAATCATACAATATATTATTTTGAGTGTGTCTGGCTTCATCACTTAGCATGAAGTTTTGAAAGTTCATGCTGTCGCATGTATCAGTATTTAATTTCTTTTGATAGCTGAATAACATAGATTGTGTGGATATACCACACTTCGTTCATTCATCAGTTGTTTGCATTAGAAGTTGAGTCTACTTTGTGCCTATGGTGACTAATGTTGCTATGAATAGTTATGCACAAGTTTTTATGTGAACATGTTTCCAATTCTCTTGAGTATATACGTAGGAGTAGAATTGCTGGATCATCTGGTAACTCTATGCTTAATGTTTTAAGGAACTGACAAACTGTTTTTGACATTGGCTGCATGATTTTACTTCATGTTGTCTAGTTTATTGGAATAGAGTTGTTCATAGTATTTTTTAACAATCCTTTGTATTCCTGTGGGGTCTGTTGTTATTTCACCTCTTTCATTTCTGATTTTGTTTATTTGGGTCCTCTATTTTTGCTTCTTGGTGCACCTTTGGCTGCATGATTTTACATTTCCCGGGGCATCAGCATGTTACAGGACAATGGCTGAAAGTTTTCTCCATTCCCCAGCAAGGTGGAAGGCTGATGTACTAAACTATGTAGGAACTAGAGTGCGAGGGCAGCTAACGCTGGGAAGTTACATAAGGCACCATTCTCCTGGAACTACAGTTGCCAAGAGGAGCCATGTTATCCCAGAACTCTAGCAGGCCTGGGATCTAAGGTATCATCATCATATAACCCAGTGGTCGGCATACTTATTAGTCAACAGAGCCAAATAGCAACAGTACAACGATGAAAATTTATTTTTTGAGAGCCAAATTTTTTTTTAAGGTCTTTTCTTTTTTTTTTTTCCTTTTTTTTTAATCTTTATTGTTCAGTTTATTAATTACATTGTTTCCCCTTTTTATCCCCCTATAGCTTCCCTCCACCCTGTACCTATCCCACCCTCCACCCTCACCTCCCCCTCCCCAATGTCCTCTCCCATTGTTGCTAGATTTTTGTCCAGTCTCTTGCTGCACTTCCCACAACCCTTTTCTCCCCAAGAATTGTCAGTCCATTCCCTCTCTATGTCCATGTCTCTGTTATATTCACCAGTCTATCCTGTTCAACAGCCTATCAATTCACTTGATTTTTATGTTCATTTGTTGATAGATGTGTATTTGTTGTTGCTAGTTTGCACTTTTACCTTTTTCTTCTTCCTCTTCTTAAAGAATATCTTTCAGCATTTCATATAATGTTGGTTTGGTGGTGATGAACTCCTTTAGCTTTTTCTTATCTGCGAAGCACTTCATCTGACCTTCAATTCTGAATGATAGCTTTGCTGGATAGAGTAATCTTGGTTGTAGATTCTTGCTGTTCATCACTTTGAATATTTCTTGCCACTCGCGTCTGGCCTGCATCGTTTCTGTTGAGAAATCCGCTGACAGTCGTATGGGTGCTCCCTTATAGGTAACCAACTGTTTCTCTCTTGCTGCTTTTAATATTCTCTCTTTGTCTTTTGCTCTTGGCATTTTAATTATGATGTGCCTTGGTGTGGTCCTCTTAGGGTTCCTATATATTGGGGTTCGGTGCACTTCTTGGACTCCTAAGTCAATTTCTTTCACCAGGTGTGGGAAGTTTTTAGTAACTATTTCTTCAAATAGGTTTTCATTGTCTTGGCCTCTCGCTTTTTCTGGCACCCCTATAATTCGGATGTTGGTATGCTTGAGGTTGTCCCATAGGCCCCTTACGCTATCTTCAATTTTTTGGATTCTTTTGGTTTCTTGCTTTTTCAGCTGAGTGGATTTTACCTCTTTGTATTTCAAATCTTTAACTTGGTTCTTGGGGTGCTCCAGGGCACTTTCAGGTCTTTGTATAATATTTTTTGTTTCAGTCAGTGTATGCTTAATTTCTGGTTGGTCCTTTTTCATATCCTTGAGAGTCTGCTTTATATCCTTGAGGGTTTCTTTCATTTCCTTGTAGGACTCATTCATTTCCACGTTGATCTTGATCATTTCCACGTTGGTCTTGATCATTTCTTTGCAGCTCTCGTTTATATCCTGGAGGGTGTTGTTCATTTTCTTGTAGGACTCATTCATTTCCTTTGTGGTCTTGCTTATTTCCTTCTAGGCCTCGATCTTTTGTTGGAACCTCTTAAAAAACCCTATAACCGTGGTTCTGAATTCCATGTCTAGTCGTTTTTTTTTCCTCCATTTCTTTCACATCTGATTTCTTTCCATGTTGTTGCATGGTGGCTGCTTCCCTGAGTTGGTCAATTAGCTTTGTGTGGTCGACGTGCTACAAGGGACAGTGGCTCAGCCTCCCCAGTTACCTGAGGTGGATATGGGTTGCACAGTCTTGCTGAAGTTAAGCTCAGGTTAATCGTTGTTAGCACTTGGAGGGTTGACCTCCAGGCCAATTGTCTGTGAAGCTCAGCTGTGCTCAGGTTGGATGGGCGGAGTCTCCGGGCCAAGCAGACAGCGTTAGCTCCGCCCTGTGCGGCCCCAGGGACTCTGTGCCAGGGGCAATGGCCGCCAGCACCTCTGAGAGAGAGCCGCTGCGGAGCTCCACCGGCTGCCGGGGAATTCAGACTTGCCCAAAATGAGTCTGCATGTGCAATGTCTCACCCGGGGTCATAAAACAAAGCAGACTGACGGTTTTCTGAATGAGAGGCAAGTCGCGGTGTGCTCTCTGCGCCGTCACGCAGCCGAGCTGTTCGCACGAGCTGCCTTCTCCACAAGCCGGGAGCCCCGGCAGCACCAGAGCTTCGGCGTGCCCTCCCACTGTCCAGTTTTCACCCCGTGTGATAGTGGGTTCTCTGGACTTCGCCCAGAGCTGGAGAATCAGTCAGTGGGACGCCTTTGTCTCCCCGTTCGAGAAAACTGGCCGGTTTTCAGTCGCCCGCCCTCTCCGCGGAACGCACTCCAAACCTCTCTCCGTGCGAATCTTTCAACGCCGTTCGCCGCCGCTCCTCCGGGTCACAGTGTCTTATCTTCACTTTTATTTGTGGAATTTTCACTCGGCGAGCGTTCTGGTGATTCTGGAAAGTGTTTGTTCTTTCGTTAAGCTGTAGTATTAAAATGGCTGATTATGACGGCAAGATAGGTGTTTTGCCTTTGCCGCCATCTTAGTTCTCCGAGCCAAATTTTTTAAACTTAAACTCCTTATAATGCCACTTCTTCAAAATAGACTCACCCAGGCCATGGTATTTTGTGGGAAAGCCACACTCAAGGGGCCAAAGAGCCACATGTGGCTCGCGAGCTGCAGTTTGCCAACCACGGGTATAGGTAGTCTGATTACTAGGCCCATATCCCTGCAATGTGCTGTGGGGAAGGTTGACAAAAGCTTTCCTGTTTCCCCATCAAGGGGGAAGCTGATGGCTGGAGTGAGCCCTGGAATCCTAGTATATTTGTATGCTGGTGCCCAGAAGGAAGGTTCTACCAGTTCACCACCTCCAAGAAACTATGGTGACAAATAGAAGCCATGGTGTCACAGCAAAAAAGCACAAAAGGATCGCAAAGAAGGCCAGAGGTGGGCAAGCTTATGACCACCTGGGATATAGCACCCTGCAGGGGAGATGGCCTAAGTATCCTTCATTCTGGTGCTAAAGGGAATGCTGATGGCTATCAAAACAACCGGATTGGAATTTGGACACCAAAATGTTGATTTGAAACTATTGGTTTATGTGGATTTTCAAATGGCCACGGAAACTTTCAACACTTGAGCTTTCAGGTTTTATACTTTCGTGGATAGAAAAGGACTAACCTGATCAGCTCAGGGAGGGCCCGCGTGGTGGCCTTGCAAACTCAGAGACCTAAAGTGACCACAAAGGAATGTCTGAAATGAAAACTTAAAATATCACCATGTACTGTCTTTTTGCATCTAAGGTAACATACCTGCGGAATGTCAGGACAACTTGTAACTTCCCTTTTCCCGGACCCCTCAGGGCACAGACCACAGATACCCTCTTTGTGGTTACCTTGCTCACTGTGGACTGTTAACTATCTGTACCCGCCTGTGTAAAGGAAGCATGTGTCTATCATTTTACTTTCTATTCAATCCCAGAGGTGACCATTTTGCTTTCTCCCGCCTCTCTGATCTATCAGCAATGGATTTCATGTAGCCCACTTACATCTCCTTCTTTGATTGTCGTGTGTCAGACAAGGTGAAAAGTTGCCATTCTCCCGAACTTATCCCAATAGGTTGAGATCCTGCTTCCCAGCAATTCTCGACAGTTTGGCTCAAATAAACTCAAAAAAATTCTTTACAGGTGTGAATGCTTTCTTATGTTAACATTCTCAAAGTTTTGCTTTGTCAGACTCTCGCAAACCCTTGACTGTTTATCGCTTCTTCTGTATTATGAACACCAGAAACACACTTCCATGAGTCTACAGTAGTTGTATTTCCTACATGGTGGTGAGGCTCCCAATTCACTTGTGTTCAGCTGCAAAAGAAAAAAAAATAAAGCTACTATTTTTCCCTGGGTTTCCCCTACAAAAGTCACTGCTCTGTGCAGTGCCCAAAAGGAAGGTTCTACCAAATCTTGCCATCTGTAAGCTAATTCTGAAGTTGTTAATGGCAAGAGGCAGAACACTTGGCATGGGTTTTAAAACAGGGTTTCCGGTTTAAGATGTTTTGTGAGAGCTATGTGACACAGCAGTGTGTTCTCCCTAAGGCACTGGTTGGCAAACCACGGCTCACAAGCCACATGCGGCTCTTTGGCCCCTTGAGGGTAGCTCTTCCACAAAATACCATGGCCTGGGCAAGTCTATTTTGAAGAAGTGGCATTAGAAGAAATTTAAGTTTAAAAAATTTGGCTCTCAAAAGAAATTTCAATGTACTGTTGATATTTGGCTCTGTTGACTAATGAGTTTGCCACCACTGCCCTAAGGAATACAGCAAAATCTTGACCTTCAATTGCGCTAACTAGCACGTGGGGCATATTGAGATAGTGTAGAGTAACTCCTAAATGCAAAGCAAATCTGTGCCACTTGATTTGTGGTAAAACCATAACTTGTTTTCCATTGATTTCCAGCCTAGTCACAAGCACTCTTCACACTTTCCCTCAATACCAGACCCCCACCCCCACCCCTGCAAAAAAATCGTGTGATGCCTCTCTTTTCAACAAACTCTTGATTCCAATTATTCATCGGAGGAATGACAAGGGAAAGAGTTCACATTTCTAGAATGCCAGGATTCTAGGAAAGGGACAATTGTTCTCAAACGATCTTGTACAAACTGTGACAATTGGTTAACAGATAACAAATCTGTTATTTCCCATAGCCTACAAAAGATCCTGAAATATTCCTACCCTTAGCAGTGACTGTGAAAATCCAAGAAGTACAATATTTTTCAATACCAGAGGTTATCATTTATTTAATTAAAAGCTTACATATCTGTAACCTAAACTCCTTGGAACTTTTTTTTTGTTTGTTTCAAGCCCTGGACAATCTGTGCTAGCTTGTTTAGCTCTTCTGCAAAGGAGGGGGGGGGGGGAAATCTTGCTAATATTGGTTGAATTGGGAATAACACCCAAACCGAAGCAGGCTTTTTTTATTTTGTTGGTGTTTCTTTCCTCTTTTAAGCAGTTTGCAAAAATCTTAACCAGGAGTGCTCCCATGATGAGACATCAAGATTTTACATCCCAAGATTTCAAGGAACAGAGCAGGCACACATTTAAAGCTGAAAAATGTCACACAGAAGGAATATGGTAAAACCCAACAGCTTTGTCATTGGTGAGCCCTAGAGTTGGCCATCACTGATCCACTATTCATAAGTCTTACTGCTAGGGGGACTCACTTCACCAGCCACAGGAAGCTTGTTCTTTAAAAGACAGCCATTGCTGTAAAGTGTTCTATGAAATGGATTCAGACATTCAGGGTAAAAAAAGAGATGTAATTAAATATTTTCAATAGACTAAGCACTCATCAGTGGCCACGGATAGACACAATTTGGGAAATGCTGCCATTTTTTACCCTCTCCCTTAATACATTTTCAAGTGATCTTTAATGCTTTAAATGCCTATCATCCCTGAGTAGAACTGGCATTATTTGACAATGTTAAACCATCTCTTAGTTAGCTTAATGAATGCCAGAGATTTTCATTTCAGAAAGAAATTAGCTGGATAGTTTTTCCTAACACTAACAGTGTGTGACATATATAACACTAGAGGCTCAGTCCACAAAATTTATGCATGGGTAGGATCCCTAGCAGCTGCCGAGGTGCCTCCTTTCCCCCCGCCACCTGCCACTACCGCCATCTCTGCCAGCTTGGCAGGGGGTCTCTTCCTGGCCCTGCCTCCTGGTCAAACTCCTGGTCAAGGAAACAATTTGTATATTAGGCTTTTATTATATAGGATGTATACATTGGTATATACCATTGCTTTACATTTGGGGTTGACATACAATGAAAATGACAAAGATTCGATTATCTGTCCAAGTAAGTAATTATACATTGTTTTCTGATATTTTTCCCCATGCATTTAAAATTAAGTGGAAAGAAACATTTCAGTTTCGACTGGGGGGAGTCAGGGTGCAGAAAAGGAACACTGTGGTACAGGCAGGAACTCAGCATGTGCAGTCTGAAACTGACTCAGTGCTCTGTCTTTAGCTGTGTTTGGAACCCCTACCTGCTGTGACCCCCAGAGCTCTCCTCATTTGCCCCCTTGTTTCTCTTCCATCATACCTTTACTTTCCTTCATCTCAGTCCAGATCCTTGACCTTCTTACCTCAGGGAGGACAGAATAAATTCCAGGGCTGTGTTATACTGTAAAGGTGTGAGAAGGGCTTGCCTTGGCACTGGTAAAGGTCACCTTGTGGCCTGCCCTGCTTGATCAGTGCTCTCTTGTGAACAGTAATAGTGAATACTACTATATCAGCCTCTACTTAGCCGTGAGGTAGCTCTAAATACCAGATTCATGGAGAAATCCAATGGGAAAACAGTGTTCTCTCCAGAAAGGGTTTTTCAGGCCCTGTGCTACTGAAATCAGCTATTTTGCCTTGAGAAAAATGGCCTTTTCAGCTATGTGCAAAAGTTGTTCTGCCATGAATGGAGAAGTATCTTAAAATACCAGCAATGCCACCATATGAAGGATTCTTCACTTGCTCAGTACTGCTGATTATCCTGCAGAGTTGCTTCTAAAATATATTCTGAGATTTCCACTGAAATACAGCATTTGTCTTTATTAATGTGACAGTAAAGACTTATCCCAATGGACAGTACAAGGAAAACACTGGCTATTGAAACTAGAGTATATTGAGTGGTTACAGTGGTGTGCATTTGGGGGATACCAAAGATGTGAAAAATGTATCAAACTGTGTGAATACCTTCCACTTGGGTGGGTAGGCAAAATATATACAAACTAGAGGCTTGGTGCATGAATTTGTGCACATGTGGGGTCCAGCCAGCCTGCCCCGATGGGGGCCCATTGGGCCAGGGTGGTGGGAGGAAGGGGCTACGATCAGTTGGCCGGCTGACCCCACCCCCAATTGGGATGTTGGAGGCCAATCAGGGGTGGGGCTTCCTGGGGGGAGGGGCCATGGGCAGTTGGCCAGCCAGCCCCAGCCCCAACCCCAATTGGGGTGTTGGGGGCTGGGCCAGCTGAAGAGGCTGCTGATCAGGGCCTGAATCAGGCTGGTTGGCTGCTGCAGTGCACGTCATAGCCACCAATCAGTCATTCTGACCATTCCACTATTTCAGTCGCTGGGCTTTTATCTATAGAGATGGAAACCAGCAAAGCTTTACAAAGCAACAAATAGAATAACATATGTTATAACTTGTGTATCAACCTCAGCAGATGACAGTAAGAATTAATTTCTCTGTGATTTGGCTGTAGCTTGGCTGATGTAGGCTGAGTCCAGCTGGGCTTGGCTCCAGACCATAGGTTGGATTTAGACCTGGTACACTTGTCTGTCATGTTTGCACCAGAGAGATACATGGACATGTGACAGAGGACAAAAGCTCCCAGAGAAGAAAGCAAAACAAACAATGCCTCTTAAAGCATAGTCTTGAAAGAGCACACAGTCAGATGTGGCAATATAACAATGACTAAAGCAGATCATGTGGCCACGTCCAACAGCAATGAGGCATGGAAGTGTACTCTTCCTGTAAGGTAGGGAGGTGAAGTGAATAATTACTGAAAAATAGACCCTAACCTACCAAAATGATATTGATTTTTCAGTGCAGAATTATCAGGGAACATTAGAGGAATATGCATGGTAGGTGGGTTAGAGCAGGAGTGTTGGGAAATCTAGGAACTGCAGATGCATTCTTTGCATTTATGGTTATAATCTATGACTCAGGGCCTATCTATAAACTGTCCATAAAATGTTTCATGGTTTGTTCAGTCAGCAAGAAGATAAGTTATAGTTTTCTCATCTTCAGTGAAGAGGGAGAAGATGCAGTCAGTTTTCTAAACCACCACATATTTGAAAGAAAATGTGTTCTTCCATCATAAAATTAGTGTCTAGATATTTTTCACTGGTATTTTTATGGAGAAGTGTGCTGGTAGTTTAAGCTGTTTATGAATGCCTCCTTTAGTACACTTGCTAAGCCTCCAAGTTGCATTACCTGGATTAAAATTTGTGTTCTTTTCACCGCCACTCTGGCCCTAAGCTAGTCCCTGAAATCTATTTGCACTTGATACAGTCTGAATAAAATATCCATGGATGGCTATGTAGGGGAATTTTTCTCTGATATTGTCACATATTTAGATTGTCTCCATTTGCCTGTTTGGGGTATATGTGCTCTGTAAGTCTCCAGTATGTAGTTTAGAGTGAGTTTGTTTTGCAAGAAGGAGGAAGAAGAATGTGGGCAAAAGTTTTCAGTCTTCCCTTTAAATAGCTATAATGGGATTAATTCATCTGTATGACAATTAAAATTCATTAGCAAGAGGAAAGGTCCAAATGTGTGAAACTGTATTTTAAGAAATCCCAACTATATCTCTCACTAGCTATTTGACCTTGGAAAGACGCATTCTTTGGAATACAGTTTTTCCATGTCAAAATAGAGAGATTGGACTAGAAGGACTTTAGAATTTTAGTGCTGCTTCTTTCAAGCTCAAGCAGTAATATTTTAAATTCTAGGTTGAGGTTAACATACAATAAATATAGGGAGCAAAGAGTCCAAGTTGACCTAGGGAGAAAAAACAACAACAACAATGAACATAGGATTCTGCCATCGAGAATGCAATCACAATGCACAGAATAAAGGAGTTCACAAAGCAGAGTCAGACATACGGGGCCAAATTTTGAGGTGAGCTACTTGGCCCATCCTGGCATCTGGCCTGTTAATCAGTGATCTCATGCTAAAGCTCAAGGCTGCTCCCAGAAAAAACATTAGCTTCAGCACCATCGGCAAGAAGATACTGAATAATAAGGCTCTGTAAATGATCAAGTTATTCATCTCACAAATTGGTAGTTCAGAGATGATGCTTTAAGTCTCTAGCTGACCAAATCATAGACAATGACCCTTCTAATCTATTATAAAGCTTTACTTCCTTGTTGTTAGATTTGTATAGGTTGTATCTTTGAGACTCCCCAGAGTTATGATTTCTCAAAGAAAGAAGATGGTTCCACTCTATCCTTGAAGTGAGTTGGAAAATATTTACCACTGGGAACTCCTTAATTGGATATTCAATATAAACCATTTGCATTTGAGTTCCTTTAATAATGATAATGATTCCACTTTTAAATGAAATTCTTAAAATATTCTGCCATTCAGTATACCACTGTTTTCCTGCAGAAAAATCCAGGTTATATGATATATGAAATGATATTGACTTTGCAAACTATACTAGTATGATGTTAATGAATCACTACAAATTTTGTGATTGGAAAGAAGAGGGAATCATATTCAAGGTCATTTTTTGGACTTTTATCCAGAGATATGATGAGACAGTGCTCCAAATTCCAGGACTCTATATGATGACAGGAGAAAAGCAATGACCAAAGACTTATGAAACATAGGTAGTTTCTGGTTTTCTCTGAATGGAATTATCTCTTTTTTCTATTTGAGACATGTCTTTAAAACATCCTGTATGTTAAGGTCAGCAATGATTAATTTAGAAACTGTGAATGTTAATTGAAGGCATGGTTTCAGAAGAAACCTTTTCAACATTTGGCTCCTGCTGGTTAATTAGAAGGGCAAAAATTACTCCATTGTGTAAATATAGGGAGAGTTTCTTCTTCCCAGTAATGCAAATACATATCTGTTTGGTTGTATAAAAAAAATAGAAAGTCATTAGACAGTAGAAATTGGTAAGGTCACATTAACTTTGAAGTGAGGTTTTTAATTATTTTCAATATTAGACTTTATGGAGCTAACCTGGTATTCATCCAACAGAGAGACAAGAGCCAAAGTTATAAAGCTATGAAAGGATGGAGCTACACACTATGGTTTTTTTTTGTGTGTGGGTTTCTTTTTAGGTAAATGCAAACCTAATGTCAAAAATGTTTTAGGATTTCTCCTGCCATAACTGTTGATCAAATCAATCAATTCTATAACCTATAGAACCCCACAATTGGTCAAGTCTTGGAAGTATCAATTACTCAGTTGAAGCCATTTATTGTCGGTTTGATGAAACCTATAATTTAAGAGTTTTTACAAAATTGCCCTTGTTTCCCTTTCAAATAGCCTAAAATGGAAGACATTTATGAATAGCTAAGGTTTTAAAGTTTTCAAATCTTTGCCAAATATTTGTCATGAGCTAGAGACCAACGAAATAACAAAAGGGAAATATATCAAGTTGAGGGATTTGCAACATGTTAAAGTATTACACTGTGTGCGTGCAAAATGAAATGCACTCACCTGGGATTTGTTACACTCACATGGGAAAGCCCTGGGGTACTTCCTAGGAAAACTCGTATATCCCAGTGATTCAGTATGTTCCCTGTTCACCACCCCATCCCAAAGAGGTAAAGACTGTTACAATTAGCACTGAGAGCAACAGAGACAGTGAGAATACCTAGGGGAGATCATGGATGTAGTGCTACGGTGATGGGGTTAAGGATATGATTATGAACTGATTAACTGTATTCTGTGACAGTAATGTTTTCTTCTTTTCTCTTTGCTTCTCTGTCATTGGCACACTCTGAATGCCTGGTTTCCAGAGAGACCCTGCCAAAATCATCTGAATGCCCTGACTTCTCATAACTACAGATAATGGGTAAGAACCAATTTTTGTTGTAGTCTTTGTTTTTTGTTCATTTTAATTCACAATGATATAGGCATAGAGGTTGAGTAGAAGACATAGGACTTATCCATTTCTATTTTGAGTATAAGTTGACCATGGAACCTAAACCTCATGATTCTTCAGTGAGTTATATTGAAATCTATATACTAACATTAAATTTTGACAAAATATTTTTAAATCTTTATTGCTGAAAGTATTAGATATGCCCCCTCTTTCCCCATTGACCCTTCTAGCCTGCCCCTGCTCCCTACTCCAGGTCTTCACCACACTGTTGTCTGTGTCCATGGGTTATGCATATTTGTATACAAGTTCTTTGGTTGATCTCTTCCCACCCACCCACCCCTGTCTTCCATCTGAGATTCGATAGTCTGTTCCATGCTTCTGTGTCTCTGGATCTATTTTGTTCATCAGTTGTTGTTTTTTTTCACCAGATTCTACATATGAATGAGATCATGTGATACTTATCTTCCTCTGACTGGCTCATTTCGCTTAGCATGATACTCTCCACTTCCTTCCATGCTATCCCAAAGGGGAAGAGATCCTTCTGTTTTTACTGCCGCATAGTATTCCATGGCATAAATGTACCACAGCCCTTTTATCCACTCATCTGCTGATGGGAACTTGGGCTGTTTCCAAATCTTAGCTATGGTGAATTGTGCTGCTATGAACATAGGGGTGCATACATTCTTTCTAACTGGTGTTTCAGGTTTCTTAGGATATATTCCTGGAAGTGGGATCACTGAGTCAAATGGCAGTTCCATATTTAAATTTTTGAGGAAACTCCATACTGTTTTCCACAGTGGGCTGCACCAGTCTGCATTCCCACCAGCAGTGAAGGAGGGATCCTTTTTCTTCACATCCTCGCCAGCACTTTACATTTATTGATTTGTTGATGGTAGCCATTCTGACAGGTCTGAGTTGATAACTCATTGTTGTTTTAATTTGCATCTCTCTGATGATCAGTGACTTTGAGCATTTTTACTATGTCTCTTGGCTTTCTGTACGTCCCCTTTGGAGAAGTGTCTATTTAGGTCCTTTGCCTAGTTTTAAATGGAATTGTTTGTCTTCCTTTTGTTAAGTTGTATGAGTTCCTTATGTATTTTGGATATTAACTCTTTATCAGATGTATCTAAAATTTTGACAAAATATTTTTACAATATGCATTATTTTACTTATTTAAGAAAATATATGGAAAATAAATGCACTTTAAAACTATATAGTTAAAACATACCCATTAAAACCATTATTTAGCATATATATTTGTATGTATTTTAAAAGCTCACTTAATATTAGAAAAATTTTCACAGATTATATTCTTTCAATAATATCATTAAAGCAAAATATCTTGTGAGGAGGGGAAAACAGTAGAGCATTTTATTTCATTGTGATTCTCATTCTCTATAATTCAATACATGATATAAAGGAATTAAAATGAATTTAGTATTAGTAATAATTTATTTTCTTATTCAAATAAATTCATGTAATGTATCAACAGATTTTTGTTCTTAACTCAAGTAGAAAATGATTTTGTTGTTACATAAATATAACAAAATCTTTTATATTTTTAAAGAAAGTGCTAAACTTATTAATCACTTAAATAAAACACATTATAGGGTTTTTTGTTTGTTTTTATATATGGAACCAAACTATTTTTTTGTTTCCTTTTGAGTTCTGTTTGTAGGTTTCCAGACTAAATACATTATGGTGGGTTGTATACAAGCCATGAATAGAGGATCAACATTTCTGTACAAGATCCCTCCCCTTTTTTGTGCATTAGAGATAGAGACATCAAGGTAGTCCTTGTGTAATGAAGAGGTTCTCGTATACACCTCACATCACTCGAACTATACTGCACTCATCTACATCTAAATTATTTTCAATGAGTCACCTAGGTAAGCAATATGAGAGGAAGCTGTAAAAAAGGAACATTTATTTCAGTAAATAATTATACTGAAAGCATGTGCTTTGTCAAACATATTATTAATGCATCATAAAATATTTCTGAGAACACACGTGAATTCATAAATCCTGTCAAGGTAAATGTATGTTCATTTAAAAAAAGCATGTGCAATTATTGCTGAGTGTTTGTGCTGTTTCATGAGTAATGGAAAAATAACTGCACAAATATTAATGTGGCCAAATGAAAGTAACTTTGAGCAGAATAAGAAACCAAGTCAACTCATCTTTTTTACCCTGAAATTGCAGAAAAATTCAACCTGGCAATAATCTCAAAACAACATACTCCTGCCCAAGTATTATTTAATTTTATATTATGTACCAGAGGCCTGGTGCACAAAATTCATGCACGGGTAGGGTCCCTAGGCCTGGCTGGTGATCAGGGCCGATTTGGGCCTTCCTTCCTCTGGCTGCCGACTGCCGGTTGGGGCCTTCCTTCATTCTGTGTCACCCCCTGGTGGTCAGTGCACGTCATAGCAAGTGGTCAAACTCCCTAGGGGACAATTTGCATTTTAGCTTTTTATTATATAGTATGCTCACTAGAATTCTTCAGTTACAGTCTACATTTTTAAAATGCTTTTCCCTTATAATTTTATGAAAAAAAGAAAAAGATCTGTGGGTTTATAGGTCAACGCTCAACCACCAAACCACACCAACTGGGCCTAATAAATATATTTTTGATGAAACATTATATAAAAATACCCTTTCATTTCCCTAATTTAATTTTAAAGTTGGAGTATAAATATTTTAGGGGTAAACAGCAATATAACTAAAAATCTAAAAGATTAGAAATATTTTTATTACTTTACATAGGCTTATTTATTTATTTTTAAATTAGTGTGTATGGGAAGGTGGGGAGTGATTTGTCCTTTCAGCCTTCATATGTATTCATTTATATATTTTAGGATCAGTGATAATATGGCTATGGAAAAAGCTAGTCCTAATTATTTGACACATAGAAATTAAGCTTTAATATACCATATGCTCTGTAAACTTAAATAAGATTTATACAATTAAAATTCTTGCCCTGTCCAGCCGGGTGTAGCTTAGCGGTTGAGCTTCGACCCAGGAACCAAGAGGTCACCGGTTCAATTCCCAGTCAGGACATATGCCCAGGTTGCAGGCTCAATCCCCAGCAGGGGGCATGAAGGAAGCAGCCAATCAATGATTCTCTCTCATCATTGATTGATGCTTTTATCTCTCTCTCCCTCTCCCTTTCTCTCTGAAATCAATAAAAATATATATTTTTTAAAAAAATGCTTGCCCTATTATTAAGACAATGGCATCCAGCCCTAGCTGGTTTGGCTCAGTGGATAGAATGTTGGCCTGCAGACTGAAGGGTCTCAGGTTCAATTCCAGTCAAAGGCACATGCCCAGGCTGTGGGCTTGATCCCCACTGTGGAGTGTGCAGGAGGCAGCCAATCAATGATTCTCTTTCATCATTGATGTTTCTATCTCTCTCTCCCTCTCCCTTCCTCTCTGAAATCAATAAAAATATACTTTTTTAAAAGACAATGGCATTCAATGTGAAGAGAATTGCAGAAACCACAAATTATAGGAAAGCATAAAACTTGTTGAATGATTATGAGTGAGCTTGTGTATCTAGGCCAGAGGATTTGCATGAGGTAACAGTAAGAAGATTGGAAAGAGACTTTAGAGACAAATTGTGAAATCATTGACTTACAAAATTAGAAAAATCTGAAAGGTCATGGATTTCTATTTTCTCTGATGTATAAAATATCTCTCTAGAATCACTAATAAGTGTTCATTCTGTCTGTTATACCTCCTCAGTCAGTGAATGCATGGCTTCAGAGACAACTAACTCATTTCATTATTTGCCAGCTCTAATGACGAAAACTTCTTCCTTGTGTCAGAACTGTCATTTCCATCATTGGTCTTAGTTTTATCTCTGAAATGCCAAATAATCCTTTGACAATTCTTTTGAATGTGAAAAATCATTAAAAACAATAATCCAATACACATGTGGGATTTGTGGCAGTCATATTCCATTAGCTCTGACAATTTGCTCTTCGCCCAGAAGAGCTTTATATGCTCAATTAACAAACACATACATATGTTTATTATATGTCAGGTACCCTCAGTAATGTACATATATTAATTTATTAATATGCACAACCTCTCTATGAGGTATGTACTGTTATCACCCCTTCATTAGAATTTTTTTAATTTATTTTTAAATGTATATTTTTATTGATTTCAGAGGGGAAGGGAGAGGGAGAGAGAGATAGAAACATCAATGATGAGAGAGTAGAAAGGAGTGGGAGAGTAGAAAGGAGTGGGAGAGACAGAGAGAGAAACAGCAATGTGAGAGAGACAAATTGATTAGTTGCCTCCCACATGCACTCCGACCAGGGTCAGGGATTGAGTTTGCAACCCAGGTATATGCCCTTGACCAGAATCAAACCTGGGACCCTTCAGTCTGCAGACCGATGCTCTATCCATTGAGCAAAACCAGCTAGGGCTTAAATTTTTTTAAATTACAGTTGATATACAATATTATATTAGTTTCAGGTATACAACATAGTGCTTAGACATTTATATAACTTATGAAATGCTCATCTCAATTAATGTCCATCTGACACTATACATAGTTATTACAATATTAGTGACTATATGCCATATGCTGTTCTTTACATTTCTGTGACTGTTTTTGAAAATTGGTTATCTGTGCTTAATTCCTTCCTTTTGTTCACCTGTATTACCAACTCTTCTCCATCTGGGAACCAACAATTTATTCTCTGTTTCTATGAGTTTCTTTCTATTTTCTTTATTTTGTTTTTGTTGTTGTTGGCTTTTTTTTATAATCTACATATAAGTGAAATCATAGGGCATTTATCGTTATCTGACTTATTTCATTTAGCATAATACCCTATAAGTCCATTCATATTGTCATAAATGGCAATATTTCTTTCTTTTTATGACTAACATTTCATTATGTATATGAACCACTTCTTTATTTATCTATAGTGGGAAACTTAGGTTGCTTCCATATCTTGGATATTGTAAATAATGCTGCAATGAACTTGGGATGAATATATCTTGTCTAATTAGTATCTTGGAAGTCTTTGGATAAATACCCAGAAATGGAATCACTGGGTCATAAGGCAGTTCCATTTTTAATTTTTTGAGGAAACTCAACATTGTTTTCTGTAATGGCTGTACCAATCTGCATTCCCACCAATAATGCATGAGGGTTCCCTTTTCTTCACATCTTTGTCAGCACTTGTTTATTGATTTATTGATGATAATAATTTCAGCAGCTTTAAGGTGATATTTCATTGTGGTTTTAATTTGCATCTCTCTGATGATTACTGACTTTGTCAATTGGCCATCTGTATGTCCTCCTGGAGAAGTGTCTGTTCAGGTCTTTTGCCCATTTTAATCAGATTGTTTGTTTTTCTTGGTCTTCAGTTGATGAATTCCTTGTATATTTTGAATATTAACCACGAATCGGATCATAATTAGTGAATATCTTTCTCCCATTCAGTATGTTGAATCTTCATTTTGTTGATGGTTTTCTTCCCTGTGCAAAACCTTTTTAGCTTGATGTAGTCATATATGTTAATTTTTTCTTTTGTTTTATTTGCTCAAGGAGACTTATACAAAAATATTTATTATTAAGAATAATGTCAGAGTTTACTGCCTATGTTTTCTTCTAGTACTTTCATAGTTTCAGGTCTTATATTTAAGTATTTACTTCATTTTGAGTTTATTCTTGTATATGGTCTAAAAGAGTTATCCAGTTTTATTCTTTTCCATGTATCTTCATTGTATATTATTACATCCTTTGTCATAGAATAATGGACCAATTGTAGGTGTGAATTTATTTCTGGTTTCTCTCTCTCTCTCTCTCTCTCTCTCTCTCTCTCTCTCTCTCTCCATATATATATATATATATATACACACACACACACACACACACACACACACAAACACACATATACACATGCAAATGCCACGCTGTTTTGATTACTGTATCCTTGTAGTATAGTTGGTATTAGGTAGCATAATACCTCTAACTGTTCTTTCAAAAGATTGCTGTGGCTATTCGGGACTCTTTGTGGTTTCATATAAATTTTTGGATTATTTGCTCTAGTTCTGTGTCTTCCCATTGCTCACAGTGTTCATCATTCATTAACACATACTGTATTGGATGCTTTTGCTTTTCTTTCTCACTTCTCCATTCTCTGCTAGGAATCACTTCCCAATTGGGTGCTCAAATCTTAGTTTGAGGGTCTTAGTTCTGGAGAACTCAGGTAGATACTGTTTTTAAACACAGAAGCTCTATATAGGCAAACTTATCTACAGATAGACCACTGCCTGTGGAAACAACCCTGACTCAGTTTTTCTTGCTGGCTCTTAGAACTGTATTTGGGACTAAGTATATCATCTTTATAAATGCATCCTCTTTCATCATCTGTTATTATCACCAAAGTTTTCTTCTATTTTATTTTATTTTTTTATCTTTTTCCTTTGTCTCACTCAATTCCCAGGAGCTCCTCTGCTTGGCAAATCTAGATTCTGTGCGGTAGTAAGATAGGCAGTGATCTTTGCTCTTCTTCTTAACTTCCCTATTATCAACTCATCCCCTAAATTGGCCCTTTCTTCACCCTTGCCTCTGTTAAAATTCAGTTCTATCAGCTAGTCACGCAAATACTTCCTAAATAATTAAGTTCCTTACCCTCACAGATACACGCATAGTATTAGATTTCACCAGTCCTTGACAACCTCAGTTGCTACACCACCCCTTCAAATCTCTACCTCACTCTCTCTCTCCAACTCAGTCCATCATCTACACTGCTGCCAGAGTATTTATTTACCACAATTGTAAATTTGATTGTATTGTATTCTTGTCTTAAAACCCTCCAGGGGTTCCAGAGCACCTGGAGAACTGTCTTTACTCCTTAGCATAAAGCACAACATCCTCATCATCTGGTTCCTAACCACCTCTGTAGACATGTCCATGTCCACACTCAACTTGCACTCTCCTGCCTAGGCATGGTAAGCCATTTGCATTTCCCTGAACACATGGTGACCTTTTAAAGGTTCTTCCAAGTACGCCTGAGTCTAAAAGTTTGTTTTCTTTCCCCTATGCCAGGATTCCTCCTATGCATGATTTCCCAAATGAAGCTTAAAGCAAAAGTTTTCTGGGAGTGAGAATAAGAAGAAAGGAAATATATTTCAAGCCCCTTACCAAATAATTTTAGCACTTCATATGGGAATTTCTAAGTGCAACAAAAATCTGGGTGAGTAGGTAAAATAACTACATTAAATAAAATGCACACCTTTTAGGTAACATAGGAAGATGACCTGTCAGTTTAAATGGCTGAGTTTATTGTCACGTTCCTCACAGCTAGCCAGCTATAATTAAACAGTGGCACTAGTCGGCACACATTCATCATCTCCAAAGAAAAGGAAAGTCACCTCTATAAATCTCAAAATATGGGATATTAAAAGTTTGTTTTTATAATAGCTTATATACAACAATTTGTGTTAACATATGATCATAAAGTAACTTCCACTTAATCTGAATCCACTTCCCAAGATTCAGAATTTACTCATGTAATTAAAAAAAAAAAACCTGCCAGTTTTTTTTTCCTTGCTAAAAGCAAAGAAAAATAAACTCTTAACAATTTAAGTGACTTTTCAGCTTAAACAAGTTTGGGTTTTTATTGACATTAGTAAATTCCCTATGTATTATTAAGGGCACAATCAGGTTATCACAAACATATCTAGATGTTCCAGCCCAGTTCATACCTTTACCTCATGTAATTCTCCCTCTCATTCTCTTGACTGGTTGTTGACAATAAATCTCCTAAATACAATTCCTCTTCAGAAGTATTCTATGTAATTTTGTTCAATTCCCTTGCAATCTCTTTTTCTAGCCCCTAGCCCCTTATCTCAACTACCAGAAATACTCTTTCTCCCTGAAATAACAAACAGCTCCTGAGATATCAAATTTCTAGAAAGAAATAGTGGACAACTCACTCTACATTGATATTTCTTAGTCACCTTTCAGGGAGTGGCTCTGTATATACTTAATTATCTAGGCCTCCCATTAGACTACTTTCATGCTTCTATGAAAGTCTGGATAGCAGTAGATATTTTAAGCTTTGTAGGCTTTGCAGTCTCTGTTACAACTACCCAACTCTGCTGTTGTGGTACAAAAGCAGATGTAGACAATACATAAAGGGCTGAGTGTGTCTCTGTTCCAATAAAACTTTATTTATAAAAACAGGTAGTGAAAATATTTAGACATGACCTATAGCTTTCTGATGTCTAATCAGCCACTTACATCCTCTCTGACATCTTAGCCAGTAACAAAAAGATTACTTGATTTGTTTTCATACAATTTTTTGAGCAAAGCACATAAAATTGCTTTCTTTCTCAGAGGACTCTCAAAGTCAAATAAGGTAAATATATTAATAGTAGATATGTCTGCAGCATTTGAAATTATTAGAAACAAAACAGTAATGATAGACTGAAGTATATACCATCAATGACAGATCAAAGGGAAAGTATGTTTAGAGGTAGGCTAGAGATTGGGGGAAATAATTCTGACTATTCTCTGTCAAGATTGAATTGGAGTATGTTTTTTCAGTCAATTTGGAAGAGGGGAAAGAATATGAAATTAGATTCTAAGATTGGGTTCTTACATATACCAATGGTCATTAGAATTTGAACAAGTCATATCTCTCAGACCTCCATTTTTCATCTGTAAAATTAATATAATACTTGTCATGATGTTTTTCTCAAGTTCTTCAAAGATTGAATATGGGGGAAACCCTCTTGAAGAAGGAATTTTCAGCTACAAATTTTCACTATAAAACTCACTTAATTGTCGAGGGATTTATAGATGTGATTCTTTTGAAGACTTTTACTTGACTCCAGTATGCCCCTTGATCATTTCAGTTGCCACTCTTCGGAACTTTTCCATCTTTTTGACATTTTCCTCCAGGAACAATAATCAGAACTAAAGCACACAGTACAAACTTTTTATTCAAAATAGCAGGATCTTTTAGGGAATCACAAGTTTTTAAAGGTGATGCCCAAAGTAAGCTTATAGTCATTCTTGCTAAATAATAATTGGAAGATGGAGTCACCTTAAAGTTGCTACCTGAACAGCTATTTCTGCGTGAAGGGGATCAAGAGAGAGGCAAACACCATAAAATTAAGCATCCTCTCTATCTCCCTCAACTCTCACTTTATTTTATTGTTTTAAAAATATATTGATTTTTTTTATAGAGAGGAAGGGAGAGGTATAGAGAGTTAGAAACACTGATGAGAGAGAAACATCGATCAGCTGCCTCCTAAACACCTCTGGCTCGGGATGTGCCTGCAATCAAGGTACATGTCCTTGACTGGAATCGAACCTGGGATTCTTCAGGCTACAGGCCGACGCTCAATGGATGCTTCAGTCCACTGAGCCAAACCAGTTAGGGATCAACTCTCATTTGTTGGGATTCATTGACTAAGAACAAGGTTAGGGTATAAGAATATAACTTGGAGTACTGGGAGGAAGAGGATAAACTAGACAGTAGTGATGCTGTCTAGTATTTCGTCGCTGAGCTTACTGGTACACAGATTTGGCCACCCCATACATCACAGATTCTGGGAAATGCTTTAACCTGATACAGAAGATGTGAAACCATGGCTTGAACCGCGATAGGTTGATTGAAATCCTGATTAATTTAGCATTCATTCATGCCTCACAACGTCTACTTTGGTAAAGCCTGAAGAAAATGTTTCAACAAATTTCTCTGCTGTTTCTGATTTAATCCTGAGTGCCTCTTGTTCATTACCTGATCTCAGTGATTATCTCGGCATATCATTAAAGACATTACATTTAAGAGCCTCTTGAAATTATTTTTTTTGGTTCACCTAATTTTTGGTTCATTCACACCTGCAACCAATTCTGAGATTCCATGTTTCTCACTTTAAAGAATCTTTTAAAAAGAAAACAAAATGAACATGTGTTGGTTGAGTTTTTCTCTTACCGATGATTTATGAGTGGAGAAATTTCATATATTATTAATTTCTCAGCTCAGAACAAAGTTATGATGTTACAGCCTTATATCTGTAAGTAGACAATCTCTTTAGTACAAGATGCTGAACTGAAATATCTGAAAGGATAAAATCTTATAGAAAATTTCAGTAGGGCCCTGGGATAATCTCTATTAGAAAATGCAGGTTTTAGAAATAGTAGAAGACTACCAAGGTTTCTTTAACAAATAATTATTGATTTTAGGCTTATATGAATTATATCCCCCTCTGTTTAACCATGCACATGAGTAGTGTGAGAAAATGCTAGGCACTCTTTATTTTGAATTATGATGAACTAGATCTAAAATACAAATATTTTGTGTATGTAAGTCCCCTTTTACTAAAAGACTAGAGGCCTGGTGCATGAAAATTCATGCTCTGGAGGGGGAGGGTCACTCAGCCCAGCCTCCCCCTCTCACATTCCAGGAGCCTTCAGGGGCAGGAGGCAACTTGGCAATCAGGGGAAGGCAACACCCCATCACACCTCTGCTGCTGCCACTGCTGGCAGCACAAGCCTTGGCCAGCCCTGGTTACCTGAGCCTGGGTGGCACTGGGTGGCTGGGCAGCCACTATGCGAGGTTTGCCTGCACCTTAGGCCAGCCTTGGGCGGCTGTGGGGCTGAGGAGACTGGGAGACTCTGGAGGCAGGCACACAGAGCTGCCGGGCCTGCCTGGGCCCAGCCCTGTCATGTGTCTCCCGCCCCGGCAGGGCTGAGGGAATTGGATGCCGCCATCTTATGGCTGTGGGCGCCACCATCTTTGAGAGTAGGGCATTCAATTAGCATATTCCTTCATTATTGGCTATGGGTGCCACCCTCTTTGAGGGTGGGACAGCCAATTAGCATATTCCCTTCTTATTGGCTATGAGAGCAATTAGCATATTCCCTCTTTATTAGACAGGATAAATCCAGCCTGGCCTATGTAGCTCAGTGGTTCCTATGAACCAGGAAGTTACAGTTCATTTTCTAGTCAGGGCACATTCCTAGGCTGTAGGCTCAATCCCCAGTAAGGGGGCATGCAGGAAGCAGCAGGTCAATGACTGTCTCTCCTCATTGATGTTTCTATCTCTCTCTCCCTCTCCCTTCCTCTCTGAAATTAATAAAAAATATGTTTTTAAAAAGACAAATATATCTTATATTCTATTCAGTGGGTTTAATAACTGAGGTACCAAAATGTCATGACTACAAAACAATACCATGTATAAGAACTAGTTTGAGATCTAAAGAAAAGACAATATGAATTCCGATATCTCTTAGCCAATATGTTTACATTTTCTCTTTTTGGCATTTCACTATATATCCACTGGTTTGTCTTACTAATTTGGGGAGTCTTATTACTGATTTTACTCAAAAATTTGTTCCAACCTATTTTTCTTTCTGTTGGACGTTCAAGGACCAACAATGTATAAGGGCATTTTCTTTCCATCTGCTCATCATACTCTCACAGATGCTGTGGAACCTGAGTGCCATATATTCATATACATCATTCCCATGTTGATTGCAATGTGTTTCAGCAGCTGAAAAAGCATGTTAAAATTATGATTATCTTTGTTAACCCCCAGAAATCCTGCTGCTTACCAAAGAACACATTACTAAAGATGAAAGACACTTATTTTGCTCTTCCCCATTTGATACACTGGGGAGATTTTTTTGTAAGCTGAGTGAAAGCGCTGCCAGACCCCTTCTCCTGGAAATGCCTGGAAGAGACATGAGTTAAGAGGGAAACAGCAAAAGAGAGACCTGCCAGCCTATATCAAATCAAACACCCCAAAACTGGGCTACTCATACTGACCATACTGACTCAGTAACTTCAATCTACGGGCAAATCATATACTATAAGGAACTGTCCTTAATTCAGATGCACATTCCATACGCCTACTGGGTCTGGAAAGAAAGTCATTAGCTTCACTGACTAATTTTCAGTTAATCAGCAACAGTTCATTCAATGGAGCACTAATAGGGCAGCCTTGATTAGAAGTATAGGGATATGATATTAATTGGCTTCTTCTAACAGGCATGAGGATGCTAAGTGGCTAAGAACATCTGTAGCTTTGGAAAGGAAATTCTTGGAAAATACTTTCTGAAAGTAAATGACAAAACAAGAATATTTTTAAATAGCCAACTCAGACTGTAAAATATTTTGTTTCTTTTGTCATTATTTTTTTTCCTGCCCAGAATTATTTTGAAAAATACTGTTTGAAGTGACATATACAAATGCTGAAGCTAGGTACTAATCAAACCTTTCAGATTTTGACTTGGGGCATGGTTTAAGAATAGTGACTATATATACATATAAAAATTATAATATAGATATGTATAAGTGTGTATATTTATACCTTAGCCTAACACCAAACACATGGGGTTTCTTGGGAAAAATCATCTGATAAAATGATGAAGCAAAGGCAGAGTTTTCATGGCTGTCATTTATCAGATGTGTCTGAAAAAAATTAGAAACAAAAACTAAATAGTATTTATTCAAAGCTTTGAATTAGAGCACAGGAGAAATTTCCTACTCAGTGGAAATACAGTCTTTACTGCAGTAAAATCTTCATTAACCAAAGTACCTCAAGAATGGAGGATTTAGTTAATTTAATTTTCCTAGTAATTAAAATTTAAATCTAATCCTCCTTTATTCGAATACTTAGTTGAAATGTCTTTAGGAATGAAATGATTTATTTTCTTGCCTTAGTAAAGTTAAGTATAAGAAAAATAATTGAATCATAGATCATTTAGAAGTTTCATCTAGGGTCATTCATAAGATTATTCCTCATACTGTAATACTACAGAGGTAGGTATACAAGGCTGGCTTACATGAATAGAAATTTTCCTTTGAACCTAGGGTCATTAGACATTCTCCCCCACACCTGATCTCTCTCTCTCTCTCTCTCCTCCTTTACTCCCTCCCCCTCTTTTTCTTCATCTTTCCCCCATTCCCTCCTCCCTCTCTTTTCCTCTCCCTCATCTCCTTTCTTCCCCCTCCTCTCTCCTTTCCTCCTCTCTTTCCCTCTCCTGACTTAAATAAATATCAGAAGTAAGCTCTTTTCTTTTTACTCTACTTCACCCTCTGGTTTTCATTAATGTATTTGTAAAAGTATTTTTTTTAAAAAAGGAGATATATGTACTACTATATGTAATACTTTAAACAATAAAAATTACATTTAAAAAAGATATACGTACTACTATGCATAATACTTTAAACAATAAAATAAGATTTAAAAAATTAAAAACTTTAAGGTTCTTTTAATTAGTAAAACAGTAATTTTGTACTTCCTATGGAAAATATTTGTCTCAATATCTGCATAAAGCCAAACAGCCAAGATTTCATTCAATCAATTGTTCATTTAAAGGAGCCATAATTCAACCCAGAACAATTAGCCTATAACTGGGAATATGATCATCCATAAGATTCTTTGCAACTGTAACAACCAGGATCCAGGATCAAATGCTGGTTCCTTATGGCCACCGATGCAGTGACAGCCCGTAGACACATGTCAATTGCTGCAACCCAGCTCCTCCACTGCTATGGCCTTTACTGGAGCTGTGATCTGTCTTGGCAGTAGGGGAACCACTGCCTTCTCTCCATCCTGCATTCCATACATGCTCTAATATCAGGTGTACCAGTTAACAATGCAGACTGTTTTCAATAGGTGGAGTTACACATATGTTGATATATATGCTATTTTGTTGTATTGATAGCAAACTTCAAAACTTCATATGTCAAATTTTCTGAAGGTGTTAATATCACAGATATTTTTATGCTTAAAAATGTCCAATGTCATGCAAAAAAAAGTATTTGCGGGGAGTCTTAATTCATTGTTTTGAAGAAAAAGTTATCGTATACTTCAGGAAGCTTATGGTGAACATGCTTCATCTCATGATACTTGTGAACGCTGATTTAAACACTTTAAAAGTGATGATTTCAATGTGAAAGACAGACTTCCAAGTCAGCCGAAAAATTATGAAGACCAACAATGACAAGCATTATTGGATGAAGAGGCGTGTGAAACTCAAAAACGACTTGCAGAAAGATTAAATGCTCAGCAAATAGTTTCCAATTGTTTACAAGCAATGGGAAAGATTTTAAAGGAAGGAAATGGGTGCCACATCAACTGACCAAAAGACAAATGGAACACTGAAAAGTCATCAGTAAAATGTTGCTTCAGCAGAACTAGAAAGTCTTTTTTTGCATCGAATTGTGACTGGCAATGAAAAGTGGATTTATTTTAAGAATCCCAAATGCACAAAATTATGGGTTGATCCAGGTCAACCATCAACATTGACTGCAAGGCCAGATAGCTTTGGAAAGAAGATAATGCTCTGCATTTGGTGGGGTCAGGAAGATGTGGTGTATTATGAGCTGCTAAAACCAGGTGAAACCATTAATACTGATTGCTACCAACAACAGATAATCAGTTTGAATCCTGCTTTGATTGTGAAATAACCAGAATGTGCCAGAAGACACAGCAAAGTAATTTTGCTTCATGATGATGCACCATCACACACTTCAAAACCAGTTAAAGACACATTAAAAGATCTTGCCTGCGAAGTATTAACCTAGCCCCTGTATTCACCAGACTTGCTCCTTCAGATTACCACTTGTTCCAATTAATGGCACATGCACTTTCTGAGCAGCACTTCAAAACATAGGGAGAAGTAGAAAATTTGGTCTCTGAATGGTTTGCCTCAAAACAAACAAACAAAAAAAAAAGTTCTATTGGTACGGTATCCACAAATTACCTGAAAGATAGGGGAAACGAGTAGCTAGCGATGGACATTACTTTGAATAAAGCACTTTTGATGTTTCTCTTGAAATCATCGCGTTTTCTTTGATTACAAGATCCGCATTATTAACTGGTACACCTAGTATGTCCACCTTCGGATGCGCCAATGTGGGAATTTCTCAGGCATATTGGCATGCTGAGCAGAGGAGCCTCTGTTTGGGTTATAAATATCCAAACACAAATTTATGAGAAAATACAAAGGGGTCATCTCACTCTGCCATGACATCACTGATTTGCATATGTTGACTCATCCTTCTATCCCATGGATAAATACCTCTTGGTCATGGTGTATAATAGTTTTAATGTGTTCCTGAATTCCGTTTGCTAATATTTTGTTGAGAATTTTTGCATCCATATCTGGTTTTCGTGTCAAGATAGTAATGCTGGCCACATACAATGAGTTTGGAAGTGTTCCCTCATCCTCCATATTTTGGAAGAGTATGAGGAGGGTTGGTGTTCTTTAAATATTTTGTAGTAATCACAGTGCAACAACAAATTATTTAAAACTGTGATGTCCACACTATGCTGCATGTTTGAAGGTCAGTTGGGTAAGACAGGCTCTGATTGTAAAACAAAATTGAATCTGCAGATACTAAATCATGGATACCTTGTGTGTTTGAAATGTATGCATAATTTTTATTCAATTAAAGCACCTTCTCCTTTAAAGTCCTGATTATTAAAGGGCACATGCCCAATATTTAGTCATTTGGGCAGTATAAAAGAGTATATCATCACTATGTTAGTTAATCTTTCTTTGACTTTTTACCTATAACCTGAAATGGCAAAATTATGTTATCCTGGAATTAAAGATAGTAATCATATTAGCAAATCCAGGAAGATCAACATAATAAGTTGTAACTATTAGAGTGATTTTTTTAGGTTTAATTGCTTTATTAATTATTTCATCTCTATATCTCTCAACTAAAGTTGTAACCCTTGATTAGGTTTTGAGATGGTGCAAGTCAAATCTTATTTGTGATGTCAATGCTCTCTAGCCAAAGAGCATCAGGAATAACCTATAGTAAAACAAATTTGTGCTTACTGAGCTCATTGTAATGAGAAAGAAAGTTCTGTACATCATGAGGATGTACCAACAGAAGAGGCATCTCAGTAAGAGTGTCAGGAGGGACTTACTCTAGGATATGAGCTTCTTTTTAGTGATTTGGGAGGCAGGTCCAAGGAAGCATGGATTTCCTAATGGATTTGATTGCTCTGAGTGTTAGACATGAGCAGAGCATGGATGATGGGTCAGGTACAGAAATTCACCAGGGCAGAAAACCCTGGAGGCCTTAGGGGGCAAAACTGGCAAAACAAGAACCTTGCCCCCAGGGTAACCTATCCTGCCCTAGCATATCACTGGTCATGTGATTTGGAGCCCTGATCATTCATATCAATGATAAGGTGGTTTAGACCTCCCCCACTTTTCCTCGCTGAAGATAACATCTAGGCCCCAGTTGTATTTCAGCTCCAGGCCCAGAAAAGCAGCAAACCAGACAAATGACAGTGTGGCTGCCTTAGGACCAGCTACATTGACTAATGACCCCCTGCCGTAGCACTGACCAATCAGTGGATACCACAACCTGAAAGAGCATACGTGGAAAGCTGATGAATATTCTATTGAGACCCTCTCCTGAGACCTCCCCTAAGATTTCCACCAGCAACAGAAAGATAATTAGGTTCAGGACAAAGGACCCAGTGCTTGGTATCCCTCCAAGGAGCATGCCCATACCATTCCCTCTCAGGCACACATCCCTCAAACTCTAAGGGACTCCTGGGGACTTGCAACCAGAGGAGTAATGGACAGCAGCAGCTGGCCCTGGGCTTATCTCTAATCATGTCTATAAGGCCCCCTTTCCTCTGACTTCCCAGTGAGCTAGAGCAGGCCTTCTCTGCAGCCAGCCTGTACTAGCTGCCTTAGCCCCGCCCCCGACCCCCACCCCGGACCCCATCCCTGGCCACCTCGGTCCTGCCCTCCCTGCCTGGGCTGCCTCAGCGCCCCCCACAATGGCCCTGGCCATCTCAGCCCTGCCCCCTGGCCCTGGCTGCCTCGGCCCAACCCCCCAAGCCCAGAGCCTTGTGCTCGTTGGCTGGCTCTGACCCAGTTCCTGATTGGCTGGTGGGCGTGGCTTGGTCAGAGGTACACTCAATTTGCATATTATGTTTTTATTAGATAGGATATATATTTTATTGAGTTTTTACAGAGAGGATGAGAGAGGGATAGAGAGTTGGAAACATTTATCAGCTGCCTCCTGCACACCTCCTATTAGGGATGTGCCCCCAACCAAGGTACATGCCCTTGACTGGAATTGAACCTGGGACCTTTCAGTCCACAGGCCAGCACTCTATCCACTGAGCCAAACCGGTTAGGGCTCCTGTTGCTTCTTCTATGCCCTTCCTTGTTTCAGTCTCATAATTGTATTTTTGCTGAGGTCAATAAATTCTTGTTTGCTTTTCTACAGTTTGTTTCTTGATTGAAAATATTTCCCTCAAAAAGATAAGAACCACGATCCCAGCTGGTAACCCCAATCAGTAACATGAGGAGACAAGGACAATTTTGTTTGTGATCTTGATCATTTTTATCTACAAGATAGCCATTCTAAAGAATACATGTCAGGCCAGTAAAAAATGCTGGCAAAAAAAAAATTCAAACTTATTTTTATGACTGGCATCTGATGCATGCAACTAAGAGCAAGGGACTTTCAGTGCGTGTGGCAAACATTTCATAGGAGAAATGAATATTTATGACTAGAGTATGAAACTTTGTTATTGGGTCAGTGGCTGGGAGGACTTGGTATGGTATTCAATGCAATGGAAGTGATGTCATTTCTACTGAATCTTGTGTAGTCAGTCTCTAGGCTGCAGCCCAATAGCATCTATTCTTACAGACACAAATTGAATGCCTTATTGCCGTGGTCGGCAAACTGCGGCTCGTGAGCCACATGCGGCTCTTTGGCCCCTTGAGTGTGGCTCTTCCACAAATACCACGGCCTGGGCGAGTCTATTTTGAAGAAGTGGCATTAGAAGAAGTTTAAATTTAAAAGATTTGGCTCTCAAAAGAAATTTCCATCATTGTACTGTTGATATTTGGCTCTGTTGACTGATGAGTTTGCCGACCACTGGGTTATTGCAAGCCATTAATATTGGTGATTGTGCACAAAATATCTTCTAATATGAATGTGTTCCAAGTAGATGGCCACTTCATTGCAGCAGAAAGTCTTATGTTCATACTTATTAATATTAGTTTCTCTGTTGGTAATAGATGCTCAGAAGCACTACTGACCATAATTATCATTTTCGTTTCATGCACCAATGTCACAATTTGACCACTGGGAATCCCTTTAGGTTAGCTTCCTATGATACTAACCCAGAACTTTTGAAAACATCCTTGTTTTCTTACAACAAAATAACCCATACCCAACTCTATTTTTTCTAGCATATTACTAGAGTTTACTAAAGATTTCATTCATACTCTACTAATAACTCTGACTGCTACACATGATGCTAAGTATATATGCAGTTGGAATGCCACCAAATTGTAGAAAGGGCAATTAGTAATCAGTGAGTTTATCATCAGTGTTGTCTTCATTTGATTGTGGTTTTCAATTACTCTAATTCTTGCATTTTAATTATAAATACTGTCAATTTAGCTTCATCATTATTAATTTAGCTTGGGAGTAGTTGTTTGTTCTCCTTATAGGGAGAAAGGATATTTATTTGCATCAACAATATTTTTATGTATAATTTTCCAATAAGTAAATGCTAAGATGTGAATGCATTGAAGTTCTAATATGAATTAGTCATTCCCTCATTTTTTGAGCAGCTGTATTCTTAAACTTCAGAAATGTACAGGGACTCTGAAAACCACATTTAAAAACTCATTTTTCCCCCTGGAAAGTTAAAAAGTTATTTATATATTTCCAATAAACATTTTACTACAAAATTTTTATTTTGTTTTTCTATAATTCTTTATTATCATGGAATTCTTTTTTCCCTTGAAATGTGGAAATAAGTAAAAAAGAAGGCTATAAACAAATAAGTTTAACACTGTCCTTAGTGAAGTCTTTCTCACCTGAAAACTCAATATTAGAAATACCAGAATATGTTGGGTAATTTTATTTTACAAAATATTCATATCACCAGCAGTCTTGATAGGGTAGGCATATGTATTATTTTAAAAAATTCTCTCTCTGCTGCTCTTTCCCATGTCACCTTTCTTTCCTGGCTACCCAACATTGAGAATCAGCACTATTTGGGGGCTCACTCTAGTCCCTAAAGGTTATGAATGACTTTTCAGAATGGTGCTCAGTGGAAGCAAAAACGAGAAAGTCCATTGGCCATTTCCACACCTGCCTTTCATATGTTTTTATGATGTTAATTTGCATCTTTTATTTTCACTCAAAGAACTACTTTTAGCATTTCTTGTTTAGGCAAGTTTCGTGGTGATGAATTCCCTCAACTTTTATTTCTTCAGATATGTCTTTATTTCACCATTTCTTTTTCTTTTAAAATGTATTTTTATTGTTGAAAGTATTATAGATGTCTTCCTCCGACCCCCCCCACGCTTCCCCAGGCTTTCACCACACTATTGTCTGTGTCCATGGGTTGTGCATATATAACCCACCGACCCACCCCCACCTTCCCTCTGAGATTCCGCAATCTGTTCCATACTTCTAGATCTCTGAAGTTAGAGTAGTGGCAACTATATAGGACTTACAGTTTGGTTCCCTACCCATGTGATGTTATAATATGGACTCTGTGTTTCCTGGCTTCTCTAGTCAAAGCTTACTAGTTTTGGACTGGATATTATACCCAGCATTATATGGGGCTATTAATTAACTTCCTTGCCCTGTTGGGGCAGCAAGCCAGAATCCAGGGCCCATGTGGCTCATTGTTTGGGGACACGAGGCTGGCAACATGTGCACTAAATATCCTCCTGGGCAGGTGAGGCCACTGGTTTTGCTCTGCAGATAGGGAAATCCAGGGTCCATGCTTTCTGTTCAAGAGATGTTTTAAAATGAGCCATCTGTCATGAAAGTAAAAAGAGCATTTCTAAAATGATACTATTCATTTAAAATACAGCAGCAGACAACTTGTTTCTAGGATACTGAAAGCTCATTTGAAAGCCTTATCCTGCAAGGAAGGGCTAAGTTGGCAACTTCTTACTATCTCTTCCCAGTACTTTCTCACTCAGGATACAGGAGTTTAGGTAAGTTTAAAGAAGAATGAGAATGTACTTAGATACAATGAAGCATTTTCTTGAAGCATTTGAATCCATTCTAAGTGTTGGTCTAAAACTGGCCTAAAGAAAGTGAGAGAAAAAAGGAACAAAATAAACATAATCTGATCAAAATGGAAACTGACCTAAAAAACTTCATCCAAAATGAAAATATGATTGCAAAAGTATATAAATGTGAGTGAATGTTTTACCTTACTAACGTGTGCTTGATGATTTCAGCATAGGTTCTGTTTTTGTTCAGTTTTAAAAGCTACATGTTTAAGGATTTCCTCAACTCTGAGACAAGAAGGATTAAGGATAGTTATGAAGAGACTAGTAGCCCTGTGCACAAATCCATGCACCAGTAGCTATCTGCGGTTCCTGGCCACTCCATGCCTGCTTCCCAGAGGCTCTCCATGGCCCAGAGGCCCACCTTCGCCCCGCCCTGGCCAGAGGCCCATCAATGGCTGGGCACCCAATGCATGTCTCATCACCGCAGCGGTGAAGCAGCATTCCACCAGGCTGCTCACACTGCCCGTTCTCAGCGGCCACCCCCCAGGGATTGGGAGACTCCAGCAGGGCTGAGAAGACTAGATGTCGCCATCTTGTGATGGAGTGATGGTTGATTTGAATATTACCCTTTTATCAGATAGGATAAGCTCTTCAGAGACTCAAGAACATTTTTTAAAGTTTATCTTTTGGATGTACATGAGTATTTATTTTCATGAAGTCTTTGTGGTTTCAGGGTAGACCAAATAGTTGACAACTTATAAATAATTCTGGTAACTATGGGCCTTTCTTCACCTCTTAGCTGAACTATAATTTACAGTTTAAAAAATCAGCCTGAGTGTGAAATAGTTGTCTACTATTGTCTCTACACGTTTTGATTAACTGCCAGCTAAGAAACCTTTGGGCAAAACTTTATAAGGTTATCGTTTGGTTCATTAGGGTTACTGGGGGAAGAAAGAAAAGACAGTCTTCAGGTTGCTGCTAATTAAAATAATTGCCAAGACTCCTCTCCAAGGTCCACTCTTTCAGTTATAAGATGCATGTGTAAATGAAGCACTCCAGGCCATCAGCAAATTGACAAAAGCAAGTTAGAACCAGAGAGGTTTTCTGTTTAAACTGAGCTGATATATAACAGGCTCAGCTGAGGGGAAAATGATGAGGGAATCTATTTACAAGGGTTCCATAGATTATCTTTTCTGAGCAGATGTTTTGAGGAATATTGCAAAAATATGGTTTCCTTCCTTTTTCAAGGACTGTTATTGGAACTTGGATTTCACACTTATGATCCAAAACTCTGACCCACCATTTGCTAGTTTTTGGTGTTTTTTTTCTCAGTTAGGGGACTTCATGTTGATATTTTAGGGAATAACAGTGCTATCATAGAAGCTGTGTGTGACTCACTCCTACACCAAGGGAATATTACTATAAGCACCTGTGTCTCTCTGCCAGTAGGAAGTCTCAAACCTTGGGAGCTTGCTCACATTATGCACAGGGCAGGCTCAATCTGGGGACTTTCGCCCCTGGGAGCAGCCATTCATCCAGAAATGACAACAGAAATTGGAAGATAAATACCATAAGCCTCCTTGGCTCTGGTGAGACAGTTCTGAGGCCTGGTCTCCACTGTCTCCTGGAAGTTCCCAGTGGAATTGTGCCCCAGTTGCCCTCAGTGGAACCCTGTTCATTATGCAGCCTGTACTTGCTTGCTTTCCTTGTCTATCCTGTTTCCTCATTTATCTCTTAGTTGCTGGGACCACTTTCCAAATGAACTATTTGCACTTTAATTCTTGTCTCGGGGTTTGCTTTTGGAAGGACCCAATCGAAGATAAGTGCTGTTGCTAAAATAAAAGTGTTGAGATATTTCAGTGTGTATGGATCCAAGCAAGTCATCTCTTATTTTATTTATGTTCTTACCTTCCTTAATCATAACCCAAAAAGTTGTCCCAATAAAAATTTGAGAATTTTTGGCAATAGCTAAATAATGCATAGAATTATCACATCTCTGATTCCTGAATGTTAATAAATGTTCATGAAATTGTTAAACAGACCAAATTTTTTTTAAAAGTTACTTCCAAGCATTTCATTTCACTTGTGATATTTTGATACAGTCACAGGGATTTCCTGGAAGTTATGTTAGATACCTATTAATTGAAAATGTGACCAGATCATTTGTGAAAGTAATTTTAGAGACAAGACAGGCAGTTTTAGGGACAAGAGGGGTCCATGGGAGAGGAATAGATATATGAAGGGCAGAGATAGCTCCAAGATGCCAGAATTACTTATCTTAACATTCACAGAGGAATGAAGAATGTTACGAGAGAAGGGGAAGAGGGAGACACCGGGTGGGCATTGAACTTTGAAACTGATACCATGCTGGAGAGTGACCACTTAGAAGAGCATGGGGGACATAAATTAAGGAAGGGTCCAATTAGGAAGGGTAATGAAGAGACAAAGAGGTCCCAGCATTTATAAACAGGAGACAAAGATACTCAGAACTGATTTTTTCTAGAGAGAGAGTGAGAGAGAGAGCAGATTTTTTTCCCATTTGGACCCCTTCCCAGGGGTTTTTTACAAGTGTAAAAAAACTTGTAAAAAAAACTTAAATAAAAACAGATTTTTATTTAAAATATTTTAGTCTGTGAATTTTATTCTTCAAACTTTGTAGGACAAGAACCCATAGGAGGAGAGTCCACTCCTGAACTCCATGTAACAATTGGACACTAAGCATAGCTCAAGTCAATGTCTCCATGACATCATTCAGTTAAAAATTAAAAAGTTGAGTTTAAAACCAGGATATTTAATATACTAACCTCCTATTTTATATATATTTAACTATCTGGAGAATCACTTTTTTCCAGATTCAATCAGACATTTGTCATGAAATTTTTAACATTGGGCTTTGCTATATTAATAAACAATTTTGGCAAGGCTTTTTCCTCAATCCTCCCAAGTCTTTTAAACACACCCATGTTCTATTGACAAGCATAGTAAAGTGGTAAAGAGAAACTTTTAATGGTGCAATGTCAAACTGCCTCTCTCATTCCTAAGTTATTTTCTGATTATCTGGAAGCAACAAAAAAGTTGCCCATTCAGTCAACACCACTCAATTGTTCATGTTACTTTAAGGTGTCCATCCACACATACAAACCAGGTAAAGGATACTGACTGAATTCAGTCCAGTGACAGGGTATTTATAAAATATTTGATCAATAATCCAATTATTAAGTCATTAGAACTGGTCAGAGAAAAGAGTTGATGAAACTGATGCCATAGACTCAAACCACCAGTATTTGAATGAGTTTTGTTCCATGCCATGGTTACAGATTGCATATTCCATTTAGCCAAACATGTTACAAATGCATTATTTTGGTCACCCTTAAGAAAAACCTTACACTCCAAAAGAAATTCAGTAGATGCTCCTCAATACTTTATGGCCTACAGTTACAGTTTTGTTCTTTGGCTTATTTGACATACTCTAAAACCCTTTTTTCTCTCATTCTATTACATCTGGAGTATTGATCTAAGAGTGATTGTAGTCACCAATGGTGAAAATGAGAATAGGTCTATTTTTCTGTCTGCTTAGCTTGTTCTAGGTGGCCTGGGATGCTAGATTTTAAAAGATGGGTGAAGAAAAGGGAAAACAGAAAGAAAATATCAAATTTTGCCCTTCTTTTCCTCTAGAAGCATTTGACCATTGCTCAACTCCTGGAATCTAAAGGAGGATTTCACTGCACATAAGAAATAGAAGCAAGGGAGGAACCAAGATGGCAGCATAGGTAAACACCTATTGTTCTGCCCCATGCAACAATTCTAAAACTACAACATAACAACAAAACAAACATCACCCAGAATCACCAGAAAGCTGGCTGAGTGAAAACTCCACAAATAAAAGAAAAGGTGGGACACTGAGACTCAGAAGAGCGGCGGGAGCGCAGCCTTGAAGATAGCGCAGAAACAGGTTAGGAGCCAGCCTGGTCTCGCGCGAGGGCTGTAGGGCTTGAGCAGCAACCCCGGCTGGATTTCGCCAACGGGGAGGGTGGAGATGTCCCACTGCACCGATTCTCCAGTGCCAGGCGAGGTCCGAGGTCCAGGGGATGCACTCTGGAAACCGGGCGCGGCAGAGGTCCCCTAGTCTGTAGAGAAACCCGGACGCTTGGAAAAGAAGTTTGTGCACAGGTAAACTGTGCGACAGCACAGACGCGCAACTTGCTCCCTGGAAACTTGCGCCCTCCCCGCTCCCGGAAACCACTGGACTGCTTTTACAACCCTGGGAGAGACTTTGGGTGTGCAGACTCATTTGGGGAGAGGCAGAGTTGTCTGGCAGAGGGTAGAGACTAGTGGCTTTCTCTTGGAGGTGCCTGCAACCATTCTGATCCAACAGAGCCCCGAGCGCGCGAGCCCCGCATAGGACGTAGCTGAGGCTGCCTTCTCAGCTCAGAGACTCCGCCCATCCAACCTGAACACAGTCTCCCTTCACAGCCAATTGGCCTGGATGTCAAACCCTCCTAGGGCTAACAACAACAAGCTGGGCTTAAATTCAAAAATACTGTACAACCCATAAAGGATTGCAGTAAGAGTTCCCACCTCAGGTAACTGAGGAGGCTGTGCCACTGACCCTTAGAGGACATCTACCACATAAAGCAGCCACCATGCAGAGACATGGAAAGAAATCAGGTGTGAAAGAAATGGAGGAGAAAAGACGACTAGACATAGAGTTCTAAACCACAGTTATAAGGCTTTTCAAGAGGCTCCTAGAAAAGGCTGATGAACTTAATGAGAACTACGAGGAAATAAACAAGAACAACCAGGAAATGAATGAGACCTACAAGGAAATGAATGAGACTTACAAGGAAATGAATGAGACCTACAAGGAAATGAACAAGACCTCTGAGGATATGAATGAGACCCTCACAGATATGAAAAAGGAGCAACTAGAAATCAAGCATCCACAGACTGAAATAAAAAATATTACACAAAGTCCTAAAAGCAGGCCAGAGGGCCACAAGAACCAAGTCAAAGATTTGAAATACAAAGAAGCAAAATCCATTCGGCTGGAAAAGCAAGAAACAAAAAGAATCCAGATAATTGAAGACAGTGTAAGGGGCCTCTGGGACAACCTCAAGCATGCCAACATCTGAATTATTGGGGTGCCAGAAAAAGAGAGAGAGCAAGACAATGAAAACCTACTTGAAGAAATAGTGACTGAAAACTTCCCCCACCTGCTGAAAGAAACTGACTTAAAAGCCCAAGAAGTACACAGAACCCCAAAATATAGGAATCTTAAGAGGACCACACCAAGACACATCATAATTAAAATGCCAAGAGCAAAAGATAAAGAGAGAATATTAAAAGCAGCAAGAGAAAAACAGTTGGTTACCTATAGGGGTGCACACATATGATTTTCAGCGGATTTCTCAACAGAATCGATGCAGGCCAGACAGGAGTGGCAAGAAATATTCAAAATAATGAATAGCAAGAATCTACAACCAAGATTACTCTATCCAGCAAAGCTATCATTCAGAATTGAAGATCAGATAAAGTGCTTCGCAGATAAGAAAAAGCTAAAGGAATTCATCACCACCAAGCCAATATTATATGAAATGCTGAAAGATATTCTTTAAGAAGAGGAGGAAGAAAAAGGTAAAACTATAAATTATGAACAAATACACATCTATCAACAAATGAATCTAAAAGTCAAGTGAATTAATAAGCTGATGAACAGGATAAACTGTTGAATATGACAGAATCATGGACATAGAGAGGGAATGGACTGACAACTCTTGGGGAGAAAAGGGGTGTGGGAAGTACAGCAAGATACTGGACAAAAATCTTGCAACAATGGGAGAGGACAGTGGGGAGGGGGAGGTGAGGGTAGAGGGTGGGATGGGTACAGGGTGGAGGGGAGCTATAGGGGGATAAAAAAGGGGGAATGATGTAATTAATAAACACAATAAAGATTTAAAAAAAAAGAAATAGAAGCAAGGATCTCAAACCTACGTATAAACCATATATTTATATTCTTTATTTTGTTGACTATTACTGAGTTCAAATTGCATTTTGTGATGTTTTCAGGCTTCTCGTAAGGCAAAGGCCTCTAGGACATGAAGGAATACAGGATCCTTCTGTGCCTGATGGTGCTACTGTCTCACTGCTTACCTGAAAATTATTACTCTGTTTGCCCCCATCACCTACTCCAATCTTTCTGAAAAATAGGGTTGCTATGAATTAGGTAGAATCAATGCAGTATAAACTAGCAAAAATTCAAATAGACCTAATTCATTGATGTAACAGAAGAAAGACTAATAAAATTTGTGAATTAGGCAAAGCTAAGAAAGATGCCAAATTCTTTAGAAGTTAAGATTGTGATAAAATAAGAACTTCATAGATTAGAAGTCACCCTGGCTTTGAAAAATGAAATGATAGCCCTTGCCATTTGGCTCAGGGAATAGAGCATTGGCCTATGGATGAGAGGGTCCCAGGTTGGATTCTAGTCAAGGACAGGAATCCTCCCCAGCCTAGGCACTGGTTGGGGCTTTTGCAGGAGGCAACCAATCAATTTGCCTCTCTCACATTGATGCTTCTCTCTATCTTTCTCTCTCTCTTCCATTCTCCCTAAAAATCAATAGAAATTATCCTTGGGTGAGGATTAACAAAAACACACCAAAAAATGAAATTATGAAGTGCTAAATAATAATAATACCAAAAAGGGTCTTCACATGGAAGTTGAGGGAGTTTTCCTCTAATGAAGATTTATAAATTCAGGTAAAATTAAAAATGTGAAGGAAAGGTTGCTTGCCTCCATCTCATTTAGTTCTTTTTTTCTGGAGATTCCTTCTTTTCTCTCCTTTGGGGGTTGTCTCCCCATTTTAGTGTCTCTTTATATTTGCTTCTATGTATTAGATAGAACTGCTATGCCTCCCAGTCTTTGTGGATGGCCTCATGTAGAAAGTGTCTTAAGGGGTCCAGTAATGTAGTCTCTGTTCATCTGAGCTGGATGCTGTAGGAATGTCCCTTGTATGCATTGTTTGGGCTCTTCGTTTGTAATTGGGACTTGATTGTTCATGTCATGTTCCTGCGAGGGATCTCTCTTCTGACTTGCTGCCAGTGAGGTTCAACCCCAATGCTGTGGGTGTCAGCTGCAGGTGCTTGGGTTCCTGCTGGCTTTTGCCTCATTGAGCAGTCCAGGATGGTATCTGCAGTGGAACACAAACTGCTGTTTCTGATCATTAGATCAGGCAAAGACTCAAAGCCTCCAAAGACCCTCTGCCTGCAGGCTGATTGGGTTCAGTCTGGAGTACCTGGAGCAATAGCCCACAGGTGGGATGAGAGGTTTTCCAGTAGGGGTAGGGCAATTGCTTCTGCCTGGAGGCTAGTTGTTATTCTCAGTCTCTTGATAAGCCTCAAAAATTCTACACGATCTTCCAATAGAGTTAGGCTTTGCCACCTGGATAGCAAAGTTTCCCTGAGAAAGATGACCTCCCCAGCGTGAGGGAATGATTCAGCACAGGAAAATGGGGTGTCTGCCTTCTGACCTCCAACCCTAGAACCCCCAACCCTGGCTTCTGCTTACACAACTCCAGTCCACTTTGACCTCCCTCTGCTGGAGTCCAAGGTGAGTAGCTTCACATGAAATTTTGTGTATTGGCCTTATAAGATGGTTCCTGCATTTTAAGCTGCCTTTCCCTGGCACACAGCAACTTTGCTTTTCACAGCCAGGTGTTATATTGGCACCTTTCTCAATTCTGTTGCTCTAGGTAGGCTAGACAGCCCAGCTTGATGTTTAGACCTCAGAGTTCTCAGTGGGAACCCCCCACAGCTGAGATATCCCTTTGGAACTTTAGCTGCTGTCTGTGGGAGCCCAGCCAGCTCTCTGAGGTCTCTGCCCTTCCTCCCAGCCTCTATGTGGTCTCCACTTTTCTTCCTTGGTTATCAGGATTCTCTCCAGCTGGTCTTCAGTTGATTATTCTGGGTGGTTGTTTTATATTTTAGTTGTAATTCCACTCTGGTCCTGGGAGTGTATTTCAGAGCTTCTACTTACTCTGCCGCCATTTTTATATCACTTAACTCCAATGTGATGAAATATATTAAAGTGGAATTAACATTGTGGTCCTACTATTGTTGAAATAAGTTTGTATTGATAGCAGTAAAATCATTAACTTTGAAGTCAGAATGGGGTTTCAAATCTTGGCTTCTCTATTTGCTAGCTGTGACTGTAGATAAATTATTATCCTTCTTTAGCCCTATTTTCTTCAGCAATAAAATGAATAATGCTATTTTTATAAGGATTTTGTACAGGTTAAATGAGATCATGTAAGTCAGTGGTTCTCAGGGGCAGTTTTGCTCCTTTGGGAACATCTGGCAATGTTTGAAGGTGTTTTTATTTTGATTGTCACAACTTGGGGTGCCATTGACCTCTTGTGTAGAGGCCAGGGATGCTACTCAATATCCTACACTGTACAGGAAAACTCCAATAACAAAAATGTATAACACACAATGTCACTAATGCCAAGTTAAAAAAAACCTGGTTAAGTACATGGCCCACCACCAGATATGTAGTGAGCATGGAGCAAATTCTACTTTACTTATTTAATTATACTTTAAAAGTACCACTTTCATTATTGCTACCTCACTAAGAATGTAGAGAACTAAAGTTTATGGGAAAGGACAAAGGAAGAAAATTGTAGGCTTGAGAAACATGCTGAAAGTGATATGGGGTCTAACCATTGAAGGCCTTTGTGGGACAAAGTAAAATGCTCATTCTAAACTTTTTATTTTAAACACTAAAAAGAACAGGTAAACTTTAAGCAGTTAAAAGGGGATGAGACCATTAAAAATTTTCTCTTGCTAGAGTGATAAGAAGCCCTTAGAAAAATGTAACCTATACAAACAAATGAGACTGTATTAAACACATTGCAGGGTATTAAAGCTATTAAGATTATTGGACTGTGAAATATGCTACCAAGGAAGGGCAAGATCCACCACCTCTGAGACACTTAAAACTCAACTAACAAAACATTCCAAAGTATATTTCTGGGAAAAGGGAACTAACACAAAGAGGTCTACTAATTCAAGAGGCCTCTTCCTTTCCTTCTGATAATTGTGTTTCAGCAGTTACTTTCAAATTGGTAGGAGGCAAAATATCAAATTGAAAACGAACTTTCTGGGCTCAAACCATAATATCCGTTACTTTATGAGTTTGGCAAAGATGATCGAAATTGGCAGAAGCTTATCTATTGAAAAAAAACAACAAGGCTATTAAAGAGGAAAAGATACCATAATCTATCAAATTAGCTTTAGTGTCTGGGCTGTACACGGCGGGCTTGACTTTGAAGGGAAAAAATTCTTCAGACATGATCAAAACAACATGGAAATCATTACATAGAAGATAATGATAAAACTCATTGTAAAATTTTAAATTGAATGTGTAGTCCTAGTTGCAGGGTAGTGATTTTTTTTTACCTCAGAAATGGAATAAGAGTTCACAAATCTTTTGAAATGTTGAAGCATATGTTTAAGAAGCAGTTTGTAAACTGTAAAGTAATATAGCACAAACAGACTATATATGTATTTAGTAAATTATGCTGTGTTCTCTTTAATAAGAAAGTCATTTGACAAGCAGCATCTCAATTGATTAAAGCAAACAAAATGTACACAAATTCACGAGGTAGGCAGAACATAGGAAATGCAGCTGAGTCAAGTTAAATGACATGCTGAAGGCCGCTTGATATGTTTACAAGAACTAGATTGACAAAATAAGATTTTGCCTCTCTGACAACTGGATTAGTGCCCTTTCTGTTGCTTTGACACGCCCCTTTCCCTCCACATGCTTTCAAATGAGTACTCTTGAAAGGGCAGTACTTAAGGTTTGTATTATACAGCCATCTAAATGCTTGTTTCTCTAAGATCTTAGGCCTCTAGTTCATGATTGTGTTCCTACATGTAGCAGTTGGGCATTTAATGAATATGCTGACTTAATGAAGAAAGTTTGAGTTTTTACCAAGAGATTTAACAGATAACATTATTGAAATTTAGATGAAATTGGTATCGTTTCTTAAGAATTTCTATTGGTCAAAGCAATCTCTATTACAGATTAGGTTTCTGAGTTATCAACTATGATTTGTCAATTAATTGTCTAAATTGAGTTATATATGAAAAACGGTCTTGAAGTATAAAAATTTTGTGCTAATTTGTTTCATTTTCATCACAATTTTCATCATCCAGCATATGTTAGTTAAAGGAAATATTTTTGAATACCCAGTGGAGATGATGAGGAACACCTTAGTAATTTTCCTCGTTGGGAAAGTTATCATGAAAGGAGTGTTAGGTTTACTATATGTAGTTCATAAGAGCAGAAGTATAGCCAATTGCTAAAAGATATGGGGAATGTGTATGAGTGGAGGCTGTGATCCCAAAGTGTAAATGGCTTCCTTCAGAAGAAATGACCATCTCATTTTTGGAACGTTCAAATGGAGATGGACAATCACTCACTGGGAAAGCTGTGCAAAAATCCATACATTGCCCAGCAGGCATGACTCAGTGGTTGAGTGTCGACCTATGAACCAGGAGGTCACGGTTCTGTTCCAGGTCAGGGAACATGCCTGGGCTGCGGGCTCAATTGCCAGCATGGGGCATGCAGGAGGCAGCCAATCAGTGATTCTCTCTCATCATTGATGTTTCTATCTCTTTCTCCATCTTCCTTTCTCTCTAAAATCCAGTAAAAAAAATACTTTAAAAAAATCCAGACATTGAATAGAAATGGGGATTAAACTAAAAAATTCCTCCTCTGAGATTCTATTATCATGATGGAAAAATAGATATAAAATTCTTGAAATTGCTATCCGGCTCTTTACCTCAAAAACTAGTCCCAGCCAACAAAAGTTGTTCTTAATGAAAATTGCCTTGACTGTGTTATCAGTGGATCACAATTTATCAAAAACAATGCAGTCAAAATGCACTCAGGTTTAGCCAGACTTTTGCTATTTGGGCACATTCTTCCTAATTGAAAGTAAGATAGATGGGGTACTGAAATCTAAACAGCACCAGTAATGGCATCTAATTATTTTGTTGTAAAAACATAGGCATTCTTTCTCTTTTAATGGCTCTGTTTTCCTGCTGTTTGCAATTGAAACAGCTTCTTTCAGAAACTGTGTGAAATATTTCCTAGGTACCTATTGGGCTAGCCCCGAATGAGCAATTTATGCAAAATATACAAAATAACATTGCTGAAACTCAATGGTACTGCCCAGTCACAGGAAAGGCGAGCGTGGAATACACTGCAATTTAGTTCTCTCTGCAGGATCATCGGGGTAATCTTACTGTTGGAGAGACTGCTGACTTTTTTAAAAGGTTTGCAAATTACCGAATGACCAAAGGAGTGATAAATTCAATCCGCTGAATTAAAAGGTAAACACAACACTGGAGATGCTAGGGAGGGCTAGAAACGATTTTCCCCCCAAAGGGGAAATTTTTCAAATAGTATGCATATTTATTAAAATGACCTGCCATGGGTTCTACTCCAAATATTCTGATTCAGTAACTCTGGGATAAGGCACAAAAATCTGTATTTCCAACAAACTGTGTGAGGGAGGTCCAAAGCAAGCAGCACATAGATTATATTTTGAGAAACATAATCCTTCTGCACCTTACATTTTAGTTTCCCCCCAGATTATGAGTTGTAACATGGATGTTTCCCATGTATGGGGTTTTTTATTTAGAATTATGCTCCTTAGGACACTTAAGCATAAATTCAAACTCTTCCATTGAAGTTGATTATTATTTTACTAGAGGCCTAGTGCACGAAATTTGTGTACGGGGTGGGGGTGTGTCTCTCAGCCCAGCATTCACCTTCTCCAATCTGGGACCCCTCAAGGGATATCCAACTGTCTGGGTAGGATCGGGCCTAAATGGGCTGTTGGACAACCCTCTCACAATCCAGGACTATTGGCTTCCCAACTGCTTGCCTGCCTGCCTGCCTGTCTGATTGCCCCTAACCGGTTCTGCTTGTCAGCCTGATCACCCCCTAATCACTCCCCTGCCAGCCTGAATGCCCTTGTCCTCCCCTGCAGGCCTGGGTCCCCCCCAACTGCCCTTCCGTGCAGGCCCAGTCACCCCCAACTTCCCTCCTCTGCCGGCATGGTCACCACTAACCACCCTCCCCTGAATGCTTGATTGCCCCCAACTGCCCACCCTTGCAGGCCTGGTCCCTCCCACCTGCCCTCCCCTGCTGGCCATCTTGTGGCAGCCATCTTGTGTGTTGGAGTGATGGTCAATTTGCATATTACTCTTTTATTAGATAGGACATCCTTTTTTAAAAAAACTGAGACATGGTATTGATCTCTGTGCTCAGTAGGGCCCAAAGGAACACATAATCATCTCTGATGAATAAGTAAGTTTGGCTTTTGTACTGCTAGGACTCCAGTAATGGCCTAACTAACTACATGTGAATTTTGTGATGATGGACATATTCTTAGCTATCCAATATGGCAGCTAGTAGTCGCATGTAGTTATCAAGCATGTGAAATGTGACTGCTATAACAGAACAAAATTTCTAATTTTAGTTAAGGTAAATTTATACAGATACGCCATAGCTGGTTTGGCTCAGTGGATAGAGTGTCAGCCTATAGACTGAAGGGTCCTGGGTTTGATTCTGGTCAAGGGCACATGCCTGGGTTGTGGGCTTGATCCCAGTAGGGGACATGCAAGAGGCAGCCAATTAATAATTCCCTGTCATCATGGATGTTTCTCTCTCTACCTCTCCCTTCCTCTCTGAGATCAATAAAATACAGATAAATATATATAGGCACATGTGCCTAGTGGCTACTTTTTGGGTCATCACAGCTCTACACAAGATTTCTGGGAAGTGCAGTTGCTGGAAGTAAACTCTTAGAGTTGTTTCTGAGACAATGTGAAGAATGGAGAATATGTTTAGAAGATGTTGAGGGTGAATGTAGTGCATCTGAAAAGTTTCTTTTTCTTTTTGCCCACCAGACACTGGCCATTGGCCCAGTTGGGTGAAGCCACTATGCATTCTCAACAATCTTATGTAACAGAACAGATGCCTTTAGCTTTTCTCTGACTAAATTTAGTCTATTTTCCTGTGTTCTCTTTTTTTTTTTTACAGATGCAGACATTTCTGCAGTGAATTACCTTTAATATACACTTACTGAAAGCACACATCCTCACAGATGTGAACATTAAAATAAAATGTATTTCATTACAGTTTTAGTGACATCTCTCTGAGCAGTAGATATTATAAGTTCCATTTCTCAAGTAATACTGCTTTTGATCACGTAATTCTTTGGTAATGAAATGCCTTAGTAAGGCAGGTTTAAAAGAAAAGAAGGAAAAAGATGCTGAACCATGATTGAAGAATATTGAAAAAGTCAAAAAGAGATGGAAAAAAAGGAAGTGTGAGCTTTTAATTAATCTATAAATATGTTACTAATTTTATCACTTTTTTTGCTCAAAACACTTTAGTCTTTATTTTCTCCTTTTCCATTCCACATAAAGTTACACTACGCAGTAGCTTCTTCAAATTCAACTTTTAGCAACCCTGGCTGAATATTAGAATCACATTGGAACTTTTAAAAAATACAGTCATACCTCATTTTATTGCTCTTTGCTTTATTGCACTTCACAGATGTTGCAAGACCCTTCTCAAGCAAAAAGATTGATTTGCTTTATTGCAATACTTGACTTATTATGATACTCACTTTATTGCAGTGGTCTGGAACTGAATTCCCAATGTCTTTGAGGTATGCCTATACTGATATTGACACTCTTGACATTTCTGATTTAAGTAGTTTATGGAGGGGCCTACCATAACATGTTTTCATCTTCCTGTATTTTAGAAACCACAAAAATTTAGAAGAGGAGGGGAATTCAAAATCAACAAATCAAGTCCTCTTGTGTTTTAGATGAAGAAAGTGAGGTCCACAGAGGGCAGTGAGTGGCGCCAACTCAAAAACACTGAGTGTCCAGATTATTATGATCTCTGAACACATAATAATCTGGCCACTCAGTGGATATCCTATTAATAAAAGACTAATATGCAAATTGTCCCCTAGACCAGGAGTTTGACCAGCAGGCAGGCTGGCCAATTGCCCATGTCCCCTCCCCCTGGCCAGGCTGGCTGGACCCCACTATGCAAAAATTCATGACTGGGCCTCTAATATATACACAATCTTCCAGATGATTTTAAAGTACAGCTGAAGTCGAAAACCACTTTATACCTTTGGTTCTCTCTCTCTCTCTCTCTCTCTCTCTCTCTCTCTCTCTCTCTCTCTCTATATATATATATATATATATATATATATATATATATATATATATATACATACACACACACACACACACACACACACGAGACCCATTGTAGGAAGATTCCTGCAAGAATAAAGCTTCCTGTGGCCTGAGCAAAGCTCCCTCCCTTCTCTGCTGCCTTGCTCACTCCCTTCTCCACTACCTCACTCTCTTCCTCCTCTGCTGCCTTGCTTGTTCCCATCTCCATTGCCTCACTCCCATCTTTTCTGCCTCACTCCTTGTCTCCTCTGCCTTGCTCCCTCCCTTCACCCCCGCCCTGCTTGCTTACTTCTCCACAGCTTTGCTCCCTTCTGCAGTGCTTGGCTTCCTTCTAGGTTGTCTTCTGTGCATGGATATGCAAACTAACCATCTCTTGGTTGTGTTAATTTGCATACTCTGATTGACTTTTGGGTGTGGCTTGTGGGCATGGCTTGTGTATGTAGTGAAGGTATGGTCAATTTGCATATTACTCTTTTATTAGATAGGATACACACATACACACACACACACACACACACACACACACACACACTCACTCACTGAGTGACCAGATTATTATGCATTCAGAGATCATCATAATCTGGCCATTCCATGTAGTTATTTGTGCTTGAGTTAGGGCCAGAGCTGAGAGTCTGAGTCCTTGTAAAATTCACTTTCTAGAGTAGCACATTGCCTGTATTTCCAAGTCATGGGTTCAGCCTAACTTTATTTTGACATATTTACCAGTAGTGCTACTCTTTCTAATCCCCCTTTGGCTTTCTCTGTGGTTTCTATTTCAAACATTCTTAGGTTATATGATGTAGTTGTACTGATTAAAGGGATTGTTGGAATGACCTTTGGGCAGTTTATATCTAGTTGGAATATGACAACTGAGGAAGTATATAGTGGGTTAAAAATATAACCAAAGGTATTAAGTGGTTCTCGACTTCCGCTGCACTTTAGAATCATCTGGAAGATTGCTAAAAGTACCGACGCCTTGGCTTAGTATAATTCAAAATAGTATCTTTGTAGATGGGCTTTTAGCATGGGTATTTTAAATGTCAACCAGGAAATTCTAATATGCAGCCAAGTTTGAGAACCTCTGATCAGAGGAAAGATGTCTAGGAAGACCTCAGATTATTAAATACTAGATGGTCAAGTAGTTACACTAATTATGTCCCCCTTGCCATTTCCTCCAGATAATTTAATATGAATCTGCCATGTTGGCTTTACCAAGGCCTCACAACCTAGGTAGTTGCCATGGTTATCACAAAAGCAAGGTCATTGTTGGGAATACAGAAAATCAACATTTCCTTCAAACCAAAATGTGAGCTATACTGAATTTATAGACCCAGTGACTTTTTTTCAGTAGTTTTGAGAGGACTGCTTGTTCTAGAAGTGTTGTGTGGACTCTGGAGTCAAACCTAGGAAATTATTTTTAAATCTCTTTTGATGTGTATGGGTTTGTATTTTTTTAAAAGAAAATACTTTAGAGAGTGACATTACCAAGTTAGTGACATAGGTCATTCTTGACTTTGGTCTCCCTCACAAAAAGAACAACTATCAAATATTCATGGACAGGATATCAACTATTCATGGACAAGAATTCTAGAACACAGAGTTAAGGTTAAAGCATCCCTCTTCACCCCAGAGACCAAGACAGAATGCATTTGAAGGATAAGAGGAATGGCTACATGCTGACTGTGTTGTCTCTCCTGTGGCCAGCACAATAGAATGTGGAGAGGTCCTTCCCGAGCCTATTGTTCCTACAGTGGGAAAAGAGAGCTCAGAAGTGACATCCAGCCCTCACCCCAGCCTGTGGTTACTTCATATGCACTCCTACTCTGGTTTTGCTCCAAGGAGATTACAGGGGAATTGGAAGGGCTCAACTACTGGGAATCTGCTAATGACAGAGAAGTGAAAAGGTTCTTACAATAACCAGCACTTGGATATTGGCAGACAAAGTTCATAACTCCAGTATCCAAGTGGTTGTTAATCCCAACCAGTGGCTTTAGTCAGCTGTAGAACCAAGTTAATGGTGCAATCTGACCACAAACATGGCAGGGCACAGGTCTGCCTGATTCCGGCCCTCAGAGGACTTCTGTGGTGCATGGAGCCTGGTGTGACCCCACGTAGGCAGAAGAGCTGAGTCATAGCCCCCCCCACACACACACTTTAAAACATTGGTCCCTCAGCCCTATCTGACATGGAGGGCTGAAAAGATGACCTAGAAGTTGCATAACCCAGCAAGTGGAAGCTGAGAGGTGGGTAGACAGAGCTGACCACCATCATAGCAAAGCCAGTAGCCCTTGTTTGACCAGGAAACTTAAGGCATGGGTTGGCTTGAGTCAAGATCACAAAGAGCCTTGATGGCCTGGAGCTTCTCCTCCTGCTAGGCCCAGGTGGAGAAACTGATTCATAGTCCTACTTATTGCTGAAGACATGAAAAGCTGAATAGCCTATCCAACAGCCCTGTTTGAATGTCATGACAGGGAACCTTATATAATTCAAGTCATGCACAATATTATGACAAATTCTTATTGAATCAAATAGATCTTAGTCATATGGTTAGTGCCTCCACAATCCCAAAACAGCCTATGAAATAAGAAACACTCCGGTGGTTAGGCACATTGTTCCAGCTCCATTAAACTAAGCATCAATGTACAGATAAATCATTTTGGTTCTTGATTACATTGTTTCACCTTTGTTCTGGTGACTTGGCTCCATGGTGGCAAAGCCCTGGAACTCCACTGATTCTCTCAAAATAGTGCATTTATTTCTGAGGAACAACAATCTCTTCAAGTTATTCTTCCAAGATTTCTATAATGATTGGCAGAGTCCTTGGCTATGTTCCATTTCTACATTAATTAATCATTGCAAAATAATGTCAGATTCATTTAAAGATGAGGAAATGTTTAAAACAGATTTCTGATTATTCTGAAATGATATGAAACAATGCAAAATCATGCCAAACTTAGGGGGTTTTTTTTGTAAATATAAAGTCTGTTCTTCTCAGAAAGTAATTTTTAAAACTCTCTTGGACCATCTAATGAGATTCAGTTCCAGATATTACATTTTATAAACTTGAAGAGGTTGGATTTTTTTTTTGCCCCCTCCAGTTCTCTTAAGTATTTTAAGCCTGCATGTATTTCCTTGGTGTCTGGGCATGTGCCTTTTTCAGGATTGTCTGATGGTACTGCTGTGCAATGTGATTAGGGAATTTGAGAAACAAGGAAGTTGGATGAAGGTCATTACCAATTAGATGGAAACTAAAGGCTACTGAGCTACTCAAATAGAATGAGTAATTATGCAAACTTTTTGAAAGACATTTAGAATGTAATTTCACTGTAGATTTTCATTAAATTGAAAAATGGCAGACATATCAAGTCTACCCAGATACCCAAATACACATGCCTCATGGCAAGGCAATTTCCTAAAATCAAGGAGGAATTCGGAATGGCTACAGTATAGCTTAAGCCATCAATAATAGCTACCTCAATAAGAGAGGCTAAAGCCTACGTATAGCCCTTTAACTAGCAATCCTATTAGCCTCATGGGCCTGAGAATGATTATGGGAAGTTCTCCCATATTTTCTTAGATATTAGAGAAAACTAATAGGATAGCCATCTCCCAAGACCAGCATTTACCTCAACCTAATGGAGGAGGATTTGATTCTTTGCTTGTTTCTCTAATAGGCTGATATAAAATACTAATTTGCCCCAATTTAAAAGTATATTGCAAATATTCCCTGTGAACATATAAATGTATAACAACAATTTGTTTTGAAGGGTAAAATACAGAATAAACAACTGTCCACAAATTGGATCCTTTTCTCATGTATTTAATTATAGTCATTTTAACAGCTTCACCAATTGCATCTTTAATTTTTCTTAAAATCAATGTGGTTATATTTAAATAATTCAAGAAAATATGTTGCCATGCAAGTACAGAAACAATAATACTTAATATTTATAATTAAACTCTATAACCAAAAGTGAAAATAAAGTAAGTCTTCAGCATTAAAAAGGGAAAATATATCAATACTACCAGAAGAAATTGCTTTTCTGAAATAGACCACAAAAAAATGAGAAAATGAAAGAGTCAAAGAACTACCATCAAATATCCATTAGAAATTGGAAATCTGAAGTTCAGATAATGTTCAGTGATTTGGCTCAGAACACATACAAGATTATATGATGGTGGTGGATATTATAGATCAGTTTTTCCCGTTTCTGAGTTATAGAATGCTTTGTGGAATTAGGCTGTGTCATGTCTCAGCCAGAAATGCATTGAAATGTCCAAACACATCTAAGCTGGAACTTCTAAAGAAGATAAAGCAGTCAAATGCATCCAGAGAAAATAGAAAAACTAAATTACACATCCATTCTGTGAAAGGAACTCTTAGACAGCTATGAATCATAAAATTAAAATTAGTTCTTTGTTTAACTGCAAGAAAATGAAATCTAAATTAAACTAATTTAGCATTGTCATTTTTACACATTAAACAAATACTGTTAAGAAAACAATCAACCGAGAGAAAAGGCAACCTGTGGAATGGGAAAAATACTTGCAAACTACATACCTGATAAGTGGTTAATATTCAAAGTATATAAGGCTCTCCGTCAACTCAATAGCAAAATTATATAAACATCTCGACTAAAAGATGGGTAAAGGAACTGAATGAACATTTCTCCAAAGAAGACATACAAATGGCCAACAGGTATATGAAAAGGTGTTAATCCTTAGGAACATTAAAATCAAAACCACAATGAGATATCACCTCACACCTGTTAAGAGGGTCATTATCAAAACAAACAAACAAAAAATAAGTGTTGGAAAGGATGTGGAGAAATTGCAAACCTTGTGTATTATTGATGGGAATGCAAAATGGTGCAGCCACTATGAAAAACAGGATGGGTGGTCCTAAAAAAATAGAACTATATTACCCAGCAATACCACTTCTGGGTACATACCCAGAAGAATTGAAATCAGTATCTTAAAGAAATATTGGTATTCACATGTCTTTTGCAGTATTATTCATCCTGGGCCTGCTGAGTCTGCCACCTCTGCTGCTCAGTAGGCTCACTGTTGCATCTCTGTGGTCTCTGGGCTGTGGTGGCCAGCTGTGAGCCCTGCATCTAGCACCCACTCCTGCTGTGGGAGTGCACTGACCTCCAGGGGGCAGCTCCTGCATTGAATATCTGCCCCCTGGTGGTCAGTGCATGCCATAGTGACCAGTTGTTTGGTCGCTTGGGCTTTTATACATATAGATTTTTATTGGTTATGTGTCTAAGAGTGGAAATTCAGGACCATAATATATGCATGTGTTCAACTTTGGTAAATAATAATGAAGTTTTCCCAAGTTATTTAACCAACTTGATCTCCCACTAATTGTGTACAACTATTCCCCCTTGCTCTATATTCTTGCCCTTATCAGATATTTATGGTTTTTAAATTACTAGTCATTCTAGTAGGGATTTAGATATTTAGTTTGCAATTTACCATTTGGATATCATAGATTATGAAGTGCTTGGTTGAGTCTCTTGTCCATTTTTCTATTAGATTGTCTTATTTTTATTATTAACCTACTAGAGGCCCGGTGCACAAAATTCATGCACAGGGGGCGGGGAATGTCCCTTAGCCCAGCCTGCACCCTCTCCAATCTGGGACCGCTCGAGGGATATCTGACTACCCATTTCAGCCCGATTCTGTTAGGATCGGGCCTAAATGGGCAGTCGGATATCCTTCTCATAATATAGAACTGCTGGCTCCAAACTACTCACCTGCCTGCCTCCCTGATTGCCCCTAACCACTTCCACCTGCCAGCCTCATCACCCGCTAACCACTACCCTGCCAGCCTAATTGATGTTTAACTGCTCCCCTGCCAGCCTGTTTGCCCTCAACTTCCCTCCTGTGCTGGCCTGGTCACTCCTAATTGCCTTCCCCTGCAGACTTGATCACCCTCAACTGCCCTCCCTTGTAGGCCTGGTCCCTCCCAACTGCCCTGCTCTGCTGGCCATCTTGTGGTGGCCATCTTGTGTCCACATGGGGGCAGGATATTTGACCACATGGGGCCAGCTCTCTTGTGTGTTGGAGTGATGGTCAATCTGCAAATTACTCTCTTATTAGATAGGATAGAGGCCTGGTACATGGGTGGAGGCCAGCTGGTTTGCCCTGAAGAGTGTCCCAGATCAGGGTGGGGGTTCCCTTGGGGTGAGGGGCAGCCTGGGTAAGGAACCTGTGGAGGTTTGCAGGCCAGCCACACCCCCTGACGACCCAAGTGGAGGCCCTGGGATCTGGGATTAATCTATGTTTACAATTGAAACTTTGTAGCCTAGAGTGGAGCCAAGCCTTCTGCTCACTCCGGGGTGGCAGCCATTTCTGTTTGAAACTTTGTAGCCTAGAGTGGAGGCCTAAGCTAGTAACAACAGTCTGAAAGCTTGGCTTCCTCCATTGCCAGGGAAACCCAAACCTCTGTTTTCTCGAGCTCAGTGGCTGCTGCCATTTCTGTATTTTTTATAATCGAAACTTTGTAACATTGAGTGGAGGTCTGGCAGGCAGAAAGCTTGGCTTCCTCTGTTGCCAGGGAAACCCAAGCCTCCTCCCCCCTGCTCTCAATGCCGGCAGCCATCTTGGTTGGGGTTTATTTGCATAATCTCCTGATTGGCTGGTGGGCATGACTTGTGGATGTGGCAAAGGTATGATCAAATTTACATATTACTCTTTTATTAGATAGGATAAGCACTTTGTATTCTGTATATCAGCCTTTAGTTGAAAATACATGTAAATTTATTGTAATGTTTTCTTTTTATAAAAAGAACTCTGCATTTAATGTGGTTCAATTTATCCCTTTTTATGGTTATTGGGTTTTGTATCTTGTTATAAAACCTTTGCCAAGTCAAATATCATGGAAATATTCTCCTATTACTCTACTTATATAAATTGCAAAAATAGGAAAAAATCAACTCATAGTGATAGTCTTTAGAAAAAAATGGATAAGTTTGGGAGGGAAAGTTTTCTGGGAGGAAGCCTTCTGGGTGCTGAAAATCTTGTTTTTATCTGAGCAGTGGTCATACAGATGAACAAATATGTAAAATTTTGTAGAATTTGACCTTTTATTGAAGTATTACATTATACTTCAATTTAAAAAGCAATTTTTTCAAAAGGAGCAACAAGTATGCTCTGGATCAGGAAACTTTTTAGCACGTTTTTTTTTTCTGTAAAGAGCCAGAAGGTAAATATTTTTAGCCTTGTGGGTCATAGGGTCTCTGTCACAGCTCTTCACCTCTGTTGGGCATGAGAGAAGCCATGCATGATACATAAACTCATGACCATCACTATGTTCCAATGAAACTTTATGGAAACCAGCATTTCAGTGTCATCTAATTTCCCCTTGTCATGAAATATTATTCTTTGAACGTTTTTTCCAACCATTTAAAAGGTAAAAACGAGCCGAGACCGGTTTGGCTCAGTGGATAGAGCGTCGGACTGCGGACTGAAGGGTCCCGGGTTCGATTCCGGCAAAGGCATGTACCTTGGCTGCGGGCACATCCCCAGTAGGGGGCGTGCAAGAGGCAGCTGATCTATGTCTCTCTCTCATCGATGTTTCTGACTTTCTATCCCTCTCCCTTCCGCTCTGTAAAAAATCAATAAAATAATAAATAAATAAATAAATAAATAAATAAATAAATAAATAAATAAATAAATAAAAGGTAAAAACGATTCTTAGCTCATGATACAAAAATAAGCAATGGAAATGTGGGCATTTGGCACTACATTTTGCATTGCAGGTTGTACTTTGTCAACCTCTGTCCTAAGCGCGCGCACGTGTGTGTGTGTGTGTGTGTGTGTGTGTGTGTGTGTGTGTGTGTGTAAAATATTAGAAATGTATAGATGAATATGGGCAGCAGTTCTGGAAAAGATGCAGGCCAAATAGATGTGACATTCATCCATGTGTGGAAAGATAAAAGGAGTCAGTGCTGCATGCTGATTGATGACAGTGGTCAGTAACAGGAATGTATATTGTTATTTTCACACTATGATTTGCTGTGAAAGGAATATTGCACTGGGAATGTTATCATTAGATCACTAGATATGCATTTAACATTTTCTCCCCGCTGTGCTCTTTATTTACCTGATAATTTTCCTGCACACGGTGGCGAAAGTAATAATTTGGAGTTTCAGGAAAGATGGCACTAAATGCAGGCAGTTTGCGCATGGAATATCTAAAGTGGGCTTTTCTCACTGGCCCATCTCCTAAGCAGACTTTTTTTTATGAGCCTGTTTCTCTGTGGCTTGAAGGTATTCACGACAGTGATGATAATAATAAGACTTGGCGTTTTCTCTTTTTAAAGTGCTTCTCTCTCAAAAAAAGAAAAAAAACTTAAGGGTATGTTTTAAGTCCATCTTCTTTACAACACAGTAGGAGCTACAATTTTTACTCACTCCAGAGAATTACAGTAGCCTTTTTGAAAACATGCACTTAGCTTAGTCACCAACAATCCTCGCTGTAAACAGCATTTTTCTTCAAAACCTATGAAGTTCACCTTTTAAATTCTGTCTTTTCTGCTCTTCCATTGCACAAATTGCAGCTAATTATATAATTGGAGCTTTATTCACCTAACCCAACAGTCTTATTGTATAACTTGAATTACATCAATAGTTACATTAGCAAAAATATTGTGTATCTGCTTAATGGGGATAATTCTTTTACCATGCTGCCAAAATCTATTTAGTTCATCTATAATAAACACGAAGGGAGAGAGGAAGAATTAGACCTTCCTCAGCTCACAGCCCTGGGAGAGAGACAGATTTGGAGGATAGATCCCAACTTTGTCCTTTATAGTTGTCTCCTATAATGCACTCCTACAAGCACATAAGTGCTCGCTGCTCAAAAATGGGACCTGTTCCAAGAATCACCTGGGATGATGCCCTGCTTTCTTTTTCTTTTCTTTTTTTAAATTTCGGAATGAAATTCTCTAGACCACCAACACATTCACTGTCATGGTGTCATCCAGGACAGAATTTTTTAAAATACACTTTATTGATTTTTTTACAGAGAAGAAGAGAGAGGGATAGAGAGTTAGAAAACATCGATGAGAGAGAAACATCGATCAGCTGCCTCCTGCACGCCTCCTACTGGAGATGTGCCTACAACCAAGGTACATACCCTTGACCTGAATCGAACTTGGGACCTTTCAGTCTGCGGGCCGACACTCTATCCACTGAGCCAAACCAGTTTCGGCAGCCCTGCTTTCTGGAAGTGGATTTCTCTTCTCCCTGGCACCAAATCCCCACCACTGTCTTCTTCTGGCCTTTTGGTTTTAACCATCTGCTTGTATTTGACCTCTCTGGCTTACTGGATTCAACTTCTGATTTAACTTAGCTGTGCACCCGCCTTGGTTTCAGCTCTGTTGAAGCATCAGGGGAAAGCATTCCTGCATTCCTTCTCAACACAAAGGACTATGATAGCCTGGCTGTCTGGCCTGGGGAGAAGGTTTTGAACATACACCACAAGTAGGGATAATACAATTCAGTTGACAACTCAGCGGAATGAGCCAAACTTCTCTTGTGGATATTGGTAATTGTCCCAACTTAATGGCTTTCTCAGTGAATAAATGTCTTCATCCAAAATAGAGAAAATATAGCCAATAGTCATGATTTGGGGCCACTATTTCCAAATTCAAATATATAGGAAGTGATTTTTCTTGTACATACATAAGCAAGTAGAGTTCCAAACCTTGAAGTCTGTAGTTTGCTTTCCATTGATAACTTCAGCAATTGCTACATTAAAGTTTTGAAATATGATGCCCTCAATATTTGAATAGATGCCTGTTCTCATCCTTAAAGTTCAGGAAGTTTCCCACAACTGAAAAGCTGTGTTTCCTTCCACAGATACAGCCTACTTTTGATTAAGCTGAGTGGAGTAGTGACCCAGCGAATAGAGCATCCAAAAGGATAATAACAATGACGTGTTCCCTTTGTGGGACTACATCAATTCAAGCAGGAAAATCAATGCACCTTGGAGGGAGAGTCTACTATTCAGCATCATTAATGCTCAGGAGGCAACAGAAATCACGGGGAGAAAAATTCACTCAATTTGGCCATGTAAAGAAACAACAGGAGAGGTAGCTAATCCTGCCCCCAGACACTAAAAAGAAAATGGCCATTTGAGAGGCATAGCCAGGTTTACTATAGCTATTGAAAGAAAAGCCATGTATTTAAAGTACTGTGGGATTTTTAAAATCTTTGCCATCTTTGTTTTTGTCACACTTTCTTTGGAAGGAAGGCTAGCTAGTGATGTTTTCCTTGCTTTCCTGGTAACAAAGCTTGAGAGATGGTTAGTTCTTGAAAGAGAAAGTTGTGTCATTGAAGCTAGAAATAGACCTTGTCGAAGTGAAGAGTTTCACTTAGCTATCTTGTCTACTGAGCTGTGCAATTTCTTTTACAACAAATCCTTGACTTTGAAGGTATCCTTTTTGTTAAAACTACTAAACAAAACTAACTTGAAAGCAAAAAATCCCTCTCTGGTCTCTCTGTGTTAAATGTAAATCCAGAGCAAGCTCAGTAGAATTATGGAGGCTAATTCAATGTAGAAAGTCCTCCAAGAAAAAAGAACTCCTTCTTATAGTTCCCCTTATATTTAGTCCGCTATGCTATATAATAAAGATATAATATGCAAATGGTCATTATGCCATGAAGCGTAATGACTGACTGCGTAACGACCAGATCACAGATCAGCAGGAGGGTGGGGCAGCAAGCTACATGGGAGATAGAGAACTACAGGAGAGGGCAGGACAGCAAGCTATGAAGGGAGGTGGGGGGAGGAGAGAGGGGAGTTATAGGAGGGCAGGGCATCAGGCAGAGAGCAACTAGAGGGCAGCAGCAAGCTATTGACAAGCTACTGATGGCACAGATTCATGCACAGGGCTACTAGTGCTATAATAATGATGAGTGACAAATTGACCTAAAATTCTGTGCCTTAAAACAAACATGCAGATTGGCTACACCGCCAACTGGGCTAGGATGGACTCCAGGCTCAAGGTTTTAGTTTCTAGATTGCTTTGAGTTCTCTTTCCACATGTCTCCACCTGCTCCTTGGACCAGTGGCTACCCAGAGTAGATTGCTCTTATGGTCATCACAAGAAAGCAAGAGGCTAAAATCAGCCATGCAATCACATTTAAAGCCTGTGCTTATGTCACACTTCATTGACTAAAACTAGTCATGTGGCTAAGCCCACATCCAAGAGGTGAATACATACAGTCAGCTCACCACAAAGCCAGGACAAGTAGGTGGATATATAAAGAAGGAAATGAACAACAATCATCCCTTGGTGTTGGTTTCCAGTACCACTTGTAGATACCTGATGTTCAAATCCTTTAGACCTCCATATCTGCAGGTTCCACATCTGTGGATATTAAGGGCCAACTATATTATGATCAGTGCTTGTCATTACCTGCCAAATTGTAATAGGGAGTGATTCTATTTTGCTTATTTAGGGGAAAAGATCTAGTTGCTCACCTGACCAACCTCATTCCGTCTTTTAAGGTCAATGGGGATTGACTGCTTTCATGGATCTTCATGCAATTCATCTAAGTTAGAGGGAACATTTTCTTCTGTCTTCTAAAAAGCCTAGAGCTGTGCTGTCTGATATGATAGCCACTAGTCATTTGTAGCTATCTGAATTTATGCTAACTGAAATAAGCCTGTTAGAGAAAGACAACTAGCATAGGATTTCACACATATGTGGAATCCAATGGACAAAAATGAACTAACAAGCAAAACAGTGACAGACTCATAGATAGAGAGCAGCTGGCTGGCAGCTGTTGGAGTGGGGCAAGGGTCGGGGGGCTGGAGAGGGAGGTAGAGAGAGATTAAACAAACAAAAAAAGAAAAGTCACATGGACAACAGTGTGTTGATTGCTGGGGGAAGGGGAATAGGGGAAGAGAAGGATGGTAAGAGGCAATAAGTGGTGATGGACAGAGACTTGACTTGGGATGTTGAACACACAATACAGTGTATAGATGATGTGGTATGGAATTGTGCACCTGAAACCTATATAATTTTGATAATCAGTATAACCCTAATCAATTCAATGAAAAGGAAAAAATACTTATTAAAATAAAAGTTCATTTAAAATTAAGTAAAACTGAAATTCGAGCTTTTCAATGATACTAACCACATTTAAAGAACTCAGTAGTAATGTGTGACCATGGCTACCACATAGTGCAGCTCTACATTATTACCCCAGTAACTGCCTTCCTATCACAATCACACTTTAAAATTATCTATGCATTTGTAACCCTGTTTACTTTCTCTTCTTGTGGTAGACTGAATATTAATCCCTTAAAGATGTACACATACTAATTCCCAGAACTTGTAAATATTACTTTATAAGGGAAAAATGAACGTGGCAGATATGATTAAGAATCTTGAGTTGGGGAGATTATAGGTCCAGATAACCCACAATAATCACAAAGATCCCTATAAGGAGGGGGCAGAAGGCTCAGAGTCAGACAGAAGGTTATGTGATAATAATGGGTACTAGAAGCAGAGAGTCAGAACGAGATTTGAAGATTAACAATTTCTGGCTATGAAGATAGAAAGGGACATGAGCCATAGCATGTAGCTTCTAGAAAGGGAAAGGAAACAGAATCTTTCCTGGAGCCTCCAGAAGGAATGTAATCCATTTTAGATCTCTGACTTCCAAAACCGAGCGAGAATAAGTCTGTGGTCATCTGATACAGCAGCATTGAGAAAATGACCCATTCCCCCATTAACATGTAAGATCTATGCAGGAGTGACCTTGTCTGTTTCATTCACTATTAAATCTACAGCACAAAGCATAGTGCCTCTCAAAGAGAGCAGGTGCACCTAATTATTTGAGAACTAATGAGTGTATGAATAAAACGCTAACAGACTCCAAAAGGTCCTTCTACCCAATAGGGAGTGTGCAGGAAGCAGCTGATCAAATATATATTTTAAGGTCCTTCTAAGACAAGATACCTCCCACAATCACATGCCACATTCCACATTCCTCACTCCTGGAGGTCATCGTCTTTTGCATGGTATTTCCAGAAAATCACTAGTGGGAGACATTAGATAAAAATACAGACTACTGAATGAGCAGCCACCAAAATTAATTTATTGGTTAAGCCAATAGCAGAATAGGCCCATGCAGAACAAAACAAATATTGAAGATTTCAAAACACAAGAAGTGGGAAAGGGAAGAAGGAAGAAGGAAGAAGGAGTCTGAATGAGAAGACCAAATGCTTTGTGATAGGCACATCAATAACAATAAGCCTGTGTCATGCACTTTATAGCAGCAATTCACCTTTATATATTTTTTCTCATTTAAACGTTGAGCCCTGTTATTAAGTGAGCAGGCAGCTATTATGCTGTACAGAAACTGAAGCTCAGAGATGCTAACTGCCATGCTCTTGTACTATAACTAGAAAGTAGCTCATATTCAAATCTCGTGACATTAAACCCAGTTTTTTTACAGAGAGGAAGGAAAAGGGTAGAGAGTTAAAAACATCGATGAGAGAGAAACATCAATCAGCTGCCTCTTGCACACCCCCTACTGGGGATGTGCCCGCAATCAAGGTACATGCCCTTGACCGGAATCGAACCCAGGACCCTTCAGTCTGCAGGCTGACGCTCTATCCACTGAGCCAAACTGGTTTCGGCGAAACCCAGTTTTCTTGCCGCCACACTTGAAATGACATCAAGTGCAAAAGAATTGTGAAAGCACTGGAAAAATCTACCATCTCTGTTTCAAATTTAATTTTGCGTTTTCCTGCTCAGTCTGAGGCAAGGTATCTGGAAACTTTCAAGTGAAAAATGCCTGTGAAGAGAAGCAGGCCTCACACAAAATGACTAAGATCACAGCCCAGCCCATCCTTCTAGAGAAGGAAACACTCGCACATTTCAGAGCTTAGAGAAGCAGCCTGCATTGCAGAGCAGCCTGCCTGCAGCGGGATATTAGGAAGCAAAGAGGCATGATTGTTTTCGACAAAATATGAAGTTTAGTCCAGATATTTAGCTAATAAAAATAAATGGCTATATGTTATGTGGTTATAGAAGTTACTACGTTGTAGCCTTGCTTTCGCTTCTTAGCCTGAGAAGCCTATAATATTTATGATATTTATTATCTTGGCCTTTAAGTAAAAGTTTGCCAATCCTTTTCCGAGATGAAAAGTGAACCGCAGGCACTTGCTGTTTTTCCTTCAGCCCTACCAGAGAAATGAAAAATAAAGGATACAATCAGTCCCCATTCTATGATATTCTATAGGCTTCTTTATGATTCAGCTCCATCAGCTTCATACAGAAAAAGCTCTTAACCTCTCTATGTGGGGCAGGACGGGGGTGGCAAGGAAATACTTGGAATTTTTATGGCTGTATAATGAATCATCACAAATTTAGTTTCATAAGACAATAGTCATTTTTATTATCATCATCATTTCATAGTTATGGAGGGTGATAGGGCTAAGCTAGGTGATTCTCACTAGGAATCTCTCAGTCAGATGATACATGGGGCTCAAGCAATATCAAAAGCCTCCCCTGAGATGTCTGGCACCTAAACCGGAATACTGAACAGCTTAGGAACGGAACCCCTGGCACATCTCTGTCTCTGTGTGCTCTCTCCAGCATGGTGTCTTCAGGTTAACCATGCTTCTTTCATGTTTTTTCTGTGTTCCAAAGGTGTAAGTCGATGTATGCATGCATATAAACATAACCAATGGATACACCTGGGGGGGCAGGTGAGGGCATATGCTGGGGGCTAGGGGAGGCAGGGGGAGGTCAATGGGGGGGGGGGAAGAGGAAACATATATACTACTATTTGTAATACTTTAAACAATAATATATATTTTTTAAATTTTATATAATGAAAGAGTAATATGCAAATTTGACCATACCTTCACTATGCTACCAGCCAATCAGGAGTGGGGTGCGGGACCGAGCGTGGTGCACGGGAGCAGGGGATGGGGCCGAGCGCAGTGTGTAGGAGGAGAGAGGCAAAGGGGCTAGAGTGCAGTGTTCGTTCCCTGCCGGCCAGCCCATCACAGTGTCCACACCCTGCCCCTGGCTGACCAAGAACAGCATCTGCGCCATGCCCCTGGCCAGTGGGCTCAGCCACATGGCCATGGAGAGAGGCAAAGGGGCTGGCTGGGAGGTTTCCCGCGGGCACACTACAAGCATCAAATCACTGCCGCAGAAGCCACCCCCCCCACACACACACACACTCCCAAGTAATATGGTCCAAAGGGATGACTCCTGAGGCACTGCTCCTATGGCAGCAAATGGGAACCATGCCAGGCGGGGAAGCCAGACCTGAAAGACCAAGCCCCCGAGTACCCGACAGGGTGTCATCTGCTGGAACCCTGAGGAGGCCCCAGGACAAGCATCTCCCCAGAGGCTGTGCAGAAGGAGGAGAGGAACCACTGGCTAGAGGCCAGGGTGAAGGATGCTGACGTCTTTGTAGACGGGGTTGAGGGACACTACCACCCCTTCCCTTCATACCCCCTCCCTGTGCACGAATTTCGTGCACCAGGCCATTAGTAAAAATAATTTTAAAAAAATAAATAAATAAATACAAAGGTATAAGTCGAGAGAGAGCATGCCAGGTGGAAACTAGTGCCTTTTGGCCTATAACCTACCCTTGATAGTCATATTGTATTATTGTGCTCGTTTTCGTTTTTCATAAGTTTTTCTTTACTTATAATTTATGTGTGTAAATATTTTTCCCTTTTTTATTGTCTAAAATTTTACCTATGTCTCCTTTTACCCAGCTTGATCCTCCCTCCCCCCCAGCCATTCCCACCCCAGGCAAGCTCCCACCACCCCAGTGTCTGTGTCCATTGGTTATGCTAACGTGCATGCTTACAAGTCCTTTGGTTGCTCTCTAAACCCTCCCCACCCCCCTGCCTTTTGTCTCTGGATTTATTCTTGTTCATCCAATTATGTTGATCATGACCTCCATATGAGTGAGATCATGTGATATTTATCTTTCTCCAACTGGCTTATTTTGCTTAGCACAATGTTCTCCAGTTCCATCCATGCTGTTGCAAATGGTAAAAGTCCCTTCTTTTTTATAGCAGCGTAGAATTCTATTGTGTAGATGTACCACAGTTTTCTAATCCACTCATCTGCTGATGGGCACTTAGGCTGTTTCTAAATCTTAGCTATGGTGAATTGTACTGATATGAACATAGGGGTACATATATCCTTTCTGATTAGTGGTTCTGGTTTCTTGAGATATATTCCTAGAAGTGGGATTAGTGGGTCGTTTTCTATTACTACCATATCAAATGTAGTGGATTAGCAACACAAGTTTATTATTTTGCTATTTTGTAGGTCAAGTGTCCAGACATGTATGACTAGTTCCTCTGCCCCCAGAATTTCTCCAAATCCTTACCAACACAGGTATGTTCTGGTTTTTCTTCATTATAATTATAGCAATCCTTATGGTTGTGAAGTGGTATCGCATTGTAGTTTGGAATAATGACTAATAATGTTGAGCATCTTTTTATGTGCTTATTTGTCATCTGTATGTCATTGGGGGGAGGTCTATTCGAGTCCTCTGTTATTTTTTAATTGGGATATTTAACTTTTATTGTTGTTATAAGAGGGTTTTTTTTTTTTTAGATATACTTGATCCTGAACCCTTAGCAGATAAATTTCTTGCAAATATTTTCTCATTCTATGAGTTGTGTTTTGCTTTCTTCTAGTTTTATGGAGATATATTTGACATATGACATCATGTAAGTTTAAGATATAGAATGTGATTATTTGATATATGTATACATTTCAAAATGATCACCACAGTAAAGTCAGTTAACACATCTATCACCTCACAGTTTCCATTTTTGTGGTAAAAACTTTTAAGATTTACTCTTAGCAACTCTCAAGTCTAAAGCATAGTATGGTTAAGTATAGTCATCATACTGTACATTATATAGCAGAACTCATTTATCTTATAACTGGAAGTTTGTACTCTTTGACTATTTTCTCCATTTTCTTTATGCACTCATCTGTTGATGGACAATTAGGTTGTTTCCTTACTTTGGCTACTGTAAATAATGCTACAGTGAGCACTGAAATGCAAATATATCTTCATCATAGTGATTTTGCTTCCTTTGGATGTACACCCAGAAATATAATTGCTGGATAATATGATAATTCTATTTTTATTTTTTAGTAACCATCTTACAGTTCCCATTAGTGGCTGTCCCAATTTACAATCCCACCAACAGTGCACGAGGGCTCCCTTCTCTCCACATCCTCATGAGCATTTGTTTTCTCCCTTTTCATAATAGCCATACTAAAGGATGTGACCTCACAGCTTATTGTGGTTCTGATTTGCATTTCCCTGATGATTAGTGATGTTGAACAACTTTTCATGTATTATTGGCCATTTGAATGTCTTCTTTGGGGAAAAAATGTCTATTCAGATCCATTGCCCATTTTAACTGGATTCATTTATTTGCTGATGAGTTGTATTTTTTTTGTTTTTAATATTCACCCCTTATCAGACAGAAGGTTTTCAAATTATTTTCCCCATTCCATACGTTGAATTATCCTGGTAATTCTTTCTTTTAATGTGCAGAAGCTTTTTAGTTTAACGTAGGCCTACTTGTTTATTTTGTTGCTTATGCTTTATGTGTTATATCTAAAACTTGATTGCCAAGACCAATGTCAAGGAGCTTTTCCCCCTGTGTTTGTGGTTTCACACCTTACTTAATCCATTTTGAGTTCATTTTTGTGAGTGGTTGAAGACAGAAGTCCAGTTTTATTATTTTGTATGTGCATATCCAGTTCTTGGTTCCCTTGTCAAATATCAGTTGACCATGTAAGCATGGATCTCTGAGGTCTCAATTCTGTTCCTTTGATCTATGTCTTTTTAATGCTAATGCCATACTGTTTTGATTACTACAGATGAGTAATATAGTTTGAAATCAGGAGGTGTGATTCCTCCAGCTTTCTTCTTTCTCAAAATTGTTTTTGTCATTCGGGATCTTTTGTGATTCCATACAAATCTTAGGATTTCTTTTTCTACTTCTGTAAAATATGCCATTGGAATTTTTATAAGACTTGCATTGAATCTATAGATGCTTTGACTAGTATGGACATTTTAACAATACTAATTATTTTTATCCACGGAGAGATCTTTTACTTTTTTTCTCCATGTCTTATTTCAGAATATAGATCTTTTACCTCCTTGGTTAGATTTATTCCTACGTATTTTATTGGTTTTGATGCCTTTTCACTTTCTTGATCATCTCCTTTGAAGAACAAAAGCTTTTAATGTCAAGGAAGTTCAAATTGACTATGTTTCCTTTGGTTGCTTGAGTTTGGATGCCATATATAAGAAATGGTTGCCTAATATAATGTCATGAAAATTGTCTTTCCTTCTAAATATTTTTGAAGTTTTAGTTCTTATATTTAAGTCTGTGATCCATCCGAGTTAATTTTTATGTGGTATGAAGTAGATCTCTAACTTCATTACTTTGCCTGTAGATATCCAGTTATTCCGTCACCATTTGTTGAAAAGACTATTTTCCTCCCATTGAATGGTGTTTTGCCCTTGTCAAAAATCAACCCTATGCCCTGGCCAATATGGCTCAGTTGGTTGGAGCATCATTCCATGCACCAAAAAGTGGCAGGTTCAATTCTCTGTCGGGGCAAATGCTCAGGTTGCAGGTTCAATCCCTGCTTGGGGCACATATGGGAGGCAACCTATCAATGTTTCTCTCTCTCTCCCCCTTCCCCTAAAACCAATGAGAAGTGTATCTTCAGATGAAGTTAAAAAAAAAAAACTACCCTAGATGTATGGTTCCATTTTTTGGTTCCATTGATTTATGTCTATCCTTTTGTCAGAACTGTACTGTCTTTGTCTTAGGTTTGTAGTAAGATTTGAAATTGGGAGTCTTCCAATATTATTTTCTTTGAAAATTGTTTTCAGCTTATCTAGGTCTCTTCTATTTCACTATGAATTTCAGGATCAGCTTCCCAATTTCTGGAAAAAAAAATATGGCAATTGGAATTTTGATAGGTATTGAATATGTAACTCAATCTGGGTAGTGTTTCCATCTGAAAATTTTTAAATCTTCCATTCCATGAAATCAATAATCCCATTTAAGGAGGTTCTGCAGAATTGTATATTTAGGTCTCCAGAATCTTGACTATAATTACAAATTGGGGTCCTTTTGTTAGTAGCTACCTCTATATCCTGTCAATTGCTGTAACTGTAGAAGGATTTTATAGTTTAGTGGCTCCTTCATTAGTGGAGTAACATAAAATGTAAAACTAATTCTGATACATTGGTGGTGTAAATGCAATATAGAACAACCACTATGAAGGAGAATTTGGTGATGTCCATAAACTTTACAAGATACCATGGGAGATTTTTTCCTACCCAGGTCAAAACAGCAAGCTTATTGTGTGTCTACCTCCCCTCCCTCACCCTTTAACTTAGGATGTAATCCTTTGAGAGTCCCAATTTTATGTATGTGTATTGTATGCAACTGCAGTGACATAAAAGCCTACAGCCTTGTCTCCTATTCCCAAGAAGGTACTAAAACCCAATTTACTAATACCAGCATCTATCTCATTTTCATCCAGGCACCTTCAGCCTCAGTTCAGGTACTTAAATTCTGATTTCGAGTTTTCTTTTGGATTTTTTTCCTCTTGAGGATTTCCCCTCATTTGTTACCAAGTCAACTATCCATTTGATAAAGATATTGCCTCCCCCCTTTTAAACATTTCTAAGTGCTTTATAGCAGATGCTTTTTTATAGTTATGTAGTACAACAAAAAATGCTTCCAGTATTCTTAAATATAAGCATATAGTATTATATTTATAATAAATAAATCTGACAAATTTTATCTTCCCTGTTATATTTATTCCCCCTTCACTTTTTTGGAAAGTCACACACAGATCTTACTTTTGTTCACCCCAACAAATTCTAAAGGTGGTCTCTTGCCTACTTAACAACAAGGTCATCAAATTGGCTAAGTATATTGTTGTGGGGTTTTTTCCATGGACTCTGAGATTATTTTGAATTTTTAGATATGAGTGTATTTTAACTGGAAAGGCAGGGATTTTCTCCCCAAATCTAATTATGTTAACAACAAATCAGATTAAAAACATGTTAAAGGATTCAATTAAAAACTCAATGGAAGTTCTTCTGTTTTAAGTTCCTTCCCCAGGTGGTTTTCAAAGAGATATATGACTAAAGGGAAATGAAAGACATATGTAAAGAAGACTGATGTCTCCAAGACAAATCTCATCTATTTTACATCAAATTGGTCAATCAGAGAACGTGAAATTGAGCTTAACAGAGTTGCAAATACTTAAGAAACTGTCTTTAGCTGCTTACTGAGCACCTAAGCTTTTGATCATCCTCATAAAAATTCATAACTAAGCTTAGATGTAGTAAATCCAATAATTCAAGTAGAAAATATGACACTTGATTCTATTTTTAGGGCCCCATGATAACCACAAATTTCTAGTCTGTCAAACTGAGCAGGCAGTTTTTAGAATTATTTTTTAATGTCATCTTAAAAAATAACATCTTAAACATGAAAATGAGAATGAGAAAGCAAAGGATGTCAGTCAGGAAGCAGCATCATGAATAAAGACATTGCTAGCCATTCACCAATGTTGGCAGTTCTTTGCCTCTGAGCCAAAATTACCTCCAAAAGTAGGAGACAAATCTGTAAAATTACCCAGAAGACAAATTAAAATTCAATAAATATTTGATCTAATATTCTAATTTTATCAGAAATTGGTTATAGCTTTATATATGTCTTATATATTGTCAATTAAGCATAAATGATTCAGGAGGCTTTGGCTAGCAAAAAAGGTAATACAGATTATTTAAGGGTCTTAGGGTTCGCAAACCATGAAACAATTGGGCAATACCTAGAGGTTTCAAAGAAGAGAAAAGTTGAGGGTTCTCAGAGTAAAAAGTACATTCTTGGAAGAATCAGTTCTGTATTCTTAGCCTCTGGATTGGTCCGAGATGGTGTTGCTCTAAATCACTGGTGGACTGGATACTCTAACATTCTGTCCTTCGTCCACCTGGAGGTTCGGTGTATATCCAGGGTTTGCTGCAGGTACAGAAAGTTAAAAAGTCTTCATTACCAGGCTAGTTAAATCTAGAAAAGAATTGTTTCATCACACCTTAACCTACTTGCTTTTAGTAATTTAGCAGCTTGATTATAGTGACTCAGTTTTATTTATTTTTTTCTATTCCTCAATATCAATTCAGTAAGTTAACACTAATCAGTTGAATGGAGACAGTGCTATGGATAGCAGTATGATTATAGCCACTAGAAACTTATTTAAATTCATGTGTCCCCAACCTATCATCTAACTGTCTTTTGCAAGAGTTGCTGTTCAAAGAAGAAATCTATTTATACAGTTTCACTAAAAAATATTTTAAACCACGCCATATACAATAATAAAAGGAATATCTTACATAAATTATGGTATACCTATAAGACAAAAGACTATGCAGCCATTAAACTTATATGCAAAGAAGAAGGAAATGTGCTTTTATAGTAGAGGAGTTACTCACTTTTCCTGCATCTCTCCCATGAATATCGGAAGTATACATGTCAAGAAAGTTCTGTTTTATTCTCTTAATATTTTATTAGAATGGAGTCCCAGTCAAGAACCTAGAACAGTAGAGGGAAAATTATTTTTCCTCCCCCTCAGTTTAGTGACTTACTGAGACACCATGCTCCCTTCATCTCCTGCAGATGGGAATCCTTGAAAACTGGCAGAAGCTGGTGAAGGGTAAGATTTCTTACCTAAATCACCTGTCCTGAATTTCTATGTAACCCAGTCAAGAGAGGAAGGTAAAAAAATTCACCTTATCCTTTTCTTTCCATATTCAGATTACAAGGAGACAATATGTTCATGGACTAATTTCTTAGGTATAGCTTGGAGTGCTGGCAGGCACCATTGTCCCTTTGTTGAGCCCCTCCTCCACCCAGGTGGTCAGCTCTGGTGAGTGTCAAATCTGTGCTTTCTATTAACCTGGCTAACATCATTCATCTAGCCCTGGTGATTGAGACATTGACCACCTAACTTTCTATCACTGCCTGAGCCCGTTCCAGTGTCTCCTCCACACAAGAGGCTTGCCTGGGCTTGTGCTGCAGACCTTTGTAAAATCTCATCAAGTTCCACAAACCCTAACGAGTAGCAGCAAGCCTCAGAATGCCTTGTGGCTCTTGCTAAGTGGCCCCAAGCACAAATGGTGACCGGTCTGAACTTGCATTGTAGCTCCCATAAGGGTCTTAGGGTTCGCAAACTAGACTTGATCTGAAATGTTGCAGCACCAGGTATCAAATCTGGATATCCAACTAGTGTCCATTGATAGGTAAATGGATAAAGAAGATGTAGTAAATATATAAATGGAATATAACTCAGCCATAAAAGAATGTAATCTTGTCATTTGTGACAGAATGAATGGGCCTAGAGGGAATTATGCTAAGTGAAATGTCAGAGAAACAGAAATACCATATGATTCACTTATACGTGGAATCTAGAGAACAAATACATGGTCACCAGATAGGAGCAGGGTTGGTGGAAAGCGTGAAAAAGGTGAAATGGATTAAGAAGCATAAATGTCCAGATATAATAGTCATGGGGATGTAAAGTACAGCATAGGATATATAGTCACTAATACTGTAATAATTATGTATATGTCCTATGTATACTAGACTTATTGGGATGATCACTTCATAAGCTATATAAATGTCTAATCACTGTGCTGTACACCTGAAACTAATAAAATAGTGTATGTCAACTGTAATTGAAAAATAAGAAAATGAAATCTACTAGGAAGGTCAAAGGCAAAAGTAGCAAATTCTATTATAACCACAAAAATTATGTCACAGAAATAACCAAATTTCCTTATCAATAATGATCTCTCACTGGGTCTTTAACCAGGCCATAGGGAAGCCTTATGTCCTTACAGACAGTTATTATTTTACTCTGATGCTTTTGCAAAAGTGCTTCATCTTAAGAGACATTCATGGAAAGGATTCTGACAAGTCAAGTATTAATTACATGTGACTGAATGAACTGCTGAGTATAATTATTAAAATGTTGTACCTTTTTCTTTAAAGCATGTTGGTTAATATTTTGTTTTTCTGGATTGAAGGCAATCTTTCCTCTTGAGCTATATGACTTATAGCAACGTGGTAAATTATAATTTTGTGAACAAAGATAAAACAATTACTTTTTCTCCCTACCTGATCCTATCAGGATTTAGAAACTGTTAATATTGCCATGAAAATAAGAATACTTATTAGCTTTTAAATGTTTCAATTACTTTTTAAATTCAATATTATTTTGTATTAGTTTTAGGTGTATAGCATAGTGGTTAGGCAATTATATACTTAACAAGTACCCACCTGGCAACATATATATTTGCATAAATTCAATAAGAATAGTAAAAGAACATCATTAGAAACACTGGTTAAATTATCAAGGCTTTGACTGGAATTTCATATCTGAGAATTATGTGCATAGACTCATATATGGCAGCTTTATGGAGCCAATTAAGCCTCCTCAGAAAGCCATGTGGTACTGGGCTTACAGGGTTCCCAGCAGGCTATCCAGAGAAGTAAAAAGTTCACTTCCTGGCAGACAGAGGAACCTCAGGATATTTGGAGGATCCTCAAAAGAGAGGAATTTACCCAAATCTGTGTGTATTACAGGAAAACTCTGATGGTGAATTCTTGGCTTAGTTTTCTGGCCTTGAGTGGCTTTTAAAAGTTCAGTGTGAGATTCTTTAAGAAAAAATACCCTATGTGATTAATCACTATTCTTGCTTCACTTATGAAAATAACAAGGCTATGGTTATTGAAACTAGACTTCTTTTGCAAAAAAAAGTAGTCTTGCTATGATTATCTCTGAGAGAATTGGGGGGGTGACTATAGGGGAAAATAGGTTTCAGTAGAAACAATAATACACACTTGTAGAGATCAGATTCTACTTCTGTTCATTGTATTTGGGGGTGGGAAATGTTTGTATCATTTTGCTCTACCTTTGCCAGCAAGTCAGGTGGCATGGCTGTGAATAGGACAGTTTCATTATGTTTTGATGTTCCTAAACAAATATACTTGAAACTTAAGCTTGAACCAACCAAATATCTAGGGAAGTCCTATAGAAAATGAATTCATTTTGCATTTAAACCTCAAGCACATAAATTCATAAAATTGAATATCTCCTTTGCCCTCTTAGGAAACCCCAGTAAGGAGTTTAAAAGGGAAACAATGGGCCTTCTCCATCACAGAGAAGAATATGCTTTTTCTCTTTGGATGATTTGAATTGGAGAAATGGTACATTGCAGATGATTGGATCATTTTGTATTCCCAAAGTTTGTCTCCATCGAGTTTATACAAATTGAGTAAACTCTCAGTGAAAAATGGTCTACCTGTGATGATTGGTCATCACTGCACTATTTTGTATTACAATTTCATGTTCACCATTATGTCATTTGTGGCTAGCACAGGACCTGGCATAAAGAAGGCCTCCAATAAATAAATGCATGGGAAAGAAAGAAACTCTAATTGCCTTGAATTTTTAAGAAGTTAGCCTGGAGACACCAAAATGGAGATAGACTGCATTAATGCAAATCATGAGTGAGAATAACAAAGGAAACCAATCTTAACCTTCTATAGAAAAGTTACCAACTAAAATTGGAAAAGTATTGCCAATGGCACCAGGTGCTGGTAAACCATTAACTTCTCTTAGTTCCCTTATTTGAAAAATGAAAATGTTATAGGTCTACAGTGCTGTAATTCTTTCTGGGTTTCTTCCTCTACACCTCTCAGCTTTGCTTCTGGGCCACAACTTATTTGAAACAACTGACGTGTTTTCTTTGCCAGTTTCCTCTCCTAGGCTTAAGCTACTACACTGGCTTTCTTGAAGATCTCCTCTTATAATATTTTAACTGTCCTTTACATACAAAAATATGAGTCTTGAACCATCCTAGTTAGGTTATAATACAGCCTCAAGTAGGCTACATACATTTTTCCCCTTTCTGCCATATTTTAGCTTAACTTGCAAGTCAGCTTCCCAAGATTAACCAGAGTCTGTAATGATATCCTATCTAATAAAAGAGCGATGTGCAGATTGACGATCACTCCAACACACAAGATGGCTGCCCCCATGTGGACATAGGGTGGTCACCACAAGATGGCCAGCAGGCAAGGGCAGTAGGGAGGGACTAGGTCTGCAAGGGAGGGCAGTTAGGGGTGGCCAGGCCTGCAGGGGAGGGCAGTTAGGGACAATCAGGCTGGCAGGGTAGTGGTTAGGGGGTGATCAGGCTGGCAGGCCAAAGCAGTTAGGGGCAATCAGGAAGGCAGGCAGGTGAGCAGTTGGGAGCCAGGAGTCCTGGATTGTGAGAGAGATGTCCAACTGCCTGTTTAGGCTTGATCCTGGTGGGATCAGGCCTAAATGGGCAGTCAGACATCCCTCAAGGGGTCCCAGATTGGAGAGGGTGCAGGCTAGGCTGAGGGATTATTCCTCCTCCCTCTGTGCACGAATTCCATGCACCGGGCCTCTAGTCTATATAATAAAAGCCTAAGCAACCATTACAGCTGAACAACCAGTCACTATAATGTGCACTGACCACCAGGGGGCATATGCTCACTGCAGGAGCTGGTCCCTGGTGATCAGTGCACTCCCACAGGTGAAGTGCTGCTTAGCCAGAAGCTGAGCTAAGGAGTAGTGAGCTGAGTGGTAAGGACTAGCGACCAGGCAGGCGATAAGGTTGAGGGGTTCCAGACTACAAGAGAAATGTCCACTGGACATCCCCTGAGGGGTTCTGGACTTCGAGAGGGCACATCCTGGGCTGAGGGACCTCCTCCTCCCTCCCACTCACCTCCAGTGCATGAATTATTTTGTGCACTGGGCCTCTAGTATACTAGTAAAATAAAGCCTCAGAGAATTTTAATTCCTATCATTGGCCTTACCAGCATGGTGTTTTAACAACTCACAAACCTTGGACAATCTCAATTACTAGCTTAAACAAATAAACTCTAATGTAGCTAAAGATGACAGCATCTTCTCAAGACCCAAGATCTAAATAGAAGAAAATTTAGAAATCCTCTCAAGCTAAACCTATCATCTTACTTGTGACTAATGCAGTGCCTGACATATATAAGCACATATTACATTCCAGAAAAAAAAATTCTAGTGTAGCATATATCTACTATTTCTATTTTCTTATTCATGAAGAGGTTTTCCCTCTCATTTTCTTTTATAACTATCTTTTCCTCACATGCTCATACAAATTTAGATACAGCATGAAAGAACCAATTTGCTGACTACAACCATAAGATATATAGGAGAAGAGTAGAATACAGCATATGGAAATATAAATTTTGTGTGAATAAGAAATTATATATGATTCCAAATTAAAGGTTAGGTTTTTTCAGAGATATGATGACATGGGAAAATTTTACCAGAAAGCAGAGACAAGAAAATGAATGGAATCAAGCACCAGTTAACTAAAATGTTTCTGGAATGAGATCTACCAAATAATTTACATTCCTGGTTAATAGTAACTAGAATTTGTACATTTTTAAAGAATGCATATGCTATTTATTTGATCCTCAAAACTACTCCGGAAAGCAAGCCAGATGCATCTATTATCCCAATTTCACAAATGACAAAACAAAGGCTTAGAGAGATGCAGTTACTTATCAAATATTATACAACCAGGAAATGATAAATAGATCTTCTAACTGAAAATTACTTCATCTTTTCAATATACTGTATAACAGTTTGACTAGCCAAGAATTAACCCAACCCACTTTTTAAGAAATCCTGCTAAAAATTGTTCTAAAGCATATTTATATACTTGATTCAGGAAGAAGCAAGTTATGCTAAACATATGTAAATCTTGCTGATAATGTAGATATGAAAAAATCTGATCTTGCCTATGGCTTTGTGGTTGAGTGTCACCTTATGAGCCAGAAGGTCAAAGTTTGATTCCTGGTTGAACATCGACCCATGAACCAAAAGGTCACAGATTGGCTCCCAGTCAAGGCACATGAAGTTTGATCCCCAATGTGGAGCATACAGAAGGCAGCTGATCAATGATTCTCATCATTGAGATTTCTCTTTCTCCCTCTCCCTTCCTCTCTGAAATCAATAAAATGTTTTTTTAAAAAAACTAAAAATAAAATACTTGTGAATACCTGAAACTAATAAAATACATAGAAAAAATATAAGCACTAAATTTATGAACATCGGTCTCAGAGAGGTTTTTGTGACCTTGTTACCAAAAGCAAGGGGAATAAAAACTAATGGGACCACATCAAACTAAAAAAGCTTCTAAATAATTTCAGCTAAAGAAATTATTTTTAAATGTGAATAATCCAATGATTTATTTTGATAGTTGAGATTTTCTGGTATTGAGTTTTTCAAACGAGCATCAAATTCCATTCTTTTTAAAATCGAATATGAGAGGAAACGGAGGAACCAAGTTGGCGGCATAGGTAAACACATACACTGCTGCCTAGCACAACAATTTCAAAACTACAGCTAAAAGGCAAAAGGGACATCATCCAGAACCACTGGAAAGCTGGCTGAGTGGAAATTGCACAAATAGAAGGAAAGATAAAAGGACACTGAGACTCAGAGAAGCTGCAGAGGGCAGAGTTGCGGTACGGAGACACACAGAGACAAAGGTGTGGAGCAACGCTCGAGTGGAAAGGGTAGGCGGCTGAATACCTGGCTGGTTTTCTTGAATGGGGGGCGGGGAGACAAAGGTGTCCCACTGCACTGATCCCCAGTTCCGGGCAGGTCTCGGGGAACCCAGACTCATACGGGGTGAAATTGGACTGTAAGGAGCAAGCACACTGAGATTTGGGAGCTGCAGAGGCTCGCGAGCTCATGAGGTTGGCTCTCTCATTCTGGAGGCAAAAAAAAAAAAAAAAAAAAGACCAAAAACACTGGACTGCATTGTTTTCCAGTTCCGAGTGAGACATTAGCTGCCCAGACTTATTTGGGGAGAAAGTGGACTGTCTGGCAGCGGGCAGAGCTCAGGGGCAGCTTTCTCTCAGAGGTGCATGCAGCCATTGCCACGAGGCTCTGAGGCCCGGGCACCACTTAGGGTGGGGCTGAAGGGAAACCAAGGCTGACTGTTCAGCCCGGAGACTCTGCCCCATCCAAGCTGAGCACAGAAGCTCTCCCAGGGTAGAGAAAGCTGATTCTTACAGCCAATTGGACTGGAGGTCAACCCCTCCCAGTGATACCAACAACATTCTAGGCTTAACTACAAGACTGCACAGCCCATAAAGGGCTGCACCAAGAGTATCCACCTCAAGTAACTGGGGAGGCTGAGCCACTGTCCCCTAGAGGACACCTTCCACACAAAGCTACTTGACCAACCAGGGAAGCAGCCAAAATGCAGAGACAAGGAAATAACTCACATTTGAAAGAAATGGAGGGAAAAAATGACTGGACAGCCAAGACTGGTTTGGCTCAGTGGTAGAGCGTCGGACTGCGGACTGAAGGATCCCGGGTTCGATTCTGGTCGAGGGCATGTACCTTGGCTGCGGGCACATCCCCAGTAGGGGGCATGCAAGAGGCGGCTGATTGATGTTTCTCTCTCATCGATGTTTCTGACTTTCTATCCCTCTCCCTTCTGCTCTGTAAAAAATCAATAAAATATATATATTTTTAAAAATGACTGGACATAGAGTTCAAAACCACGGTTATAAGGTTTTTCAAGAGGTTCCTAGAAAAGGCCAACAAATTTAACAAGACCCTCAAGGATATGAAAAAGGATCAACCAGAAATTAAGCATACAATGACTGAAATAAAAAACATTATACGGAGACCTAACAGCAGACTAGAGGACCGCAAGAATCAAGTCAAAGATTTGAAATACAAAGAAGCAAATCCACTCAGCTGGAAAAGCAAGAAGCAAAAAGAATACAAAAAATTGAAGATAGTATAAGGAGCCTCTGGGACAATCTCAAGCATACCAACATCAGAATTGTGGGGGTGCCAGAAAAAGAGAGAAAGATACTGAAAACCTATTTGAAGAAATAGTGACTGAAAACTTCTCCCATCTGGTGAAAGAAATAGACTTAAAAGTCCAGGAAGTGCACAGAACCCCAAACAAAAGGAATCCAAAGAGGACCACACCAAGACACATCATAATTAAATTGCCAAGAGCAAAAGACAGAGAATATTAAAAGCAGCAAGAGAAAAACACTTAATTACCTACAAGGAAGCACTCATATGATTGTCAGCTGATTTCTCAACAGAAACGATGCAGGCCAGATGGGAGTGGCAAGAAATATTCAAAATGATGAATAACAAGAACCTACAAGCAAGATTACTCTATCCAGCAAAGCTATCATTCAGAATTGAAGGTCAGATAAAGTGCTTCACAGATAAGAAAAAGCTAAAGGAGTTCATCACCACCAAACCAGTATTATATGAAATGATAAAAGGTATTAAGAAGAGAAAGAAGAAGAAAAAGGTAAAGATAAAAATTATGAACAACAAATACACATCTATGAACAAGTGAATCTAAAAATCAAGTGAATTAAAAATATGAACAGAATAAACTGGTGAATATAACAGAATCAGGGGTATAGAAAGGGAATGGACTAAAAATTCTTGAGAAAGGGGTGTAAGAGGTGCAGGAAGAGACTGGACAAAAATCGTACACCTATGGATAAGGACAGTGGTCAGCAAGTTAAGCGTGAGGGTGGGCTAGGGAATGGGTGGATGGAAGCTATGGGTGAGGGGAGAGGAACATTGTGTAATCTGAACAATAAAGATTAAATAAAAAATAAAAATCTGATATGAGTCTTTTTTGTAATTTAGAATCATCTGCAGTCAGAAAGATGGCACCGATGTTGGTGCCATCTTACAATTAGTGTAAATTTAGTTCTTTGCTTACAATTAGTGTAAAATTAGTTCTCAAACTAGTTTTCATCACCTAGCCCCGTGGTCGGCAAACTGCAGCTCACAAGCCACATGTGGCTCTTTGGCCCCGTGAGTGTGGCTCTTCCACAAAATACCATGGCCTGGGTGAGTCTATTTTGAAGAAGTGGCATTAGAAGAAGTTTAAGTTAAAAAAATTTGGCTCTCAAAAGAAATTTCAATCATTGTACTACTGATATTTAGCTCCGTTGACTAATGAGTTTGCCAACCACTGCTCTAGCCTAAACAAAATACCTATATGCAAAGAAAATTCATACATATACATATACTGACATATTTTGAAAACCACCGACTAATTGGAGAATTTATAGAATTTGGGGAAAATGATAGGAGAGTCACAATTCTAACATTAAATGAGTATTTAGAACATTAAAGTCACTTTCATACCTGAAATCCTGAGAGTCAATGAATCATATCTGAGTATTACTATTCTCCTCAATACTTATTCTCATATCTTGCTAAATGGTCCTCCATAACCACTCTTATTTACTGAATAATGTCTACTAGGTGTACAGGTTAATAATGCAGATTTTTTCAATAGGTGGAGTTACACATATGTTGATATCTATCTATCTATCTATCTATCTATCTATCTATCTATCTATCTATCCATCTATCTATCTATCCATCTACCTATCTATCTGTGTGTGTGATTTAATATGTATACTATTTTGTTGTATTGACAACAAGCTTCAAAACTCCATGTATCAAATTTTCTGAAGGTGTTAACATCATAGATATTTTTACGCTTAAAAATGTTGAATTTCATGCCAAAAAAAAGAGCATTTGCAGGAAGTTTTAATTCATTACTTTATTTTGAAGGAAAGTGTTGCTGAAAATTATCGTATGCTTCGGGAAGCTTATGATAAACATGCTCCATCTCAAGATACTCGTGAATGTTGGTTTAAATGATTTAAAACTGATGATTTTGATGTGAAAGACAAAGAATTTCCAGGTCAATTTGAACCATAATTTGATCATAAAATGACCAGAATGGGCCAGAAGACACAGCAAAGTAATTTTGCTTCATGATAACACACCATCACACACTGCAAAATCAGTTAAAGACATGTTAAAAGATCTTGCTTGGGAAGTATTAACCCACCCACTGTATTCACCAGACCTTTCTCCTTCAGATTACCACTTGTTCTGATCGATGGCACACACAGTTTCTCAGCAGCACTTCAAAACAAATGAAGAAGTGGAAAATTGGGTCTCTGAATGGTTTGCCTCAAAACAAGAAAAGTTATATTGGGATGGTATCCACAAATTACCTGAAAGATGGGGAAAATGTATATTGAACTATGGGCATAACTTTGAATAAAGCACTTTTGATGTTCCTCTTGAAATTATCATGTTTTCTTGGATTACAAAATCTGCATTATTAACTAGTACACCTAGTAAGCCAGTAAGCCAGTCAGAAAGACAAGTACCACATGATCTCATATGTGTAAACTGAGTAACAAAATAGATCCAAAGACATAGAATCATTGAACAGACTGACAAATCTCAGAAGAAAGGCAGCAGTGGGTGGGAAGAAATAACCCAAAATTTATATGCATATATGCATAATCCATGGACACAGAATACAGTGTGATGAAGACCTGAGGGGGCTCATTAAGTTAAAAGGGGGGACATCTATAATACTTTCAATGATAAAGATTTAAAAAATAGCAGTACCTGACAGGTGCTAAGTATTCAATATACACCTGTTAGTAATAGTAACAGTAGTAATAATCCTACCTAATAAAAGAGTAACATGCAAATTGACCAGACCTCCAATCAAGCCACACCCTCATGACATGCCCACCAGCCAATCAGGAGCAAATAAACCCCAACCAAGATGGCTGTTGCTACTGAGAGCAGGAGGGAGGCTTGGGTTTCCCTGGCAATGGAGGAAGCCAAGCTTTCTGCCTGCCATTACCGGCCTACACCTCCATTTAATGCTACAAAGTTTCAATTATAGAGCATAAATAAAAATGACAACAGCCATGGAGCTGGAGAGAGCAGGAGGCTTGAGTTTCACCCAGAGATGGAGGAAGCCAAGCTTTCCACCTGCCCTGGCTGGTCTAGGCCTCCACTTAAGGCTACAAAGTTTCAGTTATAGAAGGTCAATGTCTCAACAGAAATGGCTGCTACCATGGAGCAGGCAGAAGGCTTGGCTGCACTCCAGGCTACAAAATTTCAATTGTAGAGCATAAATTAATCCCAGATCCCAGGGCCTCTGCTTGGGTCGCTGGGGGGCATGGCTGGCCTGCAAACCACCAAAGGCCCCTGGCCCAGGCCACCCCACACCCCAAGAGAACCCCCACCCTGATCCAGGACACTCTTCAGGCCAAACCAGCTAGCCCCCACCCATGCATCAGGCCTCTATCCTATCTAATAAAAGAGTAATATGCAGATTGGCCATCACTCCAACACACAAGATGGCTTCCCCCATGTGGTCAAAGATCCTGCCCCCATGTGGACACAAGATGGCCAGCAGGGGAGGGCAGTTGGGAGGGACCAGGCCTGCAAGGGAGGGCAGTTAAGGGTGACCAGGCCAGCAGAGGAGGGAAGTTGGGGGCAAACAGGCTGGCAGGAGAGCAGTTAGACATCAATTAGGATGGCAGGGTAGTGGTTAGGGGGTGATCAGGCTGGCTGGTAGAAGCAGTTAGGGGCAATCATAGAGGCAGGCAGGTGAGCAGTTTGGAGGCAGCAGTCCTGGATTGTGAGAAGGATGTCCAACTGCCCATTTAGGCCCAATCCTAAACGGGCAGTCAGACATCCCTCAAGGGGTCCCAGATTGGAGAGGGTGCAGGCTGGGCTGAGGGACATCCCCGCCTCCTGTGCATAAATTTCGTGCACTGGGCCTCTAGTAGTAGCATAAAATAATGCCTATTACCAAAAAAAAAAATCTCAAAAATTACAAATAAAATGAAAGAATAAATGTATGTTAAGGGAAACAGAAAAGGCAGAAATAGGTAACTATTTTTAATAATCACAAGCACAGGACTTGATTGCAAGTTAGTCCTTAAACTGAACCAAACACTGACTTTCAAAATCCTAGTATCGCCCTTCTCTGTCCCACTTTTGTACTTACCAATAAATCAATCAGTGTCCTTATATCCTTTGTCACAGCTCCAGGTAGTGTCCTACTGTAGAATACCAAAGCCATAGTCATGTTCCCAGCATTCACTTGTTAAAAGAAATTAAGATCAGCTTATTGAAACCCCCTCTAAGCCTGCAGCATTAACTTATCGATGACATAGCCCCAACGCACATTAGCCTCCACCGATTCATTAAATGACTGCCTCAAGTGCCAGGCAAATGAACCCTGAAGGACATGGAACTGCTGACATTTCTTTTAAGCATATGACATTTTAAAAGGATTCTGGTTATCCACTTATTCCACATTGGCTACGTATGCTGTCTTCATCCTAAATCCTGATGGGTAAATAGAATGAAATGAGCAAGAGGAAAACTTTTTTTTTACCATAACCAAGAAAGAAGAAAATATCCAGGCCCTTTTATCTAAAGTGTAGGCATCTGCCTTGTTGATTCACTTTGGAGAAAGCTGAAAATCCTAAAGGAAAAATATAACAATCAATTGCTCCTCAGCAGAAAGGTACAAAAGTACTAAAAAATTCTAGGGCCTCACTTTGACAAAAATTTAAAAAAAAATTCTGAGATGTTCTAAATTAAATTACAGTGGCCAGAGTAAGATAAAGAAACAGAACTCTTAGCCTGTTAATGGCTGAGGGCCAGCCAATAAAAAGACTGCTCACACTACTTTTTTGTCTGTTGGAAATTCAGGCTAATTTTCAGGTAGCTATTTCTGCAATTATCCTAGCCAGACATCCTTGAACTCCAGGAGTCTCCACTTCTTATTTACAATAGAGATTTTTGGACTGCTGCCACATCCAATCCACCAGCCGGACATTTCTCTTCGGTGACTCTGCACCTATCCCAGAGCTGGTACTGCTTCAGCTTCTCCCACACCTTTGTCTATGGCCAATGTAAATTCTTTCAGATGGCTTACATGTTACTACCCCTACCACCACCACTATATGTTTCGAAAGGTTTGTAGCCATGACCAGTGTGCTAAATGGTTAGAGCACTGGCCTGGGCACCAAAGAGTCCTGGGATTTGATTCTCGGTCAAGGACACATACCTGGGTTGCAGGTTCAGTCTCAGCCCTAATCGGTCGGGGCACTTGGAGAAGACAACCAATGTGTGTGTCTCTCTCTCATCTCTTTCTCTCCTTCCTTCTCCTTCCTAACATAATATGCAAAGGAGCTTGTATGTTACTAGAGACCTGGTGCATGAATTTCTGCTAAGGGACAATGTGGCCCATCCAGCCGGGCCCTCGGGGGTGAGGGCCGCCAGCAGTTGGTGACCAGTCCTGCCCTTGACCAGGGTATTGGAGGCCAGTTTGGCTGGGGGTGGGGAGAGGAGGAGTGGTGTAATTAGGGCCTGGATCAGGCCACAGTGTGCTTCATAGCCACTGGTTGTTCTGGTTGTTCTGCCTATCCAGTCACTGGGCTTTTATAAATATAGATAGGTACTTGTTCAGTGAAATGGAATAAGGTTTGTTGGATTCTACTTTGCCTTCATTTATGAAGATATTCTGGGGTCCTCTGAAATAACCAGAAAACAGTCGGGTGATCCCTTTTAAGCACCAAGTTCTCCAACATTTTTTTAATCTTTATTGTTCAGTATATTAATTACATTGTTCCCTTTTTTTCCCCCTATAGTTCCCCTCCACCTGGTACCCATCCCACCCTCCGCCCTCACCCCCTCCACTGTCCTCTCCCATAGTTGCATGATTTTTGTCCAGTCTCTTGCTGCACTTCCCACACCCCCTTTCTCCCCAAGAGTTGTCAGTCCATTCCCTATGTCCATGATTCTGTTACATTCACCAGTTTATCCTGTTCATCAGATTGTTAATTCACTTGATTTTTAGATTCATTTGTTGATAGATGTGTATTTGTTGTTCCTAATTTACACTTTTATCTTTTTCTTCTTCCTCTTCTTAAAGAATATCTTTCAGCATTTCATATAATATTGGTTTGGTGGTGATGAACTCCTTTCGCTTTTTCTTATCTGCGAAGCACTTCATCTGACCTTCGATTCTGCATGATAGCTTTGCCGGACAGAATAATCTTGGTTGTAGATTCTTGCTGTTCATCACTTTGAATATTTCTTGCCACTCCCATCTGGCCTGCATCGTTTCTGTTGAGAAATCCGCTGACAATCATATGGGTGCTCTCTTATAGGTAACCAACTGTTTCTCTCTTGCTGCTTTTAATATTCTCTCTTTGTCTTTTGCTCTTGGCATTTTAATTATGGTGTGCCTTGGTGTGGTCCTCTTATGGTTCCTATATATTGGGGTTCGGTGCACTTCTTGGACTCCTAAGTTAATTTCTTTCACCAGGTGTGGGAAGTTTTCGGTCACTATTTCTTCAAATAGGTTTTCATTGTCTTGCTCTCTCTCTTTTTCTGGCACCCTTATAATTCGGATGTTGGTATGCTTGAGGTTGTCCAAGAGGCCCCTTACACTATCTTCAATTTTTTGGATTTTTTTGGTTTCTTGCTTTTTCAGCTGAGTGGATTTTACCTCCTTGTATTTCACATCTTTAACTTGGTTCTTGGGTTGCTCCAGAGCACTTTTAGGTCTTTGTATATTTTTTATTTCAGTCAGTGTATGCTTAATTTCTGGTTGGTCCTTTTTCATATCCTTGAGAGTCTCCTTTATATCCTTGAGAGTCTCCTTCATTTCCATGTTAGTCTTGATCTTTCCTTGCAGGTCTCGTTCATATCCTTGAGGGTCTCGTTCATTTCTTTGTAGGACTCATTCATTTCATTTGCAGTCTTGCTTAATTCCTTATAGGCCTCGATCTTTTGTTGGAGCCTCTTGAAAAACCCTATAACCGTCATTTTGAATTCCATGTCCAGTCGTTTTTTTTCCTCCATTTCTTTCACATCTGATTTCTTTCCATGTCACTGCATGGTGGCTGCTTCCCTGAGTTGGTCAATTAGCTTTGTGTGGTAGACTTCCTACTAGGGACAGTGGCTCAGCCTCCCCAGTTACCTGAGGTGGATATGGGTTGCGCAGTCTTGCTGAAGTTAAGCTCAGTTAATTGTTGTTAGCACTTGGAGGGGTTGACCTCCAGGCCAATTGTCCGTGAAGCTCAGCTGTGCTCAGGTTGGATGGGCGGAGTCTCCGGGCCAAGCAGACAGTTCTGCCCTATGCGGCCCCAGGGACTCTGTGCCGGGGGCAATGGCCGCCAGCACCTTTGAGAGAGAGCCGCTGCCGAGCTCCACCAGCTGCCAGGGAATTCAGACTCTCCCCAAATGAATCTGCACGCCCAATGTCTCACCCAGGGTCGTAAAACAAAGCAGTCTGATGGTTTTCTGAATGAGAAAGCAAGTTGCAGAGCGCTCTCTGCGCTGTCACGCAGCCGAGCTGTTCGCGCAAGCTGCCTTCTCCACAAGCCGGGAGACCCCTGTAGCGCCCGAGTTTCGGCGTGCCCTCCCACTGTCCAGTTTTCACCCTGTGTGATAGTGGGTTCCCTGGACTTCCCCCAAAGCTGGAGAATCAGTCCAGTGGGACGTCTTTGTCTCCCCGTTCGAGAAGACTGGCCAGTTTTCAGCTACCCGCCCTCTCTGCTGGCGCGCGCTCCAAACCTCTCTCTATGCGCGAATCTTTCAACGCTGTCCGCAGCCGCTCCTCCGAGTCACAGTGTCTTATTTTCACTTTTATTTGTGGAATTTTCACTCGGCCAGCTTTCTGGTGATTCTGGAAGGTGTTTGTTCTTTCATTAAGTTGTAGTATTAAAATTGTTGAGTATGACGGCAAGATAGGTGTTTTACCTATGCCGCCATCTTGGTTCTCCCTCTCCAACATTTTCAATGGTTGCCATGGGCACAGGTGGAAAAACGTTAGAAAATCTGATACCACTCCAATATTATAAGTTCTAGCAGATATGGTGTAGTCTCTTTCTCCATAGAGACAACTTATCAACGTTTATCTTATATAATAAAAGACTAATATGCAAATAGACTGAATGGTGGAACAACCAAACAACCAGTTGCTGTGACATGCGCTGACCACCAGGGTTCAATTCTGGTCAAGGGCATGTACCTTGGTTGTGGGCACATCCCTGGTGGGGGGTGTGCAGGAGGCAGCTGATCGATGTTTATCTCTCATTGCTGTTTCTATCTCTCTATCCCTCTCCTTTCCTCTCTGTAAAAAATCAATAAAATATATTTTTTTAAAAAATAAGATAATAAGAATACCAGCGCCCAATAATAAAATGAGGACCAAAGTTCAAATACTATTATAACTGAGGAAAATAAATTCCACACAGAAATTTAGGAGGAAGAATGATTCCAAACTATATAGAATTTTATTGCTCATCCAAACACTTCAGTTTATAGATGAGGATACTGAGGAATAGAGAAGCCACTTGCCCAAGCTCACCCAGTTGCTCAGGAGCAACGTGTAAACTATAACCCCTATCTCCTCGGTCCTCAGCCTCCTTTGTAGAAGATGAGAACAACCGTTGGGCTCCACATTGCAGTGGGACTTTTCAACCAAAAAATAGATCTGGTAACATGGAAGGTTAGGTGCAGGTGAATGGCTGCTGCGTGACTTTGCATTTTCCAGGGCCCCACTCTTTGGGAATGTCACAGGAGTGACTTCCCCGGGGACACAATGAGTCATAAGAAGGTTTGGGAAGGCAACTTCAGCTCCTGCTGAGAATTCAAAGTAAGAAACTGAATCAACTGAACAGGAATAGCAACTCTGAGCATTTGAAAGACCACATCCCAAGGATGAGCTGTCCTCATTTTAAATGGTCTGACAAATCTCCAGGTCAGTGGCTAGAATTGAATGCAAAGAGTAATTTCAAAGATTAAATATTGGGGACAGACTTTACACATGTCTGTGAATACTGTGTGTATTAAATAGGCCAAAGCCTCTTCTCAAAAGGCCTCCGTGGTAGAAAAACCTTGTATTAGGAGGGAATGAAATAGATATAAGAAGCCATTTTCATTCCCTGTATTTCCTAAGCAATGACTGACACTAGGGAATTCAAACAGATGAGTGAGAGGAGTTAGCAACAAGACTACGTCACATGGACAGAGGGATTAATTTAGAAGGCAGAGTCAACAGAGATGGGGTGGCAAATAGACACAAAGAAGAGTTAGAAAAATCAAACTCAGTGGAAAGGATACACTGCCTCCAGATTATGATATTTGTTTTCATCAAGTAGCAGAAAACCATGGAATCACTTGACCAAAGATGGGAACTTAGAACAGCCATGAAATGGTAATGGCAGAGAAGAAAATTATGGTGATGACTGTGAAATGACTCAGCGAAGTAAATGCCTTCATTAGCATCTGTTTCCCAAGGCATTTTCAAGACAAGAATTTCAGACACACTCACTATCCACTTCACAGGTTCTATTAGGTTTTACAATGCACCAAGCGATCCCAGCCACTACATAAAAGGATGTTTCCTGAGTCTCCATCCTGACAACCTACACTTGCTATGACTGTGGGGCTGGGTGAGATGGCTGCCTGCCAGTGCCCTGCTAGGGAACTAATGGCTGCAACTAAGCACTCCTTTAAGATGTCAGTGTGCTCAAGCAATTGGTTGGGAGTTCTCTTCCTTTGAAAGCTGATCACAATTCAAGGACTATGGAAATTAAGAACACACTTTAGGATATGGACACAAATGCACAAAACGGTTATGTTATTGGTCTTAGACACTCTCAAGTTTGGGAGACCAGGGTTAGAGGAGGATGTGTATGTCAGTCTCCCAATCTGGGGTCCCTGTGGGCGTAGACTAAGGGCTGGGTTAGCTCACAGCCTGACAGTATTAACAGTTTGCTATATAAATCATATAAATGTCAGAAGTCCTGCCTGCTAGTAGGTACATGATTCATAAACCCTTGATAAGTTGCAGAATGGGTGCCCTTAAAAAAACGTCTGAGTCAAATCAGTACCCAGATACCTGTTCCTTCTCTAGGTCATCCTCCATACTCACCCTTTCCTAATATATCTTCTGGGGTGCTGGGGTATAGAGAGTGAGGTTTCATTGCTTTGTCTTGACAAATGTAGCCTCCAGAAGAATGGGAAAGCTCAGATATCAGTTTTCATGCCCCTCTCAGTTCTATAACTGAAACCATTCCATGTGAACTGTATATCTTGTCATTGCCTGGCAAAACTCTAAAGCAATGACATATACACATGTGTCTCTACACACATGTGTGCCATAAATCCATCAGTTGTATTGTTGTGGTCTCAACACTGCAAGATACTAACTGTAACATGGGGCTTCTTCCAAACTTCACCCCTCTTGGACAGACAGTTTCTCTAAACAAAATTAAGAATAACAAACACCACCTGGAAGCCATGCCTCATCCTTCTCTTAACACTGTAGCCTTAATCCAAGACATTATCCCATCTGACCTGTCTCTCCGACTTCTGTCCATCCACTGTAGGGGTTGTATCAATCTAGGAATGTTCCTTTTGCATGTTTTTGACTTTCACTGGAATCCCATCTCAAGGCTGTTGGCTTCTCACCTTTATCTCTGAAGCCTTCCCCAATTATATGAATACTGAACTTAGATAAACAAGTGAAAGAATAACTGAAAATGAGAGCTTGCTATAAAGATATTTAATTGATGAAGACCATTTCCATGTGGCCATATGGAGCCAGATGCCAAAATTCAATTTGTATATATCTACATGTCAATTTTTTTAAAACTTCATGTACATGATCTAACCTTGTTAAATTGTCGACTTAAATTTTGAATGCAACTTGTTATGTTGAAATAAATACAGAAACACACAATGTTCTTTGAATAATACCTCCCCAAGGTTCCAGAATCGTATCATGTTAAGTATTGTTTTGTTGGGGGGTGGGGGGTGGGGAGTTAATGACTTAAAAAATAAAAACTCTTAGACTTGAAAAAAAAAAGAATCACCATGGAATGGTAATGAATTTTTTTAAATCAGTTGTGCACGTGCAATGTTTAAAATATATATTTTTAACTTTAGAAGAGTAATGGATTAAAGACTGTTAATGTGAAATAAATCTCCAATTTAAATTGCATTCATAGAGGGGATAAATTGTGATAGAAGGGAGACAACTTATGGTAGTGAACACACAATACAGTGTACATATGATGTGTTGTGGAATTGTGCACCTGACACCTGTATAATTTTAATTTTGTCACTCTCACCCCAATAAAATTCAATAAAAAGGGGGGAACTGAAGGACTTGTATGCATGCATATAAACATAACCAAGACACTGGGGGGGGGCAGGTGAGGGTATGTTTTGGGGGGTAGGGGAGGCCGGGGGAGGCCAATAGGGGGGGAAAGGAGACATATGTACTACTATTTGTAATACTTTAAACAAAAAAAGAAAAGAAAAAGAAAACAAAAAAAAATAGAACTTGGGTATCTTCTCAGATTGGATTCATCTTTTTAAGAGGAAATATTCTGCAAGATACGAGTAACTTCCTGCAGCTTTTTAGCAATTACCCCATACTTGAAATAAACAGTGCCCTCCCTCCAGGACTTTATGAGGAAACACAAACTATAAAGATCTGTTGGACACAAAAGCAGAATCTTTCCCTCTCTCTCTCCTTCTGTTCTCTTTTTCATCTCATTTTACTTTGGCCATTAAACATGAATCAGATTGTAAAAATTAAAGCCCCATCTTCACTTTAATGAAGTCCAATTTCAGTGCTGATGAAATACTTGACAGCAATGTGCACTTGTTTACTCTTCCCTGAAATGGATGCTTTACCAGAATTCATGGGGAAATTACCCTTTCCAAGAAGCTAATGGAATCATTTTATTCCCTTTGAAAAAAATATGCCAGAATAATCACATATTTTATATTACTAAGAGGCCTGACTAGTACCCTTTTCTATATAAAGATCCTTCTTGCTTGGGAACAAACTCAAAAGACCATAGGTTTCAAAAGAAGGATGGATTTAAGACAAGCCAAAATGATGTCAAATTTCATGGAGTCCAGATGGTTCCTTCAGAGCTGTCTTTGGCTGCTTAATTCATGCTGACTTTTTTTTTCCTGAGAGCTAACTAGATGTGGGTGATAGAAATGCAGCAAGCAACCCCAGGAATACATCTGAATTACTACAGAAAAAATGTTTTAGAACATGTGCCCACCCTCATCTTGACTTCTTTGACAATCCTCCTCCTCCCAAGACTTAGGACTCTGAAGCCGTGTCAGAGCTATGTTCTCACCACACACGGACCCCAGATAATTGGACCAAAAGTGGACCCTTGACTCAGGGAAGCCAATTCAGAGTCTCGATTAGCAGAAAAAACTCTTTCACCAGTTGGTATTGAGACATAGAAAGGTCAGGGCAACTTGTTGTCCTAAGGCAGTTATTTGGTAAACTTAACTGAAGGCCACTATTTAGAAGCAGTGATGACATGCCACATACAGCAGCAGAATATTCCTTAAGAACAAGGAAAATATGAAGCTACTAATGTTAGCAGATATAAAAGACTATGTAGCTCCTGGGAGAGAATGGATAGGAGGGGTATGCCTTAACTTATATGGAATTTCCAGGATCTGGTTCCAATCCCTAGTGAAGTGTAAATGCATGTCTTCCCCTTAGGAAATGTCCTCTTTTAGATTAGCCCACTTTAGATTTTACCACCAAAATTATCTGTGGACATAAGGAACTCTGAAAAACTTGAATCAAACATTTCAGCACCTAGGCTTCCACAAACAATACTTTCCCATAGGGATTCCTACAAAAGTGGTGAACATGGCTATCTAAAACCAAGATGGAGGACATCACAGGGAACTTTCTGTAGCAACAGAGGAAGCCAAAGCATTAGCAATCCTTCAACAGAAGAAGAAGTTACATGTGGCAGCTGTTAATGTTTTTTGGGGGGAAGGGGCATGTCGGGGATAAGGTTCTTCTAAACACTTGCCTCATTACTCTGTTCTTTGTCAACACTTTACACTTAGTAGAACTCTAAGAGGTGTATTTACATTTTGCTGTCAGCTATAGCATTGCCTGCTTTATGCATCAGCCTGATCTTCATTTTAAATACACCACGCTTATGATGTTGTACTGACCCTACCAAATCACACTAGTTTAATTCAGCGAGGATAAAACATTAAAGTTAATTTTTAAAGCAGTGCCTTATAAAATATGTAACATGTTCGGTGAAATTACATGATGTACCTACATTATTCTAAGTCCTTGCTGTTGATTCAGATAATATCTGCAGGTAATAACTAAGTTTTGGGTAATGTGTCATAGAGGCTTTTAAATATTCTACTTTAGTCAGCTTATCAGCAGCTCGGTGAGTTTGGCAGGGAAAGCAACAGTAAATTCATTGTAAATGGAAAATGAGAAGTTCAGTAAGTCAAATGAAGCTACCGCTAATACATGAACAAATCAGGACACAGATTTAGAAGCTCCATCTCTAAAGCCTATGATCTTTCCCCCCACAGAAAAAGGGTAGAATTGTGCAGAATGTCTAAAATGCAGTCTTTAGTGTGACCTAATTAACATAGATTCTTGCTACAGTATTGCCAGTTTAATAAAACATGAGAGTAAGACTATGTCTGACCACACTGTTCATGGCTGCATTGCTCCAACCAGAACTGTATGGGCTACATGGAAAGTGCATGATTTGGGCTGGTTTTCCAAAAGCAACCCATGAGATAAGAATTCATGTGAAGGTGGTTTATTAGGAACTACTCCCAGGAAATTAGTAGGGACTTGGGAAATGAGACTAGGAAGAGAAGGAGACCAAGCAAGGATAGGACATTAATTCCCAAGGATGATTGTTAACTTTGGCTCAATTCCACAAAGATGCTCTGGATATTGTCTAGGTCAGTGGTTGGCAAACTGTGGCTCGCAAGCCACATGCGGCTCTTTGGCCCCTTGAGTGTGGCTCTTCCACAAAATACCATGGCCTGGGCGAGTCTATTTTGAAGAAGTGGTGTTAGAAGAAGTTTAAGTTTTAAAAATTTGGCTCTCAAAAGAAATTTCAATCGTTGCACTGTTGATATTTGGCTCTGTTGACTAATGAGTTTGCTGACCACTGGTCTAGGTCATACCTCAGAGTTGTTCCTGTTAGGGGACATGATAACTGGACCATTTCTTTCTTCCCACCTATCAATTATTGGTTAATGGATGCCCATAGGGGGATGTCAATTCCCGGGCTCTTTGGTTCTTCAGCAAAGTGGGTCCTGGCAGCTTGAAAACAACCCTTTGACAAATAGATACACATTGTGGATTCTGGGAGTCATGTGTAAAAAAAAAATCATAAAGTGATCCAAGGGAATATGGACAAAGTACTGACAGCATCTGGTCCAGTGGCTCACCAACTATTTGTTGCATGAAAGAAATAGAGAGGGGGGGGGATATTGGAAAGAAGAAAGGGGGGAGATAGAAAGAGGGAAAGAGAGAAAGAAGGAGAAATAATGTGTCCCAGGTGCTTAGTAATTTTTGAGCTAAACATCTTGGCAATTTTTATAGAAAGCTATGTTTTTCTCCATTTTAGAGGAATCTCAGAATGGTTAAGTAATTTGCCCAAGGTCACACAGCTTGTAATAGTAGAACCAAATTCAGACAGGTCCATTTAGGTCCAAAGCCTCTGTCTTCACTTTCCACCACTCCACTCTACCACATTGAGCTGCCATTCACATATTGCCCGACTTACATAGTAACAGTTTAGCCTGCCTTTTCAACTCACCAAGAATGAGTTCCCATGGCTCATGATTTGGGTCACTTAGCAGGATCCACATTCCTTGGTCCCATGCATGTATCTTCTCTGATGCCCTAAGACCTTGTCCATTTGAAACAGGATCAGAAAAAGAAGAGTTGGACATACTATCAGCTAAAAGGTGTTGACCCATTCCCTATGCAAAATCAATGAAAGATGCCAAGTCCTAATGAAGAGTGCAGTCTCCTGGAATCTCCTGGCATTTGCAACAGACTGCAGTTTTTTGAGAATGTCTGTGTTTTCCCAAGCATGTCTGCTCAGAATGTATGAGCCAAAACCTCCTAGGGATTTTCCATCACTTGTTTATATTGTGCCTGGATCTACTTGAATGGTTTTA